>OZ026519.1:90371063-91016063 GCA_964019695.1 Loripinus fragilis
GTCCTAAGTCATGTCCAGTTGTATCAGATGACGTCCAGTTCAAGCTGCAAATTAGCAATTTTAAATCTCTGGACATAATCCATGATGCGCTTCACTAAAATTCACTTTTGAAAATGATTTTCAGCAATAATACCTCTGTTTTTATACCAGAATATTGTGTCAGTGATAACCCGATTCGCTACGAACGCCCACAAATGACCACGAATACTACCACGATACCACTAGGAATGATCCCGATCCCGCTACGGTAGAGCTACGACTTAGGCCGCGCCCACAATCCAGCACGATTCATCCCGACGAGTTTAAACGGTTTAAACTCGTCGTAGCCTTGTCGTGGAGGTTCCCGAATCACCAGGATTCTTCACGAATCACCACGATACTACTAGGACTCGCGCCGATGTCTCTACGGTGCTACTACGACTCATGCCGATGCATCACGACTTGATAAATCGGGGTGAGTCGTAGCTCCGTCGTGGCCCAAATCGTGACAGTGTAACTGGGGCTTAACCCACAGTTTTATATAAACGGCACCCAATTTTCAGCCCCAATTCTTGGGGAAAAAGTACAATAACCGTCATCCAAAAGATTATTAATTGTCAATGCCAGTCATTTCATTTCTGAGGAAAAAAACTGTGAGTTATAAATGCCTATTGAACACTGCAGTTTTTTTATTTTTGACCATCTCGTGTGTTGAATGATGAATGCGGGCTCAGGGCCCAACATACTGTAAATTAGAAAATTTTTGCAAGGGTTTTATTTTCGCGAAACTTCGCATATGCGAAGTTTCGTGAAAATAAAATCCTCGCGAAATGCCGAAATCACTCTGTCGTTTACTGATTTATGTAAATCATGCCCTAGTCGCGAATTTTTAGGGTCACAAATATGTCTTTTAACGCTATTCGTGGAAATTTCTGGATTTACAGAAATGAAACCATACGTCATAACTCACCTCATGTTTATCCCTTCTCCAACAGCCGCAGAAGAATATACTTATACAGTTTCCCATCTTTATATTACGACTACACAATCATGTATATTACTTTTTCTATTGAATATCACAAAATGTTTTTGCTGTTACAATCTATTGATGTTGTTGTTTAAACATCAAATTGAGCAATTATCCCTTTGAACACATTTTTTAAAACAAATTTATTAATTAATCACCAATAATTGAGAAATTATGATAAGCAATTGCATAACAAAACAATCTAATTACTAAAAAAAAGAGTCCCTGTTGAGGCTCTTAATATCGTTCCATTCAAACAAAAAAGTCTATGGTCAGATTAGATTGCTTTCAAATACATTACTGCTAGTCCTGCAGGACTATTTTGCTTGCACATGTTTTTCTTGTTAGAGTAATTGTGTTACCGCCATGCTGTTAGTGATAATGGATGAGTTTTGATTGTTTGTTTGCTGATCCGTCATAATTGCTATCTTTTAAGTGCTACTTTTTTCCTTGTTTTGTATCAAAACTAAAGAATAAAAAAAACCTTAGCAATTGTTACTTTTTGTCTATCATATGATGTCACACCCGAGATGTCACATGATTTTGCAGTATCATTTATAAATTTTCTTTTCATTTATTTCTCAAAGGGCCTGTCATGCACTTGCCAATGCTATAAGCTGTACGAGAAATGGGCCTCATCGTGAGAAAACCTGTTTTCGGGTGTCCGACAAAGCGAGTTTCAAACCAGTCTCCTCAGCTACAGAGACTAGCTAGAAAATTGAAATTTCACCTGCAGCAAGTTTACATATGATACTTTCTAAATAGCGAATAACAAAGGCGCTGATCAGATTGCGCGGATGTGCAGGCTGGTCTGCGCCTGTGTTGTTCGCAAACCCCTAAAGACAGGTTTTCTTGCATCATGGCCCAAATGTAACAATGGTGAGATTATCGGCAAGTTCTCTCGATATAAAGGCACTTAAAAATCACCACCAGGCAATTAAAGAATTTCTGATGTAGTATCGGCGTTCCTGGTATGATACTGTCGTTGTTCTCATGTAAAGCCCCAGCCACAGAGTTTAAGACCCCAGCGTGACCACTCCGTGACCAAAAAATTGCGGATCCCAGAGAGATTGTTTGTTTGTTTTGTTGCTTTACGACCCAAGTCAACAGCTATGGTCATGGTGGGACGGTCGGTTCACCTAACCACACTTTTTCCTGAGCAAGCTTGAACAAGCCGTTAACCAGTACTTCGTGCACATACTTTGGCTTGTAACTGATAACAATCCTTCTTGAATGAATCAGCGGAAGGGAGGAGAATGACCGTTGAAATAATTTCATGATCAATCTCAACTAAAGTATTGGACCGGGCCGGGATCGAACTCCCGACCCCTTGATCTGCAGTCAGACTCGCATCTGTTGCCAGACACATTACCGACTGCGCTATGCGGCCCGGTCCCAGAGACGTTGTAGAAGTACAAAGGTCTCAACATTGCCATGCAGTTGTGGATCAAGACTAGTAGCAGTCAGCTTTTTTGAGCATGCACAAAGACTTGTCGTGACGTGACTGATTTTGATCACAGACTGATTGCAATGGTTTTCTAGAAGTTGCTGATCAGTCGCCGGCCAGCCGCAGACCTAAGTGAGTAGCCCATCGGTGGCCAACCAGTTTCATCGTCACTTTGACTCTGACATCTTGCAACGGGGCTGTGACCTATCGACAATCTATCAGTGACTGACTATGCATGGATGAAACAGTGATCAACTGGTGAGTTGATCGCTTACAGGTTGCAGTGTACACCTATAGATCTCAAGCTTCACCAAAAAGCTGTCTTCGCATCCCGAAAGCGTTCAAAGTTTTGGCATCCTCTGACCAGTTGCCTAAGAGTGGGGGATTGGTCTCTGATTGGTCACCAATCACTCTGAACTGAGTCATAAATGTGTCATGGATCCTACAGCGAGTAGTTGCAGAAAGGTCGCAGATTGATCCCCAACTACATGCAAAAACTACTGCCGATCATACTGCGACTTATCAGAGATTGGCTGGCGATCATATTTGTAAAGAAAAAGTAATGGCATTGGTCCCAGAAGTTGCAAGTCAGTTGCAAATGAAATCAATTGCAAGGCAGTTGTGGGTCCGAGGCTTTAAAGGACATGTGCTACCAAATATTTCCTTAATTTACACATTTAATAAATCAAATAACAATATAAGCACTCAGGTAAGATTGTCTACATCCAACATCCATTTAAAAACTAATGTTAATTTTTTTTCCGAATATATCCATTACATCTAATTTTCTCTTCTGTAACCTGAAGCGAACTGGTTTTTGAATGTGTTACATCAAGCTCCGAAAATTACAAAACATTATTATGTATACTAAAATTAACTTTCGAGATGTTGGAAATATATACAGTTTTTGTAAAAGGTTAAATTGACCGTATTACGTTACATTGTGATTGTCACCCCGGATTCTTCATCGTACAAACATAATGATTAACATTATATTCATCTTTTGTGTTTTGCCCAACCCTTTAATTGTCAAGATATATATGTAGATATATACATACTAGGTTATGAAAACATTTTTTTTTTTAAATCTAGATTTTTTTCGGAACAAACACTTGTCCCACTTAATATCTAGCATAAATTATATTAGTTATAATTCTTTGCCTGACAGTGTCATCTGCTGATGACCGTTGCAAACAGTTTGGACCTAGATAAAACCCGAAATAAATGTTGGGCTTGATCTGGATCCAAAATGTTTGGCACTCTGATGGCATTATTTCTGAAAGATTTTTTTTTAAAATTGATTTTTAAAAAAACACAGCAGACACCAAAAATCTGGACCACATTCTTCCCACTTGCAATCAAGACAGATAAGCTGCCTGAAAATTAGACTGGCTCCAGTCCTTAATTTTTTTTCGTCAATGTGTCATATCATATACTTGTAGTCGTCTAACTCTGATCAGCCATCAGAGTTAGACTAGCTACAAGTATATGATATGACACATTGATGAAAAATTGTTTTAAGGACTGGAGCCAGTCTACCTGAAAATTTGTTGACAGCAAAAGTACTTTGTTATATTAGAATTTAATGTCTATGAAATCCTCATTTTGAAATCCTCGTTTTTACTATTACACAAATAAATCCCCATATTATGCTTGTTTGATGCAGAAATCTCCATCCATATTACTTATTAAAATTAACATAATTCCAGCAACTAAGTAACTTTTGACTGATCAAAAACATTCAAGCTGAATGGATGTAACACTAGGACACGAAAACTTTGCTTACTGGGTAATTTTGCATGCATTTTTGACGTCTGCTCATTCTTTTCAAAATCAATTTTTCCAAAAAATTCTTTCAGGAATACCATCAGAGTGTCAAACAGTTTGAATTCAGATCTGGCACGACATTTTGTCGGGCCTGATCTGGGTCCAAACTGTTCGCAAAAGTTTTCAGCAGACGACACTAGTAGTCTAAGAGTTAAAATTTCTTACAGGTTATAAAAACAAGAAATATTATCTTCATCACCAAAATTTACTTGTTGCATGCTGGGTAATTTTCATTATTTTTTGTCGTCTGCTTATTTTTTTCAAAATTTACTATTTTCAAAAAGTTCTTACATGAATACCATCATTGTCAGACAAATTAGAACCAGACGGAGACTGAGGTTTTGCCTGATCTGGATTCAAACTGTTTGCAAAGGTTATCAGTAGGTGACAAAATTTGTCACGAGCAAGCAAACTGTGAAATTTTACCTTGTCAGGACATATATCATTGCAATTTTTATAGCCACCAGGTATTTTTGTGCCACTAAGAAAACATGCCAAGCCCCATCATTGCTGTCAAATGAAACAGGATTTCAGAAGACAGGTGATTCAAGAAGAAGAAAATAATAGGATAGTCACTTGACAAAAGGAAGAAGTGCCATATATAAGGCCAGAATTTTTATATTAGTTGATTTACGGGAATTTTTTTTTCAGATTTATGGTCGAGGGGACGAAAAAAAATAAATAAAAAAGCTCTGAAAATGACCAGTTGACTGGTCATTTTCAGAGCTTTTTTTTTTTCAGAGCTTTTTTTCTCTTTTTTTTCTTTAATATCTCCAGAAAAACAGTAAAACTAGTAAAGTAATCTTTAAATATTTCATCATTTTCCTAAAAATCTGGACAGGAAAATCATTTTTAACAGTGTCACTCTCAAAAAATGCACAGACAGAACCTCAAAAAAAAATATTATTTTTTTCAACCAAACAATTAATATTTAGAGTCGGCGGATAAAATAAAAAAAAAATTTTAGAATTTTTTCTTTTCCTGCTTTCCGTAAAATTACAGTAGGAGGGTTCGTAAATCAACTAATAAAAAAAATTCTGGCCTAATAAAACGCCACGTCACGAGAAAATATGCCGACTCCCTCCGCCTTCTCATTGGATTCACAGAACCTATGGTAACCACTAACCACAGCTAAACCAACGGCACACATATATATTGACAAATAGTTAGGCCAAAACTGCATCAAAGAACTGTCACTTTAAAGGTGTAGAAGCCACAGCAAAATCAATGGCGCTCAAATAAGTGACAAAGAATTAGGTCAAGCTGCTCCAAAGAACTGTCACTTTGATAAGTGTGGTAGCAACAGCAAAACCAATGGCACACAAATAGTGACCAAGAATTCAGTCAAAGCTGCATCAAAGAACTGTCACTTTTATAAGTGTGGTAGCAACACCAAAACCAATGGCACACAAATAGTGACAAAGAATTCAGCCAAAGCTGCATCAAAGAACTGTCACTAAAGAACAGAAGCCACAAAGAAACCAATGGCCCTCAAATAGTGACAAAGAATTGAGCCAAAAATTAGTGATAAAGAATTGGGCCAAGCTTCATCAAAGAACTGTCATTAAAGTGCAGAAGCCACAAAAAACCTATGACCCACAAGTAGAGACAAAGAAATGGGCCAAAAATTAGTGACAAAGAATTGGGTCAAGCTTCATCAAAGAATTGTCACTAAAGTACAGATGCCACAAAGAAACCAATGGCCCTCACATAGTGACAAAAATGGGCCAAAATTAGTGACAAAGAATTTGTGCAAGCTTCATCAAAGAATTGTCACTACAAAGAAACCAATGACCCTCAAATAGTGATAAAGAGTTAGGCCAAAGATTAGTGACAAACAATTGGGCCAAGTTTCATCAAAGAATTGTCACTAAAATACAGAAGCCACAAAGAAACCAACGACCCTCAAATAGTGACAATTAAAGAATTGGGCCAAAATTTAGTGACAAAGAATTGGGCCAAGCTTCATCAAAGAACTGTCACTAAGGTGCAGAAGCCACAAAGAAACCAATGACCCTCACATAGTGACAAAGAACTTGCCAAAATTTAGTGACAAAACATTCAGCCAAGCTCCTTCAAAGAATTGTCACTGTTACACATTACATTCAGAAGCCACAAAGAAACCAATGAAGCTCAAATAGTGACAAAGAATTGGGCCAACCTGCATCAAAGAACTGTCACTAAAGTACAGAAACCACAAAGAAACCAATGGCCCACAAATTGTGACAAGCAATTAGGCCAACAAATAGTGACAAAGAATTAGGCAAAGCTTTATCAAAGAATTGTCACTTAAGTACAACATAGAAACCAATGACCCACAAACAGTGACAAATAATTAGGCCAAACTTCATCAAAAAATTGTCACTAAAGAAAAGATCCACAAAGAAACTAATAACCCACAAATATTGACAAAGAATTTTGGACCAAGCTTCATCAAAGACAGAAACCAATGACACTCAAACAGTGACAAAGAATTAGGCCAAGCTGAATCAGATGTCTATCATTTTCAAGATTGGGTAGCCACATAGAAACCAGCGACATTCGAGATACACACACATACACCCCCACCCCCCAAAAAAAACAACAACAAAAAACACCAAACAAAACAAGGTACCAGAAACCAGTTCCAGTGCTTTTTAGGTTGGTGTTGTGTATTTATGTCATATTTTGCCCTCTCAGTTTTATTAGAAGTACAAAGTCTTATAAATTCAAAGTTTTAATACAGGATTTTATTTATGAAAAAGAGTCTCAAAATTTTTATTGCATTCTCTTGAAAAAGCGAAATCTTACTGATTTTAAATCTGTAATAGGGGACTTTCAAAAGCATTAAAAATCACTTATTTTTACATCCTTATGTAATCTAATCCTTTAAAAATATGAAATTTATTTTTAGTTGTCTCTCATATGAGTATTTCCGTTAATCCTTCTCATAAATCACATCCATATAGTCCACATGCATATAGCCATAGTTAGCAAGGTATCCAATTTTCTAAAAAAAAAAGCATTCCGTTGTGGGGTTAGTAGCTTCCATTTTTTTAAATTAGAGAACAGAACAGAACAGAACAAAACTTTTATTTGCAATTAAACTCAGGCCACACGCAGGTGGCATATGAGATCTTTACAGTAATACCACCATTAAATTTGAAACTACTGTTGTGCCAACCAAGAGTGACAGTGATGTAATATTTTGTTTAAACATAAACTTGTACACTCCACTGACCTAACATGAGTCGATAGATCACTTGTGTATTAATCCTATCCTGTGGATAGGATTAATACACAAGTGATCTATCGATTATAAGTCCCTGATAACTTTGTAAACAAAACATGATGTCACTGTCACTCTTGGCTGGCAGGACAGTACATATATCTCCATAATTTTGAAACAATAAAAGTACAAGTGATGGAACTATCATGGCATGCACTGAAAATGTAGGAATCTCATGAGCTTGGTAAGTAATAAGTGCATTAACTCTAACACTGTAGTCACAAGAAAACGTCCTTTATGTATATATGAGCAAAGACCAGGAACTGACAAATACAGAGCCAAAATGAGCACAATGTGGCATTTTGACATGAATAGACTTAGAAGAACCCATGCAGTCAGTCTTGTGTTAAGCTTAGAAACTCCAAATGTTGTTTGGTCAGTAGCTTAACAGTGATAGAATATTCAAGTGACGTGCAAAGGCTTTGATCAGACTGCCCGTAAGTGCAGGCTGGTCTGAGCCTTTACCGGTGGCAGATACCACATTGTTGAAAATCTCATGTTGTGGCTCAAATGTCCTACAGAGTGCCCTTTTTACTGTATCTAAACAGTTCTGGGTTCGCATTGAGGAAACCATGACACGAGAAAACCTGTCTTCCGGGTTTCTGGCCAGGTAAGGCTCAAACCAGCTTGCTCAATCACAGAGACTAGTTAGAGTATTGAAATTTTGCATGGAGCAAGTTTGACTGGCATTAAAGGGAGCTCCAGAAAGCTCTAGAACAAATATACCAATACATCCCACTTGATTTTTGCAAGGGTACTATACTTTTCAGATAGCTAATAACAAAGGCACTGATCAGACTGTGTGCATGCATAGGCTGATCTGCGCCTTTGTTGTTCACATATAACAAACTCAGGTTTTCTTGCGTCGAGGCCTTTATAATAGGAGCTTTTTCCTTTTAAGAACCACACCACAATAAAACATATGTTTGAGCTAAATGCAACCAGGTAACAAACTCATTCCGCTCTGCTCAGCTACAAAAACTAGTAAGGAGTTTGAAATTAAAAAAATCAGGAAAAAAAGTCCAGTATTTTAATTATACGAAAAAATGATCTGACTGTATGGGTGCACAGGCTGATTTGTAACTTTTGCTTTTCTGATAGTATAAACAGGTTCCTCATGAACCTAGCTGTCATGACGACACTTGTTATTTTCTTGAAGACGCATACTATGTTGTTGGTTCGATCATTAGAATTGCCTCTTGAGGCAATTCTAATGATAGGACCCACAACATATTCCAATTTTTTGTGTTGATGCTTAACTTCCCAGTCAACAATATTTCAGTCATGTCGGGACGTTTCCTGTCTTCCTGGGTTGAACAAGTACTAAGCAGAGGCTCATGGACACAACACAGTGGCTCATGTGACTTTCTAGCAACCCTTAGATCCCAAATCTACAGCTCCGCCACTGTGCTCCCAGGCTGTGCTTCTCAACTCATATTCTTGAATGTTAAGTACCAATTTAAAGGTTTATCATCTTTCCTGTTGCTGTATTTTGCTTATCAGCTGCTCTGACGTAGTAATAATGGCAAAAACATGCAAGAATCCTCCATTGTATTTCTTTGTTCCTAGGACCTATTTATTATTAATTTGCTCATTATTAAGAAATTCATAAGCTATCATAATTACATGTGTCTGATACATATACACACAAATCTCCCACACTAAGCAAACTTGTGAGTATTTATTTTTTATTCTTCTTTAAGGAGGGGGAGGGAGGTACAGGGATGCTGAGGCAGGCGATGAGCTGTGATTTGCAGCCATAAATCAGGACTGTCATATAACCTATACCAAGTAGTGGCTCTTGCCTATACAGTAAATATGTTCTTAAAAGGGTATCCTTTGGAAGCAAAGACTGCACCAAAGAACAGTCTTAAGCGGCCACTCAAAAAGAAGACCAAAATTGGTTTTCAAGACCGATTATCGCTTAATGCAGGTTAAAGGTATTGCAGAATGCTCTCTTGGAGCATTCTGCAATACTTTCGACCTTCATTTAGCTAACATTTGTCTTTAAAACCTTTGTTTTTTTTTCTATTTTTGAGTGGCCGCTTAAGACGGGTTTTACTGTACATAGAGTATCATCAACATACTACTGTCATCCATACTTGAAACACCAGAAGGGACCAATGATGAAAACAGCTGCAAAGGCCTGGACTGTGGGGGGGGGGGGGGGGGGGGGGGGGGGGGGGAAGGGGAAGGCTAGCTGTAGCAAGATATGTGATTTTCTAAGTCATTTGGGTAACAGTCATCAACCATTCTTCAGACCACTGAAATCCGACACAAAATAAGAGCCAGAAAATCCATACAAGCAGCATAAATGATAAATGTAAATGAACTTAAATAGAGCCGTAATAGGAAAAGATGACAGATTTTCATAAAATTCTGCTTTCAAGGCCCTTAACTCTGTAGATACAAAATTTTATGGCACAAAAAATGAAGAAAAAAGGGCAATATACATACCTTATTTTATGTGAAAATAAAGTTATACACCTTACATCAACTCAAATTAATATCACAAATGGAAAAGATGAATAATGTCTACTCGTTAAATGATGCTTGATTGTCAACTTCCCATTGTTTTCCTGTTGTAGTTCCTGTCTAGAGCTAAAGGGCATTGTAATATGTTCAATATACAGTAAAACCTGTCTAAAATGGTCAATCTCAAAAAGACCTAAAATGGGTTTTCAAGGCCAATTATCGCTTATTGCAGGTCAAAAGTATTGCAGAATGCTCCAAGCGGAGCATTCTGCAATACTTTCGACCTGCATTAAGCTACCATCTGTCTTTAAGACCTTTGTTTTACCCGTTTTTGAGTGGCCGCATAAGACAGGTTTTACTGTATGCAAAACATTACGAGAAAACCTGTCCATGGTAATCATTTGAATATTTGGTCAGTAAAAGTTTAAATATTTGGCTGGTAAAAGTTTGAATATTTGGCCAGTAAAAGTTTGAATATTTGGCAGGTAAAAGTTTGATTATTTGGCCAGTACAAGTTTAAATATTTGGTCAGTACATGTTTAAATATTTGGCTGGTAAAAGTTTGAATATTTGGTTGGTAAAAGTTTGAATATTTGGCCAGTAAAAGTTCGAATATTTGGCCAGTAAAAGTTTGAATATTTGGCCAGTAAAAGTTTGAATATTTGGCGGTAAAAGTTTGAATATTTGGCCGGTAAAAGTTTGAACATTTGGTGGTAAAAGATTGAATATTTGGCAAAAAAAGTTTGGATGTTTGGCTGGTAAAAGTTTGAATATTTGGCTGGTAAAAGTTTGAATATTTGGTTGGTAAAAGTTTAAATATTTGGCCAGTAAAATTTTAAAATTTGGTCGGTAAAAAGTTTGAATATTTGGCCAGTAAAAGTTTGAATATTTGGCCGGTAAAAGTTTGAATATTTGGTTGGTAAAAGTTTGAATATTCAGTTGGTAAAAATTTGAATATTTGGCCAGTAAAATGTTAAATATTTGGCCGGTAAAAGTTTAAATATTTGGCCAGTTAAAGTTGAAATATTTGGCCAGTAAAAGTTTAAATATTTGGCCGGTAAAAGTTGAAATATTTGGCCAGTAAATGTTTAAATATTGGCCGGTATAAGCTTGAACATTTGGCCGGTAAAAGTTTGACTTTTTAAAAGTTTAAATATTTGGCCGGTAAAAGTTTAAATATTTGGCCGGTAAAAGTTTGAACATTTGGCCGGTAAAAGTTGACTATTTGGCCAGTAAAAGTTTAAATATTTGGCCGGTAAAATATATTGAAGCCCCCACCTCCCACCACAACCTCTCCATCTGTCAATTGTGTCCCCCACTGGGCGGCTACTACTGTCAGTTCAAAGGAGGTGATTCAGTTTGTTTTCTTTGTTGTTGCTCCTGTTTTGGGGTGTTTATTTGATTTGATTCTTTACGTCCCAGTCAACAGTCTTTCAGCTATGTCGGGACGGGTCTTCCTGGGTTGAATCAGTACTAAGCAAGGATAACTGTGTCTTGCTCAAGAACACAACACAGTGACGCCGGTGAGGCTCAAACCCACGGCCATTGGGTCTCAAGTCAAGCACTCTACCACTGAGCCACAGTGTGGGGTGAGGGGATGGGGATGTTAAACACTGATTTTGTGAGGTGCATGTAGCTTTATGTCCTTTTAGCTTGGCACTAATTTTGATGGAGGAAAAGAAAGCTGGCTGTTGTTTGTGTGTGTGTTCATGTGTGTGTTCATGTGTGCATGTGACTGTGTTCCAGTCTTTGCCTCTAGATATGAAAAAGAAGGAAACAATAGGTTGTAACAATGATCGGAATGCCCAGTCTTGTTTTGTATTTGAAATGTTTGAAAGGGCTTGCATGATGTTGTGTCTGTAGTCGGGCCCACCCGGGTTTAACTGTTGGATTTCTTTTACTCCGGTATTCAGTGGAATTATACTGTTGAGTCCTTATCTTTGTTTTATCTCCTTTGTATATCTCGATTTGCATTTAATAGGAGATGATACATCAATAATTTAGGGATCTTTCGTGTGAACCAAACATCCATTTGTCTTGATCCACATCTGAAATAAGAGTGAGGTTGGTACCATAAAACTAGTTTAGCTCTCCAGTAAAAATATTTTTTACTGAACGTTCCAAGGCGGTGCTTCTTTTGTGGATCATTTTTTACATTAATGTTTTTTCGTGCTTGTCATGCTTTCCTGTCTATTCATTGCAGCCTTGTGGTCACCTACTGGGGAAGGGCTAACCTCTTGGCTCTCTTGTATGTGATGTTTTCTTGTGTTTTTGTCACTTTCCATGTGGTGTCCTAGGTCAGGTGTGGTACTTGATTGTATTGATTCCTGATCTTTGCCTTCTGAGGTGCTAAGATCCAACTGCTAAGCCTACAGAGGTGATAAGATCCAACTGCTAAGCCTACTGAGGTGCCCTAGTGAGTTGCTAAGATCCAACTGATAAGCCTACTGAGGTGCTAAGATCCAATTGCTTAGCCCACTGAGTTGCTAAGATCCAACTGCTTAGCCTACTGAGGTGCTAAGATCCAACTGCTTAGCCCACTGAGGTACCCTAGTGAGTTGCTAAGATCCAACTGCTAAGCTTACTGAGGTGCTAAGATCCAACTGCTAAGACTACTGAGGTACCCCAGTGGGGTGCTAAGATCCAACTACTAAGCCTACTGAGGTGCTAAGATCAAACTATTAAGTCTACTGAGGTGCTAAGAAGTAACTGCTAAGCCTACTGAGGTGCCCTAGTGGGGTGCTAAGATCCAACTGCTAAAAAAAAAATAAGCCTACTTTGTTTTATTTGTTTGATTTGATTCTTTACGTCCCATCAACAATCTTTCAGTTAAACAGGGACGGTTCTTCCTGGGTTGAACCAGTACCAAGCTAGGATAAATGTGTCTTGCTCAAGGACCACAACGCAGTGACGCAGGTGAGGCTCGAACCTGCGGCCCTTCGGTCTCTAGTCAAGCACTCTACCACTGAGCCACTGCGCTACCTATATAAGCCTACTGAGGTGCTCTAGTAGGGGTGCTAAGATCCAACTGCTAAGCCTACTGAGGTGTCCTAGTGGGTTGCTAAGACCCAACTGCTAAGCCTACTGAGGTGCCCTAGTGGGTTGCTAAGATCCAACTGCAAAGCCTACTGAGGTGCCCTAGTGGGTTGCTAAGATCCAACTGCAAAGCCTACTGAGGTGCCCTAGTGGGTTGCTAAGATCCAACTGCTAAGACTACTGAGGTGCTAAGATCCAACTGCTAAGCCTACTGAGGTGCCCTAATGGGGTGCTAAGATCCAACTGCTAAGCCCACTGAAGTGCCCTAGTGGGGTGCTAAAATCAACAATGTTTCAGTCATGTCGGGATGATTTCCTGTCTTCCTCGATTGAACCAGTACTTAAAGCAGTTCATAAAAAAAAACTCACATGAAAACGCCAAAACTATCAAGGAACGTAGATCAAAAATCAATAGAAACAGTGTTTTCAATTGCCATTTGTCGCCCCACTAGCGACAAATGGCAATCGAAAACACTGTTTCTATCCATTTTTGATCCTCGTTCGTCGATTGTTGTTTACATTTTTCGTCGATTGTTGATTATGTTTTCGATTGCCGCCTACCCGGTGTGGAATCAGGATTTGAATTCTGCATACATAACGAAACTTCACTCCCTCCCCCCCCCCCCCCCCCCCCCCCTCCAGGAACATGAAAAGTGGATCATCATGACCTAATTCTTACTATTTGCAATACTTGGCTGCCATTTACCTTAAATTCCACTATTTACAGCACTATTGATTCCTTACATTGGTAAATTGAAGCAACCTGAAGGATTTAAAAAATCCAATTAACTAAGAAGCTGACAATATGTAATCGAAGTTGTAGACAAGCCTCATTGTAAGACAAGAATAAACAGGTTTAAACTCTTCGCCTGCTAGTGTTGTGGGCCTATAATCTTTGCAAACAGTCTGGACCAAGATCAGCATGGGCAGATCGAAAGGTAGATACAGGCTGTCTGCACACCCCCCACCCCCCCTGAAAAATCATCAAATTATAGGGTTTTTTAGCAAAAAAAAAAAAAGCAATACTGGTCCGGATCCCCCGAAAAATAAAATTACAATGCTACCAAGCCAGCATTCAATGTTGGGCCATCATCGGCAGCTAATGAAACGCCATTTATTTGGAGTTTCGCTGGCAGGCCGGTGATGGCCAACTAATAATGGTATTTAAATCATCTCTCCCCTCATCAACTAAAAAAAAACAACAAAAAAAATCAAATTTATTTGGACCCCTCTTACAAAATTTTCTTTATCTGTGCATGATCAGGCCCGGCAAAATTTCGGCCTAATCTAAATCCCAACTGTTTGACAAGAATAAACAGGTTTTAAACTCTTTATCTGCTCCTGTTCTCGCCAATAATCTTTGTAAACAGTTTGGACCCCGATCAGGCCTGACAAAATGTCAAGCCTGATCTAGATCCCAACTGTTTGACAAGAATTGTTTGTTTGATTTGATTCTTTAGGTCCCATCAACAATCTTTCAGTTAGACAGGGACGGGTCTTCCTGGATTGAACCAGTACTAAGCTAAGATAAATGTGTCTTGCTCAAGGACCACAACGCAGTGACGCCGGTGAGGTTCGAACCCGCGGCCCCTCGGTCTCGAGTCAAGCACTCTACCGCTGAGCCACTGCACTCCCTGTTTGACATGAATAAACAGGTTTTAAACTCTTTATCTGCCACTGTTGTCGGCCGATAATCTTTGCAAACAGTTTGGACCTAGATCAGGCCCGACAAAATGTTGGGCCTAATCTGGATCCCAACTGTTTGACACTCTGATTGTATTTCTGTAATGCATGTGGCAAGTTTTTGTTTGTTTGATTTGATTCTTTATGGCCCAGTCAACAATTTTTCAGTTATGTCGGGATGGGTCTTCCTGAGTTGAACCAGTACTAAGCAAGGCTCAAGGACATAACACAGTGAAGATCTGGCAAAATTTAGCTATCATACTTTCTAGTCAGCCACTGATCATGCTGCCCAGATGCGCAGGCTGGTCAGTGCTTTGATATTTGCATACAACAAAGTCATGTTTTCTCGCAACTATGCCCATAAATCAGGCCCCGAGGTTATAAAACTTTTGTTGCGTTCAACTGAGCTGAGCACGAAATTTATCCAGCTCATTAATGTTAAAATGCCAACAATTGTTGGCATTTTAACATTTATAAGCAAGATAAATACAACGTCTGAGAGACTTAAAGCAAGAAACTTCTTTATTTGTTGGTATTTTAGTTTTTATGAGCAGTTGAAATTTCATGCTCAGTTGAGTTGAGCATGAAAAAATGTTCTATAACCTCAATTGTGTTTTATTTTGTTAAGAAGCAGCAAAATTTGAAAATGCCATCTGCAGCAAATCTTCAGCGTCCCTTTCTGGATTTCCACAGAGTTTTGAACTAGCGTTTATTTTGGTACATTTGAAGAAGCTATATATTGAAGAAACCTCCAGACTGACCTAGTCAACTACCTAAACACTAACTGACTACAACGTCCCCTTGAGACATTTCTATAGCCTGACTGATTACTGATTGTCCTAGTAAGGTCACTCATATGGCATCCTTCAACCACAGCCAGGGAAATGTATTGATCGGGAACCAACTAGCAACAATTGTTGACCAAAAGTTTCCTCATGGGATTTCAATATTGAGCCGCGTATATACCTCCAGTACTTATGTCTCTAGAAATATCCCCCAAATGTATAATATATAATCCGCGGCATGAGATTTCCAACAATTTGACATTTTGACAAGTGTAGACTCAGACGAACCTCTGCAGCCTCCTTTTAAGCTTAGAAACTCCAAATGGTGTTCAGTCAGTAGCTTAATAATCATAGAATACTCAAGCGACGAGCATAGGCTCTGATCAGACTGCGCGTATGCGCAGGCTGATCTGAGGCTTTGCTGATCGCATATACAACAGTGTTGGAAATCTCATGCACTGGCTCAAATTATTATTATCTTATTTAGTCTAAATTGTCAAATAGAGAGACAGCCTCAGATATGCGTAAAGCGATTCTTGATTAGACAGCGTCCTATGAACCTGTTGAGTGCTAGATATAAGCGCTGCCATTTTAACCCTTTAAGGACCATGAAAAACCCCTAATCGCTAATGGGTACTTTGGCAAACAGCATAGACCCAGATGAAATGGCACATAATGTGGCATTTCATCAGTTTCATGCAGCAATTTTTCAGTTATGTCGGGACGGGTGGGAGAGCAGTGGCTCAGTGGTAGAGTTCTTGTCTTGAGACCGAGGGGCCAGGGTTCGAGCCTCACAGTGTCACTGTGTTGTGTCCTTGAGCAAGAACTTTTTTTTTTTTCGTAGTACTGGTTCAACCCATTAAGACCTGTCCCTTTATAACTGAAAGATTGTTGATGGGAGGTAAAGAATCAAATCAAACAAACAAACAAATGTCGGGACGGGTCTTCCTGGGTTGAACCAGTACTAAGCAAGGCGTCACCAGTATATTAATGGTTAACCAGAACTAAGTGTAAACACTGCACCTTTGCCAGGAACTGACAAGTGCCCTACTTGAGTCAGAGGTAGGAACAAGGGAGAGACTTATCTCCATAAAAGTATGTGACCGAATCTTGGTTCAAACTTACGACCCCACTTCAGCAATGCATAGATGTCAGAATAATCTGACGTGTTACCAACTGTGTTACTCAGACTGGTAAATGACAGTACAGTAAAACCTGTCTTGAGCGGCCACTCAAAACTAGACAAAACAAATGTCTTAAAAACAGATGGCAGCTTAATGCAGGTCGAAATATATTGCAGATTGCTCTCTTGGAGCATTCTGCAATAATTTTGACCTGCATTAAGTGATAATCAGTCTTGAAAACCAATTTTTGATCTGTTTGAGGTGGCCGCTTAAGACAGGTTTTACAGCATATGTAGGAGCCCAGTGGCCCGTTAGTAGAGCGCTTGACTCGGGAGGGAGAGGGCCCTGGTTTGAGTCTCATCGGGGGCACTGTGTTGTATCCTTGAGCAAAACACTCTATCCTTTGCTTAGCACTTGTTTAGCTCAGGAAACGTCAGGCCAGGACTGAAAAATTGAATGGAGTGTAAAGTATCAAATCAAACAAAAACTAGAGGACCTGAAGGTCCTGAAACGCTCACCGATCTCCTAAATAATGTTAAAATAGGTCTGGTCAAGATCAACTACGGCTTATAATGAAACATATTTTGTTTTATGGGGATATGGCCATTTTAATTGACCTAAAAATGAAAACTCCATCAAACAGCCCAGTGATTTCTGAGGAATAAGATGTTTAGATAGGTATGTGGCAGTCCAAATGAGTGGCCTTGGAAAAAAGGTCACAGGTCAGCTTGACATTTGGTACTTATATAAAACCATAATCCTCATTAGGCTAAACATTTCTTGCAAGTATTGTGATTTCGTCCTAAACAGTTATAGAAAAATGAACATCTCAAGATTTTTCCCATATAAATGCATTAGGAATCAAATTTGACCTTGCCATAAAGTAGGTCAAGGTCAACCTAGATTCATCGTTTGTGCAAATCTGGTAGGGCTCACATCCCCAATACTACATACCAAGTCCCAAGGCCATTGCCCTTCTGGTTCTGGAGAAGAAGATTTTTAAAGGGTTTTTACCATATATGGGTGTGGTGGCCATCTTGGTCATGTGTCCAGTACAATTGGTATAAATTTTGGCTAACCTATCATAAGGAGTCTTCATATGAAATATGAGTTCAATTGGCCGTGTGGTTTCTGAGGAAACTATGTTTTAATGTGTTGATGGGACTCCAATATGAATGACCTTGGCTGAAAAGTTAAAAGTCAACCTTGACCTTTGAAACTTATTTATAGCCATTGTCTCTTTAGGTTTAACATGTCAAGTGAGAATAATGACATTGGCTTCAACAGTATTCAAAAATCAACTTTTCAAAAAATGTCCCATTTAAATGCATTAGGAATCAAATTTGACCTTGACGTTAAGTAGGTCAAGGTCACCTCAGGATCATCATTTGAACAAACTTGGTAGGCCTCACATCCCCAATACTACTTACCAAGTTCCAAGGTCACAGGCTTTCTGGTTCTGGAGAAGAAGATTTTTAAAGGGTTTTTACAAATAAGGGCATGGTGGCCATCTTGGTCATGTGACCAAAATATTTTGTATCAAATTTTGCTAACTTAGCATAATGAGACTTCACATGAAATTTGAGTTCAATTGGCCTAGTGGTTTCTGAGGAAACTATGTTTTAATATATTGATGGGACTCCAGAGACTCTCAGAGGAGAAGATGTTTGAAAATGTTGACGGACGGACGGACGGACGACAGAGTGACTGGTATACTATTAGCTCACCCATGAGCCTTCGGCTCAGGTGAGCTAAAAATGATAGTACCAGGTTAACAGCTTAACCCCTGCCTTGCTAAGCATGGATTTATCCTCTTTTGAAAACAGTGTAGACCCGGATCAGCTGGCTTCTAACAAAGCCATCTGATCAGGAGCCACACTGTTTTTCGCTCTGAAAATACAGGTTTTTAATGACATAGGATAATTGATCATCTAAATAACATGACTAAAACATTGCTGAATGTGACATAAAAGCCAAAAAGAAACAAGAAAAATGAAACAAACAACTTTCTACAGATAATAATACTGACTGATGATTCATGTATATAATGAGATCAAAACACCGAAAACAGATATTTTCTGGAAATAATATAATTACCTCGGACTATCAAACCATTCTGTAGCTCCCCTAAGCCATAGCTATTTATTTTAAGAAACCAAATTTATTAAAGTAAACACATCCTCGTACTATATACAGTATTTTATCCATGACCAATCGGGAAGTATAATCCCTTTGTTGACCTTAAATAGGCAAATACATCAATACTTTCAGGGGAAACTACCTTAACAGTCTTAAAGAAGATCAATATCAAAGAGAGAGAATTCTAACAGAATCTTGGATAAAAACTTGATTGCAAACAAAATGGTCTGTTTTGTTTGATTTGATTCTTTACGTCCAATCAACATTGATTCTTTACGTCCAATCAACAATCTTTCAGTTAAACAGGGACGGGTCTTCCTGGGTTGAACCAGTACTAAGCTAGGATAAATGTGTTTTGCTCAAGGATCACAACACAGTGACGCCGGTGAGGCTCGAACCTGCGGCCTCTCGGTCTCAGTACACTCTACCTCTGAGCCACTGTGCTCCCCAAAATGGTTTGTGCACCCAGCGAAGAGTCTGATCAGCATAGGCATCTGCCCAGCCTGATTTTATTACCCATTGTGTTTAACTCTTTGCATGCTGGATATTTTTTCATGCTTTCCTTGTCGTCTGCTGACTTTTTACAAAATTAACTTTTTCAAAAAATTCTTTCAGGAAAACCATCAGAGTGTCAAACAGTTTGGATCCAGATCAGGACCAACATTCTGTCGGTCCTAATCTGGGTCAAAACTGTTTGCAGACAACATAATAACTTTAGATGAAATGGGGAAATACCAATAAACTGGAAATATGTTTAGCTCTTTGCATACTGGGTAATTTTTCATGCTTTCCTTGTCGTCTGCTGACTTTTACAAAATTAACTTTTAAAAAAAACTCTTGCAGGAATACTATCAGAGGGTCAAACAGTTTGGTCCCAGATCAAGACGGACATTCTGTCAGTCCTGATCTGGATCCAAACTGTTTGCAAAGGTTATCAACACATGACAAAAGTCACAGTTAGCAAAGAAAGAGTTAACCCTTAAAGCGCCAAGAAAAAAAATGCATCTGAAAATGTCGTCTGCTGAAGTCGTCTGCTGCAAATAATTGTCTAACATTACTGACGAATTGAGTATAGAAGCAAACAGATGGACCCAGAACAGACTGCTCCTATAGGAGCAGTCTGATCTGGGTCCACACTGTTTGCCATAGAGGCTTATTAAACATTTCAGCAGACAAGAAAAGCAGACGATATTTGTTGCAATTAACGCATACCACGCATGTGTCCTCCACTTCTTCATCTGTCTCCTCCTCGTCCGACGACACCGAACCTTTCCGCCGGAAAACGGGCTTGATGTATCTGTCATAGATCTTGTAGAGAACATAGGTACCAATTCCAAAGCTGATTCCGAGAACGCATAAGACTCCAGCTGCTTTCACTGAAAGACACATAAAATACCGAAATTGTCACACGACTACAATATACCATAACTTGCTAATTGGCGTTTCAAAGACATAACTAGACTCAAGTTAAAAGTTAGAAATGTTGACCGTTATCTTTATCTATCTGACAGAGTTAACATTTTGTGTGCTTTTAAACACAGATAGATTTCTTTTTCTGCAAACAGTGTGGTTCCAGATCAGCTGACTTCTTCTGAAGCCAGCTGATCAGGGAACACACTGGTTTCCATTCAGTTAGTATACGTTTGCAAATGCAAATGGCTGAGAATCGGAAGCATGTTTGCCATGATAATTTGTTCATCAGGTAAATGGTCAACATTACATAAAAGCAAACAATGCAAACACTGCCAAACATTGAGAATTATGCTAATTGTCTGAAATGTTTGACTAAATTCCAAGGGACAAAACTCTTAAAAGACTGTCTATATTTTCAGCCTTACAAATTTGGATAGGTATAAGGGAGGTAACACTTATTGACTTGGCTCCATTTGTTATCACTGGAGCAAACAGGAGCAGTCTGATCTAAAATCCATAGTGATTGCAATAAAGGCTACGGAAGTACATCTGATATATATATATATATATATATATACAGCAAGCAGATGACAATTGTTTTGAATGGTGATGGGAAAAGGGTTAAAACGGGTTGCAAGGAAAATCAATTGCTGTATCAAAACAGAATTACTGCCAAATGAATCTGTACTTCTTCTTATCTGCATAATACATACAGTATAGATGGCATAGTTCCACAAATTAACTCTTTCCTTGCTAGCGGCAATATCTGTCGTCTGCTGATAGCATTTGCAAACAGTTTGGACCTAGATCAGGACCAACAGAAAGTCGGTCCTGATCTGGATCCAAACTGTTTGGCACGCTGATAGTGTTCCTGAAAGAATTTTATGAAAAAGGTAGTTTTGAAAAAAGTCAGCAGACGACAACACAAGCATGAAAAAATTACCCAGCATGCAAAGAGTCAAGAAAAAAATCTCATATAAGACAAGACACTTTTTTCAAATGAAATACAGAGATATTTCATTAAAAACATTTCTAAACATTTGTTGTGGGGTCTATTGAATACAGATAAAACAAGAAAAACTATAACATGTGTTACATGTTATAAACGGCATTGTTGAAGGTTCTTACATTAAAACGGCTTTGAAATGAGTCATTAAATGCTTGACGTTTCGCTAATAAACTATTCAATCAGACGGTGATGGGGAAGCAAGCTTTTTTGAAAACTTATGCTTGTATTCAAACCACAGCATCACGGAGACCCTTCGATTATGAATACATAAATATTAAAAGTAATAAGGTTGCAAAGATCAGGAATCGATACAATCAAGTACCACACCTGACCCAGGATACCAATGGGAAAGTGACAAACTCACAGAAGACACCACAAACGAGAGCCAAGAGGTCAGCCCTTTCCCAGCAGGTGACCACAAAGCACATATAAACAGACGCGCACAAAACATAGCAAACACAAGACAGAACAAAAACATAAAAGATCCACAAAAGAAGTACCGCCTTGGAACGGTCAGTAAAATATTTTACTGGAGGGCTTAAACCGGTTTAACGGCGCCAACCTCACCCTTAATTCAGATGTGGATCAAGACATATAAATATTTGGTTTGCATGAAAGACCCCTAACTTATCAATGCATCATCTCCTAAAACATATTAATCAAGATATAACACGGAGATAAAGCAAGGATAAGGACTCAACAGTAAATTAAACTGAATACCGGAGCAAAAGAAATCCAACAGGTAAACCCCGGTGGGCCCGACAAACAGCCAAAGCATCAGGCCCCTACCATCTCATCAAAAGATAAGTCTTTAAGTCGGAACCATCATAGAGTCTGAAGTCCGACCCACCGGCGTGCAATTAAAGAGGAAAGCAAAGTTGCCAACCGTGATTGGGTTGACTACCAAGCATGCAGTCTGTTGCAATACATTAATGTTATAGCCAATCTTTTTATAATGGGAAATTATTTTAATGAACTGCGCTGAAAAATTATTAGAGCCAACAATCTTCTTCAACTTATACACCAAGTCACCATAGAAATCAGGTTCCGAAAGTCCTTGGCGCAAGGGAGATTTAAGTCCAACTTGGAATTTAGAAATCAAATCATAGTATCGTCTATAAAATTTTGAAAATGTTTTGCGAAGTTTATGATACCGATAGCCCTGTTTAAGAAGTTTCTGAGTTAACAATTTATTGCGAGTGTTGAAGTCAGTAACATAGCTAGATGCTCTAGCAAAACGAATGAGTTGAGAGATATAGACTCCATAGGATGTAGAACGAGGAACATCACCATCTAAAAATGGGAAATTGACAATTTCAAAATCAAAGCCTTCTTCCTTAACATAACTGTAAGTGGGCCGATCAAATATTAGATACATTTAAGTGTTCAAAATATTACACAAAACACAAAAAAACAGCTTTGAAAACAATCCCCTTGATTCATACATTTCGACAGGAGGCTTATGTTTAAACATGGAACCATAGAGTAACGGTATTAGGAGTTGTGATAACACATAATTGGAAATATTTTCTTGGTAGAAATGATAATTACAATTCTAAGATATTCTAAGTTAGACCATTAGACCAGCCGAAGAGTGAAAAAATGGGTACAGCCCATGGGTAATACAGGTGTTGAACATCCGACATTTACACTGAAAAGACACCTCATTTTAGACGATTTAAATACTCTTTTAATGAGAAGTCCTCATTTGTTTTTACTTTGCCCATTGAAAAATGAAAAATTTCATTAAACGCTATTCATTGAACAATAACTTTGATCACACCCCTCTTCGGAATAGTCCATTTCAAAACCAATTACAAATATAGGCTAAGTAACCACTGTTTCTTAAATGAATTAATATTAGTTACTTATACATTAATAAGTAACGCCGTAGAAAAAATTGCCAATGTTTAAAGTTTGTATCGGTCAATTTTTTCTGTATTGGACAAGTTCCTTTTCTGTACTGCCTGGCCACATTTTTTTCTGTATAGGCCAAGTTTCTTTATGTATTGGCCAAGTTTCTTTTCTGTATTGGCCAAGTTTTTCTGTATCAATTTAGCCAAGTTTCTTTCCTGTAATAGCCATGTTTTTTTCTTCATTGACCACATTTCTTTTCTGCACTGGCCAATTTAAGTTTTAAGTCTGTATTGGCCATGTTTTTTTCTGTATTGGTCAAGTTTCTTTTCTGTATTCCTTTATTGGCCTAGTTTATCAACTGGCAGTTTTCAACAGTTACAGTTCTTATGCCAAGAAGTGTTTGCGCTTAATCTGCAAGTATTCTCTAATCATTATAACAATTATCACAAAGTTGTTAACCTCGCCATAAATAAATATTTCTTTGATTGCCGCATCATAAAATAATCATAACAGTTACACCCACCATTCATTTCTCCCTCCGTTATTACTATTACCAAGAAACCTAAACTATCACCATAATAAGCGCAAAGTGGGTCTGCCTTAAAACCTTTTTTCTGTTAAACGCACAGAGATAAAAACAGACTATCTCCTAAAAATGTTAAGCCCTTTTTAAACAAATTTAGAACAGCAAAAATGAATGTAACAGATTTGTTGGTTGTACTCATGTGCCACCATATGGGCGGATCCAGAAAGTTTTGCCAGATGAGGTCCAACTCTGACGAGGTTTTTTTTTTGTTTGTTTTTTTAGATATTGAGGGAGAGAAGACCAAATACCACTAAAAGTGAGTCATCACTGTTGATGGCCCAACATTGAATGCTGGCTTGGTAGCTTTGTGATTTTTAGGGGATCCGGACCAATATTGCTAGGAAACCCTATATTTTTATGATTTTTCAGGGGGGTCGGACTCCCTGTCCCCACCCCCCCCCCCCTGGATCCATGCATGGTCTTATCCGACAGACTAGTGAAGCCGTGGCTGGAACCCGCTACCCCTGGTTTACAAGGCAAGTGGTTAATTCACTATATCTGGACTGCCTCAGTGGTAACTGTGTGCTTATTAGAACATGTGAGGTAATTATGCTGAATAATTAAGGTTAGGACAATTAAGGCTGAAATGTTGGTTTAACACTTAAAGCGCCAAGAAAAAATATGCATCAGAAAATTTCGTCTGCTGAAGTCGTCTGCTGCAAATAATTGCCTAGCATTACTGATGAATTAAGTATAGAAGCAAACAGCGTGGACCCAGAACAGACTGCTCCTATAGGAGCAGTCTGATATGGGTCCACACTGTTTGCGATAGAGGCTTCTTAAACATTTCAGCAGACAAGAAAAGCAGATGACTTTTGTTGCGATTGGCGCATTAAGGGTTATAGTCTAATTCATGAAAGGGAAACTCATGTGCATATTAACACGTACTGAAAACATTTTCACCTTCAGCCTAGATATTTATATACCTCTACCAAATTAACCTGATCCTGACCTTTATGCATGAATAAATTATTACGTATGAACACTGAATATATAGTTTTTCGTGATGGATCGTGTGCAATCGGTATGTTTCGAGCAATTACGGAAATAAACGTCTTGGTACAATTGCGATGAGATCCGTTGATAACTCAATTAAGTCGTACTCTCCACGGTAGTCGTGAGGTTAGTCAGAATAGCTCCAGATACTTCAATTGTGGGTTCAAGTCCTAGTCGACCCAACTTTTTTTTATTTCATTTTTCTTTGTTTTCATGTCAAAGAAATGCACATAAACACAAAACATGTAAGTTCACGCTTTCTTTGAAAATGTAATGACTGACAACTTCTTGATGCTTGGAGTTAGAATTTAGTTTGCGAACATAGGTCTACACTCGTGCTCTTGGCTCCAAAGAAAAATGAATCGCTTATAGCAGGTCGAAGCATTTCTCTAAAGAGCAGCAAGGAGGTCCATATATGAGCCACGACATGAGATTTCCTACGATGTGGTATGTGCGACAAGCAAAGGCTCAGACCAGCATGTGCATACGAACAGTCTGATCAGAGCCTTTGCTAGTCACTTGAATATTCTATGGATGGTAAGCTACTGAATGAACAGCATTCAGTTTCATGCTCACCTGTGCCTATTCCGTGTCAAAATGCCACATTGTTGGAAATCTCATGTCGCAGCTCATTTTTTAAAAACTGAAGAGATGACAGGCGATAGTTGAAGTACAGTACGTGTTACGGATCCGACGAGAGAATGGTGTTGTCACCAAAGAGATTAAATTAATTAAAATAGAGAAACGATATTGCCAAAGGAGAAAATTTAATAAAAATAAAAACAATAGTCTTTTCAATAGTTACAATAATAAATGTCGCGTAAGGGATTCGAACTAACAACGCAGAGCTTAAAAATGTAAGTGTGCAATATTCACGTGCTCTATCCACTGAGCCACGCAGGCAGCTGATAGCCAATTGAGCATTATAGCGGTATCTATTGTGTTAAAAAGTACCACGTGCATTTCCGTATTAGTTATACGATGAACGCCGAAGATATATTTAGAAGCTCAATCGGCTGTGAAATTATGTTAATGATAAAGGCCAGGATCAGGTTAATATTTTCGAGGTATACTTAACGCCAGTAAAAACGCAACTTGTACAGTATAACCTTACTCGATATTTAATGCTATTTTATCACTCTAATAAAATAAAAAGCTTAAACCTATGGTTGCGATATCAAGCCAATACTCTTTTGGTGCAGATAAAGCAGTCCAGATAAGCCAGGCTATGTTTTTTGATAAAGGGACACAACCCAAACTTCGACACAAAAACTGAAAAATCACCTTATTAATCTGGATATCAGATCTTCATTATGAATTGCTCTTTTGGATTCAAACTTTCGGAAAATTTTAACATTGCTCTACTTTCTATGCACACGTAACAGATTGTTTTTGTCTTGAAGTTTTGACCCTCAAAATGGTCATCAAAGTTTCAGCATGAAAACCGGAAGTTAACGAAAATGCGACACTTTCGACGGTAAATATTGCGATAAATGATAACCATAGGTTATGACCTTTCAACTTACGTATGCCAATTTTTAAATGATCCAGTTTAATTAAAGCGGTTGTGATTTCTCAAATTTTGGGGAAATTTCACGAAAAATGAAATTTAAAACATAAATTTTAGGTCCTTCCAGCAAAGTTAATTTTGAGTTGTAAACCGTTTTTTGATTTGTTTGAGTGAAACGCAGTACTTGCACGTTGAAATTGAATACAATTTCAAGATTTAATATGGTTACCAAAAAATTTGATGAATTTGTCATTTTTCACCAAAATTTTTGGCAGAAGTGTGCAATTGAGCCCAATTTTTTGGTAAAACGTTCTCCTACGTTAGGGACGCTTGTAAGTACAAAGACAAAGTGTATTAAGCTGTTATTTATAACAAAAATAACAATTGTACCAGTTGCGTTTTTAATGGCTTTAAGTATATATCCATTCTATTCAGCACAAAGTTTAGAACAGACTATCCTCATGTCCATATCAATGTTTCAGGCTATTTTATTAAAATTCAACTTTCTTATTTCTCAACCAAAATATATGTTATGGGTACTTTTGAGCATTAAAAAATCATGTACAGATGCTTAATTGAACTGATAGAAGAAAATAAATGTAATTGCCAAGTCCAAAGTTTTGAAAGATTATTCTCCCCTGGGGACATCAATTAGGGTTTCGTAAACACTTATTCATTAACACTTATTCATTAAAAGTTGAATAACTTTTATGCTCAAAGTAACCCAACAAAAAAAAAGAAATGCACCACTACAATTTTTCTCATTAAGTTCTCCTTTTGATACCAAAAAGTAAGGTGCCATGAAATATTTATATCTGATCAAATCTTACTAAAACTTGAGTATAACGTAGATGAGTATCTGAACCCTCCCTGTGTACGAACAAAACTCATCAAGCCAAATGGTAAATGGGGTTTGGAAGCGTTTATTCAATGCTACTGTCTACATGAAATTCCGAGTATGCTTTACATTTGTAAAGTATGAAAACGATATGTTGTCGTTATGTGAGATAACGGTAACCAATGTATTTATTGATTGTTTTTGCTACTCCAAAATCCATTTACATCAGTTAGGACCATTTAAATTGATTAAAACAATGTTGAAATCTTTACATGTTTTGTAGGGTTTATTTCCAGTATGGAAATTATCATCCAAAGGGTAGTCACAACACATGGGCTTTCAATAATCGCTTATGATTATTTAAAGGTAGAATTTGTAAAGAATAAGTGTCTAAGTGCCATTTGGTCTACTTAGACGATTCCCATTGCTCGAACTAATCTTGCAAGAGCGCATCATAAAAACGCTTATTTTCTGTGACTACAATACTACTCCCATTTGGTTCATGACCAATTTTCTTTTACACATTGTTGACACCTGATTGCAAAAGATGCATAAAGCAGCAGTATAGGTATTGCTCGATAAGCGTAGAGTTATGTAGGTGGTCAGGTGATGGTGCTTTATTCACCCTATTGGACAAATACAGGGTTTTCTTTCATACTTCTAACTGTTAATCTATTTCGTCACTCTACGCTAACCGAGCAAGGATTTTACTAGGCATACCTTTGAGCTGATATAAACAAAACTTGCCTATCACATGTGATCTTCATGAGATTTGGACAGTTCTATGTGGTGCGTTTTTTTTTTTCTTGGGTATATATTAAGATCATTGGGTGTCTGCAGCAAGAAAGATAACTCTAAGTGTATAATGTCATCTGCAACCTCTCCATTGTACAAAGAGTTCAAGCATGCAGGCATGCACATGCATACACAAAAATGTAATAACTATTCTTCCACAGCTGGTGGCAACAAAATAAGCAGCATTTAAAAGTGGCACCTTTTGTCATCTGCCATTACCCTTTGCAAACAGCTACATATAGGTCCAAGATCAGGTCGGACAAAATGTCTGGCCTGATTTGGATCCAAACTGTTTGACACTTTGATGGTATCGCAAAAGGATTTTTAAAAAGCTCTGTTAACTCTTTGCTTGCAGGGTAATTTTCCATGTTTTTGCTGTTGACTGCTGACTTTTTTCAAAGTTAACTTTTTAAACAAACTTATTAAGGAATACTATCAGAGTGTCAAACAGTTTGGATCCAGATCAGGACCTATTATAATTCTGTCGGTCCTGACCTGGGTCCAAACTATTTGTAAAGGTCATAGTCGCCGCTAGCAAGGAAAAAGTTAACCCTTAAAGCGCCACCTATAATTAGCAGCAGAAGACAATTTCGAATTTTGCCGCTTTTTCAAAATTAACAATGAAGGCATGATTTTTCATGAGAATCGTCTGCCAGCAGATGATTCTCATGAAATATCATACCTTATTCTTTTCCAAAATTAGGAAAGATGTCACAACATTTGTCGTCTGCTGCATGGCGCTTTAAGGGTTAACATAAAAATTACCCAGCATGCAAGTAAAAAGTTGAGAGAAAAAGAAGATTGATGCACACTTCTTACGCCAACAGGACATGATTGTACAGCTTCTATTTTCGACACACATTTACGACGCGGAAATTAACTTCCCTGCAACACAACTTGACATCTCCCTGTTATTTCATTAAGTGCCATACATAGAAACTAGGTCTTGCCACTTAAACGAACACATCCATTATACCATATTTTCTCCAAACTACCATATTCTTACTAATAAAAGCACTTTGCATATAGTTTTTGTCAAAATTTTATACCATTTTAAGAAAACAGTGTAGATCAGGCCCTGAGGTTTAAAAAACTTTTTCATGCTCAACTCAGCTGAGCATGAAATTTATACTGCTCATAAATGTTAAAATGTCACTAATTGCTCGCATTTTAAAATTTATTAGCATGATAAATACAACACCTGAGAGACTTAAAGCAAGAAATACCTTTAGATGTCAGTATTTTAGTTTTTATGAGCAGCTGAAATTTCGTGCGCAGTTGAGTTGAGCATGAAAAAATTCTATAACCTCGGGGCCAGCTATCATATCTTGATTAATGGCATCTAGCTTCCATTATTTTAATAATGATGAGCTTGTATGCTTAAGACTAAATTAACTTTATGTTATTTTCTGAAATTTCAAGCCCTATTTTCAAATGAGTCATATGACATGTCAAACCTTATTTTCAAAAGATTCATATGACATGTCAGGCCCTATTTTCAAAAGATTCATATGACATGTCAAGCCTTATTTTCAAAAGATTAATATGATATGTTAAGCCTTATTTTCAAAAGATTCATATGACATGTCAAGCCCTTTTTTCAAAAGATTCATACGACATGTGAAACCTTATTTTCAAAAGATTCATATGACATGTCAAAACTTATTTTCAAAAGATTCATGACATGTCGAGCCTTTTTTTCTAAAGATTCATATGATATGCAAAGCCCTTTTTTTCAAGATTCATATGACATATCAAGCCCAATTTTCAAAAAAATTATGACATGTCAAGCTTTATTTTCAAAAGATTCATATGACGTGTCAAGCCCTATTTTCAAAAGATTCACATGACATGCCAAGCCCTATTTTCAAAAGATTCATATGACATGTTAAGCCCTATTTTCAAAAGATTCATATGACATATCAAGCCCTATTTTCAAAAGATTCATATGACATGTCAAGCCCTTATTTCAAAGATTCATATAACATGTTAAGCCCTATTTTCAAAAGCTTCATATGATATGTCAAGCCTTATTTTCAAAAGATTCATATGACATATCAAGCCATATTTTCAAAAGATTAATAAGATATGTTAAGCCATATTTTCAAATGATTCATATGACATGTCAAGCCCTATTTTCAAAAAGCTTCATACGGCATGTGAAACCTTATTTTCAAAAGATTCATATGACATGTCAAAACTTATTTTCAAAAGATTCATGACATGTCGAGCCTTTTTTTCAAAAGATTCATATGATATGTAAAGCCCTTTTTTTCAAGATTCATATGACATATCAAGCCCAATTTTCAAAAGATACAGGACATGTCAAACTTTATTTTCCAAAGATTCATATGATATGTCAAGCCCTATTTCAAAAGATTCATATGACATGTCAAGCCCTTTTTTCAAAAGATTCATATGACATGTCAAGCCCTATTTTCAAAAGATTCATATGACATAAAAAGCCCTTTTTTCAAGATTCATATGACATATCAAGCCCAATTTTCAAAAGATTCATGACATGTCAAGTTTTATTTCCCAAAGATTCATATGTCTAGCCCCATTTTCAAAAGATTCATATGACATGTCTAGCCCTATTTTCAAAAGATTCATATGACATGTTAAGCCTTATTTTCAAATAAGTCATATGACATGTAAAGCCATATTTCAAAAGATTCATATGACGTGTAAAGCCCTATTTTCAAAAGATTCATATGACATGTCAAGCCCAATTTCAAAAGATTCATATGCCGTGTAAAGCCCTATTTTCAAAAGATTCATATGACGTGTAAAGCCCTTTTTTCAAAAGATTCATATGACATGTCAAGCCCTATTTTCAAAAGATTCATATGACATGTCTAACCTTATTTTCAAAAGATTCATATAACATGTTAAGCCCTATTTTCAAAAGATTCATATGACATGTCAAGCCCTATTTTCAAAAGATTCATATGACATAAAAAGCCCTATTTTCAAAAGATTCATATGACATAAAAAGCCCTTTTTTCAAGATTCATATGACATATCAAGCCCAATTTTCAAAAGATTCATGACATGTCAAGTTTTATTTCCCAAAGATTCATATGATATGTCTAGCCCTATTTTCAAAAGATTCATATGACATGTCTAGCCCTATTTTCAAAAGATTCATATGACATGTTAAGCCTTATTTTCAAATAAGTCATATGACATGTAAAGCCATATTTCAAAAGATTCATATGACGTGTAAAGCCCTATTTTCAAAAGATTCATATGACATGTCAAGCCCTATTTTCAAAAGATTCGTATGAAGTGTAAAGCCCTATTTTCAAAAGATTCATATGATGTGTAAAGCCCTGTTTTCAAAAGATTCATATGACATGTCAAGCCCTGTTTTCAAAAGATTCATATGACATGTCAAGCCCTATTTTCAAAAGATTCATATGACGTGTAAAGCCCTATTTTCAAAAGATTCATATGACCTGTAAAGCCCTATTTTCAAAAGATTCGTATGACATGTCAAGCCCTATTTTCAAAAGATTCATATGACATGTCAAACCTTATTTTCAAAAGATTCATATAACATGTCAAGCCCTATTTTCAAAAAATTCATATGACGTGTAAAGCCCTATTTTCAAAAGATTCATATGACTTGTAAAGCCCTATTTTCAAAAGATTGATATGACATGTCAAGCCCTATTTTCAAAAGATTCATATGACATGTCAAACCTTATTTTCAAAAGATTCATATAACATGCCAAGCCCTATTTTCAAAAGATTCATGATATGTGAAACCTTATTAATGTTTGATACAATAAAGTCAGGGTAATCTTTTTAATAATATAAGAAGGCGCTACTGCAGTGAGGTTACAATATTCAACTACATTTTATTTCTGTTCAAGATTGTTTTAACATATAGTGCAGATCCAGATGAGATGCTCAATTCAGCAGCATCTCATCTGAGTCTTCATTATTTAACATTATTTAGGGGAAACAAAGTTAATTGCTTCTCAGGCCCTCCCTCATCTGTTTTAAAAGCCCCTCATCTGTCTTTTCTTCAGACTTGAATTAAAAAAGTGGCCTCATTTATTTGATTCAGATGTCAAAATCAAAATATCAACATTTTTATGCTTATTAAAATGAACAAAAAAAAGGTGGATGAAATAAAATAAAAAAAAAGTGGCCTCATCTGCTTTTAGGGAAATAAAAAATAAAAATAAAAACCTGTCTGCCTCATCTGTTTTCAAAAAAGCAACCTGAGAAAAATTTGTTATTTTTTTTTTAGCCTTAGCATCCATTTCAAAATGACTAGATTTTGGAAAATTCATTCAGGAACACTATCAGAGTGTCAAACAGTTTGGATCCAGATCAGGCCTGACAGTACGTCAGGCCTGATCTGGGTCCAAACAGTTTGAAAAGGTTATCGATCAGCAGACCATAAAAGTCGCCGCAAGACAGGAAAGAGTTAATCCAGAAAAATGACTACAGAAGGTGTTAAAAGGAAATACCAGAGGGATTATGACAGTTAAAGACAATGTCTTGGTGCAAAATCTTGACCATCAGGGAGACACTAGCGCAGACATTTCTTCCAGTGGATGAGACAATTGAGAGATATTATGAAGTACATCTAATTTAATCCTTTCCACATTAATCCAACCATATATGGACAATAATTTGCAAGACTGTTAAGCTTTATATAATAACTAGTTTTTCTTATATTTGTCTACATAAACAAAATGGGCTATGTCAAGAAAGCAATGGGTTGTCACCTTTTTCCTGCTGTTCAGAACAAATGTTACAATGACGCAACTACCAGGTTAGCTAAGAGGTAGTTCATGAACTCTAATTTGGAGATATAGCTGTCATGCAAATATACACAATTTGCAGTAGAGTGACAGGAATTTTTATACTGATTGGCAGTTTGGGATTTTTAAAAGAAGTAAAGGCATTGGACATGCTACTTGGAAAATGTAAATTTCCAAATATTTTTCTTCCTTATTTTCAGTAACATATGTTGTAGGTACACATTAGAATTGCCTCTATATGTCGTTTCATTAAAAAGTTTTTCACCGTAAGCGCTTTTTAAACAAATTCTCAACCACTTTTATTTATTCAAAGAAATGAGCATGTAGAATTGAACAACTTTTCATGTAGTTTGTCATGCACCTGGATGACAATAATAGACTGTCTATTTTATGCTTCTTGCAGCTTATCGGGAGTATATTGCTTTACTAGCTGCATGGTTGTATCTGCTCTCTCATCTGTTAATGTACTTTTGGTGGCCAAAATTGCAAACAATAATGGACCTTGATCAGGAGCAGTCTGATCAGGGTTCATTATCACACCGGATAGGCGGCAACCGAAAATGCTATCAACAATTGACCAACGTGGATCAAAAATAGATAGAAACAGTGTTTTCCAGTGTGGCGACAAATGGCAATTGAAAATGCTGTTCCTATCGATTTTTGATCTACGTTCCTCGATAGTATTGGCGTTTTCGATTGCCCCCTACCCAGTGTTATTATGAGCATTTGCTTCCATGGTAATTTTAAGTATTCTGGAGTGCATCTGAATATATGCAGCAGATGTGATAAGCAGACAGCATTTTTAGGTCAAAACAATATTGGTAGTTAATACTATTGACGAAAGTTGATCAAAAATCGTTAGAAACAGAGTTTTTGATTGCCATTGGCAACAAATAGCAATCAAAAACTGTTTCTAGAGATTTTTTATCCACCTTCGTTGATTGTTAAGTGTTTTCGATTGCCACCTATCCGGTGTAAAATGTGAGACTAGGTAGGGCTTTAGTACTACAACGAATGACTCGAGACCGAGGGGCCCCAGGTTTGAGCCTTACCGGCGTCACTGTGTTGTGTCCTTGAGCAAGACACATTTATCCTAGCTTAGTACTGGTTCAACCCAGGAAGACCCATCCCTTTATAACTGAAAGATTGTTGATGGGTTGTAAAGAATCTAATCAAACAAACAATGAATGTCTTTGTGGCAAACTATAAGGAAAACCTCTATATTTTTGTTAGAAAAACAAGTGTCTATTCTAATGTTATCAATAGGCAGTGCAGACGACCTTATTTATTACCTAAACAAAATAGGAGACTTGCTATTGATCAGTTTTGATTCTGGCACAGTAGCCAATTCCAAGCATATTTGGGTTCAACACAAGAAAACCAGTCTTCCTGGTTTGTGACCAAGTATGGCTCAAATTGGCCTGCTGAGCTACCGAGACTTAATTAGTCACTAGCTAGAAAATTGAAATTTGGCATGTAGAAAGCTTCTTAGATACATGTATGGGCTTCGATGCGAGAAAACCTATCTTACGAGGTTTGCAAACAACAAAGGTGCAGACCAGCCTGCACATCTGCCCAGTCTGATCAGTGCCTTTGTAATTTGCTCATTGGAAAGTATCATATCAAAACCTGCTAAAAGCGAAATTTCACTTCTCTAGCTAGTCTCTGTAGCTGAGCAGGCTGGTTTGGGTATGACCTGGTCAGAAACCCCAAAGACAGGTTTTCTTATGTGTCAGCCCATATAATAATTTCAAAAAAGAAATAACAAAGGCGCTGATCTGACTGCGCAGACTGGTATGCATCTTTCTTGTTTGCATAGTTCTACAAAAAAAGTAAGGTTTTCTCACAACAAGCCTGATCCCAAGGCTACAGATAAGGATGCACATTTGTGAAACATTTTGTTTATTTCTTTACAGAAAAATATGTTGCAGCTCCCAATAGAACCCTCCCAGAGAGACATACAGTGAGGACTACTTTTTTGCAAGATATAAAAAAATAACAAAATATTGCACACCCAGTTATCTGCATCTATCTAGCTGATGTGAGGTTCATCCCTGCATTATATTTAGAAAAGAAATCCAATTGTTTGGCTTTCATTTAAGGCACTAAAGCAAGATTCTGATGTCTCAACTGTTTACCATGACTAATGACCAAGTCAATAATTTTTCAGTCATGTGTCAGGAAGTATTCCTTAGTTGAACCAGTAATTAGCAGCCAGGGTAAAGTTTCTGGCACAAGGACACAACACAAAGCCTCCAGTGAGCTTCTATCCAGTGACCTCTCCATCTCAAGTATTACCGACAATTCATACTAAAAAGGGTCTATCTAAATACCGCAAAGACACCCAAACTACGCAAAGACACGCAAAGACACGCATAGACGCGCAAAGACACACAAAGACGGTAAAAAGACGTTTGAAGTTGACAAAGACACACAAAGACGGACAAAGACACGCAAAGATGGCAAAAAATGTTTAAATTTGACAAAGACACCCAAAGATAGACAAAGACACGCAAAGACGGCAAAACGATATTTAAAGTTGGCAAAGACCATAGACGGCAAAAAGGCTTTTAGAGTTTACAAAGACACATAAAGACGGCAAAAAGACTTTTAAAATTGACAAAGACACGCAAAGACGGCAATAAAGTTGTCAAAATTATGTAAAAGACTCATATAAAAAGTATTTGCTGTGATAGTTTACTCAGCGTAAAATGGACGAAGAAAAAAGCAAAAATGTGTAAGCATTATACAAAGGACCTGTTACAAAACGCTAGTGTACAAGTATATGCAGCATATAAAAAGCTTTGCTTCCGCATAATGAATATAGATCTATATCTATATCTAGTTTGTAACTTATTTATTTGGACCATCGGGCTGCAGCGTATGCAGCTGGCTTTGTAAGTGTAAGGAATTAATGAGTGGATTAACTTGGTTTAATCCGTTATTAATTGTGTTCTACTTACCCTTGCTGGGGTTCCACAGGGAACCTGCTGGATACCCCTCTTCTGCTAAGTTCCAGTTTTGATCACTCCCTGTTGATATGATACTATTATTCTGATTGCTTTGTCTCCCCATGGGGTCCCCCAGGGAGAACTTCTTGAATGCCACCTTCCTTATCCATTATCTATGATCATGCACATTGTGTGTGATCAGGTGGTCAGTTTACATAACACTGTCTCAGATGACACGTGATAGGAAATTTCCAGACAGGACCAACTTCCAGAAATTAGTATCTCCTCCCCTTTGACCTGCATGTGATCGTAGTGAACCAATCAGATCACTTTATCCCTTTCTTAGCAGACACATCAACTCCTTATCTTGGCGGGCTCAGCATCATTGCGCGAGCGGCAAGCGGCAAGCAAGCATTGCATTCCGCCATTTTGTAATATAAGCAATTTTGTTTTCCCCACCCACCACTCATCCCCCCTTTATGCTGTAATCACATTTAAGGCATTTTTTTTTTTGTCTAATATTTGTAGTTTTAGTTCAGTAGTTTTTAGGTGGACCATTTAAGGCTTTGCATATCATAAGGCTTTCATTGTGATAGAGACTATGTGTATTCATAGCTGGAAGTTATCAAGGTATTGATATGTGTGACTATGTGTATTCATAGCAAAAAAAAACTTGTGAGAAAAATAGTGACTATGTGTATTCATAGCTGGAATTATTAAATCGCACGAAATTAGTGACTATGTGTATTCATAGCTGGATTTATTAAATGGCAAGAAATTAGTGACTATGTGTATTCATAGCTGGAAGATATTAGTGACTATGTGTATTCATAGCAGGAAGAAATTAGTGACTATGTGTATTCATAGCTGAGAAATTAGTGACTATGTGTATTCATAGCTGAGAAATTAGTGACTATGTGTATTCATAGCAAGTGAAGTTGAATAAGATTGTATTTATAACTGGAGATAATAATGGAGATCATTTGCCTTCAAAACAAATGATATATATATTGCATATTATTTTGCAAGTTAATTTGCATGACATTTATTATTGTCATTTCATAATGCCCGCTTATGCCTGATTAAATGGTCTACATGGTACCCAAACCCAGTCTTCCTTATTTGTTATTACAGCATCGGGCTGCAGCGTATGCAGCTGGCTTTGTAAGTGTAAGGAATTAATTTGGACAGCAAACTTTTCGCTCACAGCATCTATGATCATCTAAAGCTGTCTTTGCTTATCTAAATGGAATCTTTGAATGCCTGTTTGATGTCTTTTTGAAACTTTTACTGAGTATTTAAGTGTCTTTGTGCAGTGCAGGTGTCTTTGTCCCGTCTTTGCGGATTCCCCCGTCTTGGCGCTTCTTTGCGTGTCTTTGGCTGTCTTTGCGTGTCTTTGTGCATCTTTGTGTGTCTTTGCGCGTCTTTGTGTGTCTTTGCATAGTTTGGGTGTCTTTGTAGTATTTAGATAGACCGTACTAAAAATATTTGACAGAATGTGAACTATCAGAAGATTCAATTAAAATGGCAAGCCTTTTTTTCAAAATATTCATATACAATGTCAAGCCTTATTTTCAAAAAGATTCATTTACAATGTTAAACCTTATTTTCAAAAGATTCATATACAATGTCAAGCCTTATTTTCAAAAGATCCATATACATTGTTAAGTCTTATTTTCAAAGGATTCATATATAACAAGCCTTAATTTCAAAAGATCCATTTACAACCTTATTATTCAGAAAGTTCATATGCAATGTCGAGCCTTATTTTCAAAAGATTCATATACAATGTCAAACTTTATTTTCAAAAAAATCATATACAATGTTAAGCCTTGTTTTCAAAAGATTCATATACAATGTCAAGCCTTATTTTCAAAAGATTGCTATACAATGTCAAGCCTTATTTTCAAAAGATCTACATACAATGTCAAGCCTTATTTTCGAAAGATCTACATACAATGTCAAGCCTTATTTTCAAAAGATTCCTATACAATGTCAAGCCTTATTTTCAAATGATTCATACAGAATGTAAAAACCTTATTTTCAAAAGATTCATACACAATGTCAAGACTTATTTTCAAAAGGTTCATACACAATGTCAAGCATTATTTTCAAAAGATCTATAGACAATGTCAAGCCTTATTTTCAAAAGATTCATACACAATGTCAAGCCTTATTTTCAAGTGATTCATACACAATGTCAAGCCTTATTTTCAAAAGGTTCATACACAATGTCAAGCCTTATTTTCAAAAGATCTATGGACAATGTCAAGCCTTATTTTCAAAAGATTCATACACAATGTCAAGCCTTATTTTCAAAAGATTCATACACAATGTCAAGCCTAATTTTCAAGTGATTCATACACAATGTCAAGCCTTATTTTCAAAAGATTCATACACAATGTCAAGCCTTATTTTCAAGTGATTCATACACAATGTCAAGCCTTATTTTCAAAAGATTCATACAAAATGTCAAGCCTTATTTTCAAAAGATCTATATACAATGTCAAGCCTTATTTTCAAAAGATTTCTATGCAATGTCAATCCTTATTTTCAAAAGATTAATATACATTGTTAAGCCTTATTTTCAAATGATTCATATACAATGTAAAGCCTTATTTTCAGAAGATCCATATACAATTTCTAGCCTTAATTTCAATAGACCCAAATACAATGTTAAGCCTTATTTTTCAAAAGTTTCATATGCAATGTCAAGCCTTAATTTCGAAAGATTCATATACAATGTCAAGTCCTATTTTCAAAAGATTCATATTTAATGTCCAGCCTTATTCTCAAATGATTCATTTGAAAAGTCAATACACTGTTAAGCCTTATTTTCAAAATTTCATATGCAATGTCAAGCCTTATTTTCAAAAGATTCATATACAATGTCAAGCCTTATTTTCAAAAGATTCATTTACAATGTCAAGCCTTAATTTCAAAAGATTCCTATACAATGTCAAGCCTTATTTTCAAAAGATCTATAAACAATGTCAAGCCTTATTTTCAAAAGATTCCTATGCAATGTTTATCTTTATTTTCAAAAGATTCCTACATATTTCAAAATATTTCTATGCAATGTCAAGCCTTATTTTCAAAGGAATCCTATACAATGTCAAACCTTAGTTTCACAAGATTACAATACAATGTCAAGCCTTATTTTCAAATGATTCATTCACAATGTCAAGCCTTATTTTCAAAAGATTCATGCAAAATGTCAAGCCTTATTTTCAAAAGATTCATATACAATGTCAAGTCTTATTATCAATATTTTCAGAAGATTCATATACAATGTCAAGCAGGTTTATTATTATATCAAAAGATTCATATACAATGTCAAGCCTTATTTTCAAAAGATTCATATACAATGTCAAGCCTTATTATAAATATTTTCAAAAGATTCATATACAATGCCAAGCCTTATTTTCAAAAGATTCATATACAATGTCAAGCCTTATTATCAATATTTTCAAAAGATTCATATACAATGTCAAGCCTTATTATCAATATTTTCAAAAGATTCATATACAATGTCAAGCCTAATCTTCAAAAGATTCATGTACAATGGCTCTAGCTCCATATGGGCCTCTACACAGGAAAACCTGTCTTCAAGGTTTGGCAGAAGGTCATACCCAAACCATGCTGCTCAGCTACAGAGATTAACTAGAAAATTGCATTTTTTTCTAGTAGCAAGTTTAGATATCATACTTTCCAATAAGCGAATAACAAAAGCGCTGATCAGACTGGGCGGATGCGCAGGCTGGTCTGCGCCTTTGTTGTTCACAAACCCTGAAGACAGGTGTTCTCACATCAAATCCCATATGACCTTAGCTGTTAATGGGATGTTTAACACAAACACACACACATAGAGTAATAATAACAAGTCTGTGGTTGCAAATTGACACAATTCCCATGAGAGAAATTGAAACATCTTTTTCAAAGATACCAGAAAAAATATATGTATCTGGAGACAGTTTTACGAGGACATATGTAAGACAATCAATACCAAATAAAGAATCGACTAACTTAATTTGCCGATGCGAGTCCTTTTCTGCATGATAGGATGAATGTTTCATCAAAATAAAAAAAAATATTGGTATTTCTGTTTATCATCCATAAACTAAAGCCTGTCTGTATATAGGTAACAATCAATAAGGTATTAGTTATTTTATCCTTCCGAGCATCATAAAGAAACAAGAAAATTTTATTAGAGCTTGTCATGCTGAATATAACCAATGTTAAAAAAATCTTTGTATAATGAACGTCAATGCGATATATTTACATTTTCGAAGCAATCCTTTAATGAATCTTTAGATTTTTGCAACCGTTCATAGCCTCATGATTTTAACAAATTTGATTGACAGCTGCCAAGCTCATTTGCCCGATTGACAGCAGCCAAGCTCATTTGCCCGTGCAATACGCTTGGAACATCGAACTCATTCGCTAGAAGTGATACTGGTGTTTTGATTGACAGCCAGCCACACCGGAGTCGCATTTGCAAATCAAGCTTCTTGTTTGCTCCATTGGCTGTCCGTTTGACACTCCAACAAAAACGTTAATATGATTACACATCAATACGAAACTGTTTTATTTCCTAAATTATTAATAATTTTTGTTTTTACAGGGTTCCCACGAATTTAAGAAAGTAAAATTCCCTGACTTTTCCCTGACTTTTCACTGACCAAATTCAAATTTCCCTGACCCTAAATATCGGCATTTGCCAAGCTTTATGCTATCATTTGGGCATGATTAGTGAACAAACAGAAATTTCAAGCCACTGTTCCTGTACATAGTGTAGGTATGATTGATGACCCTTTCATCAAAAATCTTAAGTTGAGCTTTGACTTCTGGTGATCTTTGACTAACAGAAGTGCTCAAATGCCTAGCATTACTACCAGACCGCAATCTATCACGCAGTTGTTAAATTTCCATGCTTAACTCCATAATAATAATAATGAGATGTAGATGGATTTGTCTACAAATGCATGATATAACTTCTTGTTAAAACTTTCCTGTAAAATACCCATAACCTAAAAGCAAACAGGACAAAATTGGCTTGGTTGATAAAACTGTCTTTTACCACTGTCCAGAATTCTTTATTCCTTTGGAAGCATCATATGTCTTTGTTATTGAAACAAAGTTTCAGAGGGTTCCACCAATATGTACATGGTAACTGGACCACAGCCATACAATGTAACCCCATACTTCAAAAGGCCAAAAAAATAAGGCTGTCAATTCGTCAATAATAATTTGGTACCCAATTAGTTATATGGAAGGCTCAGGGATTGCCAGAATGAAATGATGCAGCCTATCCCATGTACCAAAAGGAAAAGAAAACCACTAAAAAACAACAAAACAAACACCATAGAGTAACAATTAATAGACACTATACAGTGCAAATATTCAATTTGTCTTCACTGTAATGGCTAAGGTTCATGCACTTTCAATTATGGCACAAGCATTACCTTTAAGTTTTACGTCAGAAAGCTAGCAGGAAAAATCGACAATTTGAACACAGCTGCCATTTAATAAATACAAACAAACTTTTGATGCAAATGCTCATTGTTTCAATGGTAGATTAGAACATACTGCTGCGTGTGTAGAGAAGGTATCCACATTTCCCATCTTGACTGTCAATGGCAAAGTGAGGTACCTAACCTCAGTCGTCCTGAAGCATAACTTTCCTAAGTATTCAAAGATGCCAATCTGTCAATCATATTTCTAAGCAAAACTTCATAATAATGTTAATTGTTACGGTAGTGTGAACACAATGTACCATATTATTCCATCATAAACTACAAAAGAACTGATAATAAACATGCTAATATAAGTCTAGAACCCTTCAGTATAGCCCTTATTTTTAAGATAATTTCACATAGCTATCATTTTGACAATACTTATTTATGTAACCAAATGTTCAATGTGTCTTGTCTGATGAAAGCAAAGGATCTGAGATTGTTTAAAAACAAATCTGTGCCATGACTGAGTTGATTGCACTGTCTCTGCATAAGCATACTCTATTAGAATTTACAAAGAGAAGTAACTTAAAACTATTGGGTCATTCCCCTTTATGTTGTATTATGAGTGTCTTACTTGAGCATATGAACATATTGGTGACGTCTGGAGAAAATTTTGAAATAAGCTCTAAAAGATATCAAAGAAACCAAATGTCACAGACAGACAAATAGAAAGACAGAAGATGAAAAAAAAAGTTTTCCCAACAAGAATAGTAGTTAATGTCAACCAGCTTTTCTAATGAAAATACATTTCCCAGTACTTATCATTATACAATTTTGTGGATTTTACAATTTCATACTCAAAACAGCATTATACTTCATATTACTCAAGTGTTCTATATCATATTTTTGTACCCCTAGAATTTGGACACATTGATCTACTTGATTGAACAGTATAATTATCAAATTCAATAAATATAACAAGTTGTTATTATAAAATTCCCTGACTTTTCCCTGACTTTTTCCAAAAGTTCAAATTTCCCTGACTCAACTCAAAATTCCCTGACTTTTCCCTGACCTTGAACTTTTTTCATTTTTCACTGACTTTTCCCTGACCGTGGGAACCCTGTTTTAGATATTTATAATGAAATATAAATATAAGCAATGAGTTGATATATCACGTGATGTCAATTTTAAATGAAAAATTTGTTTTCTGAAGGAAGAAAAAAGAATGTGAAAGTCAGTCTAAAAATTATAAATATGTAGCACTCGAATGTAGGACATTTCGGCCTAGGACATTTCGGCCTAGGACGTTTCAGCCTGGACATTTCGGCCACTGACGTTCGGCCACGGAAAATGCCAAAGGTGGACGTTTCGGCCAACACCATAAATTGTGGGTTGGGGTGTGTGCATGCATAAATGTGTGATGCATATCTTAGGAAATAATCGACTGAATAATCTTATATACTATACATTGTATTTCTCCCAAATTTTTATCACTTATTAAACTGCATATATTTACAAGCAGAGATGAAAACAGTGTGGGTCCTGATCAGGTAGGGAGCTAGCTGATCTGGATCTGCTGTGGTTTGAAGAAAAAAAGATAAACCCAGGTTCAGCATGAAAATATTTAACATTCATCAATTGTTATGTACAGTAGATTCAAAGATACACGAGAATAGTTGTAAACAAAAATATATACTAATTCAGGTAATGGGTACTTTATACAGGTATATATCATTCACTGCTGTATAATATACCTGTTTCTATGTCACGGCCTCCAATCTCGGCCTCCTTCTCCAAAAAGAGCAGAACGTAAAGTGAGGCGAAGGCCCTTCCGGGAAGCAGGCAGTGGGCAAAACAATGGAACACAGTAAGTTGTGTTGACACATTTTCAATCATAAGTAAATTTTCAGCGCAAAACTCGAAAATCTAAGAATGCTATGCTTCGGGCAATTGTTCAAGCTATCCGTAGAGCATGCTGTTTGCACATTTGAACTTAGTTTGTAAGCGTGAGAGTTTTTCTCCCGTTGCACAGTTGTCCAAGAAACGGTGGTTCCCGCATGGTTTTGCCTTCTAACCAAACGTATAGTAGCGTTTGGACCCTTATTCATACTACCGAGGCCCCTCCACACCCATGTTGTCCCAAATGCAATTTTTCGAGATATTTCAATGATAATTGAGTGATTTAGAGCCAAATTTCTTTAGGAGCAGGAGGCGAAGGGCAGGAGAAGCAGGCTGGGAGAGGAGGAGCAGGCGGCGATGAAATCAAAATTTGCATTGATTTTGCTTATTTTTAATAATATACTTATCCAATCTATATCAAACTTGCATGTATGAATATTTTAAACCATTTAAATAAATCGAAATTACTTCGCTTTAAATGCCACCACCAACGTAATGTGTGGTTCACTTTTTTCTCATTGGAATCATGTAATGCTCACAGATTAGTGATACTTGTGAATTTCTCCCTAAGTTCTTGGGAAAAGGATTATCAAAAATCTCAGACTGGGTCGAACCTCTGTTTTATACCCACCCCCTCTCAAGCTTTGATTAAGAGCAACAATTACTGATGGTGCGAAAGACTTAGACGCAGAAAAAAAAGGAATTCAAACCAAGTGTATTAAGGAAGTTACCGCCTACATCGCTGTTTAACTAAAATTGGAAGTTAGAGTACGGTTTTAAGCTCCTCCTTCGTCGTTATTCTAGGGTGTCTGATTTAAACATCAGCAAAGATCAAAGAAAAAAAGCATCAGCCATACTACAATGTATAAAAAAGTGTACTTTTTGAAAATAACCATGCTGTACGAATACCTTGCACATCATATAACTGATATAACAACTCGTGTATAAGAGCAGTCTCAAAAGATGTTAACTTAATTATTGCAAATCTAATAATGTCCGTACACGCTTTATAAAGGAAACAAAAGCGTTTCGCTTATTCTCCCATTGTGTTGTTTGTTTAACCCAGAATGTCATGAGCTTGCTAGATGTATATATATTATAAGAGAGGTATATATAGCAATGTTTGTGATCAGAATAATTCCGTTAACAATAGCGTTTAATCATTCGTATCATACATGCAAGTTTGATATAGATTGGATAAGTATATTATTAAAAATAAGCAAAATCAATGCAAATTTTGATTTCATCGCCGCCTGCTCCTCCTCTCCCAGCCTGCTTCTCCTGCCCTTCGCCTCCTGCTCCTAAAGAAATTTGGCTCTAAATCACTCAATTATCATTGAAATATCTCGAAAAATTGCATTTGGGACAACATGGGTGTGGAGGGGCCTCGGTAGTATGAATAAGGGTCCAAACGCTACTATACGTTTGGTTAGAAGGCAAAACCATGCGGGAACCACCGTTTCTTGGACAACTGTGCAACGGGAGAAAAACTCTCACGCTTACAAACTAAGTTCAAATGTGCAAACAGCATGCTCTACGGATAGCTTGAACAATTGCCCGAAGCATAGCATTCTTAGATTTTCGAGTTTTGCTCTGAAAATTTACTTATGATTGAAAATGTGTCAACACAACTTACCGTGTTCCATTGTTTTGCCCACTGCCTGCTTCCCGGAAGGGCCTTCGCCTCACTTTACGTTCTGCTCTTTTTGGAGAAGGAGGCCGAGATTGGAGGCCGTGTATGTAAAATACCATACTCTTATTATCATGCATATTTAAATCAACTGTAAGTTTTGTTTCAAACGATTATGAAATACATTACACTGCATTTATACATAAACACATCCCAAACCCAAAATTTATGGTTATGGCCGAAACGTCCACCTTCGGCATTTTCCGTGGCCGAAACGTCCGTGGCCGAAATGTCCAGGCCAAAATGTCCGTGGCCGAAATGTCCGTGGCTGAAATGTCCGAGCATAGTAGCACTCACAGGGCTTTTTCCAGCAATTTTGGGAAAAGGCCCCTGTCTAAATTTGGAAAAAATGATCTACTTAACATCAAAATTGGGAGAAATTAACGACATAGAACATAACAAGGGTAACAAGACATGGTATTGGGAAAAAAAAGTTGCTATTTTCGATTGGGAATGGGGTCGAAATTCTGCCCCTAGAGAAGGGCAGAATATGCCTTGACTTGTACCTCATTTTGAGGAAGTGTCTTTAAAATCTATGCTAATATCAGTGAACTGGTTTCTTCCTAGGACTGAATTGTCGTCTGCTGCAATTCTAGGTGGCACTTTCTGGGATACAACTCTTAGCCCTCTAGCGACAACTTCAGTCGATATATTTTTTGCAAACACTTTGGAACCAGATCAGGCAATTATTTGGTCGGGCCTGGCCTGAATGCAAAACGTTTGTCACTCTGATGGTATTACTGGACAAATTTTTCGAAAAAAATGATTTTGAAAAATAACAGCAGATGGCAAAAAAATTGAGAAGTTTCCAGACGTGCAAAGGCAAAGAGTTAACTTGTCCATGCATTGGAATTCTGAGGCATGACCGGCCAATACACTCTGGAAGCTTTTTCTATTCCAAATCCAATATGTAATTTTCTATGATTAAATTGCATCATGGGAAAACATCATTCATGGCCAGTCTCAATTAAATGTGTCTGCTAATTACCTTTGCAAAATAGAGTTTGGGTCCAGGTCAGGTCTGACTAAACAAAAAATCTTTCAGGAAAACTATCATAGCGCCTGAGTGAAACACTTTGGTCCCATGTCAGGTCCAGCAGAACACTGGGTGAAGAGAGAAGGCATTATATTCTCTAGATAGTTGACATTTACTCAAGATCAAATATATAACAATCAATCACAATCCATTTATCATCTATTGGGCCAATAATGTCACATTTAGGTTTCATGCAAATTTCAGGCAATAACTTCCATGGTATTTTCATAAAATGGCTCAGTTTTCCATGAATCATTTTACCAAAAGTTTGACCATGTAATGCACAAAAAACATGTCCGAAATGGTCCTATAGAAAAGTCTGCAGGCAGAAATGGCATCCATGAATATTTTTAAAATGGTTTAAGAATTTCTAAAAAGATTACACTACCATAAAGTACAAGGTCACAGTTACAATTATCCCAGTCTTTGTTAGAGATAACACTACCATAAAGTACAGAGGTCACAGCCACAATTATCCCAGTATTTGTCAGAGATTACACTTCCATAAAGTACAGAGGTCACAGTCACAATTATCCCAGTATTTGTCAGAGATGACACAACAATAAAGTACAGATGTCACAGTCACAATAATCCCAGTGTTTGTCCTAGATTATACTTCCATAAAGTACAGGTCACACTAAAAATTATCCCAGTATTTGTCAAAAATTACACTACCATAAAGTACAGAGATCACAGACAGAATTATCCCAATATTTGTCAGAGATAACATTACCATAAAGTACAGAGGTCACAGTCACAATTATCCCAGTATATATACTGACGGACTTTAATTACGCAACACTAACTTACCCTTATATCTTCCAAAAGACTGTTGAATGTAAACTTCCTTTGCTTCGATAATGTCATCATGAGTTGGCTTCTTCAGGAAACACTTTAGTTTTAATTGTACAACTAAACTGGACGACATTATTTGCTCCGTATGAATTTAGCAATTTAAACATTTCTTAAGTAGAGGAGATTTTAAGCTATTGAATGAAAGGATACACCCAGATATACGCCATTTACGCAAATACGCTGTATCGCGGACCTGCCAATCAATATGAGAGTGATTCCTCGATGACTAACAAAGTCCATGATACAAATTTGATGCTTCTAGTGTCTCTTGATTTAAAGAATTAGGGAATATTTCATTCATAACATTTGGTCACATGAAACAGTTGACCCCTATCTCAAAAAGTTTACATCTTAATGCATACACTTCATCTTAGTTGGACAAGTTTTCCATGTTTTACTGACAAATGAATGCTCTTTAACATACAATCAAAAGAATTGTTCTGCCTTCTTTTTTGAGACATACATTAAAGCTGTTATCCAAGTGTTGCGTTTTTAAAGTCTGCCAGTATATCAGAGATTACACTTCCCTAAAGTACAGAGGTCACTGTCACAATTATCCAAGTATTTGTCAGAGATGACACAACAATAAAGTATAGAGGTCACAGTCACAATTATCCCAGTATTTGTCAGAGACCACACTACCGTAAAGTACAGAGGTCACAGTCACAATTATCCCTGTATATATCAGAGATTACACTAGCATAAAGTACAGAGGTCACAGTCTCAATTATCCCAGTATTTGTCAGAGATAACACTACCATAAAGTACAGAGGTCACAAGTACAATTATCCCAGTATTTGTCAGAGATAACACTTCCATAAAGTACAGATGACACAGTCTCAATTATCCCAGTATTTGTCAGAGATGATACTACCATAAAGGGCAGAGGTCACAGTCACAATTATTCAAATATTTGTCAAAGATTACACTTCCATAAAGTACAGAGGTCACAGTCACAATTATCCCAGTATTTGTCAGAGATTACACTTCCATAAAGTACAGGGGTCATAGTCACAATTATCCCAGTATTTGTAGGAGATTACACTACCATAAAGTACAGAGGTTACTATCAAAATTATCCCCATATTTGTCAGAGATTACACTTCCATAAAGTACAGATGACACAGTCTCAATTATCCCAGTATTTGTCAGAGATGACACTACCATAAAGGGCAGAGGTCACAGTCACAATTATTCAAATATTTGTCAACGATTCCACTTCCATAAAGTACAGAAGTCACACTCACAATTATCCCAGTATTTGTAAGACCTTATATACACTATCATTAGGTACAGAGGTCACAGTCTCAATAATATTTCAGTATTTGTCAAAGATTACACTACCATAAATTATAGAGGCCACAGTCTCAATTATCCCAGTATTTGTCAGAGATAACACTTCCATAAATTACAGATGTCAAGCTCACAATTATCCCGGTATTTGTCAGAGATTACACTAGCATAAAGTACAGAGGTCACAGTAACAATTATCCCAGTATTTATCAGAGACCACACTACCATAAAGTACAGAGGTCATAGTCACAATTATCCCAGTATTTGTCAGAGATAACACTACCATAAAGTACAGAGGTTACACTCACAATTATCCCGGTATTTATCAGAGACCACACTACCATAAAGTACAGAGGTCACAGTCACAATTATCCCAGTATTTGTCAGAGATAACACTACCATAAAGTACAGAGGTCACAGTCACAATTATCCCAGTATTTGTCAGAGATAACACTACCATAAAGTACAGAGGTCACACTCACAATTATCCCGGTATTTGTCAGAGATTACACTACCATAAAGTTTAGAGGTCACAGTCTCAATCATCCCAGTATTTATCAGAGACCACACTTCCATTAAATACAGAGGTCATAGTCACAATTATCCCAGTATTTGTCAGAGATAACACTACCATAAAGTACAGAAGTCACACTCAAAATTATCCTGGTATTTGTCAAAGATAACACTACCATAAGGTATAGAGGTCACAGTCTCAATTATCCCAGTATCTGTCAGAGATTACACTACCATAAAGTACAGAGATCACAGTCTCAATTATCCCAGTATTTATCAGAGACCACACTACCATTAAAAACAGAGGTCACTGTCACAATTATCCCAGTATTTGTCAGAGATAACACTACCATAAAGTACAGAAGTCACACTCACAATTATCCCGGTATTTGTCAGAGATAACACTACCATAAAGTACAGAAGTCACTCTCACAATTATCATGGTATTGTCAGAGATTACTCTACCATAAAGTACAGAAGTCACACTCACAATTATCCCGGTATTTGTCAGAGATAACACTACCATAAAGTACAGAAGTCACACTCACAATTATCTCGGTATTGTCAGAGATTACACTACCATAAAGTATATAGGTCACACTCACAATTATCCCCGTATTTGTCAGAGATAACACTACCATAAAGTACAGAAGTCACACTCACAATTATCCCGGTATTTGTCAGAGATAACACTACCATAAAGTACAGGAGTCACTCTCACAATTATCACGGTATTGTCAGAGATTACACTACCATAAAGTACAGAAGTCACACTCACAATTATCCCGGTATTTGTCAGAGATAACACTACCATAAAGTACAGAAGTCACACTCACAATTATCTCGGTATTGTCAGAGATTACACTACCATAAAGTATATAGGTCACATTCTCAATTATCCCAGTATTTATCAGAGACCACACTACCATTTAATACAGAGGTCACAGTCACAATTATCCCAGTATTTGTCAGAGATAACACTACCATAAAGTACAGAGATCACAGTCTCAATTATCCCAGTATTTATCAGAGACCACACTACCATTAAAAACAGAGGTCACAGTCACAATTATCCCAGTATTTGTCAGAGAAAACACTACCATAAAGTACAGAAGTCACACTCACAATTATCCCGGTATTTGTCAGAGATAACACTACCATAAAGTACAGAAGTCACACTCACAATTATCCCGGTATTTGTCAGAGATAACACTACCATAAAGTACAGAAGTCACTCTCACAATTATCACGATATTGTCAGAGATTACACTACCATAAAGTACAGAAGTCACACTCACAATTATCCCGGTATTTGTCAGAGATAACACTACCATAAAGTTCAGAAGTCACACTCACAATTATCTCTGTATTGTCAGAGATTACACTACCATAAAGTATATAGGTCACATTCTCAATTATCCCAGTATTTATCAGAGACCACGCTACCATTTAATACAGAGGTCACAGTCACAATTATCCCAGTATTTGTCAGAGATAACACTACCATAAAGTACAGAAGTCACACTAACAATTTTCCCGGTATTTGTCAGAGATTACACTACCATAAAGTACAGAAGTCACACTCACAATTATCCCAGTATTTGTCAGAGATAACACTACCATTAAATACAGAGGTTACAGTCACAATTATTCAACTATTTGTCAGAGATTACACTTCCATAAAGTACAGAGGTCACAGTCACAGTTACCCCAGTATTTGTTAGAGATTACACTACCATAAAGTACAGAGGGCACAGTCTCAATTATCCCAGTTTTTATCAGAGACCACACTACCATTAAATACAGAGGTCACAGTCACAATTATCCCAGTATTTGTCAGAGATAACACTACCATAAAGTACAGAAGTCACACTCACAATTATCTCGGTATTTGTCAGAGATAACACTACCATAAAGTACAGAAGTCACACTCACAATTATCTCGGTATTGTCAGAGATTACACTACCATAAAGTATATAGGTCACAGTCTCAATTATCCCAGTATTTATCAGAGACCACACTTCCATTAAAAACAGAGGTCACAGTCACAATTATCCCAGTATTTGTCACAGATAACAATACCATAAAGTACAGAGGTCACAGTCACAATTATCCCAGTATTTATCAGAGACCACACTACCATTAAGTACAGAGGTCACAGTCACAATTATCCCGGTATTTGTCAGAGATAACACTACCATAAAGTACAGAGGTCACAGTCACAATTATCCCAGTATTTGTCACAGATAACAATACCATAAAGTACAGAGGTCACAGTCTCAATTATCCCAGTATTTGTCACAGATAACAATACCATAAAGTACAGAGGTCACAGTCACAATTATCCCAGTATTTGTCACAGATAACAATACCATAAAGTACAGAGGTCACAGTCACAATTATCCCGGTATTTGTCACAGATAACAATACCATAAAGTACAGAGGTCACAGTCACAATTATCCCAGTATTTGTCACAGATAACAATACCATAAAGTACAGAGGTCACAGTCACAATTATCCCAGTATTTGTCACAGATAACAATACCATAAAGTACAGAGGTCACAGTCTCAATTATCCCGGTATTTGTCACAGATAACAATACCATAAAGTACAGAGGTCACAGTCTCAATTATCCCGGTATTTGTCACAGATAACAATACCATAAAGTACAGAGGTCACAGTCACAATTATCCCAGTATTTGTCACAGATAACAATACCATAAAGTACAGAGGTCACAGTCTCAATTATCCCAGTATTTGTCACAGATAACAATACCATAAAGTACAGAGGTCACAGTCACAATTATCCCAGTATTTGTCACAGATAACAATACCATAAAGTACAGAGGTCACAGTCACAATTATCACAGTATTTGTCAGAGATTACACTACCATTAAGTACAGAGGTCACAGGCACAATTTTTTAAGTACCAGAAACGATTTCTTGCAAATATTCTTTTTTTTTAAAAAAAATAATCAGCAGACAATGAATAAGTATGAAAAATGCCCAGCATGCCAGCAGTTAAAAACTTTTAACATATCAAACACTTATGACATTAAGTTTGCATTGGCTTTTGGTCAGTAGTAATTTACTTGCTGACAGCAATAATATTTTATACCTTTTTTCACCATTTTGTACACAATAAAATCCATTTTGGTTTGAAACCATCACTAAAAATTAAGTCCGCTGTCTGGCCCATACAATAGTTATGTCTGTATGTCCATTATATAATGTGTCTCATTAATTTTGTTGGCATAATTGCAGCTTTGAAATTTAGAACTGCAAAATAAATTAGTAGTGTCTTAACCCTTAATGCGCCAATTACAACAAAAGTCGTCTGCTTTTCTCGTCTGCTGAAATGTTTAAGAAGCCTCTATGGCAAACAGTATGGACCCAGATCAGACTACTCCTATAGGAGCAGTCTGTTCTGGGTCCAAGCTGTTTGCTTCTATACTTAATTCGTCAGTAATGTTAGGCAATTATTGGCAGCAGGCGACTTCAGCAGACGACATTTTCAGATGCATTTTTTTCTTGGCGCTTTAAGGGTTAATATCATTAACTCTTTGCATGCTGGGTAATTTTTCATGCTTTCGTTGTCATCTGCTGGCTTTCTTCAAAATTGATTTTTCCAAAAAAATTCTTTCAGGTGGGCTATCAGAGTGTCAAACTGTTTGAATCCAGATCAGAACGATGTTGTGTCTGTCCTGATCTGGGTCCAAACTGTTTGCAAAGGTTATCAGCAGATGACAAAAGTTGCTGCTAGCAAGGAAACATTTAATAGTGTCTTTCATCATTAAACTACCAACAAAAATACACACATGCTCTTATAATGCACACTTAAGTCATTCCTATGACTAAAATTTTGAGCGTTAAATTGCAAATATTCTCTTATCCATCAGTTTTAACATGTGTTTTGGTTGCCCAAAAGAAACACCTCAATTAGATATATTTTGGTTAAGAAATAAGAAAGATAACTTTAATTATGCACCCTTATCTATAGAGGCACGTTCCTTGCACCTTGAGTTAGCCCAATAGGGATTTAGTGAACATGAATATAGCCAGGAGGGCATACTGCGCTTACAGAATGATTTTCAAGCAAAATTCCTGTCTTTACCAGCACTGGAAACAAAAAATTGAGAATAACCAATGACACTTACGTTATTTGAGGTTTTCAAAGTGTGTTGAAAACATCAATTTCTTCCGAAAATGCAATATTTTTGGTATTTACTATAACTAAAAGAAGTAAATTTCCTTACTTTTTTACTTTATTTAGAGATTGTCAGCATTAATGAAAGCAACTTAGTAAATTATTTAGTATGTACCCTGGTGTCTTTTACTCTTTGCATGCTGGGAAGTTTTGCATGTTTTTTGGTCAGCTGACATTTTCTTCAAAATTTACTGGGTATAAAATAGTTTGGATCAAAATCATGCAGGCCTAACGTTCTGTTTGGCCTGATCTGGGGTCCAAATTACTTGCAGAGATTATCTGCAGACTACTACAAAAGTCTTCACTAGTCGACAGTATTAAAACAGCATCATTTGTTACTGTCTCAAGGATTTATGCTCAGTTGAATATTTGGTCAGGTGGGCACGGTGTTACACATCACTGTTTCTTAGCGCTCATGTGTCCAGATATTTAGGATAAACACCCCAGTTATGTTTACATGTTTACCATGCATTATAAATTGGAAATGAAAATAATATCTACTTGATTAAACCAAATATAAAACTAATAAAACAAAGCATATTATTGCTTGTTCAGGCATTTTTTAGTTAACCTGTTGCCTGCTAGGGACGAATTTTGACATCCACTGATAACCTTTGCAAACAGTTTGGACTCAGATCAGATGGGACTGATCTGGATCCAAACTGTAAAGTGTTTCACACTCCAGAGGTATTCCTGGGGATTTTTTTTTTTTTGAAAATGTTCATTAAAAAGAAAAGAATAGCAGAGTACAAAAAATCATGAAAAATTACCAGCATGCGAAGCATTATATCAGACAATGATATATTATTGTGAGCCGCTGCATAACCAAAACCAACAAAATAACAGGTAATTATGTTAAGCAAATAGAAATCTTTCCAGTCTGATGGCAGTCTTCACTGGGCGCTCAAAAGAATGCCAAGGCTCAAAGCTTCCTTCATCAAGACAGCAAAGACTTTGATAAGACTTAGCAAATACTAAGGTTGATCTAAGACTTATCTGACTGCACCAGTTATGTTGCTTTTTCATATTTATAAAGCATAGCTCAAATTTTTTATCATGTCTGCATTACAGGCGTAGTAACCTTGACCCACATGCTGACTGTGGCCCTATGGACTCTCTTGTGCATGTTTCAATATATGGATCAAACATGTTTTTCTATGCATTAACATCTGCTGGACCCTGAGCGTGGTGTTGAAATGGGACCTGAAAGGCAAGGGTTTTAACAACAGCGAGGGGTTAAGCAGATGTTAGTATATCAGAAAACCATGTTTGAAGGTTATTATTGTCACTTGAAAACTTTGGAAAAACTGTTCAAAAAATTCATCTTTGTATCCCTATAATGGCATGTAAAAGCAGGTTTGAAAACGCCTGTTCAACAGCAAAGACTTAAGTCATCCTAACGTCACTAAATTACGTTCATTTATATGCACGTTACTGTTGATGACATCAATTTTTTGACGGCCTAGAATGTGACTGTGTATATGTAAAGTACAAAAGCACTGCATCAACAGCATGTGAATTGCCAGATTAATACATGGGTTTTTGCCAGTTAAAACATGGGTGTTAATAGAGTGTGACAGCTTTTTATGCAATAATATGGGAGAAAGCCAATTTCTGCCGGAAGATGCATGCTACTCTACTTGACACACTAGGCTCTAAATGACTAAAATAAGCTTAAATCTGCTAAAAGGAGCCGTTTCATTAGACATGCGCGGATCCAGAAAAGTTTGCCAGAAAATTTTGTAATGTTTATTTTATTTTTTTTATTTTTTATGAAAGGATCAAAATAACACTATAAGCCGACCATCATCGGCCTGTCAGTGAAACGCCATTTAATAAATGGTGTTTCCCTGGCATACTGATGATGCCCCGACATTGAATGCTGGCTTGGTAGCTTTGACATTTTCGGGGATCCGGACCAGTATTGCTAAGAAACACTATATTTTTGTGATTTTTTTTCATTTCCAGACCCCCTGTCCCCCCTATGGATCCACCCATTATAAGACACAAATAATCAAATATAATTGACATCATAAATGATCAGTATTGAATAAGAATATTGATGAAATTTTTTTTTTTCAAAATCTGTGTATAGCTTTAAGAAATTTTAGTCATATTTTGTTAAAAAAAAATGGTAGGTTTTTAACAAAATAAATAACATCAGATGATAATTAATTATTTTGTCCTTTGAAAAGGGGTATTTTTTTTATTCAGATCTGTATATAGTGTGTATTTAATTGGAGATTTTAATAATGTTTCTTTACCATGCTTATGAACAGATATTTATACTCTTCAATCCTTGAAAGACCTAATTCAAGGCACTTATTTAAAGCACTAATATAAAGCACTAAGACATCTCATAACAATTTTTAGAACACTACCACAAAGCACTGTAACACAACATACATTATAATTTTCACAAAAATAATACAAAGCACTATGACAAGCACAAACAAACATAACAGTAGCACAAAGAAAGCACTATATGACAAAGCACTAAAACCAGGTACGGTAAATGTTCTAAAATTTCGAACACTCTAAAATTACGAACACCTAAAATTATCGCCGAAAATAATTTTCAAAACATCCTAAAAAATCGAACACTGCCCTTTTTCGGAAAAATGAATTTCTAAAATTACGAACACACGTTATTTTCGGCGGAAAAACCGATGTCCGTTTATCTGTTTGTGTCCCATCTGTGTTCGGTATACTTCTATTGTACAGCGCGTGAGCGGTAGCGCCATTTGGAAGGTTCCATTCTAGATGGGTAATCTGGCACGTGACGTTCTATTTCGCATACCAGCGTGCGAGTTATACGTTATACATTATTCAAGGTCACCAGCAATGACAAACTTCATGCACGGACAAGTTCTTGCAACGATTCCGAAACTGCTTTGACTAACACTATTGAGTATATGTATCCACCCAAATGGCTGAGATCATTATTTATTACTGACTAAACATTGACCTTCAGGCCGCGATTCGGCTAATTGTACGTGAATTATGCACGTTGACACACGCAGAGCAATTCTCAATAGTGTGCTGTACATGTACATGTGACACGTGCTCGTTTTTTTTCTAAAATACTAGCCCTGAAGAGAGAGGGAGTTGCGGAAAATGAGACGATCACTTAGGCGAGAGAGAATAAAATAATTTGTTCTTTTTTCTCACCGAGACATCCAATGCGGAAAATAAAGCCACCGTATATTTAATATTTTTACCGACATGCCTGCAAGAACTCACACATGGTCATCATCTCATTTTTATTCACGGTACTTTACCGCAAACTTAAGGCTTAAATATGTATGAGACTGACACCCCTACTCTCCCCCCCCACCCCCCTTTTAAAGGATTTCCCAGTTTGGCAATATGTCCAGGCCGCGTGCGACACGGAGGGCAATTCTATCAGTCTATGCGTGTGCTCTTTTCTTGAACACAACTCGGACCCGAGCATGAAATCAACTTGCGTGGAGCCCCATATGACCTGGTAAAGACCCTGCTGGAACTTATGACAGATGTGATCAGCGAAGGCTCAGGAGAGCATGTGTGTTTGCACAATCTCGGCAGGGTCTCGCTCACTAACAAAGTTTAAACAGGATGAAGACTCGAGCCAAATGAAAATTCTAGACATCTACGTACGTTGTCTTTAAATACTTGTCGGCGGTTTTCTAGGTACATGTATAATGGCTATTCCTGTCAATCAAATTCCTTAAAATGGAACATTTTAACAAACTGTTGAGCCGATCGCGGCATGTCTGTTTGTCCTCATGAAACTGCACATGGAAGGTCCTACAAGTGCATTACCGGTATAATGTACGCACAGACGCACATACATGTACCAAGAAATAAATTGATTGTAGCACGATTCTGCATCTTGATGAATTTAATACTTACATATTTAATTTCATGAAATAAGCCAGTTCATAAGATTATGGTACCTATCACATATGCGAGCAGCGAAGGCTCAGACGAGCCTGCGCATCCGCGGAAAATCGCCAGCGCCTTAACTGCCCACATACACAATGAAACCTGTGAATTTAAAATCAGTAAAGCCCTTGAGATGATCGGGACATCTCGGAATTCGCTTTATTTACCACACGTCTGTAGAAGTATGTACCAACGACTTTGTGACATGCGAAGATCAGCCTGCGCACCGCACAGTCTTATCAGCACCTTTGTTTCTAGAAAAAAAACATGAGACATTTTGTTGGGCAAGTTCTGGGCCCAAACTGTCTGCTAAATTAGTTTGTCACAGCCTCTTTGGGAAGGGGGGGGGGGGGGCTCCTAGGTCCCACCCTGGGTCCGGCACTGCTAATAGTATCAGCAGCAGACAAAGGGACGGGGTAATGGTTCACGGACATGTTTGAGATCAAAGAAGCCGACTATCAGACCACGTGTTGTTGTTGTTTTAAGACTCGGGTAGCACGCGGTGGCCGGGCGCACGAAAGCCGACTTAGCAAAAATAAACATAATTGCCTAGCTGTGTCTCCTTTTCATGGGTTTGCATGAAATTAAAAAAAACACATTTTCAATGAACTCGAGCATGAAACAGCGCACTGCATGCATGAAAAACTAGATTTGTGGTACTTGTCTGAATTTTTCCTTTTCTTTGAGATATGAATGTTCCCAGCGTATCGTACGCATCGGCTCGAAGCCAATATATCATAAATTGAGCCGCGACACAATGCATTTTGACGAGTGTAGACTCATACGAGCCTGTGTAGCCTCCTTTTAAGCTTACAAACTCCAAACGATGTTCAGTCAGTAGCTTAACACTCATAGAATATTCAAGCGACTAGCAAAGGCTCTGAGCAGACTGTGCATATGCGTAGGCTGATCTGAGGCTTTGCTGGTCTCACATACCACATTGTTGGAAATCTCATGTCACGGCTCAATTATATTCTTTCGAGGCATCGGACGCAAAGTCGGACGTTCGCTTTCATTATTAATTCTTGGTATGCCTGTTTGCCCCTGATTTGGTTTGGCAAGACGTCGGAGATCTTCTGCATCCAAACTATTTGCAAACTTTGAAAGCAGATGGTAGAGAGAGAGAGAGAGAGAGAGGGAGGGAGGGAGGGAGGGAGAGAGACCAGCGCTTGCATACGAATCTCTTTTAATTTCGAAAAATATCATGTATCAGTAGGGTGCTGAAAATGATACTTGGAGATACTTCTCGTGCGCATCGGCTGTTGCAAAGTCGGATATTCGACAGTATTGACGCTTTGCATGCTTTCTATCGCATGCCCAAATGTTAAATTGACGAAACATTCTTTCCTGAATTCCATTCGGATCTGATCTGGATCCGAACTCTGACAAACGTTTCTTTTCTTCTTTTTTAAGGGAGAGAGGATCCAAATATCACAAAAAGCGGGCCATCATCGGCCCGCCAGCGAAACACCTTTAAATGACGTTTCGCTGGCGTGCTGATGATGACCCAACGTTGAATGCTGGGTTGGTAGTTTTTGAGAATTTCAGGGGATCAGGTCCAGTATAGCTAAGAAATTCTATGTTTTTGTGATTTTTCAGGTGGGGGGGTCCGGACCCCCTGTCCCCCCTCTGGATCCGCACATGGGACCGGACCGTATGTCTACACTTATTGAGATATACTGAAACCCCATTTTATCGTGCGCATCGGCTTTTGTACGACACTTTGCGTACTTTCTATAGATCGACAAGTAGAGAGAGAGATGCGTGTTCTTTTTGAATTTCGTCATTTGTTAACTCAGAGAGCTCGTCTACGTATTTCAAAGATTCGTGTATATCTTTGCAAAAAATTTTGATCGACGAGATGTCCTTGGGTGACTGTATTACATTATAAACGGCATTTGCGCAGAAAAGCCTTTTGGTTTTCTGAAGGAAGAACGAAAGTGTAGCGATTCATCGGTAGTCCAAGGTTAAATAAGTGGACTTTTACGACTTGTAAGTAAATCGAGTGACATAACATGCACGTGCCTGGCTCTCGACTTGGCAATTACCGCACGCGCTGGACATTTTACTGACTCACTCCGCAAGAATTTAGCGGTGGTTGAAAAGAAAAATGAGTAGATGAGATAGCGCAGAATCATATCGCCGTGTTTTCAACACGTTTCTGCCACATTTTTACATGCATATATACCGTTTTTGCTCATGATAAAGACCACATTCTAAAATTACGAACACTAGCACTTTTTCTGAAACGTAATTTCTAAAATTACGAACAGCGGAAAAAATAATTATTTTTTAGTGTTCGAACTTTTAGAACATTCACCGTATACACAAAAGGTTTCATGTCATTAACGCAATTAAAACACATAAACAACATACCGTATATTGCATTCTCATAACACAAAGCACTATCACAAAGCACTAAAACAACATATACAACAATAAATTTGAAACACTAATAATATTGACATAAACACAAAGCACTATGAAAAAGCACAAAATCAACCTTACAGAAATACACTAGAAACATCAAACTGACATCTACTGCAACAAGATTCAGATAAGAGGACCGATTCATGAACTATTTGAATAAATGCATGTCTATAAAAACATACTTTTTTGGGTGCATACAACAAACCTCTCAGGGAGACGTTTCTTTTACGAACCCAAAACTTATGTTTGATAGGCCAAAAAATGATGATAATCATTTTTGGAGGTTATATATTTTTATATCAACCTCCCTATTTTTGAATTTTCGATACTTCAAAATAAATGTTTAGTCCATAGGACTTCTTATTTATACTCAGTGTGTCATTATATGACCAATGTGTGTTGATCTAAGGTCAAATAATACAGTATTCAACAATTTGGAAATACTAACAACACAATTTTAAAACACTATGAAAAAGCACTTTCACTAAAAACATCAAACTGACATCTACTGCACATTGCAATAACAGCTAATGATTTTCACACCTATAATTTGCAGCAGACGACAATTTCAAATTTTGCCGCTTTTTCAAAAATAACCAATAATGCATGATATTTCATGAGAATCGTCTGCTGGCAGACGATTCTCATGTAATATCAAACCTTATTTTTGTCGAAAATTGGGAAAAATGTTGCAAACTTTGTCGTCTGCTGCAGTCGTGATTGGCGCTTTAAGGGTTAATAATAAAATTACACCACTAGAGTGACTGGAAATCATAAACTGTATACAACTCATTAAAACACTAGCAACACAAAGCACTATGAAAAGCACTAAACTTACAGAAATTCACTAAAAACATCAAACTGACATCTACTGCACATTGCAATAACAGCTAATGATTTTCACACCTATAATTTGCAGCAGACGACGATTTCAAATTTTGCCGCTTTTTCAAAAATAACCAATAAGGCATGATATTTCATGAGAATCGTCTGCTGGCAGATGATTCTCATGTAATATCATACCTTATTTTTGTTGAAAATTGCGAAAAATGTAGCAAACTTTGTCGTCTGCTGCAGTCGTGATTGGTACTTTAAGTGTTAATAATAAAATTACACCACTAGTGACTGAAAGTCAGAAATTAATAAACTGTATACAACTCATTAAAACACTAGCAACACAAAGCACTATGAAAAGCACTAAACTTACAGTAATTCACTAAAAACATCAAACTGACATCTACTGCACATTGCATTAACAGCTAATGATTTTCACAACATATCCGACTCACCATCTCCAATATCGAGACTAATTCTCGTTCCGGGTAAAAACACATGTATCAACACCCTCTTGCCGCAGCCTCCCGTCGAATTAAGGCACTTCGCGAAATCCTGGCAGACGTCAGCTAGGGAGTGCCAGGAGGCTGGGTTGGGAGTCAGCACTGTCCCTTTAATATCATATCTCTGGCATCCCTTGAGAATGCTGCAGGCCATACCACACATGTAACGGCATCTATTCTAACCCAGCCATGGCATCAAGTCCTGATCAGAGGGAGGGAAATGGAACAGCCAGACGAGGCTCTGAAGAGAATAGGAAAATGTGAATCAAACCAACTGCCAACAATCTTGAGGAATTTTGAGCAGAAGGTAAATAAATCATTACCTTAAATAATTATTACAGTGTCTGCTACTGAAATAAATGATTGCAATACCACAGAATTAAACAGCTCTTCTGATTAGAGGTACCAGGGGTATGACTGTTAAGGTCATGGTCAAAGATCAACATAACCAATTGGGTGATAAAAATTTGGTATTACAAGTCAAGGTCATCACCTTTGGTGTTAACCCTTTACGCCATAGGCTATTTTTAGATCATGAAACTGTTTTCTATTTTTAGACAACATTGAAAAAATTAAGAATAAATTAAGTAAAGTTTTAAATTCTTTTGAAAATATTATGGAAAATGGAGGATTTGCTCCAAAGGAGCAAATGCTCCAATTTCCATAATATTTTCAAATACATGACATTTCAAAGGCGTTATATATGGCGTAGAGGGTTAAGGGACTGAAGAACAGTGATGATCTTTATAGCACAAAATAATGAACAGACAGACAAATGGACAGACAGACAAAGTTTTATATCCCTATGCCTCCTATATGCAACAAAGCACAGACTTGAAAAGACTTATGTTATATTAAAGCACCAAGCAATGTTAAAATTGGAATTATTATAAAATTCCTTTAAAAATGTATGTAGTTACCACAACAAGTAGTGCTCTTTAACACATGAACACTTTAGCTTAGATGGCCGAGTGCCAGACTCTGGACCAAGAGGTTTCAGGCTAGAATCCCACTGTCCCCACGAGGACTTGATCTTGAGGGAGACATTTTATCTTCATATTGCTTAGTACTGGTTCAATCTAGAAAAATGTCTTGACATATGGCTGAAGAATCGTTGACTGGGATATAAAGCATCGACTCAAAATTTTTAAAACATATTGCAATCAGCTGATCATGGCGTGGCCATTCACCAATCCAATTGCAAAATCGTTCATTAACTTTAACAATTTTGCAAACTTTTGAGTACAAACTTTCCAAATTCAATATACATGTATATATATTCAATATAAAGGTGTATGTGACTGTAATAATCAGAATTTACTATAAAGTTTGATACAGTTAAGTCAGTATGTTCCATTGCATATATTGAGGGGTTAAAGGTTAAAATTGCCAAAAATATTCATTCTTTCTTTGAAGATCTATTTTGTCTTACCAAATAGTGCAGACCCTGATGAAAAATGACGTGTTATGCAGCACTTCATCTGGGTCTTAACTGTTTGCCAAAGTACCCTTTTTAGGGTTTTCTAAATAGTAAGCAAGCTATTGTTTTAGCCATCTTTCTCTGAAGATCGATTTTGTGTTAGCAAACAGTGCAGACCCTGATGAAATGCCATTTTATGCAGCATTTCATCGGAATCTACACTGTTTGCCTATGTTTAGGGTTTCTAAATAATAAGCAAGCTAATGAATTTATGGTATAATGATAAACGAATTAGTTTTCAACGAAAAATCAGCTTAAAAGCCTTTTATTGAATGAATTTATTTTGTTCTGTGTGCAAGATGTTAGACAAACTTTTAATACTAACAGGCGATTAATTCTACTTTTTCTATTTCTGGAAACAGCACAGTGCATTACTGTTTATCATTATTTTCAGCAATGTGCATCATAAAGCAATTAGAAGGTACATCTGAGAAGTGCATAATGCACAGATAAAACTGCATGGTATATTCTCATTTTTAATAGTCAACAATGCCAGCCTAACCATTCATTTATCCCACAAATTACAAGTATAATTGCAACAGCAGTTTAAGTCTATAACAAGTGTAAGCTTTAAAAAAAAGCATGGTATAGGCTATTAAAGCTGAGTAAGCATATATAAAATTGATGTTTTGTACAAAGCAAAGCCTAAAGTTAGTTCTTAATTCAAAACTATAGAAAACAAAAACTTGTTGCTCACTGCAATTTTTCACTCCATTTCATAAAATCAAGTTTGTTATGACTCTCTCTCTCTCTCTCTCTCTCTCTCTCTTCCTCTCTCTCTATCTCTCTCTCTCTCTCTCTGATGCATCTTTTCTTGTTCTCAAGATGGATGGATGGATGGCTGGATGGAAGGATGGATGGATGGATGGATGGATGGATGGATGGATGGATGGATGGATGGATGGATGGATGGATGGATGGATGGATGGATGGATGGATGGATGGAGGATGGATGGAAGGATGGATGGATGGATGGATGGATGGATGGATGGATGGATGGATGGATGGATAGAGGATGGATGGAAAATGGATGGATGGATGGAGGATGGATGGTTGATGGATGGATGGAGGTATGATAGAGGATGGATTGATAGAGAATGGGTGGATGGATGGATGGATGGATGGATGGATGGATGGATGGATCGATCGATCGATCGATAAACGCACTGACCAGTAGAACAGTCGGGACTATGTCATATCTACGAAATTCAAAAAGAGAATTACCATTGTCAAAATCATCCGCTCCAAATAATAATCCACTCCAAAGAATATATTAGCATTCAAATGGTTAACGGAGAAAGCAAGAAAAACAAAACAAATTCCGAGTGCTGTCTGTTACATGAATATTTATGTAGAACAAAAGCACTGCCTTGCATACAAAACAAGTGCCCTTTAAATGTAACAGCTGGCCTATAGTGTCTACATACCGTACTTTATTCTCTAACCTGACTACCTGCTCAATACTGAACCAGCTTGCGCACATGTTTAATTAAGTCGGAGCTTACAGAAAGTACAAAGCAACGTCTATTGTGAGCGCACTTTGCATACTTAGAACAGATTACATGTGCACAGTCTGATCTAAGCATGCACAGTTCTTATCAAATCATTTTTTCCATGACATATCTCATTTTATTCTCGGCTCCAGCACAGCATATGGTAAATGTTCAAAAATTTCTAACACTTCTTTTTCTGTTCTCAAATAAAATGTTGGTTATCATGTCTGGAAGTCACAAAATGCTTGTCTGAATAGCAAACAGGGAAGACCATGATCAGACTGCTATGATCTGGGTCTACACTGTACATCTAAGCCTTTTCGGCGGCAACTGGTGTTTGATATTTTAGAGCCTCTTTCCTTTACCAGCATGTCAGTACTGTAACTTCCTTTACCAGCATGTCAGCACTGTTACTTCCTTTACCAGCATGTCAGCACTGTTACTTCCTTTACCAGCATGTCAGCACTGTTACTTCATTTACCAGCATGACAGCACTGTTACTTCCTTTACCAGCATGTCAGCACTGTTACTTCCCTTACAAGCATGACAGCACTGTTACTTCATTTACCAGCATGCCAGCACTGTTACTTCATTTACCAGCATGCCAGCACTGTTACTTCATTTACCAGCATGTCAGCACTGTTACTTCATTTGCCAGCATGTCAGTACTGTTACTTCATTTACCAGCATGTCAGCACTGTTACTTTCTTTACCAGCACGCAGTTCTGTTACTTCATTTACCAGCAAGTTAGCACTGGTACTTCCTTTACAGTTATATAGGATCTATTACTTCCTTTACCAGCAAGTCAACATTGTTACTTCCTTAAACAGCATGTCAGTTCTGTTACTTCACTTACCAGCTTCTGAAGCCAATATATCAGAACATTTACTTCCTTTAACAGCATGTCAGTTATGTTGCTTCCTTTACCAGCATGTCAGTACTGTTACTATCTTTACCATTATGTCAGCACTGTTACTTCCTCACAATAATGTCAGCACTGCTTCTTCCTTTTCCAGCATGGTAGTGCTGTCATTACCTTTACCAGCATGTCAGCACTGTTACTTCCTTTACCAGCATGTCAGCACTGTTACTTCATTTACCAGCATGTCAGCACTGTTACTTCCTTTACCTACATGTCAGCACTGTTACTTCCCTTACCAACATGTCAGCACTGTTACTTCATTTACCAGCATGCCAGCACTGTTACTTCCTTTACCAACATGTCAGTTCTGTTACTTCATTTACCAGCATGTCAACACTGTTACTTCCTTCACCAGCATGTCAGTTCTGTTACTCCATTTACCAGCAAGTTAGCACTGGTACTTCCTTAAAGTTATATAGGAACTATTACTTCCTTTACCAGCAAGTCAACATTGTTGCTTCCTTTACCAGCATGTCAGTACTGTTACTATCTTTACCATTATGTCAGCACTGTTACTTCCTCACAATAATGTCAGCACTGCTTCTTCCTTTTCCAGCATGGTAGTGCTGTCATTACCTTTACCAGCATGTCAGCACTGTTACTTCCTTTACCAGCATGTCAGCACTGTTACTTCATTTACCAGCATGTCAGCACTGTTACTTCCTTTACCTACATGTCAGCACTGTTACTTCCCTTACCAGCATGTCAGCACTGTTACTTCATTTACCAGCATGCCAGCACTGTTACTTCCTTTACCAACATGTCAGTTCTGTTACTTCATTTACCAGCATGTCAACACTGTTACTTCCTTTCACCAGCATGTCAGTTCTGTTACTCCATTTACCAGCAAGTTAGCACTGGTACTTCCTTAAAGTTATATAGGAACTATTACTTCCTTTACCAGCAAGTCAACATTGTTACTTCCTTAAACAGCATGTCAGTTCTGCTACTTCACTTACCAGTTTCTGAAGCCAATATATCAGAATATTTACTTCCTTTAACAGCATGTCAGTTATGTTGCTTCCTTTACCAGCATGTCAGCACTGTTACTTCCTCACAATTATGTCAGCACTGCTTCTTCTTTTTCCAGCATGGTGAAGCTGTCATTACCTTTATCAACATTCCAGTATTGTGACTTCCTTTACTTGCATCTAAGAACTGATACTGCCTTCACCAGCATGTCATAGCTGCTACTTCTTCAATATCACCAGTATGTCAGTAGTTACTTCCTCTATCAGCATGGCATAACTGTAACTTCCTTAACCAGCATGCCATTACCGTTACTTCCATTTTCTGCATGTCACCTCTGATACTTCCTTTATAAGGATGTCAGTACTAGTAGGTTCTTTACCAGCATGTCACTACTGTTACTTCTATTACCAGCATGTCACTACTGTTACTTCTATTACCAGCATGTCACTACTGTTACTTCTATTACCAGCATGTCACTACTGTTACTTCTATTACCAGCATGTTAGCAAGGTAACTTCCTTTATCGGCATGTCCATTATAAGGTTGTCAGTACTGGTACTGTTACTTTCAGAGTTTCTTTACCAGCATGTCACTACTGTTACTTCTATTATCAGCATGTTAGCAGTGTTACTTCGTTTATCTGCATTTCAGCACTGATATTTACTTTAACAGATTGTCAGTACTTTTACTTCCTTTACTAGTATTACTTCCTTCGTCTGCATTTCAGCAATGACATAGGTTTAGATAAACAAATTTTTTAAGCGTAAACTTGTAAATATTTTCTTACCCATCAGTTTAACCATATGTTTTGGGTGCTCAAAAGAACCATATCACTAAGACGGTTCTTCTGAGTACCCACAACATATGTTTTTGGATGAGAAATAAGAAAATTAATTTTTTGGAACTCACTCTTATCTAAAGTCCAGACTGATACCCTTTATATCTAATGACAAGCCCTAAGTCTACCTAATTAGCTACCCTTTATAACAAATGACAAGCCGGGCCGCGTAGCGCAGTCGGAAACGTGTCTGGCTACAGATGCGTGTCTGACTGCAGATCCAGGGGTCGCGAGTTCGATCCCGGTCCGGTCCCATACTTTCGTGGAGATTGATCATGAAATGATTTCTACGGTCATTCTCCTTCCTTCTGCTGATTCATTCAAGAAGGGTTGTTGTCAGTTACAAGCGAAAGTATGTGCACGAATTACTGGTTAACTGCTTGTTCAAGCCTGCCCAGGAAAAAGTGTGGTTAGGTGAACTGACCGTCCCGCAATGACCATAGCTGTTGACTTGGGACGTAAAGCAACAAAAAACAAAAACATAACAAATGACAAGTTTGCTTTAGATATATTTCATTATCCACCTAATCATTAAATCAAATGTCAAGCCACAAGTTCATCTTAGATACCAAATGACAAAGCATAAATCCATTTTAAATAATCTTTGTATCAAATGAAATACCACGCCAACCTTGAATGTCAAATCCAGAGTCCACCTTTAATTACCAATAAATCAAATGACAAGAACTAAGTACATTTGTATCAAATTGAAAACCATGGGTCAACCTTAGATAGCCTGAATGTCAAATATCAAGCCCCAAGTCCACCTTAGATTACCTTTATATCAAATGACAAGGCCAAAGTCCATCTTCAATTTTCATGAAAAGCCATATGTCAACCTTAGATAACCTGTATGTCAAATGTCAAACCCACAGTCCACCTTAAATTACCATTATATCAAATAACAAGAACTAAGTCCATCTGTATTAAATGAAAACCCCTTGTCAACCTTAGATAACCTGTATGTCAAATGTCAAGCCCCAAGTCCACCTTAGATTACCATTATAACAAATGACAAGACCTAAGTCCAATGAAAAGACATATGTCAACCTTAGATAACATGTATGTCAAATGCCAAGCCCCCAAAACACTCCTTAGACAACCTTTATATCAAATGTCAAGTCTACCTTACATTATTTTCATATTAAAATACTCCCATTTTCCAATGAAACTCAACAGAAATGTTAAAGGCCCAATAATTCTTCAGTAAATTTTACAATTACATGCTCTGAGCACCCAAAACATAAGTTAAAACTGATGGAAAGGATAAGAAATATCAAAACTTTATTCTCAGATAATTTGCTTATCTGTATTTCTGCCCTTTTTTCTATGAAAAACTGAATGAAAACAAATAACAGAAGATGCTCTAACCTTCGAAACACTATACATGTAGTTACATACCTGACTAAAAAGCAATGACAAACAGTGAAGACCCAGATTTGGGCTTCACTAGTTGTTTTTCTGACAAGCACTTTGTGAACCCAAGACGCTATAGCCCAGCACGGAAAAGTGTCCACAATCTAATAGAACATTTACCGTTACACACTTGCTCACTAGATAGCCCCACAATACAGAAAAGTACAATATTATTTAATCTGATCTTTGCGAAATCCAGAATTGATTGCCTCCAGCCTAGTTTACTGGTTACTGAAGCACATCAACGATTCGCTCTTCTTTTGGTAGTAAGTGCTATTAGCCTCGTACCCGATGAATTTAATACTTTCGCTGCCATACATGGCTTAACCCTTAAAGCGCCAATCGCAACAAAAGTCGTCTGCTTTTCTCGTCTGCTGAAATGTTTAAGAAGCCTCTATGGCAAACAGTGTGGACCCAGATCAGACTGCTCCTATAGGAGCAGTCTGTTCTGGGTCCACACTGTTTGCTTTTATACTTAATTTGTCAGTATTGTTAGGCAAATATTTGCAGCAGACGACTTCAGCAGACGACATTTTTTAGATGCATTTTTTTCTTGGCACTTTAAGGGTTAATTAAGTTGGATGTTTGTAACATTTTTTATGTGTGAACCCAGATCTGACTGCTTTTGTTTGTCTTGATGCTTTACACCCCAGTCAACAATTCTCCAGTCATGTTGGGATGTTTTCTTGTCTTCCTGGGTTGAACCAGAGGATAACACAGCTCAAGGACATATAACAAAGTGTCTCCAGTGAGTCTCAAACTACCGACCCTTCAATCCAAGTCTTACACTCTACCAACTGAGCCACTGCGCTCACTAGGATGGATTAGTCCTGTGAGTTTAGAAATTCTTAACCCTTTGTCTATTAATGGACTCTTCCTTCTGTTTGATACAATAAACTTGGGATAGTCCATTGTACATATCTAGGGATGTCAGGTTATGATTGTCAAAAATTTATTGTATTTTTTTGTCTGAAGATCTTTTTTTACTTTAACAAGCAGTGTAGATCCTGATGAAATGCTGCATTACGCGGCATTTCATCAGGGTCTTCGCTGTTTGTAAAAGTACCAGTTTAGGAGTTTCCCGTATACAAAGGGTTAAGAGAGAAAAGCCCTCCATCACGCCTACCAAACGCTCGAATGCTCAACATCTGGTTGAATATCAAAAACAATTCCTCCAGGAAAAGAATTAAAAATCGGGGAATGTCATGCAACAGACTATGCATTCCTACATTTGTGGTATAAATTTGAGGTCAGAAAGTTCTCTCGTTTTGTCAGATTTGCATTTCGCGTAAAATAGGTGTACCAGAATGTGTTTATTGCGCGAAAAGTAAATATGACCTAATGAGAATACTTTCTGAGCTTGTATTTATACCACAAAGGCTGTTGCATAATATTCCCCGATTTTCTATTTTCTTCATAGAGCAGTTGTTTTTTTATATTCAACCAGATGTTGAGCATTCGAGCGTTTGGTAGGCGTGTCCATATACGCTAAACGTTTATATTTTGTCATTGAACACATTATACCTGCTAGTGATATATTTTGTCATCTGCTGATAGCGGTTGCAATCAGTTTGTACCCAGATCAGGCCCAACAAAATGTCATCTGGATCTGGATCCAATATGTTTGACACTGTTAATAGTATTCCCGAAGGAATTTTTCGAAAAAGTTCTCTTTGAAAAAAAATTGCAGATGACTCAAAAAGCCCACCATTCGGATAATTCTCTGGCAGCATGCGAAAAGTTAATATTTTGCCCTTCTACAGGGAAGTAAGGAAACAGGGGCATAGGTCCAGATAATCAAATATTTTGATAGTAAAATTGTAAATATTTTCTTACCCATCAGTTTAAACATATGTTTTGGGTGCTCAAAATAACCGTCTCATCGAGACGGTTATTTTGAGTACCCACAACATATGTTTTGGTTGAGAAATAAGAAAAACAATTTTCAGATTACACACACTCATCTGAAGACTCGCAGCAGACAGAAAATCATGACAAAGTTATAGGTCAATGCTTCAGTAGCATTATAGGAATAATTTACTTACTGACTACAGCAAGTTTACTTCCTTAAGAAAATGCTTACACAACAGTTTATGTAAGCAACTAAGCATGAATTGTAATAATTGTTTCATAACCCTTTTACACTCAGAAAGGCAAAAACTATGGCAAAAACTATATCCCAAACAATGCTTTTTCATAATATCAAAACTTACTCTCATAAACAGTGTACTGTAGTAATTTAACCCTTAAAGCGCCAAGAAAAAAAATTGCATCTGAAAATGTCGTCTGCTGAAGTCGTCTGCTGCAAATAATTACCTAACATTACTGACAAATTAAGTATAGAAGCAAACAGCGTGGACCCAGAACAGACTGCTCCTATAGGAGCAGTCTGATCTGGGTCCACACTGTTTGCCACAGAGGCTTCTTTAATATTTCAGCAGACGACTTGTGTTGCGATTGGCCCATTAAGGGTTAAAAAACCAGTTCTGCCCCATTTATTATAGTATCATTTAGCATATTGCTAAATACAATAAAATACCTACATAAAATTATGATGAATAAGAAGTTTTATGGCCCAGTTGACAATAATTCACTCATCTTCGGGTCACTTCCCTGATGATGTGACAGAAAAGATAAAGTTAAGTCCATCTCTTTCCAATACCTCCCCCCCTCCCCTATCATACCCTTTGTAATGCCCCTGCGGCACAGCAGTCCAGCATAACCTGATCCCGCCTTCCTCCAATAAAGAGCAGCCCCCCTCCAATAACCCACCCTAAAGTCCCTTCTTACTATAATACTTGCCATATAACAACAGCAATCACACCTCAACTGACCCCCCCTCCCCCTCCCCACACCCCAATATATTACCTAACAGCTGATAAACTCTGCATGCTGGGTAATTTTTAATGCTTTTGTTGTCGTCTGCTGACTTTTTTTCAAAATCATTCTTTTTTTTTCAAAATAATCTTTCAGGAACAATCTCAGAGTACGTTTTTCAAAAACAGTTTGGATCCAGTTCAGGGCTGACGTTCTGTTGGTCCTGATATGAGTCAAAACTGTTCGCACAATTTATCAGCAGACAACAAAGTCATCGCTATCAAAGAAAGTGTTAAATACTCTTTGTCATAGATGTTTGTTCAACACTATTGCACTCTGAGAATAGGGAGCGCAGTGGCTAAGTGGTAGAGTGCTTGACTCGAGACCGAGGGGCCGCGGGTTGGAGCCTCACCGGCGACACTGCGTTGTGTCCTTGAGCAAGAACATTATTCCTAGCTTAGTACTGGTTCAACCCAGGAAGACCTGTCCCTACATAACTGAAAGATTGTTGATGGGATGTAAAGAATCAAATCAAACAAACAAAATATTTCATATTGCTTAGAGCATTTGTCATTATCATGCTGAATATGGCAAACAAAGATAGCTAGGACAGTCAAAAAATCGTACTCGGCTTACGCAATAGTAATACCCTGATCAAAATACAGTACTGATTTTACACAGTTCATATCTTTTGAAAGCCGTGTCCGACCCGACATTCTTTCCAAAAGTTTGCTTATCACATTCTTACTATAGTTACATAATCCTCATTCGTCCTTTAAGTACAAACTTTATTTTAATTAACTATTAAAATTGTAAATTCAAATATTAGCAGAAAAGCTTTGGTTGATTTTCAGGATTAATCCTGAACACTTCAAAATTGTAACATGGCAGTAGAGGACACAAATATCACACTGGCATGGGTGAAATTAAGTTCAAAATTATCAAAATCCTGAACTTTCGAAACTCAGATCTTAAAAATTGCAGTATGCTCACTAAATATTCACAATTTCAAGTTAAATATTCACAATTTCAAGTTTAAATGGTCAATTGTCCTTATGGCAGACAGAATATAAATCAGAGAACCTATTATAATCCCCCCAATTCAGCATTTCGAGGCTGACTTTCTATAGCATGAGCAATGTGCTTGATTGAAGCAGTCCGGTCAAGAAATATTTGTTTGCTATACATGTATTGATTACTCAGGATGGATTGTCACTGGAAGATCCTGTTTTTGAGAATCAGCACTTAAAATTTTTAATGGCTGTGCATGTTCCATCAATAATGATAGAATAATCCATAGGTCAAGTGTAGGAATAAATGAGGTAATTATTGAGATACAAGACATCCCCGAGATACGATACCATACCATATGAGACTGGCTATGCCATACAAAGGTGCAGGTCAGCCTGCGCTTGCATGGTCCTGTCAGCAAAAATGTGTTATGTGGTATCAACTTGCTTTGAACTAAAACTTTTCAAGCTTTTCAGTGTAGTAACATTGTAGGCAGACTGGTCGGAGTTAAAACAAGAAATATCTTTAAAAAAGATATTCGGCGGCTCTCAAATACTGACGATAAACGCAAAGACGAGGGCGCAACACCCTTGGGCCCTTATAGTGCAACGAGAGGATTTACATGGTAGTAGCACGACTGATATGCCGATAGTCGGTCGGTTGAAAATGTCCGATAAACAAACAATTTTAACACAATTTACTCGAAAAAAACGTTGATTTTTTCTTTGATATTTTCCGACTTGAAAAGGGGATTTTTCATCCGAACATAGGAGAAAAGAAACGTTTTGGCATTGGGAATATAACCGTATAAAGGCCAAAAAAGACTATTGTCGAAATATATGAAACAGACTATAATCATGTCCAGATATGGGAATTGGAAAAGTTACAAATATTTTATTTAAATAACGTAATATTACTGTAAAGTCCTTTCGAATTTAGTGGGTTATTTTATAATGCACTTCTTTACTGTGTGCAAGGCATGTAAACAATGATAGTGACAGCAATTTACAAATACTGTACATTGGGGGTTGACCTATATTCGAGACGAGGTCGTTAATACATTTGCATTTTTAGACCAAGTGCACAGACTGGTTCTCTGCCATTTACATGTATGTTTTCAAGTTTAGTTTCATGTTTAATAAGATTGTAAGGACATTCTGAGTATCAACCAATGAGAGCATCTTTTTCCAGTCGGTGTGATGAATATTACAATTTAAAAATGCTTCTGATTGGTGAATAATTTAGAGCTAAAGCGATATTAGAACGGTGGCCAAAAGGCCGCCGTAAAAAATCTTGGTTGCTGTCATAGCAAAATGTGCAGATCCTAATTATGTATATGTCCTATTTTGGGACACTCAGTCATAGATGAGCAAATTTAGAGCATGGAAAGCATAACAATCAAAGGGCAGTAACTCATGTATTACTAATATTGATGGATGAATGTCATATATAGAACCCATAAACAATCAAAGGACAGTAACTCATGTATTACTAATATTGATGGATGAATCATAAACAATCAAAGGGCAGAAGCTCATGTATTACCGTACTATTATTGATGGAATGACTTGACTTCAATGAATGTCATATTTTTTCGGAGATTTGTAAAATTTGATTCATCAATTCTGTCAAAAAATGAATTTGTTGAATGTCAAAATCAAGAACAAACTAAGTCTATCTGTAGAGAATATTATTTAACCCTTTGTAGACTAATTAACTTTTCCAATTTTTCCAATTTTGTCAAGGCAAACAGTGCAGACCCTGATCATGCGCGGATCCAGAAAATTTTGTCAGAGGGGGTCCAACTTTGACATTTTTAGTTGATGAGTGGTGGGAGGATCCAAATACCACTATAAGGGGGCCATCATTGGCCTGCCAGAGAAACACCATTAAAATGGCGTTTTGCTGCTGTGCTGATGATGGCCCAACATTGAATGATGGCTCGGTAGCTTTGTAATTTTTCAGGGGATCTGGTCCAGAATTGCTAAGAAACCCTATATTTTGTGATTTTTCAGGGGGGGGGGGGGGCCCACCCTTGTCACCCCTCTGTATCCGCATATGCTGATGGAATGCTTTTCATCTGGGTCTTGTACCCCTTAGTGGTTTCCAGTCTACAAAAGGGTTCATTTTTCTCCATACTGCCGATTTCAGAAATGAATTCAACTTTTGGAATGTTCATGGAATCATGAATACTTCGGGCCTCTTGCAAAGTAAGTGAAGCCCAAAGAACTTTTAAGAGACCCGAAGTATTCATGATTCGATGAACATTCTGAAAAATTTACTTTATTGCTTATATTTACATTTTGTAAACATGAATACCTGCATGCGGCCTGAAAAATTATTTTAACTCTTTGCATGCTTGGTAATTTTTCAGGCTTTTGTTGTCATCTGCTGACTTTTTCAAACAAACTTTTTCAAAAAATTCTTCCAGAATTGCTTTAAGAATGTCAATCAGTTTGGATCCAGATCAGATCTAGATCTTGGTCCAGACTGTTTGCAAATGTTTTCAGCAGTCGACAAAATTGCCAGTTCTGTCAGTCCTGAACTGGGTCCAAACTGTTTGCAAAAATTAACAGCAGACGACAAAAACAGACCTCGCACAAAAAAACAGACCTCTTACAAAAACATAATCCCTTCAAGACCAGGGGTAGAAAGTTGAATAACCCACCTTTAAGATAATAGAAATCCTTTCTCATCCCAACCGTCACTCACAATCACAATGTACTACTAAACTTGAGGCTGTTATCCTTTGTCATGTCATATTCTATAACATTTTCCTAAGTAAACATCGATCATAACCCAAACAAATATTAACCATTAAAGCACCAACAAGTAAAAGCTTTTCAAACACTCACAATCACAATGTATTAAACTTGAGGCTGTTATCCTTTGTCATGTCATATTCTATAACATTCCTAAGTAAACATCCATCATAACCCATACAAATATTAACCATTAAAGCACCAACAAGTATAAGCTTTTCAAAAAAGCTTGTCATTCGTAAACATCAATCATAACCCAAACAAATATTAACCATAAAGCATATTAACCATTAAAGCACCAACAAGTATAAGCTTTTCAAAAAAGCTTGTCATTCGTAAACATCAATCATAACCCAAACAAATATTAACCATTAAAGCACAAATAAGTATAAGCTTTTCAAAAAAAACTTGTCATTCTATAACATTCCTATGTAAACATCCATCATAACCCAAACAAATATTAACCATTAAAGCACCAACAAGTATAAGCTTTTCAAAAAAGCTTGTCATTCATAAACATTAATCATAGCCCAAACAAATATTAACCATTAAAGCACCAACAAGTATAAGCTTTTCAAAATAGCTTGTCAATCTATAACTTTCCTATGTAAACATCCATCATAACCCAAACAAATATTAACCATTAAAGCACCAACAAGTATAAGCTTTTCAAAAAAGCTTGTCATTCTATAACTTTCCTAAGTAAACATCAATCATAACCCAAACAAATATTAACCATTACCAACAAGTATAAGCTTTTCAAAAAAGCTTGCCATCTTTCAGCACTTAACTAAAGTGGGTTGTTGTTGTACAGTAGCCATTTGAAAGGGAAATTTCAGTAGCTGTTTCAAACGAAAGTGATGAGATATTAACCCTTAAAAACGCCACCTATAATTTGCAGCAGACGGCAATTTCAAATTTTGCTGGTTTTTTTTCAAAAATAACAAATAAGGCATGATATTTCATGAGAATCGTCTGCTGGCAGACAATTCTCATTAAATATCATACCTATTTTTGTCGAAAACTAGGAAAGATGTCGCAAATTTGTCGTCTGCTGCGGTCGTGATTGGCGCTTTAAGGGTTAAATGACACATCCACCTCATCATCATCTCCGCTCTGCTCACGGAGATGTCGATGAGCTGGGTGTGTCATTTTAGTGTTGTGACACCTTGATGTAATATTCATGGAAAGGGCTATCTCATGCTACACCACTTAACCGGTGCTACCATACAGGTTACAAACTTAGTCAATTATAATTGCCATCCACTTGAGGATGGCAATCATGAATGCAGCAGATAACAGATTTTGTGATATCTTTCATTTTATTGTAAAACACTTTATATTCGCGGCATCAAAATTTGGCTATTTTAAAATACTGCCATATTGGCTTTATTTAATTTTGGAGGTTTCTCAATTAAATTAAAGTTATTTTTTAATTATTCTCACAAAGGCTACTTTAAAAGGAAAGAATATGCTCCCTAGTCCCTATACAAGGAAAGAATATGCTCCCTATACAAGGAAAGAATATGCTCCCTATACAATGAAAGAATGTGCTCCCTATACAAGGAAAGAATATGCTCCCTACACAATGAAAGAATATGCTCCCTATACAAGGAAAGAATATACTCCCAATACAATGAAAGAATATGCTCCCTATACAAGGAAAGAAACTGCTCCCTATACAAGGAAAGAATATGCTCCCTTATAATACAAGGAAAGAATATGCTCCCTATACACGGAAAGAAACTGCTCCCTATACAAGGAAAGAAACTGCTCTCTTATAATACAAGGAAAGAATATGCTCCCTATACAAGGAAAGAAACTGCTCCCTATACAAAGAAAGAATATGCTCCCTTATAATACAAGGAAAGAATATGCTCCCTATACAAGGAAAGAAACTGCTCCCTTTACAAGGAAAGAATATGCTCCCTATTATGGGGAGCATATTCTTTCCTTTAATAGTCGCCCCTTTAAAGACATGAATTCCTTGACGTTGAAACAAACCCTACTGTTCAAAAGTTGGTTAATTGATACATATATACCAAAATACTGTTTATTGTGTAACGGAATTCGAAGCTGTATTTCGCTGTCTCATATTTTGAAGATTTTTGTTTGTACCGCCAATAGTGCCACATAAAAGTACCCACCAAATATAAGTGTTTTCCAGGACAGGAAAATAAATATCAAGCCTTATTTGGTGCCTTAAAGTTACGTCAAAATGATAAAATGTCCCGTCTCATGTCTGGTAGCAATTTAAGAGTTAAGCGCCAAGAAAAAATGCATCTGGAAAAATTAGGTCTACTGAAGTTTTCTGCTGCAAATAATTGCCTAACATTACTGACAAATTTAAGTATTGAGGCAAACAGGGTGGACCTAGATCAGACTGCTATAGGAGCAGTCTGATCTCGGTCCATGCTGTTTGTCATAGAGGCTTCTTAAACATTTCAGCAGACGAGAAAAGCAGACGACTTTTGTTGTGAGTGGCGCTTTAAGGGTTAAAAAATAATCAGACAACATAATTATTAAATCCTCATATTTTTCTATAAGCACTTATATCTTGAAACAGAAGATCTTTCCTACAAACAACAAAAAAGAATATTCGCTTCTGCTGTTTACAACAGTTTTTGATCAAAATAAAACAAACATTTTTTTTACAAATCATTTGTCTTAAGGGCTCGAGAGAAAAACAATAATCCTCCAAATATTTCTCTGAATAACCAATGACACCTTCAAATGTGAAGATCTGACCCCGAGGTTATAAAACTTTTTTCATGCTCAACTCAACTGAGCATGAAATTTCAACAGCTCATAAAAACTAAAATACGGACAAATGAAGAAGTTTCTTGCTTTAAGTCTCTCAGATGTTGTAATTATCCTGCTTATAAATGTTAAAATGCCAAATATTTTTGGCATTTAGAATAAATTTCTTGCTCAGCTGAGTTGAGCATGGAAAAAGTTTTATAAACTCATAGCCAGTTCTATTCCTTAATTTCCAAAGAAATCTAGAGAAAAGCATCACAAGAAATGAATATCTCTGCTGAATGTTTACAACTGAACAGCTGAGTGTAACCAAAAAGATTATATCACTACTGAATCTCTTGCTTGAGCAAACAGTGTAATAAATAATAAAAAATATATTGCTTTTTATCTTTCTGCAAAACATATGCTATACATCATATTTTCTCAAATATCAAGTACTTTTATTAATCTCTAAATATGGTATTCAGTTTTTAATTTTCTTTATATAATTGTTTGTATGGTTCATGCGAATCCTTTGCTGGCCCTGGTTTTACAGCACAGTCAATATTGTTCACGTCAATCAGTCTTATCGACAGCATAATAGTGGACAGGGCTAACGAATTAATTCCAAGAAGAAAATAAAAGCGCTGCAGGCATGCATCATACCCCGCAAAGAAATATTTTAGATACAAAGACCATCCATAAATCAAGGGCCAAAACTCAGATGAAAAATTTCTAATGTCAATCAAGAGCTATAACCCTGTACTTATTTGTCAAAATTTACCCATCTGCAATCCCAGAACACTCCTTCACAATATCCACTCTCATACCAAGTTTGAAGAAAATTGGTTGAGGAATGCCAAAGATAGAGAGTAAAAACAATTTCTAAAGTCAATCAAGGGCCGTAACTCTGTACTTATTTGTCAAAATTTACCCATCTACAATCCCAGAACACTCCTTCACAATATCCACTCTCATACCAAGTTTGAAGAAAATTGGTTGAGGAATGCCAAAGATAGAGAGTGAAAACCAATTTCTAACGTCAATAAAGGGCCGTAACTCTGTACTTATTTGCCAAAATTTACCCATCTGCAATCCCAGGACACTCCTTCCCAATATCAAAAGAAAACTGGTAAAGGAATGCCTAAGTAAGAGAGTGAAAGCCAATTTCTAAAGTCAATCAAGGGCCGTAACTCTGTACTTATTTGTCAAAATTTACTCATCTGTAATCCCAGAACACTCCTTCACAATATCGACTCTCATACCAAGTTTGAAGAAAATCTGTAACAGAATGCTAAAGATAGAGAGTGAAAACCAATTTTCTAACATCAATCAAGGGCCGTAACTCTGTATTTATTTGCCAAAATTTACCCATCTGCAGTCCCAGGACACTCCTTCCCAATATCAACTCTCATAGCAAGTTAGAAGAAAATTTGTTAAAAATGCTCCCAGCAGAGAGTGAAAACTATGCACTGACGTTCTGACGAACTGACATACAGAGGGACCAGGTAAATTCCATAACCAATAGGTAATAGTAATGTCTGATGTTCACCTTTCAGTGTCTAAAGAAGGACTGAGATTTTTGCCATACACTTCCGCTTTAATCTACAAACATGTGACTACATGCTTTAAATGCCCAATTGACCAAAAGTTTAACCCCTAGCGTCCTTTTTGTGGGACATAGGCAAACAGAATATGGCATCAGATCAGTTTCTCCACTGTTTGCTTACATACTGTTCTATTAAAATTTAAACAAAAATGAAAAATACCATCCAACAACCCTTAAAACGGAAATGAACAGTTCCAATTGATAAGAGTGGAAAATTCTATTTGGCTTAAATGGGTTAATAGCTGTTGTCACATACAAGTGTTGTTGCTTACATGGAACCAGTAGTATTTCTAGCTGTTCTCTGTAGCCGTGCAGATAAGATTGCATGACTTTATCTGGTTGCTCACTCTAAGGGTAAATATTAAATGTAATCATCACAAAAAAGTATTATGAATGAAATTACCAAATTTATACTAATGTTCATAACAGAGTAATCTAAGCATAATTGTTTTATGGGCCTTGACGCGAGAAAACCTGTCTGCGGAGGTTTGCGAACAACAAAAGCGCAGACCAGCCTGCACATCCACGCAGACTGATCAGCCCCTTTATTATTCACTTTCTGGAAAGGATCATATATTAACTAGCTTTGAGCGAAATTTCACTATTCTAGCTAGTCTCTGTAGCTGAGGAGACTGGTTTGAGTCTCGCTTTTTCGGAAACCCCGAGCTTGTCGAGGCCCTTATCATAATAGACATACACACCTATTAAATGTCAAATATCATTCATTAAGTATTTTGCACAGGTGCAAGGTGTTCTGACATTATTGGCCTTAAACAATATAGTACATACTTAATTGTCAGAGTCAAGGTCAATGGTTTTATGGCGGATGGCAGAACTCCATCAGACTGTGAGGTTATAAAACTTTTTTCATGCTCAACTCAGCTGAGCATGAAATTTGTCCTGCTCAACAATTGTTGGCATTCAAACAACATCTGAGAGACTTAAAACTTCTTCATTTGTCTGTATTATAGTTTTAATGAGCAGTTCAAATTTTGTGCTCAGTTTAGTTGAGCATGGGAAAAAAAATATAACCTCGGGGCTAGGTCTGCCCAAGCCTGCAAAAAGTTTTCTGTGCAGCTTTTATGTCACTTTTCACTCAGTCATGATAAAAGATATTGCCTTCCAATGTACTGATTTGTATTTTTATCATATGGGCCTCATTGCAAGAAAACCTGTCTTCGGGGGTTTGCGATCAACAAAGGCACAGACCAGCCTGTGTATCCCCACAGTCTGATCAGCGCCTTTATTGCTAGCTTATTGGAAAGTATCATATCAAAACTTGCTTCAATCAAAATTTCACTATTCTATCTAGTCTCTGTAGCTGAGGAGATTTGTTTGAGTCTCATTTTGTCGGAAGCCCCAAAGACAGGTTTTGTCGTGGCGAGGCCCATATGACATCACGCATGCATGAGAGTGACATAATATGAATAAGAATCGATAAACCACTAGAGGCTTATGTACTTGGTTATGTTTTGCATCTTTACTAGAGATCTGGTGTTCATGTGTTTTGGCTCATTGTGCTAGCTTAACTGAGGCTATGAACAACTTCACCAACATTCCAGGTAGCAAAGATCAGCAACAACAAAAAATGTAAAAACAAAAGGTAAGAATTCTGATAAAAGAAGCAGTAATGAGAAGATACACGATAAGATCTCTGGTTACCAGACTGATATAACAGTTATTTTAAAGGTTATTCCTTACAACCATGCAACTACCAGCTTAGCAAAAGCATAGTTCACGAAATCAAATTTGGTGATATAGATGTCATGTAAATATAAACAATTTGCCATTTTAATACTGATTGGCAGTTTGAGATGTTTAAAAGAGGAAAGCCAATGGACATGATAATTGTTTAGTGTATATTTCAAAATAGGTTTCCTTAATTTCAGTAACATACGTTGTTCGTACACATTGGAAATGCCTCATAGAGGCAATTCTAATGTGCACCTACAACATGTGTCCATTCAATAAATGAGTGTTTTTCACCATAAAACAGGCTTTTCACAAACTTCTCAACTACTTTTTATGTTTCAGTGTTATGAGCATGTAGAAATGATCAAGTTTTTGTGTAGTTTCATGCACCTGGATGACAGTAATAGACAGCCAATTTTATATTATTGACAGCTTATCTTTAGATGTTTCAATCAAAGTAATTACCTTCTTGCAAAATGTGTGGATCATGAAGATCAGCTTGCTTCTGCAGAAGCCTAGTTGGCTTCTACAGAAGCCAGCTGATCTTGCCATATTGCTTTGCATTCAGCTTGTGAGTCTAAAAGAATGGAAGATCCCAATTCAAAGTGGGTGCCTTCTTTGTAGAAATCTTTTCATAGAAGCTTATACTTGTGAAACTACCTCTCTTATCTACTTTCATTTTCTATTGAAATCAATGTGGTTACGATTGATAATGAATATCTTTTTTTTTTAAATTAAAGCCTTCGAAGCTGAATATGCATTATTCTTAAAACATTTTAATTGTTTGAGTGTTTAAGATGAATTATTTTAATTAAGATTTCATTTTTCATGAATATTTAAGAAGCATATTTTTTTTCTAATTACGAGTATAAAATAAAAATATAATAGACTCACCTAAAGATCGTGTCCAAATATAGTAAAAAATCTTTAAATGATGCTTTAAAAATATAATTTTTATTTATAACTTTATTCAAGTTAAGAAAGAAAATATATCTAGACTGAAAATGAGACAAAAGTAATATTCATCACTTCTTTAGTTGCGTTATCTTAAAACCCTTTGATATACCAAGGTCATTGCCCAATTAAACACCTTTCCTGATAACGGAACAATTTTGGTCAAAAGTAACAGTTTTTGTGGATTTTTCTATAAAAGTGCAAATTATCATACTCACTGAAAAGAGCTTTAATTGAGAGAATTAAAATGAGTGCTTTAAAAATGATAAATAGAAGAAGAAATCGGGACAGTTCCTATTTGGATAACTCTCTAATCTAGTGCTCCATTGAAATGCTTCCTACTGCACGTCGTCCAGATTTATTTTAGGCCCTATTTTTTCGTAAAAGCTTGTACGGTCAAAGTTTTTTTGTGCACTGCAATCATGACAAGCACAAGGCTGATGATTCATTGGTGCACTTGTCACAGAATAAACAGATAATAAATTTGTGATCATCTTCACAAGACATTTTAATTGTCAAAAAAACAGCTTTACTTACCCTTAAACTATTATTTTTTATGCTTTACATCTCTGTCAACAATTTTTCAGTCATGTCGAGACGATTTCCTGCTTCCTGGATTGAACGGATAAAGTGTCTTTCTCAAGAGCACAACACAGTGACTTCAGTGAGTCTCAAACTCAATTTCATCCACACTATGAAGTGTCTGACCGTTGATGAGTACCGTAGTGGCCATTTATGGAGATACACCTTTTTGCATGCTGAGTAATTTTCATGCTTTAGTTGTCATCTGCTGATTGTTTTTTTAAATTATATATATATTTTTTTTAAATCTTTCAGGGAACACTATCAGTATTCTGTTGTCATCTGCTGATTTTTTTCTTCAAAATTTACTCTGAAAATTCTATACTGTAACATTGAATAATGGATGCACCATCTCGATCAGGGAGCGCAGTGGCTCAGTGGTAGAGTGCTTGACTCGAGACCGAGAGGCCGCGGGTTCGAGCCTCACCGGCGTCACTGTGTTGTGGTCCTTGAGCAAGACACATTTATCCTAGGCTAGTAGCTTAGTACTGATTCAACCCAGGAAGACACGTCCCTGTTTAACTGAAAGATTGTTGATAGGACGTTAAAGAATCAAATCAAACAAACAAACAAAACTATAAAGTGTCTGAGCGCTGATATGTATCGGTAGTGGCCATTAATATATGCATGGTTTCCAAATTCCTGAACTTTTAAGACTCAAATCTTAAAACTTGCTGTATGCCCACTATAAATATTCACAATTTCAAGTTTAAATGATCAGTTGTCTTCAGACAGACTGTAATAAATAAAAAAAACCTTCCAATTCAGCATTTTGAGGCTGACTTTCTATGGAAAGTCAGCCTCAAAGTCCTGAATTCAGGAATAATCCTGAAAACTTTCACCCATGTATATGGAGCTACACCTTAACTCTTTGCATACTGGGTAATTTTTCATGCTTTAGTTGCTGATTTGTTTTTCAAAATTATCTTCTTTTTTAAACAAGAAATGTCACAAACACGTGACGAATGCCCCCAAAGGAATTGGTCTAGTATAAGACACATTTGAGGAAAGATAGCTGTAATTTAGCACGAAAAAACTAGAAATGAGGCCAGAAGTCAATGTCAAGGTCAAAGTGACTCAAAATGGTATGCACCACTCCGCCATCCCAAGAGGAATCTCCACCCCAAATTTGGGATTCCTACATCAAATAATATAGGAGATATGCTCTGGACACAATATTTCTTGAAAACGAGGTCAGAGGTCAAGGTCACAGTGACCCAAAAATGGTTTGTGACACTCAGGCATCCCAAGATGCCTTTACATACCAAATTTGGAATTCCTATTTCAAAGAATATAGGAGATATGCAACAGTTTCTAGAAACTAGGTCAGAGGTCAAGTTCAAGGTCACAGTGACTTAATTATGGTAAGCGACACTTCGTCATCCCAAGATGCATCCACGCACCAAATTTGAGATTCCTACCTCAAATAATATAAGAGATATGCTCTGGACATGATTATTCTAAAAACTAGGTCAGAGGTCAAGGTCACAGTGACCCGAAAATGGTACATGACACTCGGCTATCCCAAGATGCATCCACACACCAAAATTGGAATTCCTAACTCAAAGAATATATGAGATATGCTCGGGACACAATAATTCTTAAAACTAGGTCAGAGGTCAAGGTCACAGTGACCCAAAAATGGTATGTGACACCCCGTCATCCCAAGACGTATTTACACACCAAAGTTGGAATACCTATCTCAAAGAATATAGGAGTTATGCACCAGACTCAATGCAGTTTCTAGAAACAAGGTCAGAGGTCAAGTTCAAGGTCAAAGTGACCCAATTATGGTACGCGACACTTCTACATCCCAAGATGCATCCACACACCAAATTTGAGATTCCTACCTCAAATAATATAAGAGATATGCTATGGACACGATTTTTCTAAAAACTAGGTCAGAGGTCAAGATCAAGGTCACAGTTACCCGAAAATGGAACATGACACTCCGCTATCCCAAGATGTATCCACGCACCAGATTTGGAATTCCTAACTCAAAGAATATAAGAGATATGCTCCGGACACAATAATTCTTAAAACTAGGTCAGAGGTCAAGGTCACAGTGACCCAAAATTGGCATGTGACACCCCCTCATCCCAAGATGCATTTACACACCAAATTTGGAATTCCTATTTCAAAGAATATAGGAGATATGCACCAGACTCAATGCAGTTTTCAAGAAACTGGGTCAGAGGTCAAGTTCAAGGTCACAGTGACCCAATTATGGTACGCGACACTTCGTCATCCCAAGATGCATCCACACACTAAATTTGAGATCCCTACCTCAAATAATATAAGAGATATGCTCCGGACACGATTATTATAAAAACTAGGTCAGAGGTCAAGGTCAAGGTCACAGTGACCCGAAAATGGTACGCGACACTCCACCATCCCAAGATGTATCCACACACCAAATTTGGAATTCCTACCTAAAAGAATATAGGAGATATGGACCGGACACGAAAGCGGGACGGACTGACGGACGGACGGACGGACTGACGGACGGACGGACGGACAGTGCGATTACTATATGCCTCCCAAAGTTCCTTTGGGGGCATAAAAAAATCTTTCAGAGACACTATCAGAGATCAAAATTAATGATTTGGATTCTGGCTAATTTTTCATACTTTTGTTGTTGTAGTCTGTATTAACTTTTTTAAAGAACTATCAGTGTGTCAAATGATTTGGATCCAGATCAGGTCACCGACATTCAGACTGTCTGTCCTGCTGGGTCCAAACTGTTTACAAAGGTTATCAGCATAGGGCAAATGTCACTGCTAAGAAGATAATCTAATTCTATACTGTAACAATGAATAGTGGATGCACATCTCCATGATTGATGTTAAAACCTTACCCTTTTAAGCCCAAATAAGTCCCAAGAAGCATCAAAATCCATCGAAAGAGATTTCGTTTGAAGCAATTGCTGGCAATTAACATCCAATGAAAACAAAAACTTAGCTCGAGGACATTGTGAAAATAATCTAAGATGATGTCCTCTTTATGAGGAGAAAAATGAAGGCTTTTACATGTAGGTTTAGGGTCACGTTTTTCATGTTTCATTCCTGCTGTCGTTTGTTTAATTGTCCCCACCCCTCTCCCGCCAAAAAAAAAAAATGCATTTAGTTAAAAATATTGATTAGCCAGTATAACTGTGCATTAAATATTCCTTATAAGGAACCAGTATAACTCATTTATCTTAAAGCTAGCACTCAAAAACCTTTCTCCTTTTAAAAACAATTAATTAACTTTATCAAATGTTGATCTTTTGGTAAAAGTTATTTCATTCTTCACTTTTTTCAAAGTCAGGTGTGTTGTACTCTGAAGGTCGTATAAAATTTTGCTAATAGCTAGAAAAATACCTGTGTTTAGGGTAACCCGACCCTACCTAAATTGGCTGGTGAAACCTTGAATTTTTTTCAGGTTTTCTGGAAAAAATATAATTTTATGCATTTTGAAAGGCGAAATGCCTTTCAAAATGCATAAAATTATTTTTTTTTCTGGAAAAAAAAATAATTAAAAAAAAACAATATGTGTGCCTGCCCTACCTAAAATTTTCAGACATGGTACCCGAAACACACTTATTTTTTTTTATTTGGCCCTATTCTGCCCCTTTGAATGTAATAAATGATTATATTCTTGATGTCTAAATATGTATTAATTTTGGGTGGCAATAATGCTTTACAGACTCTTGTGTCGGTTTCCTATGAGTCTCTGTGCCGCTGCGTGCACAAGGGTTAATAAGTTTGCATTTTAATTGAAGGAAGCATCCAAAGCTTGCATACCTGTATCACTCCACATATAGCAGGAAGGAGAGCTCTCAAATTTCATTGGCTGAATTCTTAAAAGAATATTTCTTAATACCTTGTTTTCAATATAAAGACATTTTTTGTTTATTTAAACCTGTGATATCCCATGGTCCATACTGTCAAAGGTTTATAAAATTCAAGGATTTTTCAAGGAACTGTTGGGGACTTTCTTATAGTTTTCAAATATTAAAAATTTATAAAAATTACAGACCTGCGCTTTATAATTTAGAAAAAAATTGAAAGTGCTAGACTGAAATACATAGTAATGCTTTTAAATTAGTATAAAAAAATATTTGCCATTATTTGGTGTAGCATATGGAACATCCTGGCATGACTGAAAAACTGCTGAAGGGGATGTAAAGCACATAATTCAACAAACAAAATCAAAGCATTCATCATGAAGGGGCTAATAAACCCAACGGACAATCTACTGACATCCACAAAAACATGACCCACAAAACAGGTAAGATTCAAACAAGACACTACAGAACCCTCACAGAGCACTACAGGCTTGCTAAATTCAAGAAAATTTGAATGTAGAAAGACTAGCTACATATTACACAGCCACCAATCCATCTCCTTCATCGCATATACCAGTTGGATTAAACTTTCTGTTTCCTAATTTTGAGAGCAAAATTTAAAAATTGGGCAATGCTAATTTCGATGAGACACTCATTAAACTTTTTGACGCTGTTAATGGTTTTAAGAGGATATTCTGCTTGACAGCTTAAACTTTTTTGTACTGAAGAAAAGGACGTGTAATGGTTTGGCCGTTTTTTGGCCCACGATGGATTTGGCTGAAATTTGAATATATGGTGGTTTGATCTTTGCCCTTTCACATGAGCATGTTTTTAAATTAACGACGACATATGCAGTCACATGAATTAAAGTTTCTCACTAGTGTGTATAAACAGAGGTTTGTTCATGAATGTGGATATTTTTAAAGATGCAACAAGCAAACTGACCTCAAACATAATACCAAACATGCGTATGTTCATACTCGTCATGTCTATGTCGTAATTTGAGCTAACACATCCATCATTAATTAAAAATTATGCTAAAACTTGGCTAAATACTGTGTTTACGATTACCTTGATGATATGTTGTTTTTAGGTGTATTATATAGATAACATTTAGTGTTTTATCGCCTTTTTCAGTTAATCAATAGCTCAAACAAGCCTTTTCCGGTTTATTCATATCAGTTTAAAGAATACGACACGTACACAAGCGTACATGTAACATGTTAAACGCAGCATTACATGCGCAACCTTTTTTGCTGGATCAGTATGAAACATGTCATTGAATATAAAGCAACAGAAATGATAATGGAAGCTTTGAACACTTTTTTTTGCTCACAGCCACAATTATTAAATAGATACATGTGAGTGTTGTATATCTGTCTGTTCATCTGTCAGTTCGTGTGTATCTGTCTGTTCATCTGTCAGTTCGTCTGTATGTCAGACATTTGTGTCTGTGACGTATCTTATAAACACCTGATTCGATTATAAGATTAATTCACAAAACTGTGCACCTTTGTGGATGAACATGCAGAATAAATGAATACTTTAAGGCCATGTCAAAGCAGGCGGTCATAGGTTACATGTACAGAATGCATATCTGCTCCATATTTTACGCATGTCCCAGCTTAGATATCCAACAGTCGTGATAGAGCTGTGGTCTATATTACTTACCTATTATCTTACGTGTAACTAAGGTTTGCAGTTCACAATCCCGAAGAAACATATGTTTTGTGTCATTGTGCAAGACCCTTCATCTTTATTGCGTAGTACATGTTAAACCGAGGAAACGTCATGACTGAAATATGGTTCACTGTAAGGTAGAGCAGTGACGTAGAGCATAAAAACACTTAGTCATGTTTCAAGCATTTGTGGTGCAGACATCTATTTCAAGGGTGACAACTTCCGTCAATGCAGGGATTTCGGAACCGTTTGAACAAAATACATTGTGTTTTGATAAAGGTGAATAAACATCTAAAATAGAGTATTTCGATCCTTGAATGTTAAATGTATGTGTTTGTAGGTACCAGGGACTATTAACCATCTGCAGATAAGTGGTTGTTGTATATATACTGCATTATTTTAGCAAACACTTTATGAGAGCGATATTCATTGAGGAAACAAACAGTTTAGCACAAATATTGTGCACATGTAAGCATGAAAAGCGCATTACACTCATTATGAATAAAATGTTTGTGGCGTTCGCATTCAGGTCATTGGCTGTTCTTATACATGCTTTCTTGCATAAATAACAATGAATTGAAAAGAACAAAACTAGATCAAAGAATTACATTGGTTTATTTGCGACAAAATCTGCGCCACCTATATACATCATACATGTACATGAGAAGTTACGAACTTCATATAATAAAAATATAGATAGGTGTTAGTTTTGAGGGTCAGTTACAATATATGTTGAGAGTGTGCATTTGTATACATCACACCAGCTCCTTTTTGTTCAAATAACCTCACTTTAATAATATTACCATTAAACTGACACAGTTCTATCAAAATTTTGGAATCATATCAAATGATTCCCATATCTGTGCTGTGAAGTAGCTTTTTGCTCTACCTTATGAACCGCTAGATGAATTTCATCGAAACTTGCACAGATACTTATCTGGGACAGCCAAAACGAATTATGAGATTTTGGTGACCTCAACCTTATTTACAATGTCACCAGGGACATATATTAAAAAGGCTTGCCTGTACTCTATCTTCCTAACCAATGACCAGATTTTTACCAAACTGACACAGATAACTCATTGTGAAGACCTTAATGAATGACTAGAGTTCGGTGAAATTGACCTTAATTCCAAGATCACCAGCGTCACATAACTCCTTTAAGTGGGTGGGGAACAACTCTATCTAATGTTATATACTTTCCATTCCTAACTACTCTAGTATAGCTATATTAAACAGTGTCTGTCCTGTAATTTGAGAATACCAATAATTGATTATTTTTTCCTCATGCTCCAAAGAATGATCACATAATTTGCCATTCTTGACAATCTTATTCAAAGCAATGGGCCATGCCAAAACAAAAGTGGCGGTGAGCTGTCTTTTTAAAAGCAGATTGTACTAAAGAACTGTCTCCAGAAATCTATGTATCAGTTAAAGAAGGGGCACATCAAACTCTCTCCTTGCACCTTCTCTCTCCGCTGGTCTCTCTCTCTCTCTCTCTCAAATAAAACTCGCATTTACTGAAATGTTGTTGTATTTGCTTTTCAAACGCAATATATCCGAGGACTGTTTGTAAGAAATAATATTGATACGAGCTTGCTAATATTTACTTTGTATTCCATTTTTGTACGGGATCTTACGTCTCTCCAGTGATTTTAGTACTCTCAGTGCTTTGATAAGTATGAATTGCAGAAAAAGTCTTTTTACAGTATTTGCCACATGCGGAACCGGCTCAGAGTTACCATTTTATGGTGTAATATTATATGCACAATAAAATGAGAAATAATTTTATCCGGTTCCGCATGTGGACATGTATGTAATTGAGTCACGAAGTACACGAGGGTGTTTGGTTTTACCATAGACTTAGTGTTAAGTGTGGTTGATAGGGCATGCATTTAACCCCAAAATTTATCATAAAAATACATTTTAATGAAGAAAATAAATTGTGGACATTAAACTAGAGACTCTTAGGTATCATTTGGTAATATTTTGGAGGGATTTCTTTACAATCGATTTTTTACTGTAAAAGTGGGCCATTTGTAATACAAAACCGTTACACGTCCTTTACATTTTTTCAACTTCAACACATATTCTAGAATCAGTTTATGTGCCAGGAGACACTATTTCATGTATGTCGAAGGTAAACACCAAGGCCATCGAATAGCATTTTCGGATTTTTAAAATTTTGTATTGTTTAGAGAAAATAACGATTTTGCCAAATATATGGTCCATCTCATTCATGAGAAACGGGTCCCTCTTCTTCATAACACAGAATTGAGTTTATGCGATGAAGGAGATGGATTGGTGGCCGTGATATTACACTGTTACATCAGCAAATATAAACAAAAATATTATGATAAAAATGCTTTGTTGTTCGCATAGGTACTGTCCTGCCAGCCAAGAGTGACAGCAAAGTCATGTTTTTTTTACTAAGTTATCAGGGACATATAATCAACAGATCACTTGTTTATTAATCCTATCTGCAGGATAGGATTAATACACAAGCGATCTTTCGATTCGTGTTAGCTCAAGTGAAGTGTACACGATAGTGTTGTACTTAGCGATTGTAAACAAAAAATACTTCACTGTCACTTTTGGTTGGCACTACAGTAGGTTTTCTCACAACAAAGCTCAATATTAGTAAATTGATGATTTTTCAAAATACAGATTGAACTTTTATCATTGTCACAGGCATTGTGATAACAGTGAAACAACTATGTCAGGACTCATTTACGATGATACTACAAAATATACAGGGAATAAGCTAGGGGGCGACTAGGGCGAAAAAGTTACCCTAGGGGCCGAAATTTCAACCTAAATGGGACCCAGGGAGAAGTGTGAGTCTCCCTAAAAAAAATTATTTTTTTTTTAGGGAGGCTGATTTTCAATTAGTCACCACATAAACGCAAGCTTTGGAGACAATCTACTACCACTGCATTGTATTCCTCCTTCCATTAAATGGCAATAGTATGTGTAATGGCTAATTTGCTTCTAAACTGACAGAAAATGCCTTAATTTTACGCTATAAATTCTCCCTATCTGACTGTCACTTCTCCCTAATTTTATTGTGGGGAGAAGTCACTTCTCCCTACTGTCAGAGCCCAGCTTGAAACCTGAATATAAGGAAAGAATTTTTTATCTGATTTTACCCATCACAAGAAAACTCACAATTTTGTTAAACTCACTTCTTGACCCATGCACACAACACTTGTTTTGTTTGTTTGTATTGACTCTTTCTTTATGTCCCAGTCCCAGATTTTTAATGGCCCAGTCAACAATATTTCAGTTATGTCAGGACGGGTCTTCCTGAGTTGAACCTGAGTACTAAGCGGAGGATAAAGATTTAAGTGTATTGCATACACAACACATCTTGTATTTTAATCTTTTTTGTTTGTTTGTGTTTAAAGTCCCACCAACAGCTCAGGTCACACGGGGATGGGAGCCATCCGACAGACTGGAGAAGCCAGTAGCGGAACTCACAACCCCTGGTTTACAGGGTGAGTGGTTTATCCATTACATTGCAGCCACTCTTATATCTAATCTTTTATACCAACACAGCTTAGGTTTTGTTTGAATAGTTTTCTTCTCTTCACCCCGCAATGTGACTACTTTTTGAAAAAGCTAATTCTTGGCTCCTGATAATTGGGATCTGAGTACAGTGTAAGGGCTAAACATTACTCTTTATTTCCTAACAAATAACCCATATCCTGCCAATATTTTTGTTATGAAAAATGTCCTTTTTTTGTCCTGTAAAATGTTGTCTGTCTATTTTTTAAACCCTTAAAGCGCTAAGAAAAATGCATCTGAAAATGTTGTCTGCTGCAAATAATTGCCTAGCATTACTGACGAATTAAGTATAGAAGCAAACAGCGTGGACCCACAACAGACTGCTCCTATAGGAGCAGTCTGATCTGGGTCCACACTGTTTGCCATAGAGGCTCCAGAATACTTTTACCATGGAAGCAAGCACTATGAAAATATTGAGTATGATCAGGAAATACCACAATCACAAACTGCAGACAAACCTATAGCACCACGAGGGAGAGCTACACAACAATCAAGAAACACCATGAAGAGCAAAGCAATCAGCTCTCTCTTCCCCATCAAGGTGACTGCAAAACTAGAATGGACACAAAGTAACGCACAACAAAACATAGAATAATTACATAATCCCATAATGGGAGTAACAATCAATAACGAGTCAACCCTGATTAGACTGCTCCTATAGAGTTATAAAGGGGTTCATATAATTAGTTTGTTTGATCTGATTCTTTACGTCCCATCAACAATCTTCCACTTAATCAGGGACAGGTCTTCCTGGGTTGAACCAGTACTAAGCTAGGATTAGTGTTCTTGCTCAAGGACACAACACAAAGACGCCGGTGAGACTCGAACCCGCGGCCCCTCGGTCTCAAGTCAAGCACTCTACCACTGAGCCACTGCGCTCCCTAGAAGATATCTACCTGATTCTTGAGGGTCTGGATGGGGTATAATGATTAGTGAATAATGGCCCTTTTTATAATGCATAGTGAATATTGAGCCAAAAAAATAATGAATAGTGAATAATGAGATCCTAAAAAATAATGAATAATCCTATTTGTTTAATGAATTAAAGAAAAAATTAATGAATAGTGAATAATCAGATTTCTTTGCCACCTTTCTATAATACTAAATAAACGAATTACCGCATAAACTGAAAAATCGAGGTCATTTTCATGCTTGATTTCTTTACTGTTACTTTAAGATATTGCTTTCATTGATAATCTCGGTTAGGATGAGTTTTCATTTAGCATAGATTTAGAGAATTTTGGAATTAAGTGTGTTTTCTAAAAGAACTGCGCCCTCTGGCGAATGTTTCTATATTTAGTGTATGTCACGTTCATGGTCACGCGTCACTATTTTTAGATCGATTGGGTTTCCAATACAAACTGAATGGAGTTCCGAATTTTTGTGTATATGTCATATGTATATGTGTATTATGCTGTGTCAAGTCGGCCATATTATAAACAACAATGGGGAAAACGCCGCCAAACTCGCCAAAGAAAAAAAGATATGGCTGTAATTTTAAATAATCCCTTATCAAAACTGATTATTAGTCGCGGTAATCATCACACCTTTCTTCGACACGCGCTTAATAATCCTAAGTGTCAAGGTCGCTGCGCATAATGTACTGTTTACATCGATTGGCTTGGTCGTACCACTTATATCACGGTAGGCAATGACGCTATCAAATATTATTAGTAAAAGGCGCCTCGCTGAAGTTTTTCTGTGATTTTCTTGACGAGAAGAAATAAACATAACCGCATTTACAAGTATCAGCTTTTGTAAAAAGAAAATAAAAAAAAAATCGTCGGTTCCGGGTCATTTCGGCCCATGGTCATTTCGGCCCAATAATCCCTTTTTGGTTCTTAGAAAAAAATAAATCTCACTCCTAAAAAATTTGGTAAAATTGGTCCGCGCGGTAAATGCGAGCAGAAAATAACCATTTTAAGGGCGTCGCGCGCAATCTCACTCTTTAAGATTTCAAAAAGTTGACAGGTATGCAAATAACGAAGTAAGAACTACACCAAAATCACCACCTTAGAACGGTCAGGTGCAAGCTACTGGTGAGGGCTTGAGGTTGAATTTGTTTTTAGCTCACCTTAGCAGCATATGTCAGCTTATAGGTAGGATGCCCATGGTCCGTTGTCGTCAACAATTTCAAACATCTTCTTCTCGGAAACCATTTGACCAATCAAAGACAAATTTTATGTGGAGCCTCTTTGGGTAGGGGGAACGAAAGTTTGTTTGTTGCATCTGGGTCACATGACCAAGATGGCCGCCACGCCCATATATGGTAAAAACCCTTCAAAAATCTTCTTCCCCGGAACTGGTGAACCAATTTCCACGAAACTTGGTATGTAGCAGTGGTGACTCTGCCCATCATACTTTGTTCAAATGATGACCTACGGTTGACCTTGACCAATTTTACAACAAGGTCAAATTTGTTAACTTAGGCTTTTCTACAGGAAAAAGTGAAAGCTGTTGATTTTTTCACAAATATTTCAGCCTCTGACCTGAAACCAACTGAAATAATGAAGAATTGTGAGTATTGAAGGCCGAGGTCATTTCTTGACCTTGGCTAAAGGTCATTTACGTATATGAAAATTAAAACTGGCTTTTCTCGGAAATTGATGGGCCAATCAAACCCAAATTTTATATGTTAGCTTTCAGGTACAAGCAGGGTTCCAGTTTGAGGGCAAATCGGCGAAATACTTCGCCCCAGACCGCTCCGTTTCGCCTATAATGGTCGTAAAAAGGGAAGTGTATTTCGGCATATGGAGGCGCGGTGGCTCAGTGGTAGAGCGTCGGACTCGGGACCTAGAGGCCCCGAGTTCGAACCCCACGACCGCTGTGTAGTGTCCTTGAGAAAGGCACTTTCACCTTCCCAAAGTACTAATAATACCCAGGAAGAAGTGGCTCCGTCTCAACATGACTGAAAAATTGTTTACCGGGACGTAAAACACCAATCAATCCAAACCATTTCGGCATCAGTGTTCCTTTTCAGGCCATTTTGGGGGGCGAAATTCGGCCCCACTCCCAAAGGCGAAACACCTCCTTTTTCCCAATTGGCACAGTAAAATTCCCAATCAGAAGTTGGAAGAAAAATAAGGAGAAAAAGTTTGTTTTTTAACCACGAAAAGTAACGACATTTCCAGGTTTGCCTTTGAAGAAGATAATTTGGTATACAAAAATTTCCTTAAATATTGTATTTCTTTGCATTTTGAGTGTGAAAACCACTCATTTATTGGTTTGGGCAGCTACCACTTAAAAAATTGCAGACTAATTTTTCCGACATTGTCCCTATTTTTGGACAGTACCAGTAACCAACACAACACTAAACTATAATAATCAGCAGACCTTAGTATAAACTTAAATTGACACTAGCTTTAAACAAGTACAGACTTTTGGGGGGGGGGGGGGGACTCACAAAACAGTAACAAAACAAACAGAACTTCTATAAAATAGTTAATTACTACCATTGATGGCAACTAGAGTTATGAAAGTTCAAGACACCTTTCTCTGACTCACGCTCAATAATCCTAAGTTTCAAGGTCGCTAAACAGCTTACATTGATAGGCTTGGTCGTACCACTTGACGCAGTAGGCAATGACGCTATCAATAAAATCTGTTTAAAAAAGTGCATTGTTCAGAAATAAGAACCTGGATTTGAGCGATTTTTGGCATTGTTTGGAGGAAAACAAATATAGTAAAAGTCACCTCGCTGAAGATTTTTAGTGATTTTCAAGATGAGAAGATATAAGCATAATCATGTTTACAAGTATCAGCTTTTGTAAAAAAAATTAAAACTCGCCGGTTTCGGGTCATTTCGGCCCATACCTATTTGGGCCCATGGTCATTTCGGCGACTAGAATCGCCAATACAAGTTTCAGATTTCATAAAGCTGTGAAAAATTAACACACATGAAAGGGGGATACAAGTTTCAGCTTTTTTAAATGCAAAATAAAGGTAAATTGACAATCATGAAATATTTCCGCGCTTGCGTGGGCTCTTTTCTAGTCTTACCTATAATGAATAATTGGTCTTATTTCAATGAATAACCCAAAATTTTAATGAGATGAAAAATGGGCTAAATTTTTAATGAATAGTGAATACCAGACCCCCCATCCAGACCCTCATTCTTAGCAGATCATACTGTAGTTTGAAAAGTGAAATAGACAATGACAGACATTCATAGATCATTATCTGACAGCAGGTGAACACCTTATGGTTACCTTTTTTTTTTGCATGATTTACTAGGTCACCATTTTTGTTTTACAGATCATAAAAGTCACCATCAATGCTTCAAGCTCCCAGATAAGAGTGCGTAACTGAAAATTATTTTTCTTCTTTCTCAACCAAATCATATGTTGTGGGTACTCAAAAGAACCATCTTCTTGAGACGGTTCTTTTGAGCACCCAAAACACATGTTATAACTGATGCATAAGAAAATAATGGCAATTTTACGCTGAAATTTTTTGCTTAACTGGCCCTATGATGCTTGTTTAACCTTGTGGTTTTCATTGTTGTGTGATGTAAACAGAAATCATTATTTTGCAGGTTTCCATCTACTGTTCTGCCAGCCAAGAGTGACAGTGATGCCATGCTTTGTTTACAAAGTTATCAGGGTCTTAGAATCGATAGATCACTTGTGAATTAATCATATCCACTGGATAGGATTAAAACACAAGTGATATATCGATTCGCATTACATGTAGCTCAAATGGAGTGTACAAGTTAATGTTTTACTTAACAATTGTAAACAAATATTATGTCACTGTCACTCTTGGCTGGCATGACAGTAGATGTAAGTTACAGGTATACTTTTGTATATACAGTGCAATCCCTTTATAATGCACGGATTTGGATATAACACAGTCAAATTATTTTAGCATTGAATTCTGCAAAGGAATTCTAGGAAAATGACCATATTATGATTTTGTTTACCACCCAATGAACCAAGGGAGCATTTGCTTCCATGATAAAATCTAGTTTGAGGTGCACTTGAATATATGCAGCAGACATAAAAAGCAGACGTAAAATATTTTCAGGACAAAAAATATTAGCAGCATAAGGGTTATTTGGGCATCATTGCGAGAAAACCTGTCTTCGGGGTTTCTGACAAAGTGAGATTCAAACCAGTCTCCTCAGCTACAGAGACTAGCTAGAAGATTGACATTTTGCTTGTAGCAAGTTTAGATATGATACTTTCCAAAATCCGAATAACAAAGGCGCTGATCAGTCTGCACGGATGCGCAGGCTGGTCTGGGCTTGCGTTGTTCGTAAACCTCCGAAGACAGGTTTTCTTGCGTTGTGGCCCATTTTACATGCTACATTTCTGTTCAGTATTGTAACTTATTATAGAAAACATATTTTATTCTTTAGTCTTTATCACATCAGCAGCTGTATCTTTTCATTGTGTCTGTACATGTCTGGTACCTGCAGTTTTTCATGTTTCTTTGCCAACTCTTTGCATGCTCAGGAGACAAAATTACACTCGTCTGCTCGTAATTACGAGTGAAATCTAGAAATGACATTGAAGTAATTCTTCCCAAAGCACTCATCCTGTAGGACGAGTGCTTTGGGAAGAATTACTCGGGGGTACAGGACCAGTGCTTTGGGAAGAATTACTTGAGGAAGTCATATAACTCCCTATGTTCTTTATTGCATACACTTTTAATGGACAAGTGTGTGTGTTTGCAGGGCGAGTGAAAATTGTAAGTCACTCGTCCTGCAAGACAAGTGCAATATTGAAATACATTATAGTCCCCTGATGCTGAGAAAGTTTTCATGATTTTTCTTAGGGTCCGTTGATTTTTTTTTCAAAAATAAATTTTTCAAAAAATTCTTTCCGGAATACCATCAGAGGATCTCAAACAGTTTGGACCTAGATCAGACCTGACGTTTTGTCGGTCCTGTGCTGGGTCCAAACTGCTTGCAAGGGTTATCAGACGAGGTTTAAATGGTCAAAGAGCAATATTAGATGTCATTTTTGGGATATCCTATTGCAAAAAAACGGTCATTTCTCATTTGTAACCAGTGCCACAAGCCATAGATCAATATGGGCTAAGATTTTGAGCGTAAAATTGTGAATATTTTCTTACCCATCATTTTTAACATTTGTTTTGGGTGCTCAAAAGAACGGTCTCATCAAGATGGTTCTTGTGAGTACCCACAATATATATTTTGGTTAAGAAATAAGACAACAATTTTACGATTATGCATATTTATCTAGAGGCCTGACAAACTCTTTGAGCCTTTGATGACTAGGACATAGCTGGGCTTAGGTTTCCTGTTGGTCCTGATCTGGGTCCTGGTCCTGATCTGGGTCCAAACTGTTTGCAAAGATCACCAGCAGTCGACAAAAGATGCTTCTAGCAAGGAAAGAGATCCCTATACTCATGGGTGAAAGTTCAAAATTTCCAAAATCCTGAACTTTATAAACCTGCTAGATGCCTACAAAAGTGAATAATTTCATGCTTAAATGGTTAATTGTGTTTACATAATCTAAAAATTAATCAGAGAAGCTACTAAGCTACTGTATAATCTACCTAATTCAGCATTTTGAGGCTGACTTTCTTTGGAAAGTCAGCTTAAAAATCCTGAATCCAGGATTAATCCTGAAAACTTTCAACCATGTATACTACATGTACTCACCAACAAAGCAGCTTGAACTTCTTGAATTCCTTTTCCTCTCCCTAGTCCAGAAATGCCTGCAGTCACTCATGGGATGTTCTTTCCACTGGTGGGACTTAAAACCTGAAACAAATGAATTTAGCTCACTGCCAGTAGGCCAAATAAAAAAACTAGAGGGCCTGAAGGTCCTGAGGCGCTCACCTGATCTCCTTAATAATGCTAAAATAGGTCAACTACAGCTTATTTTGTTATACCATATATGGAGGTTGCAGCCATTTTTGTCAAGTGACCTAAACAATCTAATGAATAATCCATCAAACAGCCCAGTGATTTCTGAGAAAAAGATGTTTAGATAGGTGTGTGGCATTCCAAATGAGTGGCCTTGGATAAAAGGTCACAGGTCAGCTTGACATTTGGTACTTAATATAAAACAGTTGTCTCAATAGGTTTAACTATTATGATTTCGGCTTAAACAGCTATAGAAAAATGAAAACTTTCATATTTTCTCCGTATAAATGCATTAGGAATCAAATTTGACCTTGCCATAAAGTAGGTCAAGGTCAACCTAGATTCCTCATTTGTGAAAACCTGGTAGGGCCCACATCCCTAATGCTACATATCAAGTCCCAAAGCCAATGGCCTTTTGGTTCTAGAAAAGAAGAGATTTAAAGAGTTCCACTAACAAATTTATACCAAGATTAAAGATTTATTACTCCTAACCCATTCAAGGCATCAGAGTTGACTAGAACACATATATATAATATTGTAACAAACATAGTAAGACAATCAATAAAATCGAAAAAAAATACACATTTATTAATATACATAGGTCCAGATAAGTGAACTGCATGTATACATGTAAAATTGTGATTTTCATATTCTAAATAGTTCAAACACACATTCCGGGCACCCAAAAGAACCGACTTCCTGAGAGAGTCCCCTGGAGCACCCACACATATATTTTCAAGAGCCTAGAGTTCCCACAAGAACACACCCACAGCATGTTTTTGATTGTTTGTTTGATTTGATTCTTTACGTCCCATCAACAATCTCTCAGTTAAACAGGGACGGGTCTTCCTGTGTTGAACCAGTACTAAGCTAGGATAAATGTGTCTTGCTCAAGGACCACAACGCAGTGGTGCCGGTGAGGCTCGAACCCGCATGTTTTGGTTGAATATTCTAATCTATCTATCTTTTCATTCTGCAGCACCCTCTCACGAGTATTATGTGCAGTCACGCTGTCAGTGCAAGGATAAAAGCTAGATTCTAGCAGATGTAAAAGTGAAATAGTGAGAAGGAAATAAAGATGATAGTGTTAGTCCAGATGTGAAATTTAAAAGCAGTTTAAAACAGTGTTTAGATTTATGGAGACTGATGATTGATTCTATTTAAGGCCTAATTCTGAAGGCCTAATGTATAATAGCAAACAATTGTGAAACGTGGAAAGCGTGGTAGCTCTGTGGTTTGCGCACTTGCCTCTGGTGCTAAAGGTCCCAGGTTTGATCCCGGCTCATGGTGAGGAAAATTTCGGAGTCTGAACACGCTTTCTCTAGTGTCATTTGCAGGGATGACACTAGATAAGTGCATCGTCCTTTGGATCGGGACATTAACTGGATGTCCCCTGTGCACGGAAAGTCACCCCTTGTGCAGGTAAAGAACCCTATGGTAATTTAGGTATCGTTACTTGTAGGCTTTCATCCTGCAACTCGGAGTGTATAATGGTCAATAATGTACATCTACCGATTATGCTTGAAAGTGTCAGGCAGAATATAGAGAAAGAAACCAATCGAAATTTGCTGCATGAATGTGTTATATTCCTTAATGCTCAACAGAACCGTCACACTAGGACAGCTCTTCCAAGCACCCAGCATCCGTGCAATTGGCATTGTTAAAGTACCCAACCAGACCCCACCCACTGACTCATCCAGTGCTAGCACTCGTTTATGAAAATAGTCAATATTAGCAAATCTAAAACCCAATCTGTCTGTATGATGAATTTAAAGGAATGTTACCTGTGTATTTTCATGTACTACAAGACAGTGTTGAGGGTAACGGAAAATAATGCACAAGAAAATTCAAAATAATATTAAAATCCTTTTTAATGTTAATCAGCACCTGCCACATTCAGACGATTTGCAAGCATCTAATGAGACTGAGCCAGCGGTTTGAAATTCGGTGTTCCTCGGCTATTATTGTTATAAAATACAAAGTGCGAACAGCTGGTCCTATGGTGTAATGGTTAGCACTCTGGACTTTGAATCCAGCGATCCGAGTTCAAATCTCGGTAGGACCTATACCTTTTTTTAACCATATTTTTCTTTTTCATTTAGCAGAGAGGATTTAATACAGTCATGCCCAATGCCAACCCCAGAGAATGCATGATTGGAAATGGAATACGAAAACTTCTGACTGACTTAAAGCCTGTCCCCACGAATACCGATGACATAGCACCAATCCTGACATCTATTTTTCGTAAGTCCCTTGCCACTGGTGAAATCCCACAAGATTCATGACGGTTGGGCTACCCATTTCGGCTCCCTTGCAACCCCCTGGAAAATGAAAATTTTGACAATGATTTGAAGAAGAAATGTATGGAGGATATCCTATCAGTCACACCCATAAAAACGGAGGTCCTCAGGAGATCATGCCTGCTATCTCTGGACAGTGACCTCTAATATAGGTCACTGCTCTGGAGGAAATTCAAAGTGCTCTCAGGAGGCTGAAACTGAACATGTGAACATTTTGCCTTTGGGGAGGGGGGGGGGGGGGTATAGAATATTCAATACCTACAAAACGTTGTCAACTATGTCTTCAAGTGGAAGCAGGTACCCGCAGCCCTGAGAGAGGGGCTAGTTACCCCGATCTTCAAAAAGGAGACAAGACAGATCCAGCGAATTATCGCGGTATCACAGTAACAACGGTGGTCCTCAAGGTGATAGAACGTGACGATAAGTCGCAATATGATCTTCAGAAGGGATTTACCGCTGAACATTCTTCTACTGTTCCTCTCTGAGTGCTACTCTTGTCTCCTTGTTGTTTTTAGGTACCCTATAATGCATGATTATGCACGCTCGCCTGGGCCCTCGCTGCTCGCATATGTGACTTTACCAAACTTTCACGAACTGTCCCTACACTTTTGGCCCGAGCCTTCATCTATATACATACATGACATCCCTTCTTTCTAGGGATTCGCTGCTCGCATATGTGTTAAATATCAAACTTTCTTGAACTGGCCTATAGAATTTGACTGAGCCTTCATCTACATCCCTTCTTTTTAATGTGATTTGCAAAGGCACTGGCGATACTGCGCAAATGTTCAGTCTCGCATGATTCTCCGCTGCTCACATATGTGGCAAGTACCAAACTTTCTTGAACTGGCCTATAAACTTTGACTTGAGCCTTCGTCTATACATCACTTCTTTTTAGTGCGATTTGCAAAGGATCTGGCAAGACTGCGTCAATGTGCAGTCTCGTCCGATCCTTTGATGTTCGTTTATGCGATAAGTATCAAATTCTCATGAACTGGCCCAAATAAAAAGTAAGCATATGATTAGGAAGTACCACAATTACTCACTTCAGACCAACCCACGGCACCGTGAGGAGCAGTCGCAGAACATTAATAGTAGGAAGACAGTTAAAGTAAGACATCATGCTTTCTCTTCCTCGTCAAGATGATTGCAAAACTAGAAAGAACACCAAGTAATGCATAACTAAGCAAGGACCAAACAAACTATAGTCATACCACTACGACAATTTGGGTCTCGTCACCAACTCCGGTGTTATAGCAAAATTACCTTCAAATAAAGGCTGACAAAAATGAAAACTTTCGAATATATCCGACAAAAAAAGAAACGCACCACTGTGATTTTCCGATTAAGATCTTCTTTTAATACGAAAATGTTAATTATCATGAAATATTCATTTCTGATCAAATCTTACTAAAACTTGAGTGTGACGTAGATGAGTATCATCTGTACTTTCCCTGTATAGGCACATAACACACCAAGGCGATTGATAAATGAGTTTTAGAAGCGATAATTCAAGGCTACTGTCTGCATGGAATTCCAAGTATGCTTTACATTTGCAAAGCATGCCACGGAAACGATATGTTGTCGGTATGAAAGACAACCAATGTGTTTATTGGTGCTTTTTTGTAATTCCGAAATCCATTTTCATCAGTTAGGACCATTTAAATTGATTAAAACAATGTTGAAATCTTTAATTTTATTGTAAGGTTTATCTCCAGCGTGGAATCATTATCCAAAGGGTAGTCACAATACATGGGCTACCTAGCGTTCAATTATCGCGTATGATGAATTTAAAGATAGAATTTGCAATGAATAAGTGTCTGGGCACAATTTGGTCTACTGAAATGATTCCAATTGATTGACCTTACCCAGCTAGAGAGCATTCTAAAAATGCTAATTTCTTGTGACTTTACAATTTAACCCCCCCCCCCTCCCCTTTGTTCATGACCAATTTTCTTTAACACAATTTCGACGCCAGATTGCAAAAGACGTGTGACGCAGCAGTACCTGACATACCTTTGCACTGATATAAACTAAACTGGCCTATCACTTGTGATCTTCCTGAGAGTTGAACAGCTCTAAGTGGTGCGTTTCATTTTTTGTCGGGTATATGTTTGCTTCGAGATTGCATCGTCTAGTTAACAACCTCTTGTGTTGTTTTGCCAAAACGGAGATAAAATCAGATTTTAAATGTGTTTTTTAAAGTTATATTTTGATTTTGGTACATGTACTTATCATAGTTTCAAGAAATGAAGGCACATGTTAGCCTGTGTAAATATGTAGACTCACCAGAGCCTTTGCTGCCTGCATACACTAATTATAGATGTAGACCAGAATTAAGACAGCTGGCTCCACTGCGTCAGCATGGACGAATAATGCTGGCTTTTGCCAATATGTGATTAAGTACCAAAATCTCACATGCTGGTCAAATCTTCATTTGAGCACTTTATATATTACATTAAATAAGATCAGCAATTATTGTTTCCATCTAAATGCAATAATTTTCATACTTTTGCTACTGTCAAAGAACAAATCTGAGATGAGGTTTCAATATTTGGTATACTATATCATACACACATGTAACACAAATGACAATAAATACTCAGCAATATATCTGATATTTATGATATCTTTTTCATTGTGAAAGAAATAGGAGTCACTTCTTTTGGAGATAATTGAGGAAATAACCCATGGAAATCAAAATACATAGATACTTATCAACAAAATCATGTATACTTTGTTAACATTGCATGTAAGTTTATCATGGTAGTACTGTTGATAGTGACTAGGATGGCCTCTCAATACTATTTTTGTCAGAACAGTTGACTTTTTGTATGTGTCCTTTTTCCAATCTCTGGTGTGTCTATTAGTTTAATATTCATATAAAACTTTGCTATTGAGAATTCCTGCAATAATTTGGTCATGCCACATTCTGTATAGGGGAAATTAGCATCAGTTGTTTTGACATTAATTCATAAAACTAAGTAAGATCTCAGCACTGTTTTATATGTTTTACTTTTCCACCTCACATGCTAAAAGAACAATGTTAAATCTATTTTACATGAACTTGAATGTCAGCTGGCCAAATTTGGTCTGCCCTTATTCTGGCCGATAAAGTCTTATAAATTTAAATTGTTATCATAAGTAACAATTGGCCTGATTCTGTGGATATGATCCTATCAATTGCGATCATTGTCACGCAAAAACCCATCATTAATACTTATTTTTTCCCATTTTCATGGAAGTATTTGTTCTTTGTCAATCATTTACTTATTTATATAAAGTTTACATTGCTTGAGCAAATGATCAGAAATACTATGTTGATTTTATTACTATTTTCATTAATTAAACAGTGAAAGATATGCTGAAGATAACAAAGTCCGTTTAAAAGCTAAAAATAAAGAAATGTATCACCATCTGCATATGCAAATAAGATGTCAGTTAAAATTTTTATTTGGAGACAAATTCTTTAAACAGTTTCTGAATACATTCACTTATACTGCATAGTATCGTATGTAACACATATCAAATTTTATCGTAACAACTTATATAAACTTGATTCTATCTGGATTGGTAGCACACACTTTTGTATGCTACCACATCCAACACAACATTTAGTTAAAAAGTAGTTTTTATTACAGTAGTAGTACATACATATACAAGGGGGAATACTAGCCTGTATCATGTTACTTACTATGTTCGTATAGTATGAACAACAGTTAACTGGTTGCACTAAAATTGTTTGGTTGCTGTTAAATAAGTAATTGCATTAAACTTAGTACCAAAAGTCTTCAGATAAGTATCACAAAATCTGAATCCACCTTTTATTACCATTTCAGACTCAATTTATACTGTCTTTGACACACATAGTACCTTATGATATATTTGATATGGTAATATACGTTACTTTAATAGTTTTGACAAAACATGGGAATATATTTTTTTTCTCTAGCTATCACTTGAGAGCTCTAATATTCTTTGTTAATGAAGTTTAAAAGCTATAAATTTTGCCAAGTTGTTAAAAAAAAATTTTTTTTAAAAAAAGTTCAAAAATATATTATTTCACAAAAGCTGATATGCTTTGACAATTTGATACAGTCTCTTAATATAAGCTGATAAATTCCATTTCAGACAAATTATTATCGTAATATCTATTAAACACACAAAAAAGTTTAAAAATAAATTAAAATGCCCATTAAATGTATCATTTAGGGTATAAATCAATATATAGAACGCACTGAAGTTAATGTAACATAAATAACATATTGGCAATCAAACATCAAAATGATATTTTACACCAGAAACAATGTTTAATATTCCCTTTCAGTCTTGCTTATCAATATAATGCTCATATATGGTGTTAAAAAGCATACAGATAGGATTGCATGCTGCATTTTAAAAGGAAAAGATTTTTACTTTACAAATTGTTTTCTTCAGGGTTGTCATATTCAACAGCCTATAACTCTTTGAGTTTTTGTGATAGAAGCAAGCTGTTTGCAGTTTTAGATTGGTCAGTAAATTGTCTTACAGAGACATGTTATTTTAATCTAAAATATGTATTAAAAAAAATATCAAATGAAACTATTTAACAAAATTTTAATGGTTTTACAGGGTGTAGTTGAAAATGTAACGTAAATGACACCATAATTGGCCTAAAAAGCATTGACAAACATCAATATCTCCAGGGAATTAACTGTTCTTGTAAATTACATGACTATTTAGCCAATTTGAACTGTTCAAGTACTACCTTAACAGCCTTAATTACATAATTTTGTTTAAAAAAATGACGGGTAACGTAATTAACACGCTGTAACACCTAAACGACCCAGACGCCAGAGGGCTAACATGTTTCAAGAAGCTCGTTAGATGATACGCTTTACGAAAAACATAGTCTACAAAACTCCCCCTGGGGGGGGGGGCAAAACCCTTTGTAGCTCATAGCCTACATCAAAGTTAAAGCTTTCATATAATTTTGAAGCTAAAAGATACACTGTGAATTTGATGAACAAAAATCAACCAGAACCCAAGCACTTTGGGGCGTTTATCTGTGATAAAATGAAGAAATTGAACATGATGAGAAAGTTACCTTAACACCGGAATAAGTGACGAGACCCAAATTGCCGTAGTGGTATGGCTACAGTGAAACACGGAGCCCTAACAATCCAATGGGAGAAACATTAAAGAATAAATCAACAACAAAAGAACCACCGCCGTAGAAGAGACAAAGTTGGGGCTGAACCTTCATCTACATCGCTTCATTTTTCAGTGCGAGCAGCAATGGCTGCGGTGATACTGCGAAAATATGCAGGCTCATCTTAGCCTTATGCGATAAATACAAAAGTCTCATTAACTGGTCCATAAAGTTTGGCCTGTACCTTCATCTATAGCTTTTTTATTTATTTATTTATTTATTTTTTTTTTTTGGGGGGGGGGGAGTGGGGAGGGGGGGGGGCGTGCGATAAGTACCAAACTCTCATGAACTGGCCCATATATACTTAAAACGCAAAAGAAACGCAACTCCTTCTAAAACAGTAGTTTCTTCTTTTTCATCAAAAAATTCAGCCAGCGATAACGTAATCGCTAAGTATTGTTATTTGCCTTGCATACAGCACCAAAATCAGACCGCTGTGACTTATGGTAGGTGAGCTGCAACGAGAAATGTAAGGCAATCCTCATTTTTTAAGTCACAAAGTTTAAAAATTGTGCCTGTTTTGCGAAAAGACGTTTTAAACAAATATCGGGTTTTGAAAGCAAAAGGGTCGACAAAATCAAATCAGGAACTTTTATGTTTCTGTCAACGTCCATTTTTTCAAAATGACGTCTTTATGTTTTTTCGTAATCGGCCATTTTTATCCAAACGAATATCAATAATCAAAAACTTTTAATGTCACCATATAGCCCTCACTACATTGCACAGAAGACATAAGTATCGCGACATGATCGAACAAAATGCTCAGATCAAGCTGTTTGTTTTAAAATTGAATGAGACATCACTTTTTTAGACTGCATTTGTTGAAATTTACTGACGTCATTATAACGCCAGAATGGAAATCGTGAGGGCAAATCATTACTCAATGCGCAGGAAAAAATGATATAATTACGAAATTAGCCTCATGTGATCCATGTGGAAGAAAAGGTGGATTGAAAACGGTTGCGTTTCTTTTGCGTTTAAGTATATGTATCTACAAGCATGACCTTGGAATGAGAAGGATGCGCTTCTCTGCAATCTTATATACATTGTGTATTTTCTTGTAACTCGCTTACAGGTAATGACCTCATCTCGTTTGGCTCCTCATAGTAAACTTGTCCTTCAAGAACCAAAATGAAGAGAAAGTCACTTTTTCTGTAATAGCCTGTGAAAAATCTTCATTGTCAGTTGTATTGAGATTTTAAGAATTACAACAAGGGCTAATACGAAACAAAACAACCACCTGTTTTATCCAGCGTCTACAGTGCTTGCATACCCAAAGTATGGTAGTAGATGAAGGTATATATCAAAATTAGACCCTAGCCCCAAAGGGCAGTTGTGCATGAACGTTTAACTCTTTCATTACTAGCAGCGACGTATTGGTATACATCAAAATTAGACCCTAGCCCCAAAGGGCAGTTGTGCAGCGAAGGCTCTGGCGAGACTGTGCATATGTGCATCAGGCTGGCCAGTGCCTTTGCTGAACGCCCAGAAATAAGTACTAAACTTGAAGTAGGCTTTTTGCACACGGACGCCAAGGAACTGTTTGAACGAGCCAGCGCATCTGCACAGACTTAACAGAGTCACCACTATCAGCAAATACCAAGTTGTTAGTATATGAAGGTACACAACTAGAACCAGCCTCACTTGATAACTACGCATGCTCGTTTAATGAATGGTATCATTTTCTAAAGGTCTCTCTCGTGCAGACCAGGAATGCAGGAAATGTGATAGTGAGCATATGCGTGAAACAAAGATTCGCATTAGCGGGATGATCAAATATTTCATTTGTGGCTGTTAATTAAGTGAGTTTATTTGGTCTTCGCATTAGCTCAATAGCCATTGTCGTATGTCACGGTTCTAAAACTAAGATATGTACACGTTTCCGACTGCTTATTTCAAATCTCATCATTTAGTATCCTGATCTCGCAATTCCAAAGGGTATACAAAAGATAGCCATGATATTAATTGTTTCCATGTGTTATCTATTCATATAAAAAAGTAAAAAAAAAAAAAAAAGTTTTGCTACATTTTTATATTTTTTTTCAACTATCTGGATGTTGTGGGATTCGAACCCATAACTTATCTGTTAAAAAGCTGCAGTTGGTTGAAAGCCTACAATACCCCTCAATGATTAAACGTGCACCAAATAAAGGCTTAATACAGTATAAACGTTTTGTTAAGCCGACAAAACCAATGCCCCTCTCACAGCAGTAAACTATGTTGAATGCGCAACTACGAAGTGGCAAATGACGCCCGTCTTTATATAATTAAACAAAATTGCAACAAAATGCCCATTTTGATTAGAAATACGACCCGTTATAGTTGGTAAATGCAATTATATGTGAGTAAAAGGGACATGTATAAAATCCATCATGAAAAGTTTATGTGACGAAAATGATCTGGAATTTATCGATCACTTTGATAGTTTCTCGCTTGCCACGGGTGAGATTGCTGAAACATACTTTTACAGCGATAAAACTCACTTAAATGCATCAGGTACCAGAAAGTTTCTAGCTAACATAGACACAGTGTGCAAGGTGGCCAAATTAGCAAATTTGTTAAATAACAATGCACAAGTTATTCCACCAAAGAAATATTTTCAAAGTTCAAGACGTGGAACAAGACCTCCACCACGCCGAGAAAACCGTTCTTCCCCAAGATACTGCCATATTTGTACTGTGAATAACCATGCCACCATAGAGTGTTGGTTCAATGGAAGGAATACTGGGATGCAGGGTAAATATAATCGCTAGGATACTGAAGAGCGTGTGAAACTTACATCATCTGGGTTGGATGAATTGAATCGTAATCTAACCCCAGCTGATGTTTCTACTGTAAGCCAGAATTCAAATGATACTGATAAGAGCAAAAAACCTGACTCGCCTGGTATTCCATCCACTGACACCACTCAATATGTTGTGAATAATCACAACAAAAATACATCAACCAATGATCCTATCTGTTTGAATGCCACATCACCCCATGCTAAGATACGTGAACTGCAGTTTTCGTCTAAAGGATTACATTTGTGTAATTTAAATATTCAACATATCCTTCCAAAATTGAATGAATTGCGGGTCGTAATGGCTAAAAATAATGGCCCTGATATTTTCTGCGCTTGTGAAACCTTTCTTGAGCCAAATATGTCAAATAATCAGATAGCGATCGATGGTTATGTAATTCATAGAAAGGACAGAGCAGCTACTCAAAATAAGAATGGTGGTGGATTGGTACTATATTGTAGAAACTCACTTACTTGCTCACGTCGTTCAGATTTAGAAATTTCAAGTTTGGAAACTATATGGGCAGAAATTGAGCTGCCAAATGCAAGACCATTCCTTGTGTGCACAGCTTACCGCCCTCCTAATGCTCTTAGTGAATGGATTGACCTTTTTGAGGAAGAGCTCTCTATAGCACAAGCGACTGGTCTTGAATATATAGTCATGGGTGATTTTAACATTGATCTACACACATGTACAAACACTAAATGGTTAAATATGATACAACTATTTGACCTTTATCAATTAATTACAGAGTCAACACGCATCACGCCAACCACGTCTACCCTGATTGACCATGTATACACTACTGCTCAAGCTAATATAACAGAAAGCTTTGTTTCAGATCTATCAATTAGTGATCACTTACCTGTATGTGTAACACGTCGGGTTAGTAGTAAAATATCCAAAAAAGAACATATATAAGCGCTTCTTATCGTTCATTTAAGCACTTTGACGAAGACCTTTTCTTGCAAGAATTGACAACAGATCTTGAAACTTTTCATCCACATCATCTTAATGTAAATGATGACTTTGTCTTATGGTTTTCTCTTATTCTTAAACACTTAAACATCCATGCACCAATAAAAACAAAACGTGTTAAAACCAAACGTTTACCTTATTGGTTTACGCCTGAAATAGCTGAAATACAAAAACGACGGGATACTAGTAAACGTTTAAAAAGATGGGATGATTATCGAAAGTTTAGAAACAAAACCAGACAGTTAATAAAGCAAGCAAAACGAAAGTACTTTTCTGAAAGCGTCAATAATTGTAAAGATACAAAAGCCATTTGGAAACATCTACGCGCAGTTACTACTGGGTCGAAATCGTCCCCTTCTAATCTTCCATCAGAAATTATAATCAACAATGAACGTATAACAGGCTCAGAAAACATAGCTTCAACACTAAATAAATACTTTGCCTCAGTAGCTGAACAATTTCAAGACAATAATTCAAATGTCTCAAACTCAGACCATGACAAAATAAGACATTTTGTAAACTCTAAGGTCCCAAGTAATACTAGTTTTAACATTCCTTTCATAACTACTGAGCAAGTTTCCACTTATATAAAAAGATTAGATTCTTCTAAAGCCACAGGGCTCGATGGACTTGGGCCAAGACTGCTAAAACTGGCGGCAAATTGTTTATCATCATCAATAGCTGCACTTATCAACAAAAGTTTAGCTACAGGACAGTTTCCATCTCAGTTAAAACAGGCAAAAATATTCCCAATTTTTAAAGGCGGTACTAAAACTGATCCTTCCAACTATAGACCAATATCGATTTTGCCTACAATCTCAAAGATTTTCGAAAGGCATGTGAACAAACATCTGATGGGCTATCTTAACAAACACAATCTTATTAACAAAAATCAATCTGGGTTTCGTGCTAAACATAGTTGCCAAACAGCCTTAATAAAACTAATTGATAAATGGATGGAATGCATTGACAAAGGAGATATAGTTGGGACACTTTTCCTCGACTTCCGCAAAGCATTTGATCTAGTAGATCACAAAATACTTATGGATAAACTTTCATTATACCATTTCAGCCCCTCTGCTCTCAGGTGGTTTGATTCATACCTAGATGGCCGTCATCAGGCCATACTGGGCGAGACAGGTTTGACAGAATTTGCAAATACACGGTATGGTGTGCCTCAGGGATCTATATTAGGTCCTACACTTTTTCTTATTTTCATAAATGATTTACCACTTAACTTCGATTTCTGTTTATCAGACTTTTATGCTGATGATGGGACTGTGCATACACATGATAAAAACGTTGAAACCGTTGAAATCAAGTTACAGGGAGACCTTAATAATGCAAAACATTGGAGTGAAGGAAACAAACTTCCACTCAATTATAACAAAACCACATGTATGACTATAGGTACTAAAAAAGAATTAATGACAGTCGTAAACTGAACTTAGAGGTTGATGAAGTCTGCATACAAAACATGTCCACACAGAAACTACTTGGTGTTCATCTCGACCAGTACTTGACTTGGTCAGCCCACATAGATAACTTATGTTCAGCTATATCCTCTAAAATATCACTTTTGAGACAATTAGCTGAATACGTACCAACCTGTGTTCAGAAACGATTTTATCAGGGATATATTCTTCCTTTGATAGACTATGGCTCCATCACATGGGGTACAACATCAATTGCAAACATCCTAAATTGCAGAAACGGGCTGCTCGTATCATTCTTAAAGCTAACTTTGACACACCATCTTCCCTGATGTTTCAAGAACTTGGCTGGCTCTCAGTAGAGAACAGATTAAAATATAATAAAGCAGTGATTACCTACAGAGCTTTAAACAATTTAACACCCGATTATCTTTCAGAGTTATTGACACCCTTATCTGAAATCCATTCATTAAACTTAAGATCATCGGAAAATGGACTGCTACACATACCATTGTCACGTACGACAATCTTTGATAACTCATTTACTTGCTCAGCTCCAAAACTATGGAATGCTTTACCTCAAACGGTCAGGGCTTCTGGTTCTCTGGTGACTTTCAAGAAAAATCTTAAACATTGTTTAAACTCTTAATCAAAGAGATGATATCTGGTTTACTTCAATTGGTTATAGCATAGTATTCAGTGATATCCAGAGACCCTAACTATTACTAGACTCCAGATTCTTATTTATGTTAAAAATGCAGCTATTTTATATGTTTCAAACATTGTAAAGTTTTATGCGCTCGTTCTATAATGTTTACTTAGTCTTAACATTATGATATGGTGTAAGTCACTTTTAAGTATGTTTTAGTATCATTCACTTTGATACTAATTGTTTTAGTCCAGCGCTTTCTGCTGGTCTATGTTGTATATAAGTTTCATTGTTTAGTTATATGTTGCAGAGGGCCGCGAGGTAGAATAGTTATCTTAGCTAATTGTGTCACCCTCTATAAAAATTGTATAAATAAATAAATAAATAAAATAAATAAATTGGAAAGATTTCCTTCATAATCGACGTTTTAACAATAAAATATACATAAAATGACGTTACGATCTCTAGTCGCATTTAAGGTATATAATATGACAACAGCCTGCTAACTGTTGCTAAAATAGAACGGATATAAACATGATAAGAGTGCGTGATTAAAAATAGTTTTCTTATTTTCCGAATCATATGTTGAGTGTACTCAAAAAGGACCGTCTCAATGAGACGATTCTTTTGAGCACCCAAAACAAATGTTAAAACTGATGGATAAGGAAATATCCCTTAAAACGTTTGTTTATCAGATATATATAAATCTTGAGATGTTGAGAATGCCATAGCAATACCATCTTCGTTCCTACGTAGCTTTACAATCTAGAATTTTATTAGGCATAACGTACGTGATGCGCATACACGTATACAGTTGAACCTGCAAATTATAATTTCCATTGAGCATGCGACGTGCGATATCGACTGACTACAAGAATTTCGTACAGTTTGCATCCATTGATACTCTGGTGAAATTCTGGATAGTTTGCTTGTTCAAAGTTTGCTTTTTCGAAGTTACTATAGCTTTTTAACAAGAAATATCTTTAAAAAAGATATTCGGCGGCTCTCAAATACTGACGATAAACGCAACCAAATTCGCTGGTTTAGACGAAATTCCCATCTATCCCTTTGCATGCTGGAATCTAAAACCAGCGAAGTTGTGGTCCTGTTTCTGCCTCTCTTTCGCTTGGTTTTGTGCACATCTAACTTTTTTCGCTGAGCGATATGCATCCGAATATTTTTTTTAATTTTAGGCATTCACCAGCAAGGGTTTGGGAACAATGTTTTAAGTCCTTAGTTTTTAAGAAAATGGGGGGGGGGGGTGTTGACAATAAATTAATGTAAAATTAAACGTTCATTGAACAAACCGAACACCAGAAAAGAACATAGCCAGGATCGAGGAATAAATACATGTAGGATTCAAAACTGATCGACACCCAGTAAGCACGTACAATCGGGCCATTATCGGCCCGCCACTGAAATGCCATCCAAATGACATTTTGCTAGCAGTCCGATAGTGGCCTGAGTTTGGATGCTGACTGACCCATGCGCGGATCCAGGAATTTTTGCCAGGGTGGTCCAGGCCCGACTGCCAGAAAACAGCTCTGACAACATGTTTTGTCTTTTTTTGTCCTCAACTTTTACAGTTTTTTACAGTGGCTTATCAATGGTTTATTTCAAAGAAAACTATAATTTTACAACGTTTTGGGGGCGGGGGGCGGGTCCAACCTATTCCCTTATACATTATGACTTTCCATTCACCCCAGCACTATCCCCAGCCAACATAAAATGCGAATAAATTAGAAAAACTGAAGAAGTGGGACGGGGCACTTGGTACTACAGAAGCTTACACCAAAGTACCAGCTCCTTCAGGTGTGATAGACAAGAGACAGTTAAGATAGTCAAAATAACATCTAGCTTTTATCATTTCCATCTCCATTCTTATACACAGATGTACGAAATTAAGCTACCTAATTGTATCAGCTAGTTGGTATTTATCTTTTTATGCATCCGGAGAACAAGTTTTAATTGATTGTTGTACAGCCAAACCTCGATTATTCGAAGTGCCAGGGACCGCAGGAATCCTTTCGAATAATCGGTAGTTCGAATGATCGAAATCAGAAGTTTTCGGATATTTTCGGAAAAGCTCGATGCTTTCATAGAACGTCATTGTTTTGCCAGAGTTTGCAACTTCAACGAAGTAATCTGAACATCTGTCACAGCATTAAAGAAAATGAGCTCCTTGGAGGTTATGCTTTGCAGGTCTAAGAATGCAGAAAAGAAAAGAAAATCAGAGCTTACACACTATATACATGTAACAACATCGATAACAACATTGGAAATAAAAGTTAAATGTAAATTGACGAACCATATTTACTGACGAAATATTGTCTCCTTTTTATCGCCCTACTGTCATAAGGGGCGGACTTGATTTAGCAATTTTTAGAGTACTCGGCGTACGCCAGAACAACCACATAAACAAGTAAAACTGGGCACTTTGGAGTACTCCGAGTTAAATCAAGCGATGCAAATATAACCACACATGCTGGCAGTGCTCCGCCATCTTGTTTTGGAACAGGTCACGTGACTGTTCTGTCTACACCACCTCGGAATACGGAGTACTCCGGCGTACGCCAGCACAGATGTTCCAGCACACTTGATTTCTGTACTGCCTGTTCGGAGTGGAAGGAGTAAAGGGAACAGCTAAATCAAGTCTGCCCCTGGTCTCCACCAAGCTAGCACACAACGTCGGGCCATTAACGGCCCAACAGCGATAGGCCATTGAGATGGCCTATCGCTGGCGGGCCTTTGATGGCCCGACGTTGTGTGCTTTTTGGGCTGGTGACTTTTCTTTTATTTCAGCGAAAACATACGAGTTGGTGTTAAAAAGAACCGTCTCGATGAGAGGGTCCTTTTAAGCATCCAAAACTAGGTTTTGGTTGTTTTCCCTTAATTGTAAAATTGTGTTTTATGCATTCAAAAGAAGTGTTTCGATGAGACAGTTCTTTTGAGCACCCAAAGCACATGTCCGTGATATTCGTCTATTTTCGAAATTGTTGTTTTGATCTTCAAAGTCGGTGCGCTTGGCGTGTTCGCTTAATGTAGAGAGGTCTCAAGAATAAATCAAAGGATGAGAGTGGATCAAATTAAAATCAATTTTAGCTCATTTATGCCCCTAGTTAGACATTTTAAAAACATCAAACAAAACCATCATTGCAGACGACCTTAATTAAAGACACCATTTACTCACTTAACGGTTGATCACGTAAAAGTGTGAACAATAATCCGGTGTAAATTACCTGTTGCAACTTTGTTTGCTAAATCACTCGGGTGTGTTAAATCGAACTCGACCAAACAAAGAAATCATGATCATCATGCGTGACATTTGGACTTCGAATCTTGAAGGGTAATTTTAACAGTAATTTCTTTCATCGGGACCGACGAATCACTTCGAAAAATTGAATTTTTCGGATAATCGAAATTCGAATAATCGGTTGTTTTATTGCAATAGATAATAGAGAAAAAAGTCGGGACTGTCCGTCGTCTTCAAATAACCCAGTGGTTTCGGATAATTGACGTTCGGATAAACGAGATTTGACTGTACTTACAGGGGAAATTACCTGTTGAAGCAAAGAAGTAAACCACGGCTGATATGCCGATCGTAAGAGGGTGCAACACCCTTGGGCCCTTATAGTGCATCGAGAGGATTTACAACGTAGTAGCACGACTGATATGCCGATAGTCGGTCGGTTGAAAATGTCCGATAAACAAACAATTTTAACACAATTTACTCGAAAAAAAACGTTGATTTTTTCTTTGATATTTTCCGACTTGAAAAGGGGATTTTTTCATCCGAACATAGGAGAAAAGAAACGTTTTGGCATTGGGAATATAACCGTATAACGGCCAAAAAAGACTATTGTCGAAATATATGAAACAGACTATAATCATGTCCAGATATGGGAATTGGAAAAGTTACAAATATTTTATTTCAATAACGTGATATTACTGTAAGGTCCTTTCGAATTTAGTGGGTTATTTTATAATGCACTTCTTTACTGTGTGCAAGGCATGTAAACAATGATAGTGACAGCAATTTACAAATACTGTACATCGGGGGTTGACCTATATTCGAGACGAGGTCGTTAATACATTTGCATTTTTAGACCAAGTGCACAGACTGGTTCTCTGCCATTTACATGTATGTTTTCAAGTTTAGTTTCATGTTTAATAAGATTGTAAGGACATTCTGAGTATCAACCAATGAGAGCATCTTTTTCCAGTAAGTGTGATGAATATTACAATTTAAAAATGCTTCTGATTGGTGAATTATTTAGAGCTAAAGCGATATTAGAACGGCGGCCTTTTGGCCGCCGTAAAAAAATCAAGAGCCTACAAAGCATGTGCACACATTTACCCAGCATGCAGAGTTACACATTGTAGGTATTCCAAATGGTACTAAATGTGTTCCTCTTGTTGCATATTTTTGTTTTGTTAAGAGGGAGACTTCATATTTTGTCTCTCTGACAATAATCGGGCTGGTGTTACTTGCTTCAAGATATCTAGATGACGTATTGAATTTTGATAATCCTTATTCATCCTATTTTTGACTTGGGAAAGCCTCAAAGAGATCGCCAAAAGAGTAGGATATTGCATGGATAATTTGCGGCAGTCTGTCTCTGTCTCGCTATAAACTCAATCACAGTTCATATCAATATCGGTAGCTCAGCAGGCTGGGTTGAGCCTTCGCGACGACAGGGTTTCGACTATAAAATGGTGCCCTGTTATCAAGGTGGCCAATCACGTGGTCAGCATGATTCCGGAACCAGTAAAATCGTTCATAACTGCATGCGGTTAAGTGCTCATATTTTCGTTTTCTTGCGGTCAAGTGCAAAAAAAAACCCTCATATTTTTTCTGCACAAGACTGTATCAAAGTTTCTCCTGGGTTTGCTGTAGTTTCCCAGATTACCTCGAACAACAGAAGAAACAAGAAATATCTTTAAAAAGATATTCAGCGGCATTCAAAGGAGAACATACATTTAAAGTCCTGTTGTAATTGTAAGATATTTTATGCACAATAGATTGGTGTTAGATGTTGATTGATTGGATGAGATGAAAATTGAAGGTTGCCAACGTGAAAGTTTGACTCAAAGTATGTGAACGATGTCTTTTGCAGATCAAAGGGATACAGTGTATTATAAGCCTGTTGTAGGGACATGGTGAAAATTTGTAATTAGTCTGGAAATTCAGTTGGTGGAGGAGTTGCATTGTAAAAGAGAAGTGCAAGTTTAAGCATTGATCTGGCTGCGTAGGTTTCAAAGCCCCTGTTACACTATTGCAGTATTATAAGTAGTTCATAACTAAGAATGTTTGGAGTTATGGTATATTTTGTATATTTCATGTTTAATATTAAATATAGGGATTAAAAGTATAATGTGAAGTGGGAAAAACTTTTAATACAAAAGGTAACTGGAAGTCACTAACTATGAAAGCACCTGATATGTTTAACAAATAAAACATTACTTGAGATCATTGTCTAAATAAGTAAATTGTATACACTTGAAAATAATACAGTTTTAGTCTCATTAATAATGATATTAATCTGGCATAGATCGTTGTATTTATCTACATGCGTAGGCTATTTATAGTTACTACAAAGAAACTTGGTGGCAGAACATACCGAAATATACTGGAAAGTCGCAGATGGCGACACGTTTTTTAAGACAACTCGTAGACAGATTTTGAGACAATTCGGCGACACTTTATGTGACAACTCGACGACACCTTTATTCTAATAATATTAGTGAGGCACTGGAAGGGTTTTTAAGGATACAGAGATATTGGCAAAAAAACTTAAAGGGATATAAAGAAAATCACAAACCTATAATCAATAGGTTAAAAAAGTGAACATTCGGTAGGTTCGGCCGAATTCGGTTCGGTTACAGCTTTTAGACACAACCGGGTGAAATGGGCAACCGGGGCTGAGCCAGATACTACAAAACCAATAGCCCCAACATCTTGCAAACAAAAGGTGATTATGTTGAACACGTTTTGCGTTTTGTTATATAAACAGGCAATTCCAGACAGAACGGAATTCTTTTAAACAGGACCCGAAGAAAACTGCTGCGATTTTCTTGAAATGTGACGCCAGTGAGGTTCGGACCCGCGGCCCTTCTGTCTCCAGTCAAGCACTCTACCACTGAGCCACTGCGCTCCCCTTCTTCAATCAGTTTCTAGAAAGAAGTTTGTGAACTTCAATAAGGCAACATTACTTTGTGTTACTCAGAATCCTATCAAACCTATAGGCCTATGCACAGTCTCGTCATAGCATCTACTGCTGGTTTATACAAGATGATAAGTTACTAACTACGTCGCTCATCTAATGAAACTATAGCTAGAATATTGTTATATTACAAGATAGATAACGTTCGTACATCATAAATTTGTTCACAGTGAAGGCTCAGACGAGTTCTCGCATCTTACACGGATCCAGAAAGTTTTGCCAGAGGGGGTCCGACTTTGACAACGTTTTTTCTTAGTTAACGAGGGGAGAGACGATCCAAATACCACCATAAGCGGACCAACATCGGCCCGCCAGTAAACGCCATTAAAATGGAGTTTCACTGTCGTACCGTCGATGGCCCAACATTGAATGCTGGCTTGGTAACCTTGTGATTTTTCAGGGGATCCGGACCAGTATTGCTAGGAAACCCTATAGTGTTGTGATTTTTCAGGGGGGGGGTCCGAACCCCCTGCCCCCCCCCCCCTCTGGATCCACCCATGCGAATATGCACAGTCTCGCCAGAGCCTTTACTGCTTGTTTATTGAAAAGTTAGAAAATTAAGCACACCTTCCTAGAAAGATGTAGATTGTATCCTCGTGAGCTATATAGCATACACGAGTTCGAATAAAACTCAGCTCTGTTCAATGATCATGCACGTACATCATAAGTCAGATCTCAGTGAAGGCTCAGACGAGTTTGCACATTTTGCGCGGATCCAGAAAGTTTTGCCAGAGGGGGTCCGACTTTGACAACGTTTTTTGTTGTTGTTGTTGTTTTTTTCTTAGTTGATGAAGGGAGAGACTGTCATACCAATAATGGCCCAACAACATGCTGGCTTGGTAGCCTTGTGATTTTTTCAGGAGATCCATACCAGTATTGCTAGAAAACCCTATAGGCATCACTGGACGGTTCTTTTAAGGACCCTTTGGCTCGCGGCCGCATACTTTTTTTAAAACTTACTAACTTTTCAACAAATAGGCACATCATCTCACTTCCTACCTTGCCCTTCTCCCCACAGGAGTCAAAACCTGGCAAATGAAAAATAAAGCCCCTATGGCCCAAAACCAGGTACCAGCGGGATATTTGTTATATCCCCATCAACACTTTTTCGATAGTGAAAATACACTGACCCCAACACAACTTATATGGAAAACGAAAGTTACCTGCACATCACCAGCCCTATCACTCACTTTCAGTCTGTAGATCAATATTACACAATATTCAAAATCAAGAGGCGACCCTTTAATAACCAATTAGATTTTTGGCAAAATCTCTCCAAAAAAAGGACACTTTTGGTGCTCATTATAAACAACTGACAGCTGCAGCCGATGCAATGTTCCCCACCACAAGCAGGGCTGTATGATATGAAATTTTAGTTTCGTATTTCACTCAAACTTGTAGAAATACCCATCCTACAATGCTTTTTAGCCAAGATATCCTCATAAATCAACATTTTAAATTCAAAATATGCTATTTTGGACCCCTATACTAGAATATATTAAAATTCGTCCATCCCCAATTTCGAAACTATCCCCTGATGCCATAGTTTTGTGGCTTTCATACCCCTGACACATGTCAAATCGCCATTAAAATCATTATTTCGGTAAAAAATAATGTATTTTTGCATTGGCAATTGTTAATAATACTATTTGCAGATGACAGAGTGAAAAAAAATATGGAATTACACCTCTAAGTGCTTCGCGAAAGGAAAAATATATTTCTGGCGCGGCGGATTTTGGCGCGGCAGCGCGGCACGGTCATGGCTTTCATACACAACCAAATTATAGTCCGTTTCAATGATCATAGATAGCAAACTTGCAGATGTAAGATTGTTTCTGATGGCGGATAATTTAGAAAGTCCGTAGATAGCAGACTTGCAGATGTAAGATTGTTTCTGATTGGTGGATAATTTAGAGTAAAGTCGATTAGACAGCTCCCGCTGAAAAAATGAAAATTCTCCGCGATTGGGTACACACTTCATTTGTTCGAGGTAATCTGGAAAACTGCAGCGAACCCAGAAGAAAGTTTTACACAGTCTTGTGCAGAAAAAATATGAGGGTTTTTTTGCACTTTACCGCGAGAAAACGAAAGTTACGAACGATTTTCCTTACCTAAAAACACTTTTTATGGCTTTTCCATGGGTAGAAACCAGTAGCCTACTGGGCCGGGAGGGTTTATGATTTGTGTGTTTATTATATGACGGGAACTCCCGACGGTTCAACCGAAAGTGGTTTTATGGAGAAGCCGGGAATCGAACCTGCGACCCCTGGTTTACAAGGCATAGCGCTTATCCACTACACCACGGGGGCTTCCCTTACCTGTGATGTTCGACTACTGGTTCTTAAAGTCCGTGAACCCAATAATGCTGACCACGTGATTACCCACCTTGGTTATCATCTAGATTTCGCCATTAGCACCATCATCCTCTATGATCAGGATAGGCCTGCTTTACAGGTGAAACGCTTAACCGGGTAGACCTAAGCTGGCGTTCAAATCTTCGCAAACGTTTCGACGATGGTTGAACTTTTTGGGTTGTTTGTGCATCCTTTTGTAGTTATACAGAGCCCCCTCCCAGGTGGGATCTGTGCTCCCTTGCTCCCTTAAAATAATGCACTGATCTCCCCAAATCCCTAAAAATCCTCATCTCACTGAAAGTATTTTGTCTTGCTCCACAAATCCCTAAATTAATTCACTTTCTCCTCAAATCCCCAAAAATATAAGAAAATTCTCGCTAAAATGTATTTTTCTCTCTGTAGGGTTAAGAACTATGAAGCTACACACAAGCACATGACTTAAAGGGGACAGCAACCCTAATAATAAGTATGTTTTATCAGTAATAGCTCTATGAACCATGAATGTTGATAGAAGTATGATCAAAATCGGTTGAAAAATGGGGATGTAGTGGGCATTTAAAGAATTCAATATGGCCAACATTAGGCCGCCATTTTGAATATTTAATTAGTTTTCAGAGTTTTTTTCAGCTGCTTAATTTTTAGTTATCAATAGTATCACAGCATCTGTGTTTCAGCAGATATGCAGCTTTATACATAAGGAAAATGTTTTAGTAAAGATAATTGCAAGTAATCCATTGGTTTGTCTTTTATTTTGATTACGCATATTTAACGAGGCTGTGTGACGCCACTAAGCCTATCTACAATATGGCCGCTTCCATTACAGGCCATTTGCAAATATTCAAACGCCGTCAACTTTTGCGTTTTCCAACCGATTTAGATGAAACTGGTATCAAAATTCATGGTTCATTACGATCTTTCATATAAAACATAGTAATCATCAGGGTTACCGTCCCCTTTAATGTTCACTTAATATTTTCGTCTTACATGTAAAGACAGGACAGGGCTTAGCAATTAGATACATGACATAATTATTTTAATGGAATACGTGATATATAGCTCAAAGTATGAGGCCATCCTTAAAATTCGCTTGCTGTACCCTGTATAGAGTAGGTATAGAGGAGTGCTCTCTAGATTTTTTTTTGATTAGGGACAGACCGTATGTTTTTCTGGTAGGGGGAGGGGCTGGTGATTTCTTTCAACATGTAAAACTCGATTTTTTTAACAAAGTGAAAGCATTTATTTTTGTAACCACAAAAGTCTTTTTACAATTGCTACAATGTATCAGCCCTATACGCGTGTTCATCCTGATCAGCAATCTTCGAAGTTTTAATAAAAAAAGCAGCTAGTTAACTAGAGAGCCACGCATGTAGCCCTGTAAGGATGTGGACTGATACTTGTGCTAGGGGTCCGGGGGCATGCTCCCCTGGGAAAAAAATGAAAAAAGTGGTGCATTCTTAGCATTCCAAAGTACGCTTTTATCAATCTAATATCAACAACTTTAAGGACAGTGATTCATTTACAATTTTGAGCATATGGGCCCTTGGGCTCGCTGTTTCCCGTATCAGTGAGTCCAACTGCAAACTTATGTGTCCAGAACACTATTTTTAATGACAAGTCTGTAATACTATTGTATCCTGTGACTCGCTGAAATAAAAACATTGCATTACAGAGACAAAATTATGCGCAAAAGATGCAGGATGCACAGGTAGGGTAATAAATCAACAACAACAAATAATACCCACCATATTTTTTTCTTCAATCAATCTAGATATGCATGTAAATAAACAGTTACATTTTATAAGGGTATTTATATAGTCTGAGGGCAGCTCCCATGCAGAAGTCAAAGAATTTTTTTTAAAAAAAATGGAGACTTTTCCTTTAAGGTGAGATTTTTAATATTTATTTTTTACTTTTTGACAGACGTCCCTTAATCCCCAAAACTATGAGCTTGCTCCCCAGATCCCCTAAAATAATTACCAGTGCTCCCCAGCTCCCTGAAAAGAAATAGCCATTTTCCTCAGATCCCCAAAACCCCTGGGGGCCCCAATACAATGAGGGTCTGGATGGGGGGAGGTCTGGTATTCACTATTCATTGAATATTTAGCCCATTATTCATCTCATTAAAATTTTGGGTTATTCATTAAAATAAGACCAATAATTCATTAAAAGTAAGAAAGGTGGCAAAGAAATCTGATTATTCACTATTCATTAATTTTTGCTTCAATTCATTAAAAAATAGGATTATTCATTAATTTTTAGGCCCTCATTATTCACTATTCATTTTTTTTTTGGCTAATTATTCACTATTCATTATAAAAAGGGCCACTATTCACTTATCATTATATCCCATCCAGACCCTAATACAATATGCTCAAGAGAGAGCGGAAACAAAGTGGTGTCGGACGGACGGACACTCAACGCAAATTTTTGAACGGACGGTATAACATAATACCCGCACTTTTTAAGTGGCGGGGTATAAAAATATCCCTCATAAAATTCTGTACATGGACCTTAAGAAACGACCCTTAAATTTATTTATTAATTTATTTATACAATATTCCAAGAGGGTGGCATATTTAGCTCGACGGCCAGTCTACCATATGGCCCTCTGAACATGCATAGAAATGACCCTAAATATAGTCCAATTTAGTGATGAACCCAAAAAATATCCACAAAATCTCCATACCCCCAAAAATATTCATTTTTCTGACCCCCCCCCCCCCCCACCAAAAAAAAAAAAAAAAAAAAAAAATGAAATTCAAAATGTTGATCTCCCTCCCCCCATAAAAAATGACCCGAGCCTACGCAGGCCTATTTATGAAAATATCAGAGTACCCCTCCCCCTGGCCCCCTCCACCCCAACCCCGCACCCCTACCCAAAATCCGTTACGCGCACCCTAAGATCGATGGGCTGGACCAGGGGGTAGGGGTGCTGGACTATAATTTCCCCCTATTGTGCGTTTTGCCCTAAACCGTCATTCACGTCACCGCCGCGAAACTTCACACGGACGTGATTTATTCATACGCGTAGATGTGTAATAATGCCCTTTTCTTTGTAACATCGCGCCTTCGTACGCGAACTTTCTTGCGGTTGCCGCAGCGCAAAGGTGTCATATTACTGCCACGACTGCAGCCTCATCATCAACCAATGAAACGTCACATAGAATTTCCCGCAAAAATGCCACACGCAGTTCCGCTTCCACGTTGATAAAACTTGATTGGATAAAATAGTCATGTGATCTTTATTTTGAAAATTCATTGGATAAGGAAACTGTAAACGTTGCAGCCACTCTGATCATAGTGATAGTTTTCAGGTCGAATAAAAGAATTTCAATCAGAAATATTTTCCTTTGTTTGCGATTGTATAAACTATCGCCTTTTCTGATAGCGGACAATATCGGACAACAGCTGGTGTAGATTAAAAAAGGTATGCCTTTCTATTTATTTGTGTATGCAGTGTTGAAGTTATTGACAGCCAATAATCTGTTCCGAGTCGCTTAGATGCTCAGTGGATATAGAAGAAAAATAAAATTCTCCTATAGGGAGCTACTGGTAAAAGAATCTTGCAATCCTGATTGGTACCTGAAGAACACAATTTAAAAAGTTGAATAAGGTTTATTGTTGACTTGCTTGAGTGGTTTTATGGTCTGATTACGCTCGTTTCCCCAAAAATTTTAGTCTTGCACAAAGTTGCAGAAACATACATGTACAGTATCCTGCCAGCCAACAGTAACATTTGTTTGAACAAAACCATGACGAATTCAGTATTAAATTGACTAACATTTAGGGTCCCAATATTTTGCAAATTATATACAATTTCTCATATGAACTCCAGATAAGAGTGTAATCATTTTTTTTTTCTTTTCAACCAAACCACATGTTAATTGTGGGTACTCAAAAGAATTGTCTCTCTAAGATGGTTCTTTATAAGAAAAGCTTGATGGCTCAGTGATTAGCAGATTCTATCCCCGCTCCGTGTCCCAACACGCTTTCCTAAATAAGTGTGCCGTCCTTCGGATCTGGACGTTAACTGGATGTCCCCTGTGCCCTATGCATGAAAAGTCATCCCTTGTGCACGTTAAAGAACCATGCAGTAATTTAGATATGGTTACTTGTAGGCTTTCATCCTGCAACCTGGAGTATACCTGCGGATAATGCTCGTGAGGGCGTCAGATAGTATATTGAGAAAAAGCAAATATTTAAATTGATTGATAGGAAAATATTCACAAAATTTACACCCAAAATATTTGTTTATCTTTACCCATGAAATACTATTTATTTTAGGTGCTGTTCCTCACCAGCAAGATGAAGATTGCAACTGCGGGAATCACCATAGCCTTATTTACCTCAAGTTTGTGTTCAGCTCTGCCCCCCACAAAAAAAGACAGAGTGCATCATGATATAGTAAGTGCCCAGAAGTGGTTAACTCTCTACATGCTGGGTAATATTGCATACTTTTTTGTTTCAAAATCAAGTTTGCAAAAAAATCTTTTGGGATTTCCATCAAAGTGTCAAACAGTTTGGATCCAGATCAGGCCCAACATTTTGTTGGGCCTGATCTGGGTACAAGCTGTTTGCAGCTTTAGGTTATCAGCAGACGTCACTACATGTAGAAGGCAAAGGGTTAGATACATGTCCTGGGAGGGAGATAAGCTGTAGCATATTTGGGGCAGCTCATATCCTGAAAAAATGGTACTTTATATCATATATAGCAGACCCCGTTATCTGAAAAACATTATTTTTTATTAGCCTAAAAAGAAGAGAGTACTCAGAGCAGACAACAATTGTCCTGAATAGTGGGAAAAGGGTTAATTTATTTCCTACTTTGTAAATTGTATACATGTAAATGTGCCAGCTCATGAGATTTTTGTACATGTGCTAATTGCATATGCTGCCTGAAGTCACTCTTTTAGCAGTTGTGTACTAATAAAACCTGGGATAATTCATTGTACATATCTAGGAGTGTCCAGGGCCGTCGCTGCGTATTGAAAAGTGGTCCGGCGGAGGAAGCCATCGAGTGCCGAAGGCACGAGAGGGGTGGGGCAGAGCACGAGAGGGGGATTATTCCCCCTCTCGTTAGGGAGGTTTGGGGGTTCTCCCCGAGAAAATTTTTGAATTTTGAGCGCTTCTATGTGCGTTTTTCATGGGGTTTTTATGCGTTTGGGACCAGATTTTAGTCGTCTTGGTCACAAAGATATTTCTTGTCGCGTGAGAAACCGAATGTAGGACAAAACTGTTTTCAGACAATCACATGTTGTTGTTGTTTTTTTACTTTTTTTTCTTCAGCATGTTTCTTTGACATTATTTCATCTATGTCCCCGCAGGTTTTAGCAAAGTACTTTTAGCACTGATCCTTGGAGGTACTATAAAGAGTCATGTTTTCGAAAAGATATGTATACACTTAGTCTAGCGTCTTTGCAATTAGAACACCCGTTAAGGATGCAGGCTTCATCTAGGTTTTGACTTCGGTAGGCATAACATGAGTTCTTTGGCTTCACCGTAACAACTGTCGACCCACGACGGCTAAACACTTCTTTGCTCAGGCTTCTAAAGTCGAGTGAACGTTGGGGGAACCGAAAAGTCTTGGGCTGAATTGGAACAGGCGGGACTCATATATGCAAAGTCAAAACGTGTGAAACATACTTTGTCGCTCGACATGTTAATTATAAGAAGAAGAAAAACAATATGTCAATTTGAGAGAATGAAACTGGATCATAGAAATTATCTGGGCCTCAACGAGAAGACCTGTCTTCAGGGTTTCTGACCATGCAAGACTCAAACCAACCTACTCAGTTTCAGAGATTAGCTAGAATGCTGAAATATTGCGTGTAGCAAGTTTATCAATTATGCTTTCCTGGGAGCGAACAATAAAGGCGCTGGTCAGACTGCGCGGATGTGTTGGCTGGTCTGCGCCTTTAATGTTCGCATGCAGCTACGTCAGGTTTTCTCTCGACACGGTCCATAAGTATGATAACGTCCACTATAAAGACAATCAGATTATGAAATTCATCAGGTGTCATTATAATTTTCAAATGCTTTCACACCTTGGCTAGGTCTGTTTATTGATGACACGCGCAACGAGTGTTATTGATAATTGCATCAATAAATTTTGACAGATTGAATAAAATCAGAGTAAAAGTAAAATGAGCCGAAACGAGAAAAAGGGACACGGCGGAAAGCATACTCGGCCAATAAAGTGGTCCGGCGCTCGCCGTCCTGCCGGACCGGCGACGACGGCCTTGGTGTCAGGTTATATAAAAAAAAGAATATTGTATTCTTTTGTCTGAAGATCTTTTATACCTATGCAAACAATGAACGCCTTATGTGCATTTCATCTTGGTCTTCACAGTTTGTAAAAGTATCTGTTTATGCATGCACAGCTATTTAGCGGGACTACAATTCTAATATTTTGCCTGAGCCCTCAATTGTGCAAGTGAGAAGTGAAGGCCCTGGAAAGAATGCGAAATGGGCAGACTGACCTGAACCTTCGCTGTATGCATATGCGATAAGTGCCAAAATGTCATATATTTGCTCAAATTGTGTTAAAACAATACAATCTTCTATCTCTTGCCATGCTAGCTGCAACTTTCTCGTCTGCTGATGACATTTGCAAACAGTTTGGATCCAGATCAGGTCCAGAAAGTCGGTCCTAATCTGCTACTCTGATAGTGTTGCAGAAAGATTTTTTTGAAAAAGTTGATTTTCAGCAGACAACAACAAAAGCATGGAAAATTACCAAGTATGCAAGGAGTTAATCATTTAATGTCCAGCTACATGTTTCCAGTGAGTGTCAAGTATTGAATAATGGTGAAGGCTCTCTGGGCCTCTTGCAAGAATGTGCAAATGTGCAGACTCATCTGAGCCTGATATAAAATGCCCTTTTCATATGGGCTGGCCCAAATAAGCTAATTAGCTTATCTCCAACAGATTTCCAGATACATGTACTGCACTCACTGCAGTTGCATAATTCCATTTCATTAATCATATTTATATATATCAGGCCTCCAGATAAGAGTGCGTATTGTAAAACTGTTTTCTTTTTTTCTCATCCAAAACATATATTGTGGGTGCTCAAAAGAACTGCCTCAATGAGACAGTTCTTTTGAGCACCCAAAACACATGTTAAAAGTGATTGGTAAGAAAATAATTACAATTTAACTCTTATGAAATTTCCTTATCTGGATCTATGATACATACACAGACAACATTTTTGAGTGAATAATTGACTATTTGTGATTAGTTTCCTATTTATCAGTTCTAACATGAGTTTTCAGTGCTCATTTGAATTTCACACTTTTCTGTAGTACTTAATCCTCTTGATGAAATTTTAAATCAGTATAAAATTGTTATGCACCAAATAAAGGCACAACAATTTTATGCTAGTTTTCTGATTTTTCCATTTACTCTGTATATGAGCTTTTAGGAATTCCCGAAGTGACGTCATTTTAGCGCATGCGCATAACACTGGCCGTCAAAGCTGCGGCCAGCTGTATAGAATCAATGTTGAATGTGGGTTAATGTTATGGGGAAAATGGACTTTTATAGCCAAATTCATATCAAAACTTGTTTTTAATATTTCCATAATAAAGAATTTCTCGTGTAAACTAAATTAAAGACTTACAGAAAATGGTGTTTTCTTCAACGTAATATCATAGTTTATAATTTTTCTCCTCTGGTTTTTAATTTTTTCTCAATCATGAATCGGTATTTTCTGTAATATTTACAAATTTACTCTAAAAATGTTGTTGATCTAAATCTGTGGTTACCCGAAACACAGATATTTTTTCATTTGGCCTTATTTGATTGCAGCCTCTTAGTGATAAAAGGCACATAAAGGACAGAGAACACAATGAAGACTGGTCATGATAGACCAGGCTGATGAGTCTGACAAGTCCAGATGAACAAAAAATTAGGGTAAAATTGTGAATACTTTCTAATCCATTAGTTTAAACAGTTGTTTTGGGTGCTCATTGTTTGTTTTGATTGAGAAATAAAAAATTTTTTTTTTGGTTATTGGCTCTTATCTTAAGACCTGCAAATTGATTATTTGATATGATCTCTCTCCTTTTTTCCACCAATTAACAATCGGATTCAAAAAGGGTTATTGTCAGTTACAAGCTAAAGTATATGCACACTGGTAAACCGCTTAGTCTAAGCTTGTTCAGGAAAAAAGTGTGGATACTCCGATAGGACCATAATAGTTGACTGGGGCGTTAACCCTTAAAGCGCCAATCACAACTGCAGCAGACAACAAATTTTGTGATATTTTTCCTGATTTTCGAAAAAATAAGGCATGATGTTTCATAAAATCGTCTGCTAGCAGACGATTCTCATGAAACATCATGCCTTATTTGTTATTTTTGAAAAACCAGCAAAATCTGAAATTGTCGTCTGCTGCAAATTATAGGTGGCGCTTTATGGGTTAAACCACAAACCAAACAAAACGATTCTTATTTTCTTATTTGATTGCAGCCTCTAAGTGATAAAGAGCACATGACAGATGGAGAACATAATGAAGACTATGATCATGATGCTTTTCTTGGAAGAGACCAGGCGGACGAGTTTGACGAGTTATCACCGGAGGAGAGCCAGGAAAGACTAGGGTAAGTCAGGATTCATAGGTCCAGATAAACGAAAAGTTTGGGCATAAAATTGTCATCAGTTTAAACTGTTATTTTGTGTGCTCAAAAGGAAGGATGATTTGATTGCGTCTGAGTATATCGGTCAGTTCTTTTGAGTACCCTCACAGGGATTTTCCTACCTTTCTGAAGTCGGGGGCAGGGGCCTGTTGAATTTTGGACAAATGGCTTAGGTTGGCTTAGACATATGGAGACATAGTTCACAACATAAATCCAGATATTTGTTTCTTGACAAAAGCCAAGAGGCCGAACGTTTGAAACAGAGTAAAGATAGTGTTTTAGTATGAATAAATTTCCTTTGGAATTTTTATTGAGATAATCAGTAAAGATCATTTGGACTATTAAAATTTTGAAATTTTGGTGCAGAAAAGAACTGGACCACCATTTAAATTGATTAAACCCATATACTGTAAGAAATTAGCAGTGTAAAGCTAACTGAAAACTTGAATGAAAATGTTTTTTTTACATTCTTATTTTTATGCAATTTTCATGCAGCTCTGGCAATTTTATTCAAAATTTTTATGAAATTTTCACCAAAATGTTAAACTCAGATATTGGGAATGACATGCACCATTTTGGGTATATTTTGCTCATTTTTTACTTAGGAAGAGGCTGATGGAATATATCTATGCCACAACAGACGGTCATTAACCTTTTGGACACTGATAACGTTTTTAAAAGGATGCTTGACAGTTTGAAATATCTTGTAATGAAGAAAAAGGTGTATTGTTTCAACTAAACACAGTTTCTGGAATTCATCTATGCTCCAGGGCAAAATATTTAAGGATGTCAAATGTAAATGTCAAGGCTATTTAATATTTACAAAAAAAATGAAAATAAACTATGGTCCATACCATTCATAGGGAACAGGTCCCTCTTCTTCATAATGTATGATTTTATGGTATGACGGAGATGGATTGATCGGGCATGATTGAAATGTTTTTTGAGCACCCATGTGTTTTGTTTTAGAATTAAGAAAAATAATTTTCAGCCACTCTCATCTAGAATTGCAAGTGCTTTGTCTGTCTTTCTAGAAAACTGGTAGACAAAATTGATGCAGATAACGATGGATTCGTGACGGAGGATGAGTTGATACACTGGATACAGTATGTCTCTAGAAAATATATAACGGACGACACAGATAGAAATTGGGGTGAACATGAACTGAAAGACAGTGACGTTCTCCACTGGGAAGCATACAGAAAGCGTACATATGGATATGAACATGGTAAGAATATACAGTAATACCTGTCTAAAACGGCCACTCTCAAAACTACCAAAAATATTTTTTCAAGACCAATTCAGAGCTCTCACTAACTGCTAATTTGCAGTCCTGAACTCCCATTTTTGGTGCTGGGACTCCTATTTTTTGAAGGAGGTTATATTCTATTGTATGGTGGGACTCCCTATTTTTGGCAAAGAGGGCTCTGGGACTCCTGTTTTCTAAATCCTAGTGAGAGCTCTGCAATTATCGCTTAATGCAGGTCAAAAGTATTGCAGAATGCTCCAAGGGGAGCATTCTGCAATACTTTTGACCTTCATTAAGCTACCATGTGTCATTAAGGCCATTGTTTTGTCTATTTTTGAGTGGCTGCTTAAGACAGGTTTCACCGTAGGTCTAGATGAAGAAAACATTTGAACATAAAATCAAGAATATTTTCTTATCCATCAGTTGTAAAAAATTTGGGTGCTCAAAAGAATTGTCTCATTGAGATGGTTCTTTTGAGTATCCACAACACATGTTTTGTTTGATAAATAAAATTATATTGTTTACAGAAAACCTGAAAAAATTCTAGGTTTCACCATTTAATTTAGGTAGGGTCGGGTTACCCTTAACACAAGTATTTTTTTATTTGGCCTCAGTGAGACTGAACTTTTGAGTACCAACAGCATACACAGAGCTTCCGGAAACACAGAATTACGCGTATTGGGACGCAGACTTTTTCCCTGGGACTCATGGATTTCATGAGGGGGGAGTTCCACGTACGCATGTTTTTTTAGTTGAGGTGTGCCATAAATCCACTAGCTGATAGATAAATACACACCAGGAGATCAAAAGCCCTTAATATTATTGATCGCGACACGCTTTTCGAGCTGCGGGAGTCGTGATAATTGTCTGTCTCTGTTGACCAATGGTATGACTCGGACTGCAGTGAGGCAATTCTGACAGGTGATTGGCAGGATTACTGGTGTGGGGGCAGTGTGATTATTAAAGTAATTACGGAATGATTATCGGATAATTGTTTGAAACAGATGTGCTACTGATTTACTGTTACTAATAGGGTATTGTAAACAACATCGTTTGTCAAGTTACAGACTTCCCAATTCGACTGATTAGGGATGAAAGAGAAAACAAATATAATTGCACTTGTTTGCGATTTGAGCAACATAAACATGGAAAAAACAATAAGTTTACGGATTTGCATTTCTTCATTCGTTCATTGCTACGGCGAACAAAAGAGACTTGTTGAAAAAAAATCGGTTCAAAAGTTCCAAAGAAGCGTCCCTAACAGCAACCCGTAAGATGAAATACAAATGTATATCATCAGCGGGTCACCCAAGTGTCTTGAGAAAGTCAAACAGATGAATAAACACAAACAAATCACTTTCAGCAAGTAAAATCCTTCATTATAAATCATGAAAGCCATGTTAAATGGTACCGGGCCGTGTAGCGCAGTCGGTAACGTGTCTGGCTACAGATGCGTGTCTGACTGCAGATCCAGGGGTCGCGAGTTCGATCCCGGCCGGTACCATTCTTTCGTGGAGATTGATCATGAAATAATTTCTACGGTCATTCTCCTCCCTTCCGCTGATTTATTCAAGAAGGGTTGTTGTCAGTTACAAGCGAAAGTATGTACACAAATTACTGGTTAACCGCTTGCTCAAGCCTGTCCAGGAAAAAGTGTAGTTAAGTGAACTGACCGTCCCGCAATGACCATAGCTGTTGACATGGGACGTAAAGCAACAAAAACAAACAAACAAACATGTTAAATGGCTAAGTAATGTCAGTCTATTCATTGCAATCGCCATAGACACTAGCGAGATGTGTTTTATAGAAGAAAAAAGACTTCCATCTGCATAAGATTAATCAAAACAGAGGGCTGCTATCTGTCTGTCTGTCTCTGTCTGTCTGTCTGTTAATGAATAAAACAAGTACCAACAGTTTAATCTTTTTATTTTGATAAGGCCAAACAAAAATATGTTTTCAGGTTACACGAAATTTAAAATTTTAGCAATTTGTTTTGTTTTGGAACAATCCATTAATGCTTAAAGGGTTAAAATCAGTTGATCCTAGAATTATTCAAATGTACAATGTACCACTTCCGGCTAAAATGGAAAAGATATACGTTATACACGGATTGGTGGGACTCCAACTTTTTTGGAGTGGGACTCCTACTATTTGCCAGATGGGAGTCCCGAACTCCCCGGCCGAACTCCTGTTTTCGAAATCCTAGTGAGAGCTCTGATACATGTATGTTTTGATTGCGAAATAAAAATTTTGTTTATTAACTATGCACCCTTACATATTTATGTTCATGTTCATTTCAGATCCCGATGTTGACGAACAGTTCAAGGAGATGGTTGATAGGGACAAGAGAAAATGGCAAGCTGCTGACCTCGATAAAGATGGCAAACTTTCAAAAAAAGAGTTCGAAGCATTCCTACACCCCGAAGAAATTGATCATATGAAAGACATTGTTGTTCTGGTAGGTTCAAAGTCCAAAGCTAAAATGAAATGAAAGATCTATTTTGCTTTACCAAAAAAATTTTTCTCTGAAATTTTCAAACACAAATGATGGTTACATGTATTAGGTTGCATAACCTTGTTCTTCTGCCCCTCCCCCACCATTTCAATCAGAATAGGACAGACCTTATATGCATTGCAGGTAGGGTAAAGTCGAGTAAATTCGGACATCAGGTAAACTCGGACACACATTTGCAAACAGTGTAAATCCAGATGAGACGGCTCCTTATGAGCCGTCTCATCAGGTTTTTCACTATTTGCTTAGTTAATTTATTCTTTATTTCAATATTTGAAATATGAAACAAACAATGTCAATTTAGCTGTCTGTTCGAATATACCCGACTTTACCCTAATATAAATGTGTTTTTTGGACATTTGGTTCATGTATACAGATGTTGAATATAAATCTTCTTGTCAGGCAGCACATTTAAAACCTCTCATTCCGACATTTTAAAATGTCCAGACCCTAATCTCTGGCATCTTGAAATGTAAGAATGGCATAGCTTTAATTGCAGGTAGAAAAGCATTTGAGAGACAAGTGCAGTACATAAGGGTCGACTCATAACTCTGAACTCAATACATTAGGGATTATTGCTTTTTTTTTCACAAATTTAATCTTGGGTCTTGTGTATCTATTTCGAGCTATCAGGTTTCTTACAGAAATAGTTTGACTGTTTCAGGAAACTATAGAAGATATTGACAAAGATAAAGATGGATTTATTAGCCTCGAGGAATATATTGGTAAGTTATTTGACCATATCTGTTGACTTAGATGTTAAACCACTAACAAACAAGCAGTATTTTCCATGAAAGTATGGGATCGGGTTGGGATCAAACTTGTGACCCCTGGGTCTGCAGTCAGACAGGTTGCAGTCAGACACATGTGCGAAGTTTCGTGAAAATAATGTCCTTGCGAAATGACAAAATCACTCTGTCATTTACAGATCCAGGTAGATCATGCCCTAGTCACGAATTTTTAACATCGCAAATATGTTTTTAAAGCTATTCATTAAAATATTATAAAATTCTCGCGAACATTTCCGAACTTACAGAAGCTGTGGATGCATGCTTTCCTAGACTAAGTAATCCATCCACGTTAACCATCAATATAATTTGCTGAAGAAAGCGAACATATACTCTTTACGGGGGTGCGTAGCACTGTTGGCAATGTGTCTGACTACAGATACATGTCTGACTGCAGATCCAGGGTTCTCGAGTTTGATCCCGGCCCGGTCCCATACTTTCATGGAGATTGATCATGAAATAATTTCTATGGCAATTCACTTCCCTTCCATTGAATCAAGAAGGGTTGTTGTCAGTTACAAATGAAAGTATGTGTACTAAGTGCTGATTAACCGCTTAGTCAAGCTTGCCCAGGGAAAAAGTGTGGTTAGGTGAACTGATCATCCCGACATAGCCATATCTGTTGACTGGGAGGTAAAGTCAATAGGAAACTTTTTAGGAATCTGACTACCGGTAATGTAGTAGGATTGAAAATTTGTTTAACCCGTCATGGGGCCAGTTAAGCAAATTTTTTAGCGTAAAATTGTAATTATTTTCTTATCCATCAGTTTAAACATCTGTTTTGGGTGCTCAAAATAAAGGAGCAACAACAAAGAACTTAAAACAACAGAATTATCACCTGAATTGACAGCAGTGATAGAATGTAGTCTCAATTAACAAAAAACTGTACCAATGCTGTTAATGAGCATTTGATTAAAGCTGATATGACTGGGCAATAAACAAAAACATGTACCAATGCTGTTCATGAGCATTTGATTAAAGCTGATATGACTGGGCAATAAACAAAAACATGAACCAATGCTGTTAATGAGCATTTGATTAAAGCTGATATGACTGGGGATGATGACGATGATGAAGATGATGATGACGACAACGAAGACGACGATGAAGAATGGAAGGAATCTGAGAGAGACCAGTTTCGGTTTTACCGAGACCGCAATGGGGATGGAAAGCTCGACCCTGATGAAGTGAAACAATGGGTCATTCCCGAGGATTACGATAACAGCGAGTCGGAAGCCAAACATCTCATGGAAGTGTCCGACGAAGACAAGGTTAACAGCAATGAGTGACATTTGACAGTCATCTTGTATCACAGAGGTTCATAGTTTTAGATAAAACACCATAGTTTCAGATACATGTAGGCAAACTTTTGGAGCATAAAATTGTTTTTCTTTCTTAACCATCAGTTTTAACATGTGTTTTGGGTGCTTAAGTCTCATTGAGCTGGTTCTTTTGTATACCCACAACATGTGTTTGTGAGAAATAACAAATTATCTTTTAATTACACACTCTTAACACTTTTTCAGACAAGAGTGACACTTTTTTTTCTTTTTTTTTTTCGTGAAGCAACTTGTTGTGTTTCTTGATGGAAGCACCTCCCTGAAACTATTCCAATGAGTGCCCACAATTTTAAATGAAAAAAATAAGAAAAACGGTAAATTAAAAGAAAAAATAATTTTTGTTTTTCTCTGGGGAAAATGTTGGCTTTGATGCTCATTGGAAGATTTTATGTTAAACATGGCAACAGTTAACTCCGGTCTTTAGTTAAGAGTGCGTATAAAAAAATATTTTTCTTATTTCTCGCCAAAAAGTGGGAGTGCAGTGGATCAGTCGGAGAGCGCTTGACTTGAGACTGTGGGGTTGAGCCTCACCAGCTTCACTGCTTTTTGTCCTTGAGCAAGACACATTAATCTTTGCTTAGTACTGGTTCAACCCAGGAAGACCTGTCCCAACCTAACTGAAAAATTGTTGACTGGGACGTAAAGAATCAAATCAAACAAATCAACCAAAATATATTTTGTAGTTACTCAAAAGAACCGTCTCAATGAGATGGTTCTTGTGAGCACCCAAAACACATGGTTAAACTGATTGGTAAGAAAATAATTACAATTTTACGCTCAAAAATTTTGTTTATGTAAACCTAGGAGATACCTATCAATTACTTAATAGATGGTGAAGCTATGTACTACTCTATGATGCAAGATGCTGTCAACTTCCCCTAACTGTATACAATGTATAAACATGCCAATGTAATGAGTAATGAGTAAATAATTCCCCATGAAAATGTGTGGTAATGTTTCTGCTACAGTAAAACCTGTGTAGAACGGCCACTCAAAAATAAACAAAACAACGATCTTAATGACAAGTGGTAGCTTAACGCAGCTCAAATGTATTGCAGAATGCAACTCAAAAGTATTGGAGCATTCTGCAATACTTTTGACATGCATTAAGGGCTAAAAATTTTGGAGCTCATTACACTGGCATGTTGACATTATCCACACAATAGCTCGAGATAAGATGGACATCACACCCCAAAACAGACAGAAAATAGGGTAATTTAAATACCTTTCTCATTTCTCTTCTGAAACATTTGATGTGGTGGTACTTTGGGAACTGGCTTGCTAAGACACCTCCCAGGACCACCACATGTATTTTATGAAGAAATAAAACTATCAAAATAGATACTAACCCATTTACTCTATAATAACGCCTTTTAGCGCCTTTGAAATATCACATATTTGAACATATTATGGAAAATGAAGCATTTGCTCTTTTGGAGCAAATGCTCCATTTTCCATGATATTTTCAAAAGTACTCAAAACTTCAGTTAAATTTTTCTTGAATTTTTTCAATATTGTCTAAAAATAGAAAATGATGTCATGATCTAAAAATAGCCAATGGAGTAATGGGGTAAGCCCTCTTATCTAGAGCTATGGGCATCACCTTTTTGTTTGGTTAAACCTATAATAAAGGCAAATGGATACACAGGAATAAATTATCTCCCTTTGTTAGAGATGCGGGAAGTTATCTAATCTAATCCCAAAAGGTTTCTGTTTATAAAGCAAAGATCCTGTTAGCAAATTTTTTGCTTTAAAAACAGCACACCTTGAAGAGTGGGGTTAACCGTTTATGGCAGTCACTAACCCACGAAACCTTTGCTATTGTTTATATAGAAAGGGAGATAAATGATTTTGGGCAGAGTATTCTGCTTTAGAAGTGTATCCGTTTGACTTCTTGGCTTTTAACTTGAGTTTTCTTTAAACATGAAACCACCGTGAATCTTCTAGGTGATATGTGGCCGACTAAAGATAGCGAGGAACCAGACTGGGTTAAAACTGAACGAGAACAGTTCGGAAATTATCGTGATAAAAACGGGGACGGCAGGATGGACCATGAAGAAGTGAAACACTGGATTATGCCCGTTAATTATGACCATAGTGAGGCTGAAGCCAAACATTTAATACATGAATCAGATATAGATAAGGTTTGTTTCCGCTGTTTATAAATAGACAAGAGCCGGTGTTAAGTGCATGTCATGTGTCGGATGTTAATTGCATGTTTTGTGTATTCAGTGTTGATGGTGCAGTGGGCCGGGAGAGGTTGGCAATAATCTGGGCGTGTTTCACACGTTAAGATACGCAAAAAAAATTCAGCGCACAATTGTTAATATTTTCTTACCAATCATTTTTAACTCATGTTTTGGGTGCTCAAAAGAACCGTCTCATTGAGACGGTTCTTTGGAGTACCAACAACATATGTTTTGGTTGAGAAATAAGAAAATTATTTTTTCGTTACACACTCTTAACTAAAAGGCTGATGTTTGTAAGCAAAGCTAGCTTAAAGTGCTTGGCGAAGTATATAGATAATACTAATTGCATTTCTAATATACAATGCAGTCATTATGTTTTATTGAATTTTATTAAACGAGTTTGGATAAAGCGATAAGGGAGCGCAGTGGCTCAGTGGTAGAGTGCTTGACTCAAGACCGAAGGGCCGCGGATTCAAGCCTCACCGGCGTCACTGCGTTGTGGTCCTTGAGCAAGACACATTTATCCTAGCTTAGTACTGGTTCAACCCAGGAAGACTCGTCCCGCATAACTGAAAGATTGTTGAGTGGACGTAAAGAATCAAATCAAATAAAGCGATAAAATGAGAGGCTTGCCAAGCCTCGCATTTTTAACGCTTTTTCGCAATTTGTTTAATAAATTTAATAATACAAGAACACAAATGTTAGATTTTATTTATCATATGACATTAAGATTACTTTGAATATCTCATTTCTAGCGTAAAAAGTTAAAATTTTGTCATTATATAAGCAACGTTGCTATGGACGTCATTTCATAATGTTACTAAAATATATAACGTTACCCGAAAATCTGTAAACCACTAGTGGTTTATCTATTTTTATGGATGGCATTATTTCACTGCCATACACGACATCATATGATAAATTAGGTTATTTTCTGCTTTTTTTCTCAAAATACGAAAGTATAATCGCAGAATAAGAGTGAAGGGGGTTAAGAATTCAGCTACAGCATTATTTAAAAAAAATAATTACAGAGACTTACTCTCAAGAATTTGCTTCTAAAATACATGTACAATGTACTGCTTTACTGCTTTGTGTGTCGTGAGTTTTTTTTCCTGCTTTTCCTGTTAACTCTGTACTAAAGATTTCAAGACACTAATGGTAATTGGTTCCATAGTGCATACTCATGTAATATGTACATCTCTCCACATACCAAGTTTCATAAAGCTATCTTGAATAGTTATTGAGTTATCTCTGGATCCATATGTTTTCGCAACAAAAATTTTGACTATTTCCGTTACCATAGCAAACACAATTTTCAAGGAATGGCGGAAATAAAATGGCGTGCATAATCATCACATCGCCACCTGTTCACCTACCAAGTTTCATCAAGCTAGCTTGATTGCCACCTATCCGGTGTGTGCTATATCTTACCTTTCTATACTATAACCCACTAAGGGGCACATTGACAGTGTAGACTCAAATGAGATGTCACAATATATGTGCAGTTTCCCAGAACCTTTCATCCCTTGCTTGCACAATGAATAGAAGGGGATGGGTTAATCCCCACTACACTGTACCGCCATATGCCCTGATGAAGAAAACATTTTGAATGTAAAATTGTAATCATTTTCTTACCCATCAATTTAAGCATGTGTTTTGGTTGAGAAATAAGAAAAATCTTTTTCAATTACACACTCTAACTGGTAACTGGTAAGGCCATTAGCTATAGCTACGAGACAGTTAAGTCAGGGACCACATTATCTATATAAATAATAAGTTATATAAAATGCAGGTTGTGTTGATGACAATTTTCTCCATCTGGCACCCAGCACACTTGTGATATGTCTATTATTTCTCTGACACCATAAACTATTCTGTATTATTCCTTGTTTCCAATGATTAACTGCATTAAAATCTTAAGTTTTTGGTGGTGGTGAGGGGGGATACATTGATGACATAACTAACTCTCCAGTACTGATAAAGTTGAGTGGTAATTAATTTTGCATCAAAAGTAACTGCTATTTAACTCTGCATGCTGTGAAATTTTGCATGTTTTTGGATTTCAGATACATGATTTTTAAAATCAACTATTTTAAAAGAAAAAAAACCCCAAAAGGAATGCCATCAGAAAACCACCAGAGTGAACAGATTGGATACAGATCAGGACAAACATTTTATTGGACCCAATCTGGGTCCAAACTGTTTGCAAAGGCTGTTAGTAGTTTATTGCCACTAGCAGAGTTAAATCAACTGGCAATTTGGCTATATTTCTTCCCTTTACTTTGCTCTTGTGATGTACATGTGATTGTGAAGTGCAGTGGCTCAGTGGTAGAGTACTTGACTCGAGACCGAGAGGCTGCGGGTTCGACACTGCCTTGTGGTCCTGGAGCAAGACACATTTATCCTAGCTTAGTACTGGTTCCACCCAGGAAGACCCGTCCCTGTTTAACTGAAAGATTGTTGATGGGATGTAAAGAAACAAATCAAACAAAATGTATATGTGATTTTCTTTTTCTTTAACCTGTATTTTCCCATTTCTGTTTACCAAGTCTGCAATCTCACCCACGGAGACCAGTACAGATAAACAATATCATGTCATCTCTGCTGGTTACTGAAAAAGATTGAACCCTTTCCTTGCTAGCGGCGACAAAAAGTCACCTGCTGATAATCTTTGCAAACAAATTGGACCCAAATCAGGACCGACAGAATGTCGGTCCTTATCTGGATCCAAACTGTTTGACTCTCCGATAGTGTAATTCAAAGAATTTTTTGAGAGGGTTAATTTTGAAAAAAAAAAGTCACAAGACGACAACAATATCATGAAAAATTACCCAGCATGCAATGAGTTAAACTAATTTTTTGTGGATTTTTGCAAGCTACTGAAAAAGACTATAAAACAAACTTGTGGCATACTCCAAAAAATGGACTGGCACCTGTGATTATTCCTGGCTTACTTGTTTGTTTGGAGAAATCTGCCATTTGTAAGTGCTGCATCAAACCCAGAATTAGAAGCACAGTAGTCTAGTGCTTGACTTGAGATCAAGGTGAGGGTCTCTGGTTTGAGCCTCGCTGGTGCCACTGTATTGTGTCCTCGAGAAAGACATTTTATACTCTATGCTTAGTACTGGTTACACCCAGGAAACCTCCCAACACGACTAAAAAATTGTTGACTGGGATGTAAAGCATCAACACAAAAACTCAGATTCAATCTAAAATGATACTGTAAAATTTGAAATTTTCGTGAAGTTTCGTGAAAATAACCCCCATTGCGAAATGGCGATACTAATGTAGGTAAATCATGCCCTAGTCTCAAATTTTTAATGTGGCAAATGTGTCTTTTAACGCTATTCGCGCAAATAAAATTATCACAAAAATTTTCGAATTTACAGTACTCTAACCTGTTGTTGACCAATGCATGTCTTCAGCATGCAGCTTTTGCCTTTTAACTCTTTTGCATGCAGGGTAATTTTGCATAATGCTTTTGTTGTCTCAGGATTTTTTTTTAAAAAAAAAGTAATTGTTCAGGAAACTACATTAAATGACAGATTTGCGTTGAAGCCATGGTGTTTTAAATGCTTAAAATTTATAGCAGACATTTTTTTATAGATTTATTTTGCTTCTTTCAGAAAATAAAAAAGGCTTGATATTTTGCCTGATTTGCTTAATTTCTTTAAATATCAAGAAATATGTCATAGTTCTGATTAGCACTGGTAAGGAATACTTTTTTTTTTATAATTTTGTCAATGTGTCTTATCTAGGCTAGAGGTATATGCACTGTTCATTTGTAAAACTATACACTATGAATTCCTGATTAACCAATGGATAATCCAGTATTTTACTTCTCATGTGTCTTGGTATGTATATATGGGTGGCATGCATGGATCCAGAGGGGGGGTAGAGGGGGTCCGGACCCCTCTGAAAAATCACAAAAATAAAGGGTTTCTAAGCAATACTGGTCCAGATTCCCAGGAAAATCACAAAGCTACCAAGCCAGAATTCAATGTCGGGCCATTATCGGCCCGCCAGCGAAAAACCATTTAATGGCGTTTCGCTGGTGGGCGGATGATGTCCCGCTTTTAGGGTTAGTTGGATCCTCTGTCCCCCATCAAAAAACAACAAAAAAAACTTTGTCTGAGGTTGGACTTTCTCTGAAATTTTTTCTGGGTCTGTGCATGGGTGGAAGTGCGACATTTCTTAACTGTTTGCATGCTGGGTAATTTTTCATGTCGTCTTCTGACTTTTTCAAAATCAACTTTTTCAAAAGCAGAGCGCAGTGGCTCAGTCGGTAGAGAGTTAGACTGTGAATAGAAGGGTTGCTAGTTGGAGACTCACCGGAGTCACTGTGTTGTGCTCTAGAGCAAGACACATTTATCCACTGCTTAGTACCAGTTCAACTCAGGAAGACAGGAAACCATACTGACAAAGCTGAAAAATTGTTGACTGGGACGTAAAGCATCAACACAAACAAAACTTTTTCAAAAAATTATTTCACACTATCAGAGTGTCAAGCGGATCGGATCCAGATCAGGACCTACATTTTTTCCTGATCTGAGTCCAAAGGTTTGCAAAGGTTATCAGCAGACGACAGAAATTACCCCTAACAAGGAAAGAGTTAAATCCTCAATTTAAGCAAAAATTTTCAAATCTTAAAAACTTGCAGTTTGCTCACAAAATATTAACAACTTCAAGTTTAACTTGTCAAATGTCTTTATATAAACTGAAATTAAATCAGTGAAGCTGTTATATTATAATCTGATTAATTTAGTACAGTAAAATCTGTGTAAAATGGCCACTCAAAAATAGACATAACAAAATCTTAATGGCAACTGGTAGCTTAATGAAGGTCGAAGTGTTGCAGAATGCCCCCTTTGGGGCATTCTGCAATACTTTTGACCTGCATTAAGCGATAATTAGTCTTGAAAACCATCTGTTTTTGTCTTTGAGAGTGGCCACTTTACACAGGTTTATGGTACATATTTTGAGGCTGACTTTTTGTGGAAATTCCACCTCAAAATCCTGAATTCAAGAATAAATCTGAAAAAAAATCTCCCATGGATAAATAATTTTTGATATTCATGTCAGTTCATTGCAGATAACTATTTTGTCATCCACAAGGGCTTTGGTTGCAAGACCAGCGCAGTCCCTTTATAACACTATGATTGTTGTCAATAGGATTTGACCATATTATAAGTGAATTGTGTTTTACATTAGAAATTAGAAATTAATGGAAAATTACCATTTCATGGTCAATTTCCTTTAATTCCTTTGTAAAATTCCAAGGTTAAAAAGGGTTTGGGAGACACAGCATATACGAGGTGTGTTATAAAGGCACAGTACTGCTCTATCTATGCTTTTGCTGTCTTGTCTGAACCATTCTTGCGATAAGTACATCACACAAAATCTCATAGGGAGCGCAGTGGCTCAGTGGTAGAGTGATTGACTCGAGACCGAGGGGCAGTGGGTTCGAGCCTCATCGGCATCACTGCGTTGTGTCCTTGAGCAAGACACATTAATCATAGTGTAGAACTGGTTCAACCCAGGAAGACCAGTCCCTTTATAACTGAAAGATTGTTGATGGGACGTAAAGAAACAAATCAAACAAACAAACAAAACAAAATCTCATAGAGAGACAATTAAGAACATTCTTAGTCCATGGCAGTTCAGTAGTAGAGTGCTGGACTTGATATTGAGGTCCGGCTGGTTTGGGCCTCACTGGAGGCACTGCATTATCTCCTTTAGTAAGACACTTTTTCTTTAGTTTAGTACTGGTTCAAGACAGGAAATGTTCCAACATGTCTGAAAAATTGTTGACATGGATGTAAAGCATCAACTCGAACAAACAAAATAAAATCTCATGAGTGAGCCTATGAGATAAGTACAACTTACATGGGTGAAAGTTTTCAGGATTAATCCAGAATTCAGGATTTTGAGGCCGACTTTCCATAGAAAGTCAGCCTCAAAATGCTGAATTAGAGAGATTTTAATAGCTTATATGATTAATTTTGTGATTAAATAAACACATTTAACCATTTAAACATGAAATTTTTATTTTTTGTAGGCACCCTGCAAGCTTAAAAATTAGAATTTCTAAAGTTCAGGATTTTGGAAATTTTGAACGTTCACCCATGAGCTTACAAAATCTCATATATTGGCTCAAGAGTTTTAACTCTTTGGCTGCTAATACTGATTAAATGTTGTCTGCTGGTCCTTTTAAAACGTCTCTATAGCAAACTGGGTGGACCCAGATCAGAACAGTTTGATCTGGATTCGCACTATTTGTTTGCTAAAATTAGTCCATGATGTAAGCATTTACATGCAGCAGACGGCAGTTTCAGATGCATTTTTTCATATCAGGCAAGGGTTAGTTTACATTAGTGATAGAAAATAGTGAGAAATAGCAATTCGAAAATCCCAGTTTTTGGAAATTCAATCTACTGTGTTTTTTACAGGATGGGAAACTATCAAAAGAAGAAATCTTAGAAAAGTACGACGTTTTCGTTGGGAGCCAGGCGACAGAATTCGGCGAGGCTCTGTCAAGACACGATGAGTTTTAAGTGCCAAAAATACTCAGCGATTGCGTGGATGTGTGTGAGTGTGAAACCCTGAACAGCGTCATAAATCATCTCGCCAACAAAGACATGTGATATATATTTCAGAGAACAGAGCTCCATATAAGTGAATATTTTTATATATTGCGATAAGATGAGATTTCTTGTAATGTTTGTTTGCTTATAAATCAATTCTAAAAATCAAGTTTTTTTAAGAAATTGTTCTAGGTTTTTGGAGATCTAAACTTGGGATATTGTTTCGGAAGGGGAAAACATTTTAAACTAGAATTTCCCTTGTACCAACAGCATTGGATTTAGCTGAGAATTAAGAACAACAATTCAGACCTAATCTAGTCTTGATTTCCATAAAAATGTAACTTATGCTTTTATAATAGCTTTTCATTCAAGGAGTGGATGAGTTGTTGTGTGGATATGGTCTACAAAAGGGCCAATGCGCAAGACTTTGGTACTTATTGCATCCACGAGCAGCGAAGGCTCAGGCGAGTCTGCACATATACGCAGACTCCCCATTGCCTTTGCTGCTCGCATACACCAAGTACAGATTTAGATAAAGGTCCAGACTAAAATTTAGACCTTGATGTTCTCTGGATACATCAGCATGTGTGTTTATTAGAGGCATTTGCGCTAATGAGATAAATACGAAAATCTTGTGTGGACGGTCCATTTATCACTTGTTATAGGGCTTTGTTTCATGAACAAAATAATCATTTTATATCATAGCATTACTATACGACATAATACTGGTGGTAGAACAGTCTTGTTATTTCATGCTATATTTTTAATCTTCACTGAGTGACGAGTTATTCACCTTTTTAAACCCAGCTGACGGCACTTTGCTATCTTATTTTTAGCTCACCTGAGCCGAAGGCTCATGGGTGAGCTAATAGTATATCAATGACCCTGTCATACGTCGTCCATTGTCCGTCTGTCAACATTTTCAGCTAGAGCTATGGCCATGTTTGCTATTCATATAAAGAATTCAAAGCAATAAATCAAATAATCTAATTTGATTGGTTGAAATTCATATGACATTTTTATTTATTCAAGGGATATGATTGATGTATGACATGTTATTGTGTAAGAGTTTTACCAGTATATATCATATTAGATTCAGAAATAGTCATAATATTGTGTATGTTTGTGTACACATGTATAGAGAGTGTCAGAAAATGTGTGCATTTAGAGTTTGACCATATTTTTAACGCTAGGCATGCTGGGTAAAAATTACAGCAGACGACATTTTGATATTTCCCAGAAGACAAGTTTTGACATTACTACAAGACAATTTACATTAAATCTCAGCCCTCGATTGCTCCAGAAATTATATGTTGTCAACATTGCCATCTGCTGCAGTTGTGATTGGCTAAGGAACTAATTCTGGACATAATTACCCAATCATCAAAACCCTGTGAAATTTGGCTCAACTTAGCAATACCAGTTTTCACTGCTGATTGTAGCTTTTACATGTTTACATATTTGATTACCATATTTACTGTAAATATTTTTGGACATAGATGCTCAAACAAATAGTGTAAACACAGATCAGACTGTTCTAGAAGCAGTCTGATCAGGATCTACTCTACTTGGCTTCTTAAGGCAGGGACAAAATTTGAAAATGTAGACGCTGCAATTTTTAGTTGAGGTTCTAGGGGTTAACCCTTTCATTGCCAATCATGAATTTGTAGACTACTCTCTCATCTGCTTGTGTTCTTAGGAATCCCACATTGCAATCAATATGGAGCCAGTTCAGACTGCTCCAAGGCAGCAGTCTGATCACGTTCCATAGTGTTTGCTTCCATAATAAAATCTAGTCTGAAGTGCTTTTGAATATATGCAGCAGACAGTAAAGCAGACATTTTCAAGACATAAATTTAGTGGCTGTATACTGGTTAACCCTTAAAGCGCCAATCGCAACAAAAGTCGTCTGCTTTTCTCACCTGCTGAAATGTTTAAGAAGCCTCTATGGACTGAACAGTGTGGACCCAGATCAGACTGCTCCTATAGGAGCTGTCTGTTCTGGGTCTACACTGTTTGCTTCTATACTTAATTTGCCAGTAATGCTAGGCAATTATTTGCAGCAGACGACTTCAGCAGACGACATTTTTAGATGCATTTTTTTTTCTTGGCGCTTTAAGGGTTAACATTAGTTTGGTGCAGATGGAGGCATCAATATGGAAGTCATGTGCTCGGTTGACCACCATTACTGCTTTTTATCTGCAAAACTTGTAATTTTGAATAACTTTTTTTATCCTACAGCACCACAATTTTCGCTAACATATCGGCTATTACAGTAAAACCTGTGTAAAACAACCACTCTCAAAGAGACCAAAAATTGGTCAAAAGTATTGCAGAATGCTCCCCTTGGTGCATTATGCAATACTTTGGACCTTCATTAAGCTACCATTTGTCATTAAGACATTTGTTTTGTCTATTTTTGAGTGGCCGTTTTACACAGGTTTTACTGTATGTTGTTTTTAGCCCTAACCGTTGCTTTAAAGGGTACCTGTTTGTGGGACTAACAGCATAAGTTAACACAGTGGCCCTTTCACAGGTGGGCCTCATGGGGACGAAACCTATCTTCAGGTTTCCGACATAGCGAGACTCAAACCAGTCTCCTCAGCTACAGAGACTAGCTAGAACATTGAAAATTGGCTTGTAGCAAGTTAAGATATGATACTTGCTAATAAGCGGATTGCAAAGGCGCTGATCAGATTGCGTGGAAGCACAGGCTGGTCTGCACCTTTGTAGTTCGCAAACCCCGGAAGACAGGTTTTCTCGCATCGAGGCCAGGTATAAATAGAACAACGGAAGAGGTCAATCTAAATTGAAAAGGGTCAATTATTTGTTCCTATATTCTGATTAAATTTTTACCCGGTTTGATGAGCTCAGTTAAATGCTCGATTTTTATGTTTTTATGTTGATTAGTGATAGATATATTCAGGTAGTTTTGTTAAAGATGTAGCCATTAGCATGATGTTGGTGATATATATGTTTATTGCGTACAAAAAAAACCCACTTCAAAACTCAGATACACTGGTATTCCTATGATATCTATACACAATTTATAAGGTTTTCAATGCATTTGGATAAATCTTTTAGAATAAAAAATGGGAGATGATAATTTGGTCAGCCATTCTATGATTTTAGAAAGTTCTCTGGTTGTAATCAGCTTACATTTCAGTTCATCATGCTAAAGGTTAAATATAGGCCAGGACATGGGATTTTGGTATTTTTCACATAGATGATCAGCGAAGGCTCCCGACGTGCCTGAACATCTGAGCAGTCTCATCATTCTTCACTGCTGGAACGCACAAAAGCTAAGTTGTTTACCTCTCAAAAAAATCATTCAGGAATACCATCAGTGTGTCAAACAGTTTGGATCCAGATCAGGCCCGACATTTTGTCGGGCCTGATCTGGGTCAAAACTGTTTGCAAAAGTTATCAGCAGACGACACATTTAGATTGAGTGAGTTTGTGAATGTGCATTAAGTCTCCTTGCTAGCAGTGATTGTTGTCATCTGCTGATAATCTTTGCAAACAGACTGGACCCAGATCAGGACTTACAGAATGTTGATTCTGTCTGGTCTGATCTGGACTAAAAAACGTTTGACACCCTGATAGTGTTCCTTAATTTTGAAAAAAGTCAGCAGACGACAACAAAAGCATGAAAAATTACCCAGCGTGCAAAAAGTTAAGTACCAAATTCTCATGAGATGACCGAGGTTAAATAGGTAGTAATGTGTGTTTTGTCTTGTGCCATATGTCTTGAATCTTACTTCACAGAAAACATGTTTATGGTGCTTTCATTTGTTTGAATCATCGGATGAATCCTAAAACTTTGCTCTTAACTAGATGCCATAGTTTGTATGGAGGGTTTTGCAATCGAAAACACTATTTAAAAGGGTAATTTATCTGTTAATTTGTCTCGGCCTCCAGCACCCATTCAAGAATTTTGTCATCTGCTTATAGTCTTAGGTAGCCTTTATTGCAAATGATATGGATCTTGATCAGACTAGTCAGGGTTCATATTGTTTGATTCTTTGAAAAAAAAGTCTGAAGTGCAGCAGATGTAATGAGCAGACGTTTTCTAGACAATAAATAGTGACAAATGAAACACGCCCTACTTAAATCATAGGCAATTAGGAATATGGAAATCGAAGAAGTTCTGTAAGTTTGAAAGTTTTCGTGAATTTTATTTTGCCAAACTTCGCACATGCGTGCAAGTTTCGTAAAAATAAAACCTTTGCAAAATCAATCTGTTGTTTACAGATATAGGTAAATTATGTCCTAGTTGCATTTTTTTTAACATGGCAAATATAGTTTTTATTGCTGTTCCTGAAAATGAAGTTTTTTGCATTTTTTTTTTCGAATTTACAGTAGATCAAAGAAAAAACTTGTTTATATGATTGATACTTATTCACCATCGCGTCAGCGATGGTGATTTACGTTAGTAAACTTCCATGGGCGCATGTTCGATTGGGGCCAGCTCCATTAGCAAATTGCGGAAATACTGGCCACGAATGGATCGGGTGTTAACTCCCCAGCAGCAGTGTATTCTACTGTTCTTTCTCAAGGTCCATGTCGATCAAGCTACTTCCAAAATTCCACCATTGCGTGAGCGATGTTGAAGCGCTTTAAAACAAAAAAGCTAATTAGAGACCTTACCATTGAGATAGAATCCAGATCAAACATGGAGCATTCGGATATATAATTCTAGGCTAAGCGTGACGAAATAACGAGATGTAGATGGGTCAGTTTTAACATGCCCCCCTAGGCATTAAATGTGCATTGACTTCCATTGAGGAATACGGTTGTATGACCTATACATACTGCTGGGGAGGGGGGGTTAAGTCTACCACTATTCAGTGTGCTCATGAGCAGAGTCTTACTGGAATATGCATAATTCCTGTGTTTTATTTGCTTCCAATGGATCACCTTTGTACAAATCGTTAACTTAAAAATACTCAGAGTTTGAAACACATGATACACTGAAAAAGAGTGGCTTCAGCAAATGCAATATTTCTACGGTCATTCTCCTCCCTTCCGCTGATTTATTCAAGAAGGGTTGTTGTCAGTTACAAGCGAAAGTATGTGCACAAATTACTGGTTAACCGCTTGCTCAAGCTTGCCCAGGAAAAAGTGTGTTTAAGTGAACTGACCGTCCCGCAATGACCATAGCTGTTGACATGGGACGTAAAGCAACAAAAACAAACAAAAACACTTTAAAAGCCCTTCTTTAATAACTGTAAAACACCATGCGATGGTTCTAAGCTTTTTTAAAAGCTAACCTTGTATTGTTTACGTACCTACCAAAAGTTTTGTTTCAGTATGTTGCATGTTTTGTGTCATAATTGATTTTTAGTTTATAGTTTTATACCAAGTTATACAGTTGTTTTTTATTCTGTGCCAGTACACTATAAAAAGAAACCAGGGGCGGACTTGATTTAGCAATTTTAGAGTACTCAAGAGCAGCCATCTTAAGCACAAATTGGCACTCTGGAGTAAATCAAGCAATAACTGTTTTTTGAATTGTGAAAAAATAACACAATCCAATTGCCAAGAAAAAAAAACGAATGACAAAATACATGTGCTTTCAATCCCTTTTACTAATGACCATATTTTTTCAATATGAATATTTATCAGAACCTATCAGGAAAGACAGAAAAATATCTCAGTACAGTGTAGGAAGTGCCCCCGCCATCTCATTTTGGACCAAGTCACGTGACTGTTCTGTCTGCACCACCTCGGAAGATGGAGTACTCCGGCGTACACCAGCATTGGTGTTCCAGAGCACTTGATTTCTGTTCTGCCTGTTCGGAGTGGAAGGAGAAGAGAACCGCTAAATCAAGTCTGCCCCTTCAGTTTTCAATGCTTATTACAGGCAGGGTCTTTCTTCATTCTGCGTATGGCTTCTCATTATGGTGATAAGATATAATAAATACATGAAAACAGCGAATCAATGAATGCAGGGAATACTTGTTTAACAGCGAGAAGTATACAAGGCACTATGTTTTGTACTTGACAGATAGTTTACCGAACAGTTTTTACTAGCAGACAATACTCAATAAGGAATACAGTAAAACCTGTCCTAAGCGGCCACTCAAAAATAGACAAAACAAAGGTCTTAAAGATGGTAGCTTAATGCATTTCGAAAGTATTGCAGAATGCTCTCTTGGAGCATTCTGCAATACTTTTGACCTGCATTAAGCGATAATCAGTCTTGTAAACCCAATTTTTTATCGTTTTTTGAGTGGCTGCTTAAGACAGGTTTTACTGTTTGTCCTTTCTGAAGTCCCGGGCTATGGTAGCCATAACATAATGTATACAGATTTTCAAGTGTTATATCAAATGTGTATATGTGTGCGCATGTGTGTGTATGCATGTTATGTGTAAATGCATGATATGAGCGGGACATAGCAGAAGGTACAATTTGGCAAGTGCACCTGTGGAAGACTATGATCATACTGTGCATCTGACCAGAGTCTTCCTAGGCACTCTTCGAATAGCCAAGGGTCCAACCAACATAATTCAGGGTTCCCACAAACTCTGGAAATCATGGAAAATCACATAAAATGTAGTTCCATGCATGGAAAAATCATGGAATTTGAAAAAGCCTGAATAATAATGGAAAAATCATGGAATTTTATGAAATAATTTGACGAAACAACCAGTAGCCAGAAAACTAGCTGTCAGACACACAAGTTTTGTGCGTCAGACAGCTAGTTTTCTGGCTACTGGTGGTTTCAAGTTTTAATTATTTCTGAATGCATGCATTTTCTACAAGCATGCTTATTTAAATACATTACTGTTGCTGCAATCCGCATTTATGCTCAGCGTGGTGAAGATGCCACTAAAAGGGGAGGTTGGAGGCCATGCATAAAATAGTCATGGAATTACACTGTTGATCGTGGAAAATCATGGAAAAAATCATTGAATTGAGTTTTGGAATTTCTGTGGGAGCCCTGACCTTTTCTTCAGGCAGAAAACTAAGGCTGATCAGACTGGATAGACCAATTTGAATCTGGACTCTGCAAACTCTTGAAATAGAAAACCCAAAGGTCGTGGTACATCTATACACACATGTCAACTTGTACTTTATGCTGGATACCAGCAATTATAAGCTTTAGCTGCCAAACCACTGCTTCTCGTTTGATACGTTTTTGATAATAAACATGTTAAAGAAGAATTGCTTTTGTCATGTTTACAACACCCTCATCTTGTTCTGCCGATAAACCTCTGGTAATACATAGGTTTAGATAAACAAAATTTCTGAGTGTTAAATTGAAAATATTTCCTTACCCCTCAATTTTAACATATGTTTTGGGTGCTCAAAAGAACCTTCTCATTGAGACGGTTCTTTTGAGTACCCACAACATATGTTTTGGTTGAGAAATATGAAAAATATTTTTGTTGCACACTCTTTACTGAAGGCTTGCAATAATTTATGCATTTTTGGTTTGAAAGGCCCACACTTGGCAGGAGAGTGGTAAATAAAAATATTTAGCATGACAAGGGTTAAAATATGAAACAGGCAATAAAATTGGGGATTTAACTGAAACCAAAACCAAGTGTATTATATATTTATTAATCTGGATGAGAAAGTATAAGCTCAACAAAGTAATGTATAACTGTAAACAACAGGCTTAGTTCACATAATCAAAATTACCAAAGGAAAATAACTAACAATACAAAAGGTACAACAAAGTGCAAATGACTATTTTATGATATTACGACATAATTCTACACACCTACCAACAATCCAATGCTCAACAGTTGCTCCAGGAAGAGAAAAATCAGGGAATGTCAAGCAATAGCCTATGCATTCCTACGTTTGTGGTATAAATTTGTGGTCAGAAAGTTATCTCGTTTTGTCAGATTTCCTTTTCGCATAAAATAGGTGTACCAGAATTCAAGAGGAACCTGTTTGTCACACGAAAAGTAAATATGAACTAGAATTGTTTTTTCTACAAAAAAACAGATGTCTCCCCCCTTTTGATGTCAAAAGCATGAGTCATTAAATATAATTTCAAACAGAAACATTAAATAAAATTTCTAACGGAAATTCTAGTCATTTCATGCAGACAATCAGCTTGTATCTAGTAAAGATATCTGTCAATGTAGTTAACTATTGCACTATCAAAACCTGGTATAAAATAGTCATAGATAATTGTTTTTTGTGATTGACAAAGTTCCAAGGGAAATAACTCAAAGAGTATAAATGACAGAGTTACTGTTCCTGCACTCTGCACGTCGACGCATGTTGGTTGTAACATGCATAAAGTTTCGTGAATATAGATGAAGCAGTTTTCAAGTTATAGAGCAGACACGGTTTTTGTGATGCACAAAGTTCCAAGGAAAATAACTCAAAAAGTATAAAAGGCAGTTACCATTCTTGGGCTCTGCACGTCATCTAATGCTGATTGATAATTATATAAAGTTTCGTGAATATAGCTAAAGCGGTTTTTAAGTTATGGAGCGGACAAGATTTTTGTGATGCACAAAGTTCCAAGGGAAATAACTCAAAAAGTATAAAAGGCAGAGTTACCATTCTTGCACTCTGCACGTCATCTCATGCTGATTGATATTTGTATAAAGTTTCATGATTATAGCTTAAGCGGTTTTCAAGTTATAGAGCGGACACGATTTTTGTGATGCACAAAGTTCCAAGGGAAATAACTCAAAAAGTATAAAAGGCAGAGTAACTATTCTTGCACTCTGCATGTTATCTCATGCTGATTGATATTTGTATAAAGTTTCGTGAATATAGCTTAAGTTGTTTTCAAGTTATAGAGCGGACACGATTTTTGTGATGTACAAAGTTCAAAGGGAAATAACTCAAAAAATATAAAAGGCAGAGTTACCATTCTTGCACTCTGCACGTCATCTCATGCTGATTGATATTTGTATAATGTTTCGTGAATATAGCTTAAGCGGTTTTCAAGTTATAGAGCGGACACGATTTGTGACAGACGGACAGACAGACGGACGCCCGGGGAAAAACAATATGTCTCCCGACCCTAAAGGGGGGAGACATAATGAGAATACTTTCCGAGCTTGTATTTAAACCACAAATGTAAGAATCCATAGGCTGTTGCATGACATTCCCCCATTTTTGATTTTCTTCATAGAGCAGTTGTTTTTCCTAATTCAACCAGATGTTGAGCATTTGATTGTTTGGTAGGCGTGTTCTAGGTAGAACAGAACTCGATTTAAAAAAATTGGCTTGCACACTAGATAATGGTACTTACATGGGTGAGAGTTCAAAATTTCCTAAATCCTGAACTTTTGAAATTCAAATTTTAAAACTTGCAGGATGGATACAAAAAAAAATAATAGAAGTTAAAATGATTAATTGTGCTTAGATAATCTGAAAACTAATCAAAGAAGCTATTATAATCTCCTTAATTCATCATTTTGAGGCTGACTTTCTATGGAAAGTCAGCCTCAAAATCCTGAATACAGGATTAATCCTGAAAACTTACACCCATGTTCTTAGTAATATACCCAAAGCCACAGCTTTAACCCTTTCAATGAAACAGTTCTCGAGCACCCAAAACATATGGGGCTCGACAGGAGAAAACCTGTCTTCATGGGTTTGCGTACAACAAAGGCACAGACCCGCCTGCGCGGATCAGCCTGCGCATCCTCGCAGTCTGATCAGCGCCTTTGTTATTTGCTTATTGGAAAATATTATTTCTGAACTTGCTAGGAGCCAAATTTAAATTTTCTAGCTAGTCTCTGAAGCTGAGCAGGCTGGTTTGAATCTCATATTGTCGGAAACCCCAAAGAGGTTTTCTAGTGTCAGGCCCATATGATTAATCAGATGGATAAGAAAATAAATGCAATTTAATGCACATTAAATTTGCTTGTCTGGACCCCTGTCCGTTTACTGGTTACATAGGTCCAGATAAGGTTAGTTTGTGCACCTAAAATTGCATTTATTTCCATACCCATCAATTTAAACATGTGTTTTGGGTGCTTAAAAGAACCTTCTCATTGAGACAGTTCTTTTGAGTACCCACAAATGTTTTGGTTGAGAAATAAGAAAAATAATTTTCCAGTACACACTCTTATCTGGATGCCTGTGGTTTTGCTGAATAAGAATTATCACTCTGCTTAGTATACTGGAACGTCTTTAGAACACAGTACCTGGGAGCCACGATCAGCAAGCATGTTATAGGTGGTCAAGATTGCTATAACACGCTGATTGAAAGAAAGTGTGTTACCCCACCCACTGTTTCAACCCAGGAAAGCATCCAACCATGACTGAAATACTGTTGACTGGGACATAAAGCATAAATCTAAAAAAATCAGCAACCCCTTATACAATAATCATGGAAGTTAAGTTATAACTGGGTTTACTATCGTATACAATGAAATTTTGAAAAAAATATATTTCTGCACCAATTAGCCAACATAATACATGTACGGTAATAATAACACAGTATGTAAACTGAAATAAACATCCTGTACCCGTTCCTCCTAGCTCTCGCCTTATAACAACGAATTACAGCACTCGTGCGTAACCAGTTGTCGGAAATCGTGATGTGAGAGTTGTTGGTACAGCTGTAATTGCGAGGGTCCGCCTATTAAAATTCATTTTTCCATAGATCTAAGTAATTTTTACAGCTACAACCATGAAATCATGTACACATGTGATTGCCAATTCCACTAAAACCACGCAAACTGGCATTCAAGCTCGTTTTTGGCACAGAACGGCTCTGATTGTGAGCAAGTCGTTTTTAACAAAGCAAAGTGCAAAGGAGGAAACCGTTAAAATCATGGAATAAAACGGGATGAAATAGATAAAATGGCTATTCTTACCTTGTTCGAATGTGTATTGTCTGTATCGCTAACAATATAAAGCGAAATGTGTACATGTACCTAAATACACACATTTTTCCGACTACTTGTTACACACGGGTTTTGTTATTCATGTTTATAAGGCGAGAGCTAGGAGGAACGGATACAAGATGTTTATTTCAGTTTACATACTGTGAATAATAATAATAATAAATAACAGTGTTCAAGCTGGGCCATGACAGTAAGGAGAAGTGACTTCTCTTGCCAGGAAAATTAGGGAGAAATGAAAAAAGTCAATAAGCAATGCTTATTAGATACCCCCCGCACAGTAAGAGTCGGTGAAAAAACTTGGCAAGTTATAGTTCAAACCAGCAGACCTTAGTTTTGAAGACTTCAGTAGAATCTGTGAAAACAAAAATTATAAACTCCTTCATGCATGTGTTCAATGTGTCTACATTTTATTGGCAAAGTATCAAATTGCTCCATCAAAAGCTGTGGTAGGAGTTGATCGGCCCATAATGGCACTATCCATGCATATACAAAAGCCATATACGGGAATAATTGTCTAAGTTCTCATAGCTGTCATTTTGTCAAAAAATTTTTTTTTTTTAACCAAACTCCATCATGCATATGGTCAATGTGTCTTCATCGTATAGGCAAAGTATCAAATTGTTCCATCAAAAGCTGTAGTAGGAGTTGATCGGCCCATGAAGGCACCATCTATGCTTATACAAAAGCCCTATTAGGGAAAAACTGTCTAAGTTCTCACAGCTGTCATTTTGTCAAAAAATATTTTTTCTGAACCAAACTCCTTCATGCATATGTTCAATGTGTCTACATTGTATAGGAATAGTATCAAATTGTTCCATAAAAAGCTGTGGTAGGAGTTGATCCGCCTGTGTATGGCCTATAATAGCATAAGCATAAAACCCTATATAAAAACCCATTTAGAACTACAAAGGGAAATAACTCCAATAGAATTGGCCCCTAGCCCTTACTTTTTTGTCTAAAGTATTTGTCTTGCATATATGAACATGTTTGCAAGGTTTGATGAAAATCCAGCAATGACTCTTCAAGATATTAAGGAAACAAAACGTTACGGACGGACAGACGGACGGACGGACGGATGCACACACGGACGCACGCATGCACGCACGGACAACGTGAAAACAGTATACCCACCACAAACAAAGTTTGCGGGGGGTTTGCGGGGGTTTGCGGGGGGTATAATAAGTCAGATAGGGAGAAGTTACAGCTATACTTGCCACATGCAAAATTTCAATATTCTAGCTAGTCTCTATAGCTTAGCAGACTGGTTGGAGTCTTGACTTCACTATTTGATCACTGGAAAGTTTAACCCCTATACTTGGCACATGCATAATTTCAATATTCTAGCTAGTCTCTGTAGCTGAGCAGACTTGTTTGAGTCTTACTTGGTAGGAAACTGCAAAGACGTGTAGTTTTTTTCCAATGCGGCTCAAATAATGGCATGCTTGAAGAATGCTTAAATCTGGTAAGACTTTTATAATCCAAGACCTGACAACTAGTTTTTAAATTTGAGAACAGAGAGTGAAATATGTTCAAAACTTGAACATTTTACATAAATTAACAAATAAATATATCTAATATTATGCTATTCTGACCCCCTTTTGAGACCCCTCAAAAGTGATCTTAATAAATGTAGATTGGTGGTCTATTTTTCAACATACATAAGCAATAAAACAGTATTTGTGTGACAAAAATAGTCTTAACGAAACCTCTAAACAAGTACTTTAGCAAACAGTGAAGACCTAGATGAAATGTCGCATAATGCGGCATTTCATCAGGGTCTACAATGTCAAGGTAAATAAGATCTTCAGCTAAAGAAAACAATATTTTTTAAAATTATAGCCCGACACCCCTAGATATTACAATGGACTATCCCAAGTTTATTGTATCAAACCAGAAGGAAGAATCCATTAGTATCCAAAGGGTTAATAGATTAGGAATCCTAAATGGCATTATGCCTCTTGATAAAGTGCATAGTTCAAAATTTATTTTCTTAATTTCTTAACAAAAACATATGGTGTGGGTACTCAAAAGAGTTGTCTCAATGAGTACTTTGTCAAACAGTGAAACCCAGATGAAATGACACATAAGGCAGCATTTCATCAGGGTCTACACTGTTTGGTAAGATAAAAATAATCTTCAGGGACAGAAATGCATCATTTTATAGAAATTTTGACTGGCATCTCCTTAAAAAACAACTGCAGTTTTATGCCAAAAAAATCTGGTTCTTTGAATCGGGAAGGTGTGGACAGGGCTTCTGATAAGATATTTTTCTATCAACCAAAAATGAAGATATTTTACTGATCTCCGCAACAACATATGTTTTTTGTTAACAATTAAAAACAAAAATAGCAATCTGCATATAAGTATGTGCAGCAGATGTAATTTAAATAAGCAGACATCATTTTCTGGACAAAACATATTAGCAGGATAAATGTTTACAATGGAATCTTTCATATAAGCCGGCATTAAAAATGACTGCATGATAACATATATTCATAATTTCGTGTTTATTCTTGAAGCTATAAACATGCATGATTTCACATTTCTCCAAATACCGTATTTATAAGACTGTGACAGGAAAGCTTTCCCTTAAAAAATAATATAAATCACTAATACAAAATGGATAATATTTTGTGATTATTTAAAGACCTAAATTCTTAGACAATGAAAAAAGTCAATAAGCAATGCTTATTCGATACCCCCCGCACAGTAAGATTCAGTGAAAAAACTTGGCAAGTTATAGTTCAAACCAGCAGACCTAAGTTTTGAAAAGAAGATTTCAGCAGAATCTGTGCAAAGAAAAATTATAAATTGCTTCATGCATATAAATCAATGTGTCTACATTGTATCCGCAAAGTATCAAATTGCTCCATCAAAGCTGTGGTAGGAGTTGAGCGACCCATAAAGGCACTAATAGCTGTCATTTTGTCAATTTTTTTTTCCCAACCAGACTCCTTCATGCATATGTTCAATGTGTCTATATTGTAAAGAAAAAATATCAAATTGCTACATTAAAAGCTGTGGTAGAATTTGATCGGCCCATGAAGGCACCATCTATGCATTTACAAAAGCCTTATTAGGGAAAAATTGTCTAAGTTCTCACAGCTGTCATATTGTCAAAAATTATTTTTTCTGAGCCAAACTCATTCATGCATATGTTCAATGTGTCTACATTGTACAGGCAAAGTATCAAATTGTTCCATCAAAAGCTGTACTAGGGGTTGATCGACCCATGAAGGCACCATCTATGCATTTACAAAAAGCCTTATTAGGGAAAAATTGTCTAAGTTCTACGGCCCATAAAGGCACTATCCATGCAAATACAAAAGTCATATAGGGTAATAATGTCTAAGTTCTAATAGCTGTCATTTTGTCAATTTTTTTTTTCCAACCAGACTCCTTCATGCATATGTTCAATGTGTCTATATTGTAAAGAAAAAATATCAAATTGCTACATTAAAAGCTGTGGTAGAATTTGATCGGCCCATGAAGGCACCATCTATGCATTTACAAAAGCCTTATTAGGGAAAAATTGTCTAAGTTCTCACAGCTGTCATATTGTCAAAAATTATTTTTTCTGAGCCAAACTCATTCATGCATATGTTCAATGTGTCTACATTGTACAGGCAAAGTATCAAATTGTTCCATCAAAAGCTGTACTAGGGGTTGATCAGCCCATGAAGGCACCATCTATGCATTTACAAAAGCCTTATTAGGGAAAAATTGTCTAAGTTTTCAGGCCCATAAAGGCACTATCCATGCAAATACAAAAGTCATATAGGGTAATAATGTCTAAGTTCTAATAGCTGTCATTTTGTCAATTTTTTTTTCCAACCAGACTCCTTCATGCATATGTTCAATGTGTCTATATTGTAAAGAAAAAATATCAAATTGCTACATTAAAAGCTGTGGTAGAATTTGATCGGCCCATGAAGGCACCATCTATGCATTTACAAAAGCCTTATTAGGGAAAAATTGTCTAAGTTCTCACAGCTGTCATATTGTCAAAAATTATTTTTTCTGAGCCAAACTCATTCATGCATATGTTCAATGTGTCTACATTGTACAGGCAAAGTATCAAATTGTTCCATCAAAAGCTATACTAGGGGTTGATCAGCCCATGAAGGCACCATCTATGCATTTACAAAAGCCTTATTAGGGAAAAATTGTCTAAGTTCTCACAGCTGTCATTTTGTCAAAATTTTTTTTTTCTGAACCAAACTCCTTCATGCATATGTTCAATGTGCTTACATTGTATCAGCAAAGTATCAAATTGCTCCATCAAAAGCTGTGGTAGAAGTTGATCGGCCCATGAAGGCACCGTCTATGTATATACAAAAGCCTTATTAGGGAAAAATTGTCTAAGTTCTCACAGCTGTCATTTTGTCAAAAAATATTTTTTTCTGAAGTAAACTCCTTCATGCATATGTTCAATGTGTCTACATTGTATAGGCAAAGTATCAAAGTGTTCCATCAAAAGCTGTAGTAGGAGTTGATCGGCCCGTGTATGGCCTATAATAGCATAAGCATAAAACCCTATATTAAAAGCCATTTAGAACTACAAAGGGAAATAACTCTAATAGAATTGACCCCTAGCCCTTAATATTTTGTCTAAAGTATTTGTCTTGCATATATGAACATGTTTGCAGGGTTTGATGAAAATCCAGCAATGACTCTTCAAGATATTAAAAAAACAAAACGTTACGGACGGACGGACGGACACACACACGCACACACACACACACACGCACGCACACACGCACGGACAACGTGAAAACAGTATACCCCACCACAAACAAAGTTTGCGGGGGGTATAATAATAATGGTACCACCACCTAAGGGCTACTCCAGACAGATCAAAGGCTAATCTTTATAAGGTGATTTTGCCTTCCTTACAGGGGGAAACAAAGTGGTCCATGAAGGGTTACTGATAAAATATTGATATTTATCTTAGTGAAAGAAATTGTGTTGTTTACAAGTAAAGTCCCACAAGTAAAGTCCCCTTTTGAGGCCCCTTTAATCCTGTGAGATACTGAAATTGTCCCTTATCATTTAATCCTTTAATGATCTCTACTGGACAGGAATACAGGTCTTTCAGAGAAAAAGTGACATTACAGCTAAATTAACAAGACTTGATTTACAGATTTGAGGCAACAGAGGGAAGGGTAACCTGTCTCTATTATACCAAGAATTCGGAATAACAACAGAATAAACAACCAATGACAGACTTAATTAGTGACCGGTTTAATTGTTGACCAGTTTCGGTCATCTAAGACATCTTTCAAGAAACTAAATCAATTAGAAAGCTTACTGAATTACTTAAAATGGGTAAGTTCTGTCATGTTATCTTTGTTGTTCTAAAACTATTTATAAGAAAAGAAAGTAGAAAATAATAAATGTTGGTGAATTTAAGTTACATAGGGCCAGTTAAGCAAAAAATTTTAGTGTAAAATTGTGATTGTTTTCTTACCCATCAATTTAAACATATGTTTTGGGTGCTCAAAAGAACTGTCTCATATGAGACGGTTCTTTTGAGTACCCACAACATATGTTTTGGTTGAGAAATAAGAAAAATAATTTTCAAGTACGCTTATCTGGAGGCCTGAGTTATTAATATACTCGTATTTAATGTATTTGATGCTGTGGGTTTGATTTCTGTTTTCTCAGTCAACAAATTGAACATAAAATCTCATGGCTTTACAACTAAATTGGCCAATATTTGATAGGGTATATCTCAATATTTAGAAGCCCTAGATTATTATATGATAAATCCATCATATGAATCTCAACATGAGAAAGCCTGATTTTGTTGCAATAAAACATCAAGGGTGCAGCCTGGTCTGCTGTGCATTAGTGCAGTCTGGTCAGCACCTTGGTTATTCACTTTCAGGAAAGTAGAATAGCTACAATTCCTTCATATACAGGGGACATAAATATTTCAATATTGCACTTGTCCTGCAGGACGAGTGACTTTCAATTTTAACTCATCCTGCAAACACACGCATTTGTCCTTTAAAAGCGTATCAAATAAAACATTAGGAAGTAATATCATTATGTGACATGACTTACTCCAGTAATTCTTCCCAAAGTACTCGTCCTTCAGGACAAGTGCTATGGGAAGAATTACTCATCCTTTCTAGATTTCACTCGTAATTACAAGCGGACGAGTGGAATTTTTGTCCCCTGATATATGATTTGGCAATTCTAGCCAGTCTCTGATAAAGTTTGAAGACAATTTTCTCCTGGCACATGCATTAACAAAAATAATCAAGTGTATTACAGAGGTTATTTCTCTACCTAACTCTGCATGCTGGATAATTTTTCATGCTTTTGTAGTCATCTTCTGACTTTTTTTTTCAAAATTAACTTTTTCAAAAAATTCTTCTAGGAATGCTATCAGAATGTCAAACCGTTTAGTTCCATATTAGACAGACGTTCTGTCCATCCTGATCTGGGCCCAAGCTGTTTGCAAAGGTTATCAGCAGATGCCAAAAGTCACTGCTAGCAAGGAAAGAGATAAGATTAAGAGCCCACCGTACTGTACCAACAAAAACTTCAACTAGGTCTTTAGTTAAGAGTGTGTACCAAAAAAATATTTTTTTGTTTTCTCAACCAAAACATATGTTGTGGGTACTCAAAAGAACCGTCTCAATGAGACGGTTCTTTTGAGCACCCAAAACATATGTTAAAACTGATGGGTAAGAAAAAATTTACAATTTTACGCTCAAAAATTATTTTTTATATAAACCTATGTTCAACTATTCGTAACCTCTTCAGTATCTTCCAACCTTGAATCTTCCAATACCTTTTCTGAAACAGATACAGTTCTAACAGTTTCTGGTCCTTTGCTTAAATCCTCCACATTTTCAACTTCCATATTTTTGTCACCCTCAGCCTGTTTATCATTTACGTCAGAAATTTCAGTCTTAGCTGACTCTCTAGAATCACAAGTATTATGCCTATTCAAGATTTCTCCGCCCTCTTGCTTTACACCATCTTCAATTCCTTTTCTCTCGCCATCAACGGCATTTAATGTCTCTTCAACTATTTCCATGGTGACTTCAGAAACAGCTTTATCTATCACAATCTCATCACTCAGATGCAAGCCTATATCATCATCATCATTGTCTATAAGAGCTTTACTAACTGAACTATTTAAGTCTGATATTACTTCCTTTTGATTGGATTCAGTTGGTTCTGTTTCTGTTTCCATAGCAACAGATTTACTCATAACACCTGTTTCTTCTAATTTGTCTGCTTCACTGTCTGTAGTTTTGTCTGTCTGAATAGCATTAACTCCAGAATGATCTTGTGTCACAGTCTGATCTGACTGGTTGCTACTGTCTGTTGTTTCCATGGTAACATTTTGTTTACTTTGTGTGGCCATTATACTTTCAAATAAACCCATTGGTTGAGTTGGTGGTTCGGTTTCCTCTTCCTAGAATTCAAAACAAGAATTACGGTAAATGTTCTAAAATTACGAACACTTTCCTCAATTTTGTTCTCAAATAAAATGTTGGTTATCAGGGCTGGAACTCACAAACTGCTAGTCAGAATAGCAAACAGGGAAGACCCTGATCAGACTGCTTCTTTAGAAGCAGTCTGATCTGGGTCTTCACTGTTTGTCTAGGCCTTATTGGCAGGGAACTAGTGTTCGAAATTTTAGAACATTCACCGTTCTGCAAAATCCACTACACTATGCCAGATTTTTCCAATGCTTAACATTGTCAATTTATTTACTACCAGATTAAAAATTCTCACTGAAACAAGAGAGCCAAGTAGCCTTGAATTGCTCACCTGAGGTTTATTACTTCTTGTATCAGTAGATATCTATTGGAAACCTGGTGACATGTTTTTCGACAGATCAAATTCATTTTAAGCTATTTTTGAGGAAGGTCATCCAATGACAGTACTTTGTCAAATGATTCTCAATTCTGATAAGGCCTTTTAGAGAAGATTTTTTAAGTTTCATTAGAGACAATAAGTCAAGCCCCTGGCAGCCATGCTTTTTAGGGATTAACTTCATTTTATCTATTTTTGTAGCTAAACTGTATTCAATTTTGACCATTGGTTTCAGGAGATGCTTAAAGTATAATTATACAGATATAAGGAAAGCCAGCCACACCTCCTGACAGCCATGTTTTTAGACTAAACATATTTGATTTAGCTATTTTGCAGACATTCACCTAGAAACAATATATGCTTAATTGTTTCCCATTCTGACCAAGGGTTTCAGAAAAGATGTTTGTAGTTTCTTATATAGGTACATAAGGGAAACTGGCCACATCCCCTGGCGGGCATGTCTTTGATAACTCAATTCGGGTCACACTGTAACCATTTCTGCAATATTATTTTGGATTAATATCAGTGGTTTTAGAGAAGATTTTAACAGTTTCTTTAGCTGCAATACTTTGAGCATCAACATCGTGCTTAGGTGAGCTAAACCACAAACATACATTGCACTTCACCTGGTAGCAAACCCCAAGACAGGTTTTCTCGCAGGTAGGCCCAATTAAAGTAATGTAAAGATTCAAATATTCTACAATAAAAGTAATGTAAAGATTCAAAATTCTACAATTAAAGTAATGTGAAGATTCAAAATTCTACAAATAAAGTAATGAAAAGATTCAAAATTTTACAACTAAAGTAATGTAAAGATTCCAAATTCTACAATTAAAGTAATGTAAAGATTCCAAATTCTACAATTAAAGTGATGTAAAGATTCCAAATTCTACAATTAAAGTAATGTAAAGATTCAAAATTCTACAATTAAAGTGATGTAAAGATTCAAAATTCTACAATTAAAGTAATGTGAAGATTCAAAATTCTACAAATAGAGTGATGTAAAGATTCAAAATTCTACAACTAAAGTAATGTAAAGATTCCAAATTCTACAATTAAAGTAATGTAAAGATTCCAAATTCTACAATTAAAGTGATGTAAAGATTCCAAATTCTACAATTAAAGTAATGTAAGGATTCAAAATTCTACAATTAAAGTGATGTAAAGATTCAAAATTCTACAATTAAAGCAATGTAAAGATTCAAAATTCTACAATTAAAGTAATGTAAAGATTCAAAATTCAACAATTAAAGTAATGTAAAGATTCAAAATTCTACAATTAAAGTAATGTAAAGATTCAAAATTCAACAATTAAAGTATTGTAAAGATTCAAAATTCTACAATTAAAGTAATGTAAAGATTCAAAATTCTACAATTAAAGTAATGTAAAGATTCAAAATTCTAAAATTAAAGTATTGTAAAGATTCAAAATTCTACAATTAAAGTCATGTAAAGATTCAAAATACTACTTACCTCCCCTTCCTGATCTTCCCATAGTGTTTTCTCTATAGATTCTGCCAGTGCGCGGAACATCTCCACATGACTGTTAGTAGTGTTGGAGGACACGGGATCTATCACACTGAAGCCTGGACCCAGTCTTTGTAACCCGCTACTCGGGTTCATATCTAAAATGGTTCAAGTATAACATAAGAAATTGAAAGAAGCGGTTGATACAATAAATCATGAATAATTCACTAGTATTCAGATACATTTATAATTGTAACTCTAATTAATGTTAGCATAATTTGTTTATATATGTATACTAATGGATTCTTCCTTCTGGTATGAAACAATTAACTTTTGCTAGTCCATTGTACATATCTAGGGGTGTCAGGTTATAATTTTCAAAAAATATTGTGTTCTTTTGTCTGAAGATCTTTTTTACCTATACAATGTAGACCCTGATGAAATGCAGTATTATGCTGCATTTCATCTGGGTCTTCACTGTTTGCAAAAGTACTCATTTAGGGGTTTCCCCCCTCATACAATGGGTTAACCCTTTAGCTCTTTATATGTTGGGTAATTTTTCTATCCCCTCCTTACATAAAAGCTTCCAGAAGTTCCTGAATATGCCTAGATGCAAAATTACATGTTTCAATACATACAATGTACAGACGAGTGACCTTGGAATAGGAAGGGTGAGATAAAAACTTCTACACCGAAGTAAAATCACAGATATCCATCCCTATATAGCATGCATATTGTCATATTTTAAAGAAGACTATGGACGCCATCCAACAAGACTGACCTTCACTGCTTTCCGACTCCATCTGATCTCCTGTCTCCTCCGTTATTGAATCCTCGTGATGACCCGGTACACAGAGATCACGAAACCCCCGGGCCTGGGGCCGTCTTGTAGCACAGGCAAGATCTACTGGCATTCTGTCTTCTGCTGCTTTCAGTGAATGACCTTGACCTGGAGATTGAGTACAAAGTATATAGTGAGTGAATTTCAAGCAATATACTCCAGGAATATACCCTAACCCTTTGCCTGCTACGAAAAAAAGAATCTGAAGTCATCTGCTGCATGTAAATGCTTACGTCAAGGACCAATTTTAGCATATAGACAAACACACTGTTTGCTACAAAAATGTATTGGGCCTCGACGCGAGAAAACCTGTCTTCGGCTGTTTGCGAACAACAAAGGTGCAGACCAACCTGCGCATCTGCACAGTCTGATCAGCGCCTTTTTATTCGCTTATTAAAAAGTATCATATTTTGACTGGCTACAAGAGAAAGTTCAATTTTCTAGCTAGTCTCTGTAACTGAGGAGACTAGTTTGAATCTCACTTCATCGGGAACCCCAAGGACAGTTTGTTTGTTTTGTTGCTTTATGTCCCAAGTCAACAGCTATGGTCATGAATGATTCAGCGGAAGGGAGGAGAATGACTGTAGAAATTATTTCAAGATCACAAAAGTAATGGACTGGGCCGGGATCAAACTTGCAACCCCTGGATCTGCAGTCAGATTCGCATCTGTAGCTAAACACATTACCAACTGGGCTACATGCCCCGTACCCTGAAGACAGGTTTTCTCATGTCAAGGTCCAATTAATAATCTAGTAGACAATACAGCAGATGACATTTAGTTGCAACCTGATCAGAAATTACAGTAGGCGACTTTTCAGAACTAAAATGAAGTGGTGAGACAAGAGTAATGCGTTTTTATTAACCCTTAAAGCGCCAGTCACAACATAATTTGTCTGCTTTTGTCGTCTGCTGAAATGTTTTAGAAGCCTTTCCAACAAAAGGAGCAGTCTGGTCTGGGTCCACACTGTTTGTCTCTATACTTAACTTTGTTAAATAATGTTAGCAAAAATTTGCAGCAGACGACAAATGCAGACTGCATTTTCAGATGATTTTTTTGCTGGCGTTTTAAGGGTTAATGATACTCACCTTGGAAGGCTTTGTGTTCAGCACCATGTCTTATGACCCCACTGGCCCCAAACTTGACTTGAGCCCCATCATGGTCCACTTCTGCATGACTGTCCTTGACCTTCTGTTCAATGTTAGGTTCTATTGGAAAGTGACCATATGGCTCCAGGCACAACTCTAGCCTATCTTCTTTGGCATTATATCTAAACACCTGTAAACATTATAATTTTTATCACATGACGTCACATCTATATGTTATATAACACCATGTATTAAAATCAGTAAACCACTAGTGAATTACGCATGTTGGTTACTTTATAAAATCATGTCAATAAAGATGCCACATTTAAATAGTAAAATCTTGATGATTTAAGACAAAAACTGTGATTTCAAAATATTATTTTATTGTCATATGGTAGATAGATTTGAATCTAACATTTGTGCTCCTGTATTATTGAATTTATTAAACTTGTCACAAAAAGAGAATAAAATGCTCAGCATTTAATCTCTTTTCCTCAACTTGTTTAACAAGATCCTCTATGTAAATATCTCACTAAACAAGACCAACTCTGCCCTGGACCTGCGTCACCATTATACTGATTATAAATTGACATATCTATTAGGGGAGACTATGTAAATGAATTGGTTAATTGACCCGTACCCCCACTCCCCCCCCCCCCCCCCCATTACACACACACACATGACAAGGACTTTTGATGAGATTTGTGTGTATGCAAGGTTTGTATAAAGAGGAATGAAAGCAGGCACCCCATAAGAATTGCGGATGTAAAAAAGAAGCAGGCACCTCATAAGTGTTATGAACGTAAGTAAAATGTCAAACTTGCATGTGTTGTGGGCGTAAAAAAATGCCTAAGTTCAACATCCCAAAAAATATGAGAAAATATACAGGGTGTCCCAAAAGGTATGAAACGTTTCTAAACTTGAATAAAAGTCCAACATTTGAGTTTGGCATAGCTAAATGTGCTCAAATATAAAAATAATATGTAAAAAATTTATTTCAAGGCATTGCTAGCATTATCCTCTGTAAAAATTTTGCTTCCGGTAACTTCAAAGATTGTTTCACGAAATAAGTCAAATTCAACGAATTTTCGTACTGAAATAGGCCTAAATGTGGTATTCTAGGCAAAATGCTTCACTTGTAATGAAATTTTTCAGTATTTAAGGCATAAAACAAAACAATAGTGTCATACAAATACATTGATTGGTTTTGTTCTATTTCATGCACACTTAACTGTATATGAAAATTCAAACTTAACACCAGGTATCAGTGGCTTTTATAGAGAAAAGTGGGTGGGGTAACAATAAAGTGCACACCTAATGGTACTGTCAATTCATTTAGTTAAAACATCTATATAATCTAAATGAATCGGGTCATATGCAAGAAGAGTCTCTTCTGTATTTTTACATGACAACAAAACTACAGTATGTTGGTTACCATGGTAACAGACTTCATTTTATAAAACTAAACTGTCTTTAAAAAATGCTCATTATGATCAAGGTGGTTATATAATTTGAGTCTTGATTATAAAACTTGAGGAACACCTAGGGAGACAAAAGCTATGACAAATAAGTGTAGACATAATATACATCTACAATAGCAAGCATCAAGAAATGAATATCAATACAATGCTGCAACCAGAATCAGTGAATATATAGTGTCAAAAAGTTAGCCATGGAAGTAAAACCTGTGTAAACCAGAAAATTAGAACCCCTTTTTTAAAAGCTAAACCTTGTATTTTCATTAAATGAAATCAAGTCGAAATATGGCATTATATAATATCTGTGTACAGTGCATTAACCAGTAAAAGTAATAAGCAACATATCTATATTGAGTCAAATGTTATAAGACTTTCAAAACGTTTCATGTGTTTTGGGACACCCGGTATATATCAAAACTGCACAAAATAGAAGGTGTACATCTTCATTATGTCAGAAATCAGTATGCAAGGTTTGAATAAAAAGGAATGAAAACTGTTGGGAGCTATTAATTACGCAATGTAAGCACCAGAAAAGCCCTGTAGTCATAATAATGTCTAAGTTAATCCTCCCCAAAAATGTATTAAAGTATTATCAAATGTGCACAAAATAAAAGGAACACATCTTCAATGTGTAAACAATCATTATGCGAAGTTTCAATATAAAGGAATGAAAACTTTTGGAGTTACAGATTACACAACCCAGACACCCTAAGCATTTCGGATGGAAAAAATGTCTAAGTTTAACACCCCTCAACAAAACAATCGGATGCTCCACAAATAAATGCTTGTTCGAAAAGGGCTGCAAATTGATATGTCTAATAGTGTTAATGTTATGCTCTGAACAAATTTGAGTATAACAGAAGGCAATTACTCCTAAAATATGAAAAAGAGCGTTACGGTTCTTGTACATTGTATTTCTCCTCATCCAGATCTATCTACCAATAAAGTTTCAAATTGATACCTCTTATAGTTTTTGTGTTATGCTCCAGAATAAATTTAAGCATGAAAAATATCAAAGGACAATAACTCCTAAATTGTGAAAAAGAGAGTTATGGTTCTTGTACACTGCACCTCTCCTCATCCAGATCAATCTACCAATGAAGTTTCAAAATGATACCTCTTAAGAGTTTTTGTATTATGCTCTGGACAAAATCTAAGCATGAAAAATAACAATGGGCAATAACTCCTAAATTATGCAAAAGATAATTATGTTTCTTGTACACTGCACTTCTTCGCATCGAGATCTACCTACCAATGAAGTTTGGTGTTGAAACCTCTTATAGTGTTTGTGTTATGATCCGTACAAAATATAAATATGAAAAATAACAAAGGGCAATTACTCATTAATTATGCAAAAGAGAGTTATGGTTCTTGTACATTGCACTTCTTCTCATCAATATCTATCTACCAATGAAGTTTCAAGATGATAATTTTTGTGTTCAGCACCAAACAAAATACAAGTATGAGAATAACAAAGGGCAATAACTCCTAAATTATGCATAAGAGAGTTATGGTTCTTGTACCCTGCATGCCTATATATCAAGATCTATCTACAAATGAAGTTTCAAGCTGATGTCTCCTATAGTTTTTGTGTTATGTGCCAGACAAAATTATGGCGGATGGACATACGACAAAGTTACAGCTATATGCTCTCCCGTTGGGCAGCATAAAAATGAGAAAATATTTATCAAACATGCACAAAATAGATGGTGCACATCTTCAATGTGTGAACAAACATTATACAAAGTTTGAATATAAAGGATTGAAATCTTTTGGAGTTTCAGATTACACAAACTAGGCACCCCAAAAGTGTTGTGGACAGACGGATGGATAGGGTACAGGCGGAGTGCGACGCAGGTAAAAATTATATAGATGAAGACTCAGACCAAATATTAAGTCTCCATCCTCACTAGATAGCTGCACTTACACATTTAGAGTGACCTTATGCAAATTGTAAAAGACGCCATTATATCATGGGCCAGCCCAGTTAAATATTGTTTCTCTCATAGTCTCCAGGTAATAAAGTTGACTCCGAGGATGAACTTTGACTATTGTGGCCAGTAACCTGTATTCACTTAACTCTTTAATACCTAAATTTCTAAAATGGAATCTTCCAGTTTATGGCCTGGATTAATCCATCTCTATGAGACAGTTCTTTTTAGCACCCACAACACATGTTTAACCTGTTGGATGAGATTAGAGATCACTATTTTACGCTAATTTTTTTTTGCTTCACTGGACCTATATTATCAAGGATTACACAAATCATACACTTACTTTTCCTGGTAGACAGGGCAGCTGGCAATGTTTGGCGTCTGTCAGACCTAGATCTCTCTGTACCTGGTTATAGAACAGCCCACCTACACTGAACAGATGAGGCATTCCTTGGACGTAGGTCCATAAATCTTTCCCTGTCACTGCACTCATGATTGTCAATGAAGCAATGGACGTGTCTATACTGTCTCCAGCTGAAAGTAGATGAAAGTAAATCCTCCTGCAAACACTTTCTCTAAATGCATGCTGAGAAATTTTTCATGATTCTTTGTCGTTTGCTGAATTTTTCAAGACCAACTTCTTCAAAAAATTCTTTCAGGAACACTAGTATAGTATCAAAAGGTTTGGATCCAGATCAGGACAGATATTCTGTTTCATGGTTAAGGTGTCGTCTGCTGACTTTTTTTCAAAATTAACCTTTTAAAGAAAGTCTTTCAGGAACACTATCAGGGTGCCAAACGGGTTTTTTTGCAAAGGCTATCAGCAGATGACAAAAGTTGTCGTTATCAATGAAAGAGTTATGTCTGAATAGACATATCTATAAATGAGCCAGCACAAGATTTTTGCACTCATCCCATCAGCATGGATGAAAGTTCCAAATTTCCAAAATCTTGAACTTTAGAAAATCAGAATTTAAAACTTGCTGTACGCCTACAAAATATAAAAAATTCCAAGTTTAATGGTCAAATACCTTTAGAAAAACTGAAACTAAATCAGAAAAGCTATCATTATCTGCAGAATTCAGCATTTTGAAGCTGACTTTCTATGGAAAGTCAGCCTCAAAATCCTGAATTCAGGAATAATCCTGAAAACTTTCACCCAAGCATCAGTGAGCAGCCACAGCTCAGACAAGTCTGTGCATCCATGCAATCTGACCAGAGCCTTTTCTACTCACATACACAAAGAATGGAGGTAGATGTGGAATCCAACCAAAGATGCAACCTCTAGCCAAGCTTGATAGGTCAGTATGGGTACTTTAAGGAGGCCTAAATATAAAAATGTTACAGTATTCTGTTCTTTGTCCCAAATGAAACAGCAAGTTAGAGATTGTAAGATAGCATTGGTAAGATAAGATTTTCTATCCCAGGATAAAATATCAGATATCCTTATCTGGTGTTCAAGAATGCCACCTATAGCATAGGCAAGCAGTGTTCTAGATTTCCTTACTTTTATACACACAGTATAAAACTCTGATAAAACATTAGCATTCTAGCCTCACTGGATAGTTGTAAGTGCAAGAATGTGTTACTCATTCCTTGCTAGCGGCAATTTCATCTGCTGACTTTTAAAAAAAATATTTTCAGGTTACCTAGTACACTATCAGAGTGTTCTGTCGGTCCTGATTTGGGTAAAACTATTTGCAAAGGTTATCAGTAGATGTCAAAAGTCACTGCTAGCAAGGATAAGAGTTAAACATGTCAGCCTCTCTACATATATGTGATAAAACACTTCATGGTGCAATTTTCACCTCTGTAAGGAGGAAACCTGGGTGGGGTACAGTAGTAAATTTGATCAATGTTGTGTTCGATTATTGTTTTTCATCTTGGCCAATGGATTAGCCACCCTCTAAATGTTTAGCATTTGTTCAGCAGAATTTTGGTAATGGACATTATGATGTGCACCTACATGTGTTACAAGGCCCCCAGATAAGAGTGTGTAACTGAAAATTATTTTTCTTATTTCTCAACAAAACATGTTGTGGGTACTCAAAAGAACCGTATTGAGTCAATATGGTTCTTTTGAGCATCCAAAACACAAGTTTAAACTGATAGATAAAGAAAAATTAATAATTTAATAAAGAAAAAATTACAATTGTATGCTAAATTTTTTTGCTAAACTGGACCTATGTGTTGGGGGTATAATTAAATGTTTTCTCATGTGGAGACAAGAAATCCACCAATTTAAGCTAAACTTGAGTTTCTCTAACATTCACCAATTTGGTGACTTGTGAATCCAAACTACTGTAGTGCCAACCAAGAGTGACAGTGATGTAAAATTTTGTTTACAATTGTTAAGTAAAATATTAACTTGTACACCCCTCTTCAGCTAATGCGAATTGATAGGTCACTTGTGTATTAATCCTATCCTGCGGATAGAATTAATACACAAGTGATCTATCGATTATAAGTCCCTGATAACTGTGTAAACAAAACATGACGTCACTGCCATTCTTGGCTGGCAGGACAGTAAAAAAAATAACTTCCACTGTATACATACTTTGCTGTACATTCTTGAGAGCCTTCAGCAAGGTTTCAGCAGACTGGTTCTGTGTTGTGTTTTCTTCAAAACTACTCCAGGAGGTCTGCTTCAAAACAGGAGCCGGCACAGACTGAACCACTTCAGCTGAAATGTGTAATGAACATATTTTAAGCATCGGAAAATGTTGTCTGCTGAAATCGTCTGCTGCAAATATTTGCCTAGCATTACTGACAAATTAAGTATAGAAGCAAACAGTGTGGACCCAGAACAGACTGCTCCTATAGGAGCAGTCTGATCTGGGTCCACACTGTTTGCCATAGAGGCTTCCTAAAAATTTTCAGCAGACGAGAAAAGCAGACAACTTTAGTTGCGATTGGGACATTAAGGGTTAAAATACATATTCAAATAGGTCAACCTTTGAGAAATTATGTGAAGCAATAGTTCAAACATACATGCATGCAACACCATCCAGTGCATGAGAATATGGGGTGCCAGAGTTTTTGATGGTAACTATTTAATAAGAACCAAAAACTTTTTTGTTGGTTTAAATAAACACTGGAGCGTCGTTTGACCATGGACTGATATACTTTTGTTTGTTTTGTTTGATTTGATTCTTTACGTCCCATCAACAATCTTTCAGTTAAACAGGGAAGGGTCTTCCTGGGTTGAACCAGTACTAAGCTAGGATAAATGTGTCTTGCCCAAGGACCACAACACAGTGACGCCGGTGAGGCTCAAACCCGCAGCCTCTCGGTCTCGAGTCAAGCACTCTACCACTGAGCCACTGCGTTCCCGGACTGATATACTGAAGAGACCCTTACAGGACTATTATGACATGGCTCCGGTTATTTCCATGGGTTTCTCATGGCTTCCATTTTTTCTGCAGATTATTCATTGCTCCCTTTCTCCCTACAAATTTTGTCTAATGAGGGCTTTATTGTGGCATCTCGCCTCAGGATATCTCATAAAAAGGTTAAACTGTTTTCTGGGAATCTCAGGAAAAAAATTGTGATTTTTCTTTGGAAAAAGAGAAAATGAGCCGCAACATGGGATTTCAAACAATATGGTATATGTGACCAGCAAAGCCTCAGATCAGCCTGCGCATAAGCGCAGTCTGATCAGAGCCTTTGCTAGTCGCTTGCATATTCTAGGAGTGTTAAGCTACTGACTGAACATCATTTGGAGTTTCTTAGCTTAAAAGATGGCTGCACAGGCTTGTCTGAGTCTACACTTGTCAAAATGGCACATTGTTGGAAATCACTTGTTGTGGATCAAATTGTCTTACCTGTACTATGACTCGGACCAGCCTGTACTCGTTGTTTCTGATCAGGTAACACCTCAACCGCTACCTTATCTCCATGTTGTAACGGTATTATGGTTTCCTCCTCTCCTTCCATGGGTGGGTCAAGAATCTTTGGTGGGAACCCAACCCTGATCCTCTGTCTATCAGCAGGAACATCTACCGCCTGGTATATCAGTTTCTGTAACTCCGAGAAGGTAACATCGGCAACAAGGCTCAGCATTGCCTGAAACAGAGTGTACCACAAGGATGTAGGCAGAATGCTAAAACTTACCACAAAGGCAGACTACTGAAAGAAACTGTAATCCTCTTCAATTATAACCCCTTTTTCTTCACAATGTTTCAATACTTTTTGCATGAATGCTGCATGATATGCATGTAATTCAGCCTTACAAAAGAAATTTTAAAGTTACCTAATACAAGCTTCTGCTATATCTAGGTTTGGAACATGTCAGTTTGCTAGCTGTAAATGACTTGTCTAAATTCTAGGTGCAAAATGCTGCAGATAAAAAAATCAATATTTTGGGTTAAAACAGTACACATACCAAACACAAGCCCCATGGAATTCATTTGTGTTCTATTTTGTTTGGTTCTTTAACCCTTTCATCCTGTCAGATGGATTATCCCATACATATTGACACAATAAGTATGGATTGTCCATTTTGTATTTTAAGTGGTTGCCGGTAAAATGTCTATAAAATAACATATTTCTGTCCTTGAAAATTGTTTTCATCGGAGCAAATAGTGCAGGCCCTGATAATATTGCGACAAAAGGTGGCATTTAATCTGGGTCTTCACTGTTTGCCAAAGTACCTGTTTACTGGTATCTAGAATGAAAATGGTTAAACCTCAAACTTCAATTGCCTTTCAATAAAGTGAGACTAAATAAGCTATTATAATCTGCATAATTCAGCATTTTGAAAGGAAGAAAGAGAAAGTCAGCTTCAAAATAATGAATAAAGGAATAATCCTGAAAACTTTCCCCTTTGGGTATATGCTGTGTGAAAGTCCATAAACTTACCTGTCTACCATTAGAGGTAGCTAGCCGAACTTTCTTCTCTGAACTCGTTGACTGGTCACTACTGGACATAGACTGTGAGGTACTTGAGGCACTTGACTGTGACTTAGGTTGACTAACTTACCTGTCTACCATCAGAGGTAGCTAGCCTAACTTTCTTCTCTGAACTCGTTGACTGGTCACTACTGGACACAGACTGTGAGGTAATTGAGGCACTTGACTGTGACTTAGGTTGACTAACTTACCTGTCTACCATCAGAGGTAGCTAGCCTAACTTTCTTCTCTGAGCTAGTTGACTGGTCACTACTGGACACAGACTTTGAGGTAATTGAGGCACTTGACTGTGACTTAGGTTGACTAACTTACCTGTCAACCATCAGAGGTTGCTAGCCTAATTTTCTTCTCTGAGCTAGTTGATTGGTCACTACTGGACACAGACTTTGAGGTAATTGAGGCACTTGACTGTGACTTAGGTTGACTAACTTACCTGTCTACCATCAGAGGTTGCTAGCCTAATTTTCTTCTCTGAGCTAGTTGACTGGTCACTACTGGACACAGACTTTGAGGTAATTGAGGCACTTGGCTGTGACTTAGGTTGACTAACTTACCTGTCAACCATCAGAGGTAGCTAGCCTAACTTTCTTCTCTGAGCTAGTTGACTGGTCACTACTGGACACAGACTGTTAGGTACTTGAGGCACTTGGCTGTGACTTAGGTTGACTAACTTACCTGTCAACCATCAGAGGTAGCTAGCCTAATTTTCTTCTCTGAGCTAGTTGACTGGTCACTACTGGACACAGATTGTGAGGTACTTGAGGCACTTGGCTGTGACTTAGGTTGACTAACTTACCTGTCTACCATCAGAGGTTAGCTAGCCTAACTTTCTTCTCTGAACTAGTTGACTGGTCACTACTGGACACAGATTGTGAGGTACTTGAGGCACTTGGCTGTGACTTAGGTTGACTAACTTACCTGTCAACCATCAGAGGTAGCTAGCCGTATTTTCTTCTCTGAGCTAGTTGACTGGTCACTACTGGACACAGACTGTGAGGTACTTGAGGCACTTGGCTGTGACTTAGGTTGACTGACTTACCTGTCTACCATCAGAGGTAGCTAGCCTAATTTTCTTCTCTGAGCTAGTTGACTGGTCACTACTGGATACAGACTGTGAGGTACTTGAGGCACTTGGCTGTGACTTAGACTGACTAGATTTTTGATCCTTCATAGGTACACTCTGAAACAAACAATGCAAATTCGACAAATTTATATCCCCCAACGAAGGTTTATTTTAGAGAAACGTGTAAATCACAAATCCAGGGCTGTGGAAATACCATGCCGGACTTGTCCGACCTGGTCCCATTTCATTAAGGACAAGTTGAAAATTTCAATTTGCTTGTCCTTGGACAAGTGCAAAATTTGTATAAAGTTAATAAATTTTGTATTTCATATTTTGATTAATTTTCATGAGTTCACATGTTGCATTGAAAACAGTGTGGATCCTGATCAGCTGGCTTCTTCAGAAGCCAGCTGATCTGGATCTACAATGTTTACAAAAGAGTTGATATCTGCATGGTTTCATACTGTTTTCAAAAGTGTAAATTGTTTAAGCTCAGTAAGGTATAGGCTAATCTGTACTATCAGACAAGTAAATTTTTCTTTGGACAAGTCCATAATGGTCATTGACTTGTCCCTGGACAAGTTGGAAATTTGACTATTTCCACACCACTGATTAATCCCATTTATCTAAACCTAAAGTTCACCTTCAGTATCATTCAGATCATAGCAAACGTCTGTCAAGTATGTTTTAGTACTTAGTTTAATAGAAAATATACTTATATCTGCACAATTTCAATATCTGACCTTTCAACCCAGCCCCAGAGGCCAAGGGTGTGCGTAAATTCAAAGTGTTACCTTGCATGTTGGTCTACACTTCTTCCAGTTTAATTTGATATGCAACATGACCACTTTCAGAAAAGAAAAGAAAAATATATATACAGGTCAACCTCCCTATCTCAAAAGTCCAAGGGAATGGCTAAAATACTTCGAGTTATCCGAAGTTCAACATAAGCAAAATGTTACGTCACATGTTCAATTTCTCCAAAAATACTTTTGCAGTAGATGTGTAGTCAAACTGTTCCTACTGAAAACCGGATTGAAATGAAGACAACAGAAATTCATCTTAGATTTTTATTTTCACTTTAATTGCGTTGTGGTCCACCATAACGCCACAGCCTTAGCATGGGATAAACAATATTGCAGAAATTTGATTTTTAAAATTACTGGTAATGAATAGGGAAATGGTGAAAACAGGCTTTAGTTATTGAAATATCCGATTTTTTTCAAGAGAATAAACAAACATAGAAACCAAACCAAGTTGTATAAGTAAAGACTGTCGAAAATATCTCGTCAAAGGACACCAATAAACAACATTAAGATTTGAATGGCACCGCTAATTTTCTAATGTTCAAATCAAGCACACCTGGGTTGTTATGCACTTTCCAAATTCAATCAATGCAATTATTTATACACAAACAGCTGATCAATGAACAATGGCCGCCTCCAACGCTATAACTAATTGGCGATTACCCACAACAATGGATTAAACTGGACTGAATTAAAGGCTTTTGTTTGATGTCTGAAGATTAATTACTTTGTTTGACATTCATATAGTTTTATTTTTTGACCAACATCAAATTTACTTTGACACAAGTAGTGGTAAAGAAGCGGAATACTAATTTTCGGGAATGAAAAACCACTTCAAAATAGCCGAGATTTCGTGATAACCAAGTTCGACATAAGCAGGTTTGAAATACAAAGCAATATAGGGGAAATGCTCGGGAATGGATGATCACTTCGACATATGCCATGTATTCGAAATAAGTAAGTATGACATAGCGAGGTTGACCTGTATAAGAGCCGCCATATGAAATTTGGTTATCACATAAACCCTTAGCTCGGAAGTCACAACTCCTCTTGTCTGCTTATGTTCTTAGGAACCTATATTGCAAACAATTTTGATTTTATTCTTTATTTTTGAAAAAGCGGAAAAAATTGAAATTGTCGTCTGCAGCAAATTATAGGTGGCCATTTATGGGTGCAAGAGCACTAAAGGAAAGAGGTGTGCACCTTAGTAGCTGTTTTGTGTGATTGTATTTCTAGAGTTTTCTTCTGCTGGACTAACGGAGCATTGGTTTGTATCTTCTTTCTCACATTTTTCTCTTTCTCACTCTTCGTCAACTCTTCTTTGTGCAAGGTTTTATGCTGTAGAGAAAAACAACACATCAATCATATATAAATGGTACTCACATGAGAATAATAAAGGTTTAGATAAATAATTTTTTTCAATGGAAAATTGTAAATATTTTCTTACCCATCATTTCTAACATATGTAATGGGTGCTCAAAAGAACAGTCTCATTGAGACAGTTCTTCTGAGTACCCACAACATATGTTTTGGTTGAAAAATAAGAAAATTAATTTTTTGTTACACACTCTTAACTAAAGGCCTGGAATATGTTCCAATGAGGGGGGTAAAAATAGCACTTTAAGAGGAAGCAAAACAAAGTACATGTATGGAAAAAAATCTTTTTCATTTTTCCAACTGTCTGACCTTCTGATAAGCTCCTGAAAGAATTTTTTAAACAAGTTGCTTTTGAAAAAAGTCAGCAGACAACAACCAAAGGCATGAAAAATAACCCAGCATGCAGAAGAATTTACTACATGTATAATACCTTGTGACCTGTGAGGATTATTTTCAAAGCCTGCTCTGAACTTTAACTCTTACCTTTCTCGTTGCGACTTTTGTCGTCTGCTGATAACCTTGCAAACAGTTTGGACCCAGATCAGGACCGACAGAATGTCGATCCTGATCTGGATCCAAACTGTTTGACCCTCTGATATTATTCCTGAAAGAATATTCTGAAAAAAAAAATTAAAAAAAGGCAGCAGACAACAACCAAAATTACCCAGCATGCAAAGACTTATCTACATTACCTTGTGACCGGTGAGGATTATTTTCGAAGCCTGCTCAGCTGACCATGCATCAGACGGCTGCTCTCCCTCCTCCATTTTATCTGCATCTTTGTTAACAATGGCGGTCTGAGCTAATATAGTGTCAACCACTCGCTGTACAAGACGCTCACTGCCAAACTCTCCTGAAAGTGATGGAATAAATGAAATTAGTACTTTATATCATTCTTGGTTTATATGATAATTTGTTGGTATATACAGCTGAGCAGACTATTTGTAAGTTTATTCCATTTGCAGGGTTCCCACAGAAATTAAAAAACACAATTCCATGATTTTTCCATGATTTTCCATATCAGCAATGTAATTTCCATGACTGTCTAATGCATGGCCTCCAACCTCCATCTTCATTTCTTCACCACGCTGAGCATAAATGCAGAATGCAGCAACAGTAATGTTTTTAAATAAGCAAGCTTGTAGACCATGCAGGCACTTTGAAATAATTAAAACTTGAAACCACCAGTAGCCAGAAAACTAGCTGTCAGACACACAAGAAATGTGTGTCCGACTCCGACAGCTTGTTTTCTGTCTATTGGTGGTTTTGACAAATTATTTCACAAAATTCTGTGATTTTTCAGGTTTTTGAAAATTCCATGATTTTTCCATGTATAGACTTTTTTCTGTGATTTTCCAGGTTTTCCATGATTTTCAGAGCTTGTGGGAACCCTGAAGCAGTATATGTTTTCTTGTTCAACTTCTTATATACATCAATGTAAAACTAAAAGAGTACTGGTTCATCCACAGAGTTAACACAGTTGATTTTCAATAAATTGAATCCTCATAAATCAGAGGTAGGAAATAAGGAATACATTGCAGAAAACCTGTCTTAAGCGGCCACTCAAAAAGAAGACCAAAAATTGGTTTTCAAGACCTATTACCACTTAATGCAGGTCAGAAGTACATGTATTGCAGAATTAGCCAAGAGAGCATTCTGCAATACTTTCAACCTGCATTAAACTATGTTTTGTCTACTGTAGATTCGGAAATTTTCGCGTGACTTTTACTTCGCGATTTTTCGATTTTCGAATTATTCACGAAGTTTTAAATTCGCGAGCAAGCATTCGTGTGGGTGGTCATTTCCGTTGGTTGAAACTAGGCATCCCAAAAGTTGTGGTGCACAGAATAGGCGTCCATTTTTTTGACGTGCCGACTTAAACTGCCATAATTATGTCATTATCTCTCTGAACACACGCTCAAAATCACTGGCCCATATCTGAATTATAGATCAGGTATTAGTAATTTTAGCGTAATTGATCTCTTATCTTTCGCTTGTCCAAGCCATCAATTCAACACTTGTTAGGTACATGTATCACTAAGCGTCTATTGTGTAACGGTTGAACACTCACGTAAAATGACCTTGATTTGCGTAATCTTTTCAAGACCAATAACAGTTTAACTTGGCCTTTAAACTACAACTGGTCAATTCGCGAGAAACAGTGATTTATTTCTTTTTACTGAAATGCAAATAAATACACAAATATTGTTTCATCTTTTGTAGATAAAGGAAGTAAAATTCATTAAGGCAAGATTTTCTCTTGCTCCATCGTCCATCATAAGCCATTTTCAAAGATCTTCAACGATCAATGCAACTTGCTTTTGAGTAAGTCAATATTAGCGAGAACTTTGAATTCGCGAGGCAGCAAATTCGCGAATATTAGCGAAAATTAAATTCTCGCAAAAATTTCCGAATCTACAGTATTTTTGTGTGGCGACTTAAGACAGGTTTCACTGTAAAACCTTATTTGTACCGACAACATAATTGTAATTTTTGAGCTCAATTCTAACATTCAATTGATATAGCTGACAGAGACTGTATAGTATTCTGGGGTTAAGTTGGGTAACTTCAAAATCAGATAAATTCGGACATACGTTTGCAAGCAGTGGAAATCCAGATGAGACGTCTCCTTATGAGCCGTCTCATCAGGATTTTCACTGTTTGCTTAGTTAATTTCTTTATTAAGACAGGTTTCACTGTAAAACCTTTTTTTGTACCAACAACATAATTGTAATTTTTGAGCTCAATTCTAACATTCAATTGATATAGCTGACAGAGACTGTATAGTATTCTGGGGTTAAGTTGGGTAACTTCAAAATCAGATAAATTCGGACATACGTTTGCAAGCAGTGGAAATCCAGATGAGACGTCTCCTTATGAGCCGTCTCATCAGGATTTTCACTGTTTGCTTAGTTAATTTATTTTTTCATTCCCGTAATTAAAATATGAAGCAAACAAGGTCGCTGTCCGAATTTACTTGATGTCAGACGTTACCTGACTTTACCCTAATGGAAAAATGAAAGAACTCAAACTATGAGGGCAAGCTTTGTTAAAGAGTTAATCAATTCCAGCATATCAAATGGTCTTGTTGCAAGAAAACCGGACTTTGTTGCATTTAAACATCAAAAGCATGTACCAGCTTACTGTCCTGCCAGCCAAGAGTGACAGTGACATCATGTTTTGTTTACAAGTAATATATTATTTTGAACAATCCACTTGAGCTAATGCTAATATATATCACTTGTGTATTAATCTTATCCTGCGGATAGGATTAATACACAAGTGATCTATCGATTCTAAGTCCCTGATAACTTTGTAAACAAAACATGATGTCACTGTCACTCTTGGCTGGCAGGACAGTAGTTCTGGTTCAACCCAGAAAAACGTCCTGGCTTTACTGACTGGGATGTAAAGCATCAACTCAAACAAAATCTAACTTATATTAACTCTTTCGCTGCCACAATTCTGGAGAAACATACTTCTCAGTGCCAAATGAATTTCAGGCAATTGCATATCACATGGTCTATCTGCTTAAACAGTATAAAATCATTATATGTCTGAATATTAAGTTGAAACTTTGACCAAAGATTGTACATAAAGTGTTGTGCATGATAGCATACTTTTCGATGGGCAGTCTGGTCAGATGACCCTGACCTTGACCATGAATTAACCTAATTTTCATTGATTTGCAATATCTTGATCAACATATGGTACAAAAACGTTTAAATTACATGAAGAGACAGAAAAAGATATTAGCTTACATTATCTGACATCTCAAACCCTGATCCACAGTCAGAATCATGCATTTTCCGTGATAGAATGCCTCATTTTGGGAGAGCCTGGCAGCCGTTCCGCCAAATGCTGACGTTTGTTTTACTCAAACTTAATTAACTCGCTATAAAATTGAGAAAATTGCATCTTTTTTTCATGTGTTCCAGCATTTCCTGGTTTGTTTTCTATAAACAAGTCTTCTATTTAGGTTGTCTCCCTTATTGTCAACTGGTTTGTCGCAAATTAAGGTAGCAAACAACACTGAATCAAACCGCATGTCAGTGTCGCCAATCAGCGACTATGACACTTTGCTGGTATGTGGCAAACAGCGACAATGGCAGCGAAAGAGTTAAATGGCCCAAATGGTTGTAAGAAAATTGATACTGACCTGGAAAATATTTCTGTACCAACTTCTGGGCAACCTCAAACACATTGCTGTTCTTGGTGGGGTCTGTCTCGTGTTGAAACCAGGCCACAGTCTCGGATATCACTTTGCCTCCCCATTGTAAATTCACCGGTAATCTTAAAAGATAACAGTTATGAAACAAGTTTAATACAGGCAAGACTGTGTAAAATTCACCTGGACTTTTCAAACATCACTACAGAACTCCAGTTTAAGTAAGTTAAAGGCCAGAATTTTTTTATTAATTGATTTACAAACCCTCCTACTGTAAATTTCTGGAAAGTAGAAAAAAAAAAAATTATTTCAAATTTTTTATTTTTTATTTTATCAGCCGACTCTAAATATTATTCGTTTAGTTGAAAAAAATAATATATTTTTGAGGCTCTGTCTGTGTATTTTTGGGAGTGACACTCTTAAAAGCGATTGTCCTGTCCAGATTTTTAGGAAAATGATGAAATATATAAAGATTTAATACAGGCTGTTGGTTTACCTCACTAGTTTTACTGTTTTTTCTGGAGATATTAAAAAAAAAAAAAGCTCTGAAAAAAAAAAAAAGCTCTGAAAATGACCAGTTAACTGGTCATTTTCAGAGCTTTTTTATTTATTTTTTTTCGTCCCCTAGACCCTAAATCTGAAAAAAAGTTCCCGTAAATCAGCTAATAAAAAATTCTGGCCTAAATATACATGACTCCACTATCTTCTGATTCCGATTATGAAAAAATGACAACTGATTGTTTCTTGGGTATAACTAACTGATAATTGATTGTAATGGATTAATCATTCTATCACTAGTTCATACCATGCTTGATATGACATACTTCTCTAAAGTTTTACAATTATCCGATTATGAAGAAATGATAATCGATTGTCTTTTTGGTAAAACCAACTGATTATCGATTGTAATGGATTAATCGTTCTATCACTAGTTCATACCATGCTTGATATGACATAATCAGGACTTTAGTTAAGAGTGCGTAACGAAACTTTAATTTTCTTATTTCCCGACCAAAACATATGTTGTGGGTACTCAAAAGAACCTTCTCAATGTGACGGTTCTTTTGAGTACCCAAAACACATGTTTAACTGATGGATAAGAAAATAATCGCAATTTTACTCTAAATTTTTTTGCTTAACTGGCCTTATGCATACAGGTCTAAAGTTTTACTCTGTGTCACAATAACAATGCCTTGAGGTCAAAGTCACATACTTAGAAATCAAATACTTTCCACAACTTTCTTCTGCATTTATCTGACAATGGCCTATCTCTTTACCTTATATTGTCGTCTGCTGATAATTTTTGCAAACAGTTTGGACCCATATCAAGCCCCAAAATGTCGGGCCTGATCAGGATCGAAACTGTTTGACATTCTTGTGGTATTCCTGAAAGAATTTTTCAAAAAGTTGATTTTGAAAAAAAATCAGCATATGAAAAAAAAAGCTTGCAAAATTATCCAGTATGCAGAGTTAAAAACAGCTTTGCCCATAGGTATTTAATCTAAGACAGGGTTCCCCCACAGATATTCAAAAACACAATTCCATGATTTTTCCATGATTTTCCATGTTCAGCAATGTGATTTCCATGACTATTTAATGCACGGCCTCCAACTTCCCCTTTTAGCAGCATCTTCACCACCCTGAGCATAAATGCATAATGCAGCAACAACAGCATGCTTGTAGACCATGCATGCATTTTGAAATAATTAAAACTTGAAACCACCAGTAGCCAGAAAACTAGCAGTCGGACACAGCTAGTTTTAGGGCTACGAGTGGTTCCATCAAATTATTTCACGAAATTTCATGATTTTTCCATAACTATTCAGGTTTTTTCAAATTCCATGATTTTTCCATGCATGGAACTCTTTTTTAGTGATTTTCAAGGTTTTCCAAGATTTCCAGAGCTTATGGGAACCCTGAAATTTTATGCAAGAAAAGATATTTGATTCTTACTGTTCTGGGAGATTGTCATACTCCTCTCCATCCCAATAGTGTTTAAAGCCACAGATACATTTCCCGCCAGAGCTTGGAGTCGTTGTCCGATCACCATTAGTATATAAAATACTTCCATCTGCCTTGACAAGTCTTAACATCTGACTAAATGAAATAATCCAGAAAGGCTGACATTATAGGGATCACATTTGTTTTTTCATGCATTAACATTTGCCGGGTCCCGAGGAAGGTGTTTGAACACGAGGCCAATAGGCCGAGTGCTCAAAAATCTCCAGAGGGACTCCGCAAGTATTAATGCAATAAAACAAACACATGTGATCATTATTCTTGCATATTTAACCTTATTCCAACCAAATTCACACTGAAAATGCTGTTAAAACATTCAAATATCCATTTTCTTACACTGGATTTCTCTAAACAACATGACGTCGGCTGTAAACTTTCGAACATCGTAACGTCGTCACAACATCATAGCTGTACATAACGTTATGGCGAAAAAAGCATCGGCAAAGTGATCAGTTTGGTCCACAAGGCTTTCTGTATACAACATCTTGCAAATAACAAACTAGCTAATTTGAAGTACTTTCAAGTTAAAGCCCATGTTCGAACAGCATGTGACTCTCCTGATTTTAACAAGGATTTTTGTTTATTTGACAATGGGTTAAACAGCTACATGTATATGAGTTGGTTTCTATGCAACAATAGCTTTTTGCCTTCTACTGTCGTCTGCTGATAATTTTTGCAAATGTTTGGACCCAGATCAGACCCGACAAAAATGATAGGCCTGATCTGGATCCAAACTATTTGACATTTTGACGATATTCCTGAAAGAGTCTTTCGTAAAAGTTGATTTTGAAAAAAATCAGATGACAAAAAAAATCATGAAAAAATTTCCAGTAGGCAAAGAGTTGATTTTTATATTTTCTTTATTACATAAATTTGTCCTTTGAACTACGCATACAATTGAAATATGTTGAAAAAACCCACAAAAGGCACAAAATCAATTTTTTTCTGTGTATTTCTTCATTATCAACAAGAATAGGTATTGAAATTTGATGTGAACTACGAACTGTCTACCCACTTTTGATCCGCATACTTATAATAACAAACCTTTTTGGGTTCCTTAAGAAGCAACATAATTTGAAAATGTCTTCCGTTGCAAATTTTAGTCATGGCATTATGAGTTAAATTTGTAACTGATTGATAATACTCATGAAATTTCAGGGTTTATCTGGATTCCTTAACCCTTTACTCAATAATAACTCCTTTTGATGCCTTTGAAATATCATATGTTTGAAAATAATATGCATTGGAGCAAATGCTCCATTTTCCATAATATTCTTAAAACTATTCAAAACTTTACTTAAATTTTTTTTTATTTTTTTCATTGTTATCTAAAATAGCCTATGGAGTAAAGGGTTAACATGGTTAAGAAACAACACAGTTTTGAAAATGTTGTCTGCTGCAAATTTAAAATGGTTGTCTGCTGCAAACTTACCCATTACAAAAGACACAAGAGGCAGGATGACTTCTGCTCTTCTCAGGAACCAAAATATCTTTCTCTTTGTCGTAAGAACATACAGCACCTACAATTTAAATAATTGATTGGATAACATCATGAATTCGCAGTGGTTGTATCCTGCAAACAGTCCCAAACTTGACTTCTTTACGTAACTTCACTTTTCATTGGCTGGCAAGTGGCTTTGTGCAGCTGGCTCGTGATTTAATACAGCTGGCAACTGCTGGTTGATGATGCAACATAGTATATTTTCACTGTCTTTTTGAATGCTTTGTTTGTTTGTTTTTGTTGCTTTATGTCCCATGTCAACAGCTATGGTCATTGCGGGACGGTCAGTTCACTTAACCACACTTTTTCCTGGGCAGGCTTGAGCAAGCGGTTAACCAGTAATTTGTGCACATACTTTCGCTTGTAACTGACAACAACCCTTCTTGAATAAATCAGCAGAAGGGAGGAGAATGACCGTAGAAATTATTTCATGATCAAAATGTTACTTGTGCATTAGAATAATTTTCATTTGGGATCATCAGAATGATCAGATATATGTACAGAAATCATGTTTTACAGCTCCGCTGATGTGTCACATCTAACTGAATTTCCGATCGTATATCAGACGATATACCTCCCGAACTAAAATTTTTGAATACAGTTATCCCCTAAATGAATAGTGTTTGCAAACCACAGTTCATAATTGTCACAGAGGTGACTCTTCACTGCTAGGGCACTGAGTTTTTGAATGCATACAATCATCAAGCGGCAAGCTCCTCACACTTTGATCATGTGACTTCCATTTTCAAAGTGAAAGTAGAAAGAAGTCATATGACCAATTTGGCCACTTCTGTAAACTTTTATTGGGTCTGTGTGAGCTGATGAAAGATTGGTTGTTTTTAATCCTTGCAGCACCAATTACGACTGCAGCAGACGACAAATTTTGCGCCATCTTTTGGAATTTTCAAAAAATAAGGCATGATATTTCATGAGAATCGTCTGTCAGCAGACGATTCTCATGAAATATCATGCCTTATTTGTTATATTTGAAAGAGCAGCAAAATTTAAAATTGTCATCTTCTGCAAATTATAGGTGGCGCTTTATGGGTTAACCTCTCACATGTTTAACCTTCCACGTCACTGCAAGTTCGCGGGCAAGAACATAGCATTAGTGCATTTGCCAACTTTCTCCCACCGGAGCAACACCATTGTTGTAAGGTAATATTTGTTTTGTCTATCACAGACAAACTATTCGTATTATGGACACCAGAGCACCCTTCTTTTAATACAAGAGGGCAAAGTGGCCCTAAAACGCTCACCTGAGTTTTGTTTAAAGCTTACATATAGGTATCTGTAGAAAGCTGGCGACCCTGGCACGGGGGCATTTTGGCCCCAGGGGCATAATTTATGCAAACTTATTAGAGGTCCACAAGGTGATGCTACATACCAAATCTCAAAGCTCTACCATACCAAATATCCTGGCTCTAGGCCTTGTGGTTTCAGACAAGAAGATTTTTTCATTTTCTCCCTATAAAAGCCTATGTAAAACCTGTGACCCCCGAGGCGGGACGATTTTTGGCCCCAGGGCTATAATTTCAACAAAATTGGTAGAGGTTCACTAGATGATACTACATATCAAAACTCAAAGCTCTAGGCCTTGTGGTTTCAGACAAGAAGATTTTTTCAAGTTGCTCTCTATTTAAGCCTATGTAAAACATGTGACCCCCGGGTTGGGGCCATTTTTGGCCCCAGGGCTATAATTTGAACAAACTTGGTAGAGGTCCATTAGATGATACTACATACCAAATATCAAGGCTCTATGTCTTGTGGTTTCAGACTTTAGAAGATTTTTTCATGTTGCTCCCTATATAAGCCTATGTAAAACATGTGACCCTGGGGCGAGGCCGTTTTTGGCCCAAGGGCTATAATTAGAACAAACTTGGTAGAGGTCCACTAGGTGATGCTACATACCAAATATCAAAGCTCTAGGCCTTGTGGTTTCAGAGAAGAAGATTTTTAAAGTTTTCATCTTGAAAATCTATTTTTAGCCTGTGTGACCTAGATATGCAATGGACCGGAACCATTTGAACAATTTTAAAAGAGGGTCATATTAGGATCATTCCTACCAAGTTTGGTCAAAATCCAGCCAGTAGTTTAAGAGGAGAAGTCGTTTGAAGCAATTGTTGATGACGGACGACGCACGACGAACAATGCACAACGGACATCCAACGATCACAATACAGTGAGCCACTTTAGTTACGCACCACTTATAAAATGTAAAATTAATCGAAAAATAGATACAATATTTTTATTCTGAGACTACCAGCGTAAAGCGCATCTATATTTGCAATAGCCAATGAAATTTCATTGTGATCAGATCAGAAACGAATTAGAAAATGGATCTTGAAGGGCACTACCCTCAAAACACCATTATACATTGCATTATTTCGAATGAAACTCAGATCACATTGCACTTTTTTCAGGGTCGAATTATTGCTATGCCAGAGATAAGAGTCGATTTATTCTTGGCAATATCCAAGACTGGAATGCGCTTGTTAACTTCATCATTTTTTTAAACGTTTGGTTCCCAGCTAGCCAAGGTTTGAAAAAAGTTTGTTTTAGTACTATTTTTAAAGTTAGTTAAAATTTCGTATAATTCTGATTAAACTAGTTATCAAAACACTTATTTTATAATTTCATTTTAAACAACCATGTTCCCGCCGTTTATTTTCGTAAAAAAAATAATGGATTTATTGGCGTCATGGTGTTGACGTTAGTGATGACGTCACTTCTACCAAGGCTATAAGACGTGTCAATGAAAAGATGTTTTAGTGTTTTGATACTTCTATGTCAACAAGTAACTCATAACAAAACAATTTGCGAAGGAAAACCTGTTTGAGAATTGTAACTGACGTTAATATGGCGTCAAAAAGAGCATTTCTTCAAAAAGTAACAGTGTAACTAAATTCAACGACCCAAAAAAGGGGTTTATTTGAATAAAATAATTGTTTTTGGTGTTTTTCTGTCACAACAATCACCATAGATAATGCCTAGCGCAAAACTCAAATAGAAAATATAGACGTTCAGGTTGCACATGCATCTTTGTCAAAATTGTCTTTGACGATTCAGAACGATTCACATGAGTGATTTCGATATTTTTTTCGATGTCATCAAACAGATAAAATGTCAATAAGTAAATTATCATAGAGAATGTTTGATTCCAGCATTTTAGTAAAAAATGTGGGCCCTGAAAAAATGGTGCGTAACTAAAGTGGCTCACTGTAGCTCACAATGAGCCAATGGCTCCGGTGAGCTAATAATAAAGTGAACATAACAACCAACAATTCTTCTCATTTATCCCTAATGAGAACTGGCTACATATTTTAGAACATCTACCATACTCTCAAGGTATCAATCTACCGTGAGTTTGGGTGCAATAGGATTTATGAGCATTAGAAACAAGTCTGGGCGTACTTTGGTCAATCCCAATTTTCACTCTGCTGATACCTGGTCATGATTTATTTTACATACATGTACTAGAAGCTCTCCTTTAGCCAGACAGCTCCTGTAAGTTTCAGTTAATTGTGCATTGTTTCCACTTTGGGAAAATACTTTTTCCAGGCCAGTGTATTCTTGGGCCACAGTAGCAGGAAATAAAAAAAAAAGTATGGTCTCCATAAACTCTAAAATATTTTAGAAAATCAATCTGGCAAAACCTGAGCTTTCACTGTTTATTTTGTTTGTCTAGAGTTTTTGAACAGGAATAAGTGTTGATTTATGATCAATGAGATGTCCTGTAGAAACTAGAATTGTCAGAGAATCTTACTATAGCCCCGCTGCAGTGCTGTGCATGCAGTAAAAGGCCAGATTTCTCAGGATACTGAGTGGTAACCTAATTCTGACATCAATCAAGGGCCATAACTCTTTTACAAATTTGCGAAAAATGACAGCTAACAATCCAAACGTAGATCTTGTCAGTATTAATAGTTATATAAAGTTTGGTAAAATGCTGTCCATTTGTTCTCAAGATATTGAACAGAACAAAAATTTTGGCGTAAATCAAGGGCCATAATTCTGGTACAAATATGACATGCATCAATCCCGAGCAAGATCTTGTCAATATGAATGCATATATAAAATTTGGTGAAAATTAGCCAATTTATTCTCGAGATAATGAGCGGAAATGAAATTTTGGCGTAAATCAAGGGCCATAATTCTGGTACAAATGTTTGAAAAATGACATGCATCAATCCCAAGCTAGATCTTGTCAATATGAATGCATATATAATATTTGGTGAAAATCAGCCAATTAATTCTCGAGATAATGAGCGGAAATGAAATTTTGGCGTAAATCAAGGGCCATAATTCTGGTACAAATGTTTGAAAAATGACATGCATCAATCCCAAGCTAGATCTTGTCAATATGAATGCATATATAAAATTTGGTGAAAATCAGCCAATTTATTCTCAAAATAATGAGCGGAAACGAAACTTTGGTGTAAATCAAGGGCCATAACTCTGGCACAAATGTGCAAAAATTGACGTGTAACAATCCCAAGCAAGACCTTGTCAATATGAATGCATACATAAAATTTGGTGAAATTCTATCAATTGGTTGTCAAGATATTGAGCGAAAACGAAATTTGGACGTAAATCAAGGGGCATAACTCTGGTAGAAATATGCAAAAAAAATTATGTGTAACAATCCCAAGCTAGATCTTGTCAATATAAATGCATACATAAAATTTGGTGAAATTCTGTCAATTGGTTGTCAAGATATTGAGCGGAAACGAAATTTGGAAGTAAATCAAGGGCCATAACTCTGGTAGAAATGTAGGAAAAATGACCTGTAACAATCCCAACTTAGATCATGTCAATATCAATGCACATACAAAATTTGGATAAATTCTATAAAAGGGTTCTGAAGATATTGAGCGGAAACGAAAAAATTATGATGGACAAACGAACAAACAAACGGATGGACGAAATACGAAAGAAAGGACGGAATGACAGACAACCCAAATCCTATATAGCCCCCTTTTTTCAAAGCGGGGCTATAATAACGCATGTATTTTGAGCATTAAACTATATATAGGAAAATGCAATAGTACAGAGAGAACTCAAACTGACTTACCTAGTGTAGGAAATGAATAGAGTTTTGTTGGATCTAGGACTTTATGAGTATTGACAGCAAGGGTATATGCTGAACCTCCCTTCTCAAACTGATCCATGGCAAGGTGGTACTCCATTAGAGCCTCACAGGTGAGACATCGAAACAACATCTGGTCCTGCACACACTTCTGGGTCCTCTCAATCACCTCCTCAGGCTGGACCCCAACGATACCTGCAGAAAAGAGGAAAGGTGAAAGTTCAAAGTTTCCAAATGAGCTGTGACATGTGATTTTCAACAATGTGGTATTCTGACAAGTGTAAACTCAGACAGGCCTGTGCAGTCTCCTTGTAAGCTTAGAAACTACAAATCAGGGAAAAAGACTAACATGGGCCCAGTAGCCCAGTGCCCCTAAATTTTGGTCTGGGCCCGTAAAACTAAATGTTTAGGGGCCCAGCTTGCCCCTGAAAAAAGGGTAGTATGTAAAGGTATGAAGTCTTGTCAAATCTGACACTAGCTGTTGGAAGTTTACAAATTTTGATTCAGCTGTTTCCAAATACTGTTAGAATGGTAAATAATTAGAGGAATACAGATTTTGAGGGTCTCTGACTTCAATTATGAGTAAATTAAATGCTTGGCAATGGTGTTGAAATGAATTTAATTTTCCGCCGAGTCCTGGGCTCCTTAGTTTTGGACTGGGCCCCCAACCATTATGTTTTAGGGGCCCAGCTTGCTCATGGCGAAAAAAGGTTAGTCTGTATCCCTGCAAATGATGTTCAGTCAGTAGCTTTACACTCATAGAATATTCAAGCGACAAGCAAAGGCTTTGATCAGACTGCGCGCAAAAACAAAGACTTTCATGACAAAATGGTAGCTTAATGGAGGTCAAAAGTAGTGCAGTATGCTCCCCTTGTAGCATTCTGCAATACTTTTGACCTGCATTAAGCGATATTCGCTCTTAAAAAGAAAGTTTTGGTCTTCTTTTGGAGTGGCCGCTTAAGACAGGTTTTACTGTATACATGGTGAAGTATGGTAAAAGTACTTAATGCATGCATAAAGGTATATTTTGACCAGGCATGTGTATTACGGTAAAGGTTCTAAATTGAACACTTTTTTCTCTTTCTGAACTCAAATTGTTAGTTTTCAGGGCCGGAATTCACAAAATGCTTGTCAGAATAGCAAACAGGGAAGACCCTGATCAGAAACACTTCATGATCTGAGTCTGCACTGTTTGTCTAGGTCTTTTTGGCAGGAAACTAGTGCAGGACTTTAGTTAAAGAGTGCGTAACAGAAAAATAATTTTCTTATTTCTCACCCAAAACATATGTTGTGGGTACTCAAAAGGTTCTTTTGTGCACCCAAAACATATGTTAAAAACTATTGGTAAGAAAATATTTACAATTGTACACTGAAAATTTTTCTTTATCTAAACCTGTGTATTGTTTTAAATTTTTGAACATTTACCGTAGATGACTACATTTTGGAGTGTAACTTCACAGCTCTGGTGAGATGGTGCAGATGCACAGGCTCATCTAAAGCCTTGCAGGTCACTGTTGTAAATAAGTACCAAAATCTCATAAAAATACACCAATTTGACCTACTCATTCAGGGCTTTTTCCAGCAATTTTGGGAAAAGATCCCTGGCCAAAATTGGAAAAAATAATTGACTTAACAGCAAAATTGGGAGAAATTAACGACCTTGAACATATTAAACAGGGGTAGCAAATCAAGTTATTTTAGATTGTATAATGCCAACCATACCACTTAAGCACAAGTGTTTAAGTATCATTCTGATAAGGGGTATTGTTTCTCATAAGAAGCAGTGGTCTCTAAAAAAAGTAAAAAAAAAAAAAAAAAAAAAAAATAATAATATATATAAATTTTTCTTAATTGAAAACAGACATGGTCTTGGGAAAAAAGGTGGCTATTTTCAATTTGGAATGGGGCTGGAATTCGGCCCCTAGAGAAGGGCAGAAAATCCCCTGTAATTACAATAAAATTGTGAGATACGGAACTTCTGACAAACAACTCCTGCCTACCTGAAGATTTATAAATGAACTGGTGGACATCCGCTACAAGGCTCGGGTGTACATGATACTGCTCTAGAAATATATCTTCCATTGCACCAACAAGCTGTCTGGTATATTTGTCCTGTAAAATTGGAAGCATGGGTGAAAGTTCATAATTTCTAAAATCCTGAACATTCCAAAACTTTCACTATGCCTACAAAATATTTCAAGTTTTAAAGGTTAATTTTGTCTTCTAATTAACTGTGAATAAATCAGGAAAGCTATTAAAATTGGCCTATTTCAAAATCCTGAATTCAGCAATAATCATGGAAACTTTCAACCATGACTTGTGATCAAGTAGTTAAATGGACAAATTCACATTTAAGGAAGTTCTAATCAAAATGAAGGGTTCATATATGTGCCTTGTGGTCACCTCTCGTATATGGTGTCTAACTGTGAGTTTGTCACTTTCCCATTGTTATCCTGGGTCAGGTGTGGTACTTGATTGTATTGATTCCTGATCTTTGCAACCTTACTTACTTTCATACGATACAAAAAAAAATACCGAATAACATGTAGTCCAAGTCTATATTCACTTACTGTTAGGCACTTATCCCCACCTACGATACATCTATACATGTGGTCAAACTCTATATACTTTTTAATTTCCTCTTTTGGCATACCCCAGGCTTTCTGCACCATATAGCTGGGAAGGTATGTAGTACTATGTCCTGAAAAATAAAGTAAATAATTGGGCAATGAAATATCTTACAGGAGTGCTCATGTTTTATTAAATTTATTAGACTAGTTGGGTAAAGCGATAAAATGTGAGGCTTGCCTAGCATTTTATCACTTTTTCACAACAAGTTTAATAAATTCAATAATACAAGAGTGCGAATGTTAGATTCAATTTATCACATGACATCAAAATTAACAAGGCAAATTCGACGAATTTATATCCCCAACGAACGGTTATTTGAGAGAAACATGTAAATCACAAAACATAAATCCCATTTATCTAACCCTAGTTCACCTACAGTATCATTCAGATCATAAAAAACACCTGTCAGTTATGTTTTAGTGCTTAGTTCAATAAAAATATACTTACATCTGCACAATTTCAATATCTGACCTTTAAACCCAACCTCAGAGGTCAAGATTGTGTGTAAATTCAAAGTGTTACCTTGCATGTAGGTCTACACTTCTTCCACTTTACTTTGATATGCAACATGACCACTTTTAGAAAAGAACAAAAATGACCCTTTGACCCCACCCCAGGGGTCGTTGGTGTGTGTAATGACAGCACACTTGCTTTCATGGTGCTCTGTGCTCAATTCCCTTTAATTTGATATGCAACATGACTACTTTCAGTAAAAGATATAGTTTGACCTTTTGACCCCACCCCTTGGGTCAAAGGTGTGTCTGTGGGCAAAATATTTGCTAGCATGTTGCTGCCAGCGTCGTCAGCTTTAATTTGATATGCAACATGACTACTTTCAGAAAAATATATAGTTTGACCTTTTGACCCCACCCCCTGGGTCGAGGGTGTGTCTGTGGGCAAAATATTTGCTACCATGTTGTTGCAAAAGTCGTTAGCTTTAATTCGATATGCAACATGACCATATTCTGAAAAAGTTTAATTTTGACCTCGACCCAACCCCCCAAGTCCACCAAAGGGGCTCGGAATCAGGCCTTCAAACTGAAATCCGGTTTGATATGTTTCATATCTATTGCTGCTCTACCTGCATGCAAAATTTCAGCAAAAAATATTAATAATTGCCTTAGTTATTGCGAAATTTAAATATTTGACCTTTGACCCCTTAGGTGGGGTCAAAGGGGGTAGGGTAAAACTTTGACACTCGCATTCTTATCTACAGGCACTTGGCAATCATGGTCTTTAGCGAGAAGTTGTTAAATATAATAGCTTTGATGAAATGTGAAGATCTTCACACAAAAAAGCTAATATAGGTTTTGCCTTATAATTGCCTATACTTAAACAAGGGCAATAACTCAAGTGTTAAAGGGTCGATTTTGACCAAACTTACAGGATATCAAGAGTCCATGGTACTTATCATTTGTACCAAGAATGAATTAAATCTGACCAATAGGTACTGAGATATGGTTCCGGACAGACAAAAAGTGCGGACGGACGGACGACACCAAAACTATATCCCTCCGACTTCGTCGGGGGATAATTAAAAATCACATTTTGGGCATGAAAACGTCACGATTTTGTCACCTTTTATGCAACTTCAAAATGGAAGTCAGTACGTTATATAACGAAATCTGTAAATCATCGTGGTTTATTGATTTTATTGCATGGCTTTATATCACTCTCAGATGTGACGTGATGTGATAAAAAGTTCTTAAATTTAACCCATTTAAGCTGAATGGACTTATCTACCCTTATCGTAGGATGAACCCATTTTCAATTTAGGGGTTTTGGGTGGTAATTTTTGCTTTTTTTTTCTCAAATTTCAGTAGAATATACAATAAGCAAAAAGTGAAGATCCTGATGAGATTTTGTTTGATTTGATTCTTTACATCCTAGTCAACAATCTTTCAGTTATGTCTGGACAGGTCTTCCTGGGTTTGCACCAGTATGACTAATTTGTGTCAGACACCAGAATGTTTGTCTTTTCTATGTTCACACGCAGGCCTTTCTTCTCTATTCCTGACTTCAATGTCTTTTAATGTCGTCTGCTGATAACTTTTGCCAACAGTTTGGACCCAGATCAGCTTGTTTGTTTGTTTGTTTTTTGCTGCTTTACGTCCCAAGTCAACAGCTATGGTCATTGCGGGACTGTCAGTTCACCTAACCACACTTTTTCCTGGGCAGGCTTGTACAAGCGGATAACCAGTAATTCGTGCACATACTTTCGCTTGTAACTGACAACAACCCTTCTTGAATGAATCTGCGGAAGGGAGGAGAATGACCGTAGAAATTATTTCACGATCAATCTCCACGAAAGTATGGGACCAGGCCGGGATCGAACTCGCAACCCCTGGAATTGCAGTCAGACATGCATCTGTAGCCAGACACGTTACCGACTGCGCTACGCCGCCCGGTCGGACCCAGATCAGACCTGACAAGATGTCGAGCCTGATCTGGATCCAATTTATTGACATTCTGATGGTATTCCTGAAAGAATTTTTCAAATTGGTTGATTTTGACGACAATACATGTATAGTATGCAAAATCACCCAGTAGGCATATACATGTACATGTATACTTTTACAGAGCCTTTTCCAACTTTTTCAAAAAGGCCCCTGGCTTGTATTGGGAAAAAATATGCGGCATTTGGGGAATTTTTAGAAGTGTAAACTGCTAAATAATATTTACAATTGTGCATGAATAAAGATGACATTTCAGTGTAAATAGTGCATAACAAAAAACATCCGAGAGTGCCGAAATGCTATCATGGTCTGTCTGTTACAGCATGGCTCAGTGAGCAATTCTGGGGTTATTCATCGATCAAACCTGGTAAGATTTATTTTTACCTTAAGATTGGGAAATTTTTTGAAAATTGGGGAAAAAAGGAGGATATTTTGGATTGGGAATGGGGCCTAATATCGGACCCTGGTGATAGTAAGAAAAGGCCCGGATACTTAACCTTCTTTAAGTAAAACTGAGGATGAAAATGTACTTTTTTCTCAATTAGACTGTCCTTACCTTTGACACCAACTAGAGGTATATAATGATTTCTCCCAGAGCTACTCCAAGCTATACAAAGAGGTCTATTCAGGGATCCATCCTTGCTTTGGCAATCTTCAGGTTTAACAAAGCCAGGCAAAAAGACACCTGAAATAATAACAAGGCCTAAATTAAAATTTAGGTTTGTTTCACCTTACCCGACCTACCCTGAAAAAAGGCCCTACTTAAAAAGAATTATTTCAATTTTTAGTCAAGATTTTTTTTTTTTAAATTTCATGCAAACTTAGAGAATTGTCCAATGTTAGCAGTGTTATCTTAGCAAATTGTTTGTGTATTTAATTTTATTGCCTATAGTGGGACTATACAGTTAAACTTGCCTTAAATGGCCACTCAAAGATAGACACAACAAAGGTCGTTAAGACAAATGGGCGCTAAATGCAGGTCCACTCGGACATTTGACCTGCATTATGCGATAATCGGTCTTGAAAAACAAACGCTTTTATGTCTTTTGTTGAGAGGCCTCTTAAGACAGGTTTTACTGTATAAAATTAAGTTTAATGGGTATCAAATTTGAGAAGTTAAAAAAAAAATCCGACCGACCAACCCATACCATTAAACAGGGTCCGGTAAGGGGAAACAAATATATTTTTAAGGTTGGCCCAAAATATTATGTTTTTTTTGCACATGTAAAGCAAGATATTTAGTGGGCGTGGGGGCCATCGCTTTAGAAAATATCTTCCTCTTTGTGAACACATTGAGGTGAGCAGATTCCGTGGGTGTTCCTGGTGGCTGACTGTATGATGCAACGAACGGAGAACAGCATTGCTGCATTCATCAACTCTGGAAGTGGGGTTCTAATCACCAGGATTATCTCTCAATAATTTTAAGAGTCCTGTGCCCTCATTATCCAGTGTTAATGGTGCAAAACTGTTAATTGACAAAAAAAAATAGGTCCATTCTTACCCACGCATAAACTTCAAGTATATGTGGCCAGCCATGAGATTTTGGGTCAAAATGAGGTACTTGGTCGAAATTGAGATATTGATATTATCTAATACCTATATGTCTCTGGAGTATGCATGTGAAATTTTATTTCAATATCTTCAGCAGTTTCTGAGATATAGGCAAAAGTTCATTGAGACCTACATGATGGAATTTTATAACAGTGCTTTACCTGAGTAATCACCAAAACTTTGCATTCCACTTTTTGAGTCAAGCAGTATGATTGGTCGATGTAATACATTGGCAAGCCCAAAGATATGTATGTTTCTCAACCCTAATGGTTCCCCTTCCGGTGGGATATAGTAGGGATCACACTCATTAATGATATCGTCCCATTCGCTAGAATCAACAAAGTTCTGGAAAAGTGCTTTGTATTTGTCTATATTCTCTCGTATATGTTGACCTAAATTCACACGAAGGGCATGCCAAAACAGTTCCCTACCCACTAGCGCTCTCGATATAGCATGTACAAGACAATGACCATCCCCATCTGCATGTATCGGAATAAGTCTTGTTTCATCATTATTAAATGCTGTTATGTCATTTAAAGTATCCGCTAAGTACTGTAGGCTTCCTGACCTATCTCGGCCGTACCCAATAATGTCCAAATTCTCTGGTTCTATCACAAATGCTCTGTTGCCTAGAATTTTCCCACAATTCAACACTTCATCCTGTCCGAGTTCTTTCAACAATCTTGCCTTCCCAGTTTTTCTATCCATTCCATACGATGTCAAAATTGGTGAAATAAGTTTACAAACATAATTTGACAGACCAAGAACCTTTACGTTATCGGCTCCTTTTTTTGGTTTCCGGTTGCCCAGCAAGATATTCTTTAAAAGATTATGAATCGCAACTTCTGGGTTTGTGACTTCTGCAACATCATGCAGGATTGATTTTTCATGTCTCTGACCACAGCCCGTACATTCAACGCTTTTGTCGTACGATGGGAAATAAAGGCGCGCCTTGCATTCTTCATCTGGACATGTGCCGCACAGGAATTTATACGACTCGGAACTCTTCTGTCTTTTCGTTCGAGCAGCCATTGCTGCTTTTCAAACTCTGAAAGAAAAATAAAAGAGTGGATAAAATCAGAAAACTGAGGGGGGAACTTAACACTTAGTCAGGGCTGTGGAAATGACATGCCCGACCTGGTCCCATTTCATTCAGGACAAGTTAAAAATTTCTATTTACTTGTCCTTGGACAAGTACAAATGCATTAAGTTAATACAATTCTGTATTTCATATTTTGATTAATTATTACGAGCTCACATCTTGCATTGAAAACAGTGTGGATCCTGATCAGCTGGCTTCTTCAGAAGCCAGCTTATCTGGATCTACACTGTTTACAAGAGAAGTCAGCTGATCAGGATCCATACTGTTTACAAGTTAGAGTTGATATATATCTGGTTTTTTTACTGTTTTTGAAAGATTAAATTGTTTAAGCACTGTAAGGTATAAGCTAATTTGCTCTTCGGACAAGTAAAATTTTCTATGGACAAGTACATTTTGGCTTCTTACTTGTCCCTGGACAAGTAGAAAATTTTTTTTATTTCCACACCCCTGCCTTAGTATCAAGGTTGGGTGGAAAATTCCACCCCCGGTATTTACCGGTGGAATTTACCGGTATTTCCCGGCATGGCAAATAAGGCTCAAGTGGCAAATACTGGCAAATAATGGCAAATATATTTTTTTTGCGGCAAAATACTGGCAAATGTGATTTTTAGCTATAAAATGCAGCAGATGATTTAAGAAGTTGACTTAAAATAGTATAATTAAATTAAATGAGTGAAAATGTTAATATTGAATATGAGGCAAGAGTATCAGCATAAAACCTTTGAATACATTTAGACGTGTTAAAACAGCCAAAAATGAAATTTTGAAATAATTTTTAACAATTTATAGTATCTTTAGCCCTTATCATGCTGAATATTTTATGTACTACAAAGTAACACTTCTCCCAAATTTTATCCTGTTCAGCTTAAAATTGTATTTTCAATTAGTGTGTAGATCCTGATAAGATGGCCGCTGAAAGAAACCAGCTGATCAGGATCTAGTGTTTTCAAAAATGGATTCAACAGGACAAGGGTTAATTTTAGGTTCAGCAGGACAAGGGTAAATTCTAATTTGACCTTTAAATGGGGAGAAAATTTACCTGTGTATCTGGCAATTGTTTGACACCTGTGCCTGTCATAAACTATTAAAACAACACATCCCCAAGTGGATACTGTATAGCCAGGGGCAAAGATGAACAATAAGATGTCATGATTGGCTTCATATTTTGGTGATCACAAACAGGTGTCTTTGATTGAGTTGTAGTACAGATAAGGGTCATTCATCCAAATACCCAACTTTAATACTTCATGTTTTAACTTCAGACAATTTAAGTCCAGGTTACCACAAACAGGAGTGTCTTTAATTGATTCATAGTACAGATAAGAGTCACTCACCCAACCTTATCTAAAACTATGCACAAGCCAACTGATGAGTACTTTGGCATGTACGAAACAGGTTTTTTTTCTTCTTCTAAAAATTCACTTTATCAAATTTAAATCATTAAAGAATAAGACTAATACTTTAAACTAAGACAATTTAGCTGAAAGCCTGATAAACTAGTAGAAATTAAATATTAAGTCAAATGACCTCTATTATTGAAATAACCAAATTAAATGTGGACGGTTGTAAATCATATTTGCCAGTATTTTCCATTATTTGCCATTATTTCCCGGTATTTCCCAGTAAATGCCACTGGCATGGCAAATATGCTTATTTGCCGGCATTTTGCCAACCTTGCTTAGTATCCTGATGGATTCTTCCTTCTGGTTTGAGACAGTAAACATAGAATGGTTCATTGTAAATATCTCGGGGTGTCAGGTTATAATTTTAAAAAAATATTGCATTTTTCATTTTTACCTTAACAAATGATGTAGACCCTGATGAAATGCAGAATTTTGCTGCATTTCATCTGGGTCTTCACTATTTGCCAGAGTACCCGTTTAGGGATTTTCTGTATACAAAGGGTTAAGATAGCCAAACAGTTTACATCACAGGGGTGTAAAATTCCACTTGCCCTCTCCCATTTGTGATGAGTGCAAACTGTTTGAATCCAGATTCTGTCGGTCCTGTTCTGGGTCTAAACTGTTTGCTTAGGTTATCAGCAGACAATAGCAAGAAAAGAGCTAACTTTTACTTGGATAACACAGGTTTAGATTAACAGAAATTTTCAGCGTAAAATTGTAAATATTTTCTTATCCATACTTTAGCATATGTTTTGGGCGCTCAAAAGAACCGTCTCATTGAGATGGTTCTTTTGAGTACCCACAACATATGTTTTGGTTGAGAAATAAGAAAATTATTTTTCTGGTACGCACTCTTACCTAAAGGCCTGGATAAGTCTGATACATGTACTATTTTTTATGGAGCAGTCTGGTGCTTGCGCTTTCAAATTACAACAGCAGATGATAAAGCAGATGCATATAGCACAGGTCCAGATAAGGCCAAATAAAAAATACCTGTGTTGAGGGTAGTCTGACCCTACCTAAATTTACTGGCAAAACCTAGACTTTTTTCAAGTTTTCTGAAGAAAAATATTATTTTATGCATTTTGAAGGCCAAATGCCTTTCAAAATGCATAAAATTATATATTTTTCCAGATAAAAAATATGTATGCGTACTCTACCTAAAGTTTTCAGACCCGTTACCCGAAACACACTTTTTAAATTTATTTGCCCTAAGCCAAGAATGTAAGCATAAAATTGTGAATTTTTTATCCATAATTTTAAATGTGTACCCACAATGTATGTTTTGGTTGAGCACTAAGAAAATCACTTTTTGATTATGCATTCTTATCTGGCCCCAGTGCCAATGGTACTGAATGGTAATGCAAGTGTTTTGGTCAGTATATACATGATGGAATTTTTCCTTCTTAAAATCCAAAAATCTTAATTTTTTTAGTAGTCAATTAACCCTTTACCCCATAATGGCGTCTATCATGTATTTGAAAATATTATGGAAAATGGAGTGTTTGCTCCATAAGAGCAAATGCTCAATTTTCCATTTTATTTTTAAAAGTATTCAAAACTTTACTTAACCTTTTTTTGAAATTGTTTCAATGTTGTCTAAAAATAGAAAATGATGGCATGATCTAAAAATAGCCCATGGAGTAAAGGGTTAAGTCTGGTAACGAAAAAAAAGAAGGAAATTAATATGGCAATACCACTCTTCAACCACTTAGGTCTAGTTTACAAGCAAATTTAGCACTTATAGTTATCATTTTATACCAAAACGAATGATAAGAGTGTTTTTAGTCATCAGACCTACCCTATATTTTCTTCCGACCCCAGGGCTCTACAGTAAGCATGTTCCTATAGTTACCTGTACTAGTAGAATCATGGTCAGGACAAGTAAATTCTGGGCCATGGTAGCCCGATCGGGCTAGTTCGAAAAATACTTTCAAATGTAGCACAGAATGTTACTCACCGAGCCCTATGGAGCTCAACTTATTTATGAAGATACAGATTTTATAAACAGACTTGTACATGCATAATACACAAGTTTACAGCTTTTTTGACACTTGCACATGCGTTGGCTCCTCTAATGTTCAATTTTATATAATTTGAAAATAAGCGCATTTTAGGTCAGGGCTAGTGCATTTTAGGTCAGGACAAGTACATTTCACAAAGTCCTTGTCCGACAGGGCTAGTAGGTTAAAATGTTAACGTAGAGCCCTGGACCCTACAGATTATATTGCTTATCCTGAAAAATATTGCTTTTCAGCAGTGCTTGCACTAACATTTGAATTTGCAAGTCCTTTGCCGGCTTGTCGTGAAACGATTTTTTGCACGGTGACTGTGACCATATCAGCAGGAACAAAGAAGTCTATATTATTTCCTGATTCCGCTAAAATTATAAAGAAGACACAAGGCCTTTTTAAAACTTTCTGTTCACTCATCTAACAAAATGTTAAAAAAAGTTTACCCAAAAATACCAACCAACCTACCTAACAGGTGAGGACAAGACCGTTAACACACATACACATTAGTTGTTTGGCCTTATATCATCAGTTTAGTTAAGTGCTGATCGTTAAGCTGTTCTTGTTTGTAGTGTAGATGTGTGATTCACAGCTGTTAGCCAAGTAAACTTTAAGGGTAGTCTCTGGTTTACCGGGTACATTCTATTCTATTTGTTGTTTAGGCATTGCCACCATATTGGAAACTGAATAGATCAAAACAAGATGGCCTACAAATGATTAAATAGCCCTTACACGAAAAGGAAGCAGGGGTGTCGGAGCACAAAATGTTAAACCCAGAAATATCATCCAACCTGCCTAATGGCGTGGGGACAAGACCATTAACACACATACACATTGTTTGGCCTAAGTCCTGGTTAGAGTGGTCTACTGTCACACAAGAGTTCTGGGTTTGAATCCTGGCGGTGGCAGTGGTAATTCGGTTGCGCCTGAGTCGGCCTCTGGGAGCAGTGGGGGCTATACACAGGTGTGGTTGATGCCCAGCTCTCAGGAAATAAAAGGGGGAAGAGTGTAGTGACTGTGTCGTTCCTAACAGCCTCCCTGTTGGGTTGACTCTTAAGCGACATGGTTAGAGTGGTCGACTATCACGCAGGAGTTCTGGGTTCGAATCCTGGCGGACCCAAAATATTTCCCCTTTGGATTACTTCACAACATAAACTGCCCCCGGTAAACCAGAGGTGCGCCAATTTTAATGTGACAGAGTTATGTGATAACTGCTGGACTCATTCGCTCAATTTGAAATAAATTTTCTGCTAAATGTTAAACTGACATGTAAGGCCGGACCAAATTGATGGTACAGTATCCTGTGTAGTAAAATCTATATTTAGTATTTTGACACGGCTGTTGTTGTTGATCACAACCACACCAGGGATTATCTAGTCACACATCACCATTTTGTACCCCTGGACATAGCACTGAATTCAGGGCGATATGATGGATTTTTATTTTATGTTATCATATAGCCCTGATTATTTAAGCCTCTATCTTTTCCCTTACTGTTATCGTGGACGTAAACCAAGTTGAAAACACATTTCCAAACAGTGTCTTCCTCTAACACTACTCCATTTTGTATGTTTATAGGTTTATCTATATTTTGCTATTTAGTTTGCCGCTGATGCATATCTGATTAATTCTAAAAAGATAAAATACTCCTGTCCACACAGAATGTTTACACTATTTGTTTTCAAAACATGGCGTCATTTTTGTCTTCTGAGCTGAAGAGCATGCTTTTTCTGTGGGCACTAAAGTCACGCACGAATTTGTTTTGGTATTTAATGTACCGACAATGACCCGTTTACTTTCCGTTTTCTGAATACACAGATGTTTTAACAACATTAAATACCAAAATCAGACTTATATAATGTTTTCTTTTACCTCCCTTATTATCATAATTGGCCTAAAAATGATCATACCTGGTTTGTTGAGATTAAAAGAATCCAATACTATCTCACCATACATTTGTTACATGTAGATATTTGCAAAAAAAGATGACCAATTACCGATCTAACTGGGGCCGCCTTTTACCAATTTGTTGCCATCGAGAACTACCCAGTTGGACATGTACAAACTGTGTCCGAGGAGTTCTTAATGGCAATGGATGGGATCCTTTTTTGTGCATACAGGTTGATTTTTATGGTGACCTCTCTCACCATTTGTAATAGGTTTTCTTTTAATATCTTGATGAATGTCAACGAATAAAGGTCAATCTTCAACCTAGTATGCAAATTTTTCACCCTGGTTCTGTAATCCGACGGATGTCACTGGATTGAAAATTGACTATTTTCAGATAAGGAACTCCCCCACTTCCGCTAACAGGAAATACATAGAAAAAAATCCAAATGGTTTTGCATATTCAAACAATGACATCATTATACAATTCTAATCATAAACCATTGCGCACATGTTCAAAAAGAAGGTCAAAACACCCAATGTCTCTATATAAGATTCACGTGGCGCCTTAAAAACGATGGGTACCAATTGTGTGTATTGATTGACTGATAGCCTAGGGTCAGTCTGATTACCGCAGGATACCACAGGATACCGCAGGATCCCTTGACATGGGCGTTTTCGATGGATTTTACCATGTTATTACACGGAATAAGTATTTTATAATAAATAACAGTAAATATCTTCACTTGTTTTTGTTTCTATTGGTGAAAATAGCCATGCAATAAACCAACTGATTGAAAATACACCCTGTCACATTAGCCTAAGGATAACACATTATTATTTCAAATACTAAATTTCGACAAATCATATGATTATTTCCTTATTTATATTTGATAAATTTTTCAGAACTATAAATCATGAGTTAAGGTTTTCCTAGATTAAGATGATATTTGAAATAATTTTTTAACGAATCCTGCGGTATCCTGTCGTGCAATATCACATGTGTGACAATATAAAATAGGTTCCCCCATTATATCTTTAGTTAAGAGTTAGAGTTATTCTTGTTAGAAAATCTTCAAACATATGTCTTGAATGATGTATCCAGCTTTTCATTTAAGAAAATTAACTATATAGTAGCACTTTGAGGGATCCTGCGGTAGCCTACCTGTGCTGCATAATGCTGGTTTGACCTCATTAAAACTTTTCGCACATACTATTTTTAGGCATTTTTAGTATTGATTGCTTAATTTCAAAATATAATGTCACCAAATTAAATATATTGAGCTTTTTATAGAGTAAAATGATATAAATTATAGCATTTTAGGGATCCTGCGGTATCCTGCAGTATCCTGCGGTAATCAGACTGACCGGATAGCCTATTCGAACATAAGCGTGTGATAGTAAAGCTATTCAGCGTGCAGCAAGGTTAGCCATGAAATAAAAAATATTTTCTTTCACTTATATCTTACTGATCACTGCGCAAAAGTAATTTGATTCTGATCTTTCTAATCCATCGCTTCTTGTCGTAAACAAGCTGACCCTCTCTCGGTTCAGAGGTCAATGTACTCTTGTGTTAGCTTGCTACTTTTGGCGGGAAACTTGTCACGTGAGCACATGATCAGAATAACAATTGTCCGCCTTGTTGGAAAAGTCCATTTTCGGTCTGATTATGACATTTTGGGACATGACAACTTAGCTTCCTTTCCGAAAATTAGATTTATACGGGTGGGGTATGTGATTGTTAAGGATTTCTGTCAAGTTAGTATCTCATTTTCTTTGGCATTCTTGGAAATCGACTTTCATTTTCTGAAATAGGACATTACTCGTTATAATTTGATAGAAAATAGGGGGCGCTACAATGCACAATAATACAGAAACGTGTCTGCTGCGAGGGTACCAACATTGAGTAAGTTAACAGAATCAATAGCTTTAACAATTTTGCCCTGATTTTCAAAATTCAAACACCTACTTGTTTCTTATATTGTCCAAATCCACTGTTAATCTTATTATAATAATGTACTGAGTTTTTGAAAAAGCCCTGACATACCTTACCTAGTCATGGGGAGTATAACCAGTATCGGGTTTTATTATAATATTTCTCAACAACGTTTTATTAAGTTCGTCTCATCAATTCAACATCCGAATTTTATCGCAAAAAACGTCATCACCCCTAGCTCGTGAAAAGCATGCAAAATGGCTACGATGAGCCGAAAAACAACAACAAGAACATGATATTACAGATTGCATTGATCGTGTCATAATAACGAAGTCAATGGTAACATTTTTATAACTTTGGTTGTGTATGTAAAACACATGAAGAAGTCTAAATGGTTGGATTGTCAAGGAAACGAGTTTTTTCCCAAAACAAAAGGGGACTCCATCACTGGTCAAGATAGAGCACAAAAACACTGCGACTTTAGATTCAGCCAGTTCGAAAAAAAATCTAAAGTCGCAGTTCTGCAACTACCCTGGACATGGAAATTAGACCAGCATTTTTCAAAAGTGTATAATTTCCCAAGGTCATCCAGTAGCCCCAACCCGAAACCACACTGGTGGTAGGTGCATTATTCATGCAACAAGACTGTTAACACCACTGGCTGCTGAAACAGCAAATGGAGAAAAAAAACTGTCAGACTGTGACGCAATTTCGTTTCTGAGTAGATAAATTTACTCATTTAAATGTCTCTAATGGAATAATCAGTGCCAGCGTCATTCCAAAAAAGATTGGGGTTATTTTTTGCTTTAAATGAATCTATAATTAACCTCGAAATCCCGGTTGACAAGAGAGATAAACTGCGAAATCTCTACACCACTTTCAGTTTGATGTTTTTGTCCACCATTAAACTGCAGCAGTGTTTTGTAACGAGCAATTTCATTGGGTCAAGGAATATATAATGATGGTGCCCGGCGTCAGATCTAAGTTCATGGGCGTAGACAACCCTTACAAAAAGAAAATCTTGCTGCAAGCTTACTCTAAGGTTGCCGCAAGGTTACTGCGAAGAAATCATTCGCCACAGAACTTGGAAAAAGTTCGCAGGACTTCGCCGCTAGCGGAAATGTTCTTGCGACCTTTACCAAAGCATTGCCACAGACAGCAGAACATAATATAATGTCCTGCAACCTGCTGGTAACTTTGCCATAGGTTTGCCAGAGAAACATTAAAATGCAATTAAGCACCACAGGTCTTCCAAAAGAATTATCTTCTCAGTTTCCATAGTTACAATATGGTACTCATTAACTTAGAAGACAAGATCTTGTCTAAAATTCTAAAATACTGGTCACTTATAGAGACTGAGTGAAAGAGATAACATGGTCAGAAAATAAAGCAGAGTGTGAAAGGAATTCTCTTTTCTTTGTTTTTTTTGAATATAGATATTTTGTAAAAAGAATCTTCTATATTTGGACACAGGGATGTAAAGGTCTAAGCAGGTAGGTTTAAAACTATTTTTGTCTTTACTTTATACTAAAATTGTGTCTCCCTAGACACTAGCTATCATTGGTGGAACTTAAACAAATTATTCTAGAGCTGAAGTACATTGGCAGTATAGCTATTCAAGCTATTAAAAAGTTACTTTTTCACCAATAATGTTTCTATATCATATATACATTAACAGCGATTCATTGAGTGCTTAAACGCTGCAACAGTTTTGTCTGCTGGTAAGTTTTGCATACAGTTTAGACTCAGATCAGGCCCAACAAAAAGGCGGGACAAAAGATAGGGCCTGATCTGGATCCAAACTGTTTCATGTTCAAAAACTTTGAAAATTAAAACCAGCAGAAGAATGGAGATTTACCCAGGCACTTGAAATATTCAATTCAGAGGCAATAACCTATAATGTATTACTCAAGGGAGGTCACCACAATGTAAACCCTTTAAGGGGGATACTAGTTAATTTTCAAGGGAGCTAATCTCTCTCTTGAAGGGAGGTAATCTATTATATGAACACCACTGAAATCTATGAATATTCATTAGCCACTATCAGTGTGCCAAAGCATTACCAGAAGCTGTGGTAATGTTCTGGCGATGTTTGCAGCTGCTTTGCCGAAAGTTTCTTATGAATATTCATTATGTGAAGTCATCACTGAAGCATCACCAGAAGCCGTAATTGAAGGGATGACTTTCCTGTGAGTTTGCCAGAGGATAGCCATAAACAAATAAGGAGCTCATTTGCATGGTAAAAGATTGCCATAACCTTGCAGCAAACATTGCAGAAAGCTTATGGCAGCTTTATTGTAGCTCAGCGGCAAGGTTCACCAGAGGCCTGTTTTTTGCTAAGGGAAGTGCGTGTTTGAATTCACATCCCACTGAAACTTTGAAACAAACAAACGTTTGGCTAAATTTTTGTTTAAAAAAGGAGTGCCCAAAACTCCTCTGTGGACTGGGTATTTGGCGACAGAAGGAGACAGACTATTCCAATGTGGAATAGTTCGGGGAAAAAAGGAAATCTTCAGGGCATCACTGTATGTCTGGTGTCTGCGGTATTAAGCACTATGTGATGACCTGGTAGTTTTCAAACTGTGAGCAGGGTTCATATACTTGTCTTTTTCAATAGACACTGCTCCACAGTAGCTCTTGTGAAAGAGAAGCAAGGAGGACTGTCCCCTCTGGGCCTCAAGATATGGCCTTTCAAGCTCATCAAGCATTTCGCCATCTCCTGCTGGTCAAGCGAGCTGCTGTCCTCTGAACTGTCTCAATCTGATTGATCTGAAGTTTCGATGGAGGACTCCAAATGGGTGCTGCATACTCTAGTTTAGGCCAAACCAAAGTTTTGTATGCAACTTCCTTAGTACTCGTACAAAAGCCAAGTTCCTGAGAAGAAAACCAAGTGTCTTAGCTGCTTTGGAAGAGATTTCTGAGACATGCTGACCCCAATCCATGTTATCATTGATGGTGATACCAAGGTACTTTGCGGACTGAACATTTTCCAAAGTTTAGTTGTGTAGTGAATAGTCGAAGAGAATTTGTTTGTGATGCTAATGCCAAGTCACTCTCATTGAGTGACATTTGGCTACATTAAATTTCATTTGCCAATCGGCTTCCCACTGTCCTAATCCCTAAGATCTATCACAGTCCTTATTAGTTAGATTATGAACCCAAATCACAACCAACTTCACTATGCTGACTGGCTTATTTTGACAAGCTATTTGCAGGAAATGCCATAATCACGCACTGCAGACCAACCAAAGACACCGTGAGGAAGAACCACAGTACACGTTGTATTCACAAAGCATCGTAGAGATAATTAAAGTGGAGAAAAAGGCAAAGATCAGGAATTGATACAATCAAGTAACAGAACTGAACTGGAACACCATATGGGAAAGTGACAAAACGCAAGAAAACACATCACTCAATAGAGCCAAGAGACCAGCCCTTTCCCAGCTGGTGACGACAATGCTGCAAGGAACAGACAAGACAGCATAACAAAGATAAACACATAGGTTTAGTAAAGTACAATGGGGCTGACCAAAGACATTGCATCAGGCCCCAACCCTTTCATCTATAGATGTCTTTAAGTCTGAACCGTCATAGATTCTGAGGTCCAAACCGCTGGCGTGCAATTCAAGAGGAAATCAATGTTGTCAACCATGCTTGGTTGATCGCCAAGCATACAGACACAATACATTAATATTACAACCAATCTTATTATAATGAGAAATTATTTTACTGAACTGCAAAGAATTTTTTTTAGTGCCAACAATTTGCTTTAATTTATACACTTAGTCGCCATAAAATTCCGACTCTGAAAGTCCCTGGCGCATGAGAGATTTAGGTCCAGCTAAAAAGTAAAGTAAAGCAACCAGCTCAGTCCTCCTCATCAGGAAGATTGCAAAATAGAAAGGACACCACGTACTGCATAACAAATCAAGGACCAAACATAGAACCCACAAGGACAACGTGAGCAACAATAAAACAACGAATCAACAACAACAGACCAACCACCTTAGAATGGGAAGCAGCCTTATCCACCAGGGATGGGGGAAATTAATTCATTTTACTGGTACCAAATCTTCGCCTAGATTCGTTTGTTGTTAAACCATACTTTTAATCTCCAGTACACACAGTCATTTACCATATCACAGTTCCTGAACTTTACCGATACAAGGGAGTGTATTGTTGTTATGCAGTTATGAAAGTAAGAAAAAGGGCAAAGATCAGGAATCGATACAATCAAGCACCACACCTGACCCAGGATACCAATGGGAAAGTGACAAGTTCACAATTAGACACCATAAACGAGAGCCAAGAGGTCAGCCCTTTCCCAGCAGGTGACCACAAGGCTCGGCACAAGGCATCGATAAACAGACGTGCATGCAAAAATAATGAAAACAAGACAGAAATAACAGAAATGATCAACAAAAGAAGCATCGCCTTGGAACGATCAGTAAAAATATTTTAAGCTTTGTTTATCTTATTATATGTATTCTATACTGAGTTGTATGCGTATTCTTGTGTTTCTTCCTCTGGGTTCCAGAGGTTGATTGTGGTGCTTCCTGGTCATAATCACTTGTTTTCTGTCATTGCAGACACTTTACCCCTTAACCCCTATCCAAAATTGTGTAGCTACTGTCCTTCATTCGTGCTTACTTTATTGCAAATAGTTTACAAGAGGTGTTTCATGTTTATGTTTATTTGAACAAAATTGAAATGGCTGTAACTCATTTGTTCCTCATTTTATTTTATAATAATTGATTTACATAGGTTAGTCTGATCTCTAGAAATACGCAGTCACCAAGAAAATAGCTCTTAACTAAATTCGCTGGTGTGAAACAGTCTCTGAAGATGAATAGGCAAATTTTATGCGTATAAAAATGCTGTCTGAATCAAAATGTTCTGAATCGTTCTCGAACGATTTCTCTTAAAGTGATGAAGTTTTTCTCTGGAAACCTAATATAAATTGTATATAAATGACTAAGTGTGTTCTGTTAGATAATAGAGCATTTCAGTTGGATATTTACTTTTTGGAAGCAACTTGAACATCAAATTTTATGGTTTACAGTTTCCAAGGCAACACTAAATTGTATGCAAAGTACATGAATACAATTTTTGGTGATCAGTTTTTAGTTTCGGCGATATATACTATGCACAATAAACTTAGCAATTGTTTTGTATGGGTGAGCCCATCCACATCAGATCTCGAGTTTCATTTTCCGTCATGAAGATACAAGCGCCGATCATCTGACAAGATTTTCCATTTAAAGAAATACAGAATTACCAAACGCAGCGGCCGTGCTAAAGTGACGTTTGATTTTAAGACTAGCGGATAACGTGGGTATGTCTGATCATCTGGGGAAGCCAAAACCATTTTCAAACGATTGTTTGGTCACTGAAAACCAAAAAAGCATAGCAAATGCTGCAATTTTCTGAACGTTCTCAGAGAAATAAAGGACCAATTTTCACAATTTGACGTTTTTACTAATGCTTTTACGTTATCACCTATGAACAGTGTTTCTAGTCGGGTTTTCTTGAACCATATCAGCAAGTAAAACTGCTTGATGCCTTCCAACACATGCAGACAAATAATGTTGAATGAAACATCTTCACTAATACAGTGCACGAGCCGAAAGATACAATTTAACGTCACCTTTATCTCGCAATTGCGTCGCACCATTTTTCAGTAACTTACGGTTTTAATCAACCATAAGATGAGTTTCATTGTAAGCCTTTGGTATTTTTGTAAACTGAGTCTCTGTTGAATTGGCACGCCAATTAACATCAGAAGTTTAATCAAATGATCACTACGTTTTGACGTCATTGATGGCAGCTGATTTTTTCAGCATGAAATCTCTATCACATCTATTACATAACCAAAAGTTTTTATAGGCGTATGATGCATGAGGAAGATGAAAGACCGCCAAACGAAAAATCACATGCTTATCATTTAAGCATTACTTACAACGGATGTGAATTTTGCTTACTGACCCCTTCTGAAATTCTTGCTCTACCCAAACACCTATTTAAAGGATGGCGTCTGAAATTTCGTGGTTTCATTTGCCTAAGATCCTGTTCTCGTCATTGCAATTGAAATTGGTCGGCACTGCACAAAGATGAGCACAAAATATATGCGAAACATAAGAAATTGCTAAACTTATTGTGCTTAGTATACTTAAAATATCTAAGACTTTGAGTCGGCTGTGAGTTTTGAGAATTTGTTTTTCTTTATTCTTCTAGGACACATTTTATACACAGAATACCCATTTTGGGGCACTTGCATGGTAAAACTTATTAAGCCCAGCTGTCAAGCAAAAATAGGCTCACAGAAGCTGTTTTCATTTGAATAATAGACTGAATGTTCCTCTAAACTTAAAAAGAAAATTACACACTTAAAGCTGCATAGTCTGTAACTTTTGATCTTTTAATTTTAGAAATAATGTTTCTATTTTTCAAAAACACAGCAAAAAACTAAAATTCCGGTATACATTTTACCAATTTCGTCAATCTTAACAAATTATCAGTATCAAAACAACAGCATTTATGTTAAAAATTAACTGTCTATAATTATTGGAGGGACCGACAATAGAAAACACACACCTATTTTATATGATAATTCACTTTTCCGTGCAGTTTCAGCTATATTTAACAGATTTATTGTGAAAACATAACTTAATTCTACTTTAACAAAAATAATGATTTAAAAAGAATTTTTTTTTTCGAAAAAAGTTCATAGTTGCAGACTTAGCCTCTTTAAAATACGCATTTGCATAAAATATATCACCCGTTTTAACTCTTAAAATCATTAAAAGGGGTGGGGTGGTGGGTGTGTATTTCGGACCACCGTTTTATGATTATGCTTTAAATTGACATTTTGTCTATTTGACCACACCTGGAACATGTCTGTTTGGTATAATAAAGCAAAATTTGTTTGTTTTATTTATATGCGACCGCAAAAAGTGAAATTCACTTCTGTTCAAATAAACATGAAACAGGTCTCGTAGAGTAGGGATCCCATGTACAATCAAATCGATTCCTGATCTTCCCTTCTTCCATACTTTGTTCAAATGCCAATTTAAATTAACCATTCACCTTATAGATACGTCTATTAACATTTTTACAAACAGAGCAGACCCAGATCAGACAGCTCTTGTAAGAGCTGCATGATCAGGGTCTACTCTAGTTGCTTATGGAAATATGAGTAGATATGATCCTGCACTAGTGGATATTGCAAGTAATTTTCTTTGTTTTACTACAAACTTGAAAGTTCATTGACGCAATTATTCATAATGGGTGGAGCTTAGCATGAATATTCATGAAGGAAAGGGTAAACGGCAACACCAGAAGGACTGGAAAAGTAATACTACCAATTCCACTGGCACACAATCTTGATGAGGATCCATTCAATATCGAACTAATGAAACAAAGTAAGTGAGAATATCAGGAAATACCACAATCACAAACCGCAGACAACCCATGGCACCGCGAGGAAGAGCCATACAACCATAAATAACAATAAACTATGAAACAACAACATAACCACTGTCTTAGAATGGACGGTCAAAGCCACTGGGAGACGGGGAGGGGGTAAATGCATTTTACTGGACAAAGCAAATCTTCGCCCTAGATTCTGCTGTTATAAAATCAATAAAAAATGTTCGCAGGAAGGCTTCCAAACTTATGCATCAGCACAGAGATACAATCATATTATGATGAAACAAAGAAAAGGGCGCATGACTCACATATAGAGCTAAAGAAACCCTCAAGTTTAGCCACAGTGGACCCAGACAAAGACACATGTCTACTTGTATTACTTGACTTTTCGCTTACTGTAAAGGCGGCAACTTGAATATTCATATCTGGGTGTGGTTCGGCTATTTCAACTGCTAAGGAAGGGAAATCAGGTTTTATTTATAATTTGGTAAGAGTTGATAAGCTTTTTGAGCCGCGCAAACGTGCATGCATTTCATGAAAATCCTAACCGTATACACACTGAACTCACATTTATTAACCCTTAAAGCGCATAATCACAAAATGAATGTTTTTGTCGTCCACTTAACTATTTGAAGTATCATAGATAAACAGTGTGAATCCAGATCAGACTGCTCCTGTAGGAGCAGTCTGATCTGGGTCCACAATGTTTGCCTCCCTGCTTATGTTAAATAGACATTTTCAGATGCAATTAGTTTGCTGACGTTTTAAGGACTAAATAATGACTGAGGTGGTGGCACAAGATGAGACAGTTACTTTTGAATAAAACCACGCCTCCTTTTCAGCTTTTACCTATGTCTAAAGTTGACTAGTCCTAATTACGCATTCATGAAGCGCCGCCTTTACAGAAAGCGAAAAGTCAAGTAATAGATCTAAACAATTCACAGAGCGTTATATAACGTTGGGCGTACATGTACGCTATTTGCCAGTGTGTCACAGTGTATCATTTGGAGACGCTAGTCTTCGTTCCCCAAGTGCACACTTGATCATTAGCTCGCAATGTTCTATTGTTATTCGTTAATAAGAATTAAATAGGCACTACCTATTTTCGTGCGTCCAAGTTAAACTTTCCAGATTTGTATTTGGAAAGAAAAAAAAATGATTTTTTGGTAATAAACAAGAATTTTATTTTTATTTTAATGACATGCCCATAAGTAAAGCATAGACATTTGCTATTTTTACAAATGAAATAAAGGGTGTTGATCATAATTGGAGTATATTATTGGTTACTTCTCATTGCATCAAATGGAGAGTATTTTCGTACACAGCCTTCTTTCCAGCGAATATACCAAGGCCTATTAGTTTCATGTGGACCTGAATTGCTCACCTGATATTGAATCACAATATCTCCTTAATAATGTTAAACTACGTCGTGGTCAACCTAGGTTTATTATTATTAAAATATTGTATATGGCTCCCAAGCCTCACACCCCAATGCTACAAAGCAAAACGACCTTATGCTACAGATCAAGCACAATTTGCCTTTTGGCTCAAGAGAAGAAAAATTTAAGGGTTTTTACAATATTTGGGCTCGGTGCCCATTTTGGTCAAGTTACTTTAAACAAAATTTAATATATTGTTTTATTTAATGCATACTCCATATGAAATTTGAGTTCAATCAGCCAAGTAGTTTCTGAGAAAAAACTGCTTAGATATGTATGTGACAGTCCAAAGTGAGTTGCCTTGGATGAAAGGTCAAGGCCAGCTTTACATTTGGTACTTATATAAAAGTTGTTAGGTATAATAGTTTTGGGGAAATGTGAAGTTCCATACACAAAAAGCCAATATAGCTTTAAAGGGCTTCTTACATGGTATGGGATATTACCATGGGAGTCTGCCCACGCTAGGAATTTTATAATATTATGTTTATTAATTGTCTGGGGTAATGACTTTTATATTTAAGGTGCATTTGAGTTTTTATGCAATTCCATTGCTAACTTATGACGTGATGTATATCACAACAATACCTTAGGGTACCCAGTTATAATTATTTCTAAAGTAATTGACATATCATGTAACGAGCGCAGAAATGTTTTATTAATTAACTATATCATTGATAAGTTCGTTGATACTATAAATGGCTTTGTATGTATTTGGATAGCGGGTGGGCATTCATTTTTATGACATGGTACCCCAATTTTCAACTGTATAGTATGTATTCAGTCAAATTTGAAATTAATTTTTTTACAAGTTGCGGTCTTTGTCAAGATACCATTTCAACATATAATTTATCCATATATGTTAAGAATATGTAGACCAAATTGCATGAAATTCAAGGACTGGTAACATATTTTTTCAACTTTATGTAAACACATGGCTCTAATTCATTGAAATGTAAAAATACCATAATTATTTTTCAGTGCGAACTATACTTGAATTTTTGCTTTGCTTGAATCAACATGCCGGAATATTATTGGTAGAAGTTGACATGTTCAGTGTTTTTCCCAATTATGAATTGGCAAAGAAAAATACAATATTTTTTTTATATTAAGTGTCATGATTCTTATTTAGTGAAGTGCTTACACAATAATACTACTCAAAATGATACAATATGGTGGCACCTGTACTTACCACATCTAGTTTCTAACGTTAAACCTACATCTAACCAATGTCATACGTAATATGTAACATTATTAAGAATTTTAATTCATACAGAAGAGAAACCTTATGACAAGTCAGTTCATACAGAGGAAACTAATATGTATGATTTTATAATTGTAAAAGTAAGTACGGGTGCAAAGATCAGGAGTCGATACAATCAAGTACCACACCGACCCAATTAAGCCTAATTAATAAACCTGGTTCACAAGAATAACCCCCTGTCAAACCTATTGTTTAAATTAACCATTTTGGTCACAGAGAACTCCTGGCCTCAAAGATATTGCTAATTTAATGCTGAAATCTTCTCTGAACATTCTGTTCTGTAAAACTGATGCTGATTTTCATCAAATATCAACATTTATACTTTAGCTGGCTCGTTTTTGGACCTCACTTATTCATGTAGAACACTGTTCTATGATACCTTTGATAAGACTCTGTTACACTTTATCCTGGTCACAGCACCAAAATGCGGTTACTCTAGTTTAGTTGGGATGTAAAGAAAATATTTGGTCTTCTTGTTTACACACGTTTATTGTTATGATATAATGTTTCTTAAACAATAGTATTCAGGACTTGAGGAATAATTACATATTGTCTTGGCCCCATAGTGCCATGACATGGGACCATGACCTTCAGCATTTCCGACCATTGAATCATTTGAAATTGTCTTAACACGTCTTTCTTTACGAAAAGTTGAAGTAGATTTAAAAAAACAACCTCCTTTTGTCGAGTTATTGATTCATTTTCAACTAAATAATAAATTTTGCTAAAACTGAACTATACCCATAAGAGATAGGAAATAACAAAGTTACCGCTTTTGGATTTTCATGAAATTTGGCTCAGATCAGCAGGATATAAATGGCATGTTTTTGTGATAATATGATATCTTGACAAAGACTAGAACATATCTAGTTTTGGAATTAAATGTTGAATTTTTTGTATTTTTTTGAGAAAAAATATTGAATTTTTATAATCACTTCTTCAGAAAACGTAAATCACAATTTATCCAAATGGGTTTGTGGTATTAATATAATGCCTATGGTATTTTGGATTCAATCTAGATGACAAATCATAGAAATAAACAAAACTATAGATTTAGGACATAGAAATTTAGAGATAGGTACCACCTCAAAGGTGGAGTACGTCAGGGTTGCTTCCTAAGCCTTATTCTTAACAATCTAATTCGATAAATACATTTTCATAGTTTGTATATAATGAGTTATTAATACGCAAAGTTTAAAGAAAATCCATGCATGGGCACAAATGTAAGTACCCCTTTGCATTATAATCCTCATATATACAAGAGAGCCCTAGGGACCTGGATCGCGCATCCGGATTCCTGACACATGATGTATTGGTCTGTGGCTAAAGAGATATGATTTCAAGATTTTAGCTCTTATAGCCATGTTGTTCAGCCAAGCTGAACGTTCTGTGAAATTTGGTAGGGGGCATCATGAGGAACATTTCTGTGATATTATTTTTTAATTTGGACCAGTGGCTCAGGAGAAGACATTGTTAATAGTCATTTCTCATCGAGAGCTCTGGTGATCCCTTCGTTCAGTGGAGCGAAACCATTTGTGCAATTTTGGTAGAGGACATTTTACGGACAATTCTGAGAAATTATTTTGAATTTGGACCAGCGGTTTAGGAGGAGATGCCATTTAAAGACATTTCATATCTAGAGCTCTGGAGGCCCTTTTGCTCGGCAGAGAGAACCACTGTGCAATTTTTGTTAGAGGGCATCATCAGTAACAATTCTGTGAAATTATTTGTATTTGGACCAGTGGGTCAGATGTCGTTTAAAGACATTTATCTAGAGCTCTGGCGACCCCTTTATTTGGCCAAGCGGAGCCATTTGTGCAATTTAAGTAGATGCCATCATGAGGGACAATTCTGAGAAATTATTTTGAATATGAACCAGTGGTTCAGGAGATTCCGTTTTAAAGATAATTCTTATCTAGAGCTCTGGAGGTCCTTTTGTTCAGCGGAGCAGAAAAATTGGTAGAATTTTGGTAAAGGGCATTATGATGAACAATCCAAGATGCATACACACGTTGAATTTGGGATTCCTAACTCAAAAAATGTAGGAGATATGCTACGGACACAAATATTCTAGAAACGAGGTCAAGGTCAACAGTAATCCCAAAATGGTACTCGACACTGGCATCCCAAGATGCATCCACACATCAATTTTTGGATTCTACCTCAAATAATGTAAGAGATATGCTAGGGACGCGATTATTCTAGATATGAGGTCACAGGACAAGGTCACATTGACCCAAATATCGTGTGTGACACATTGCCATCCCATTATGCATCCATACACCAAATTTTAGATTCTTACCTCAAATAATGTAGAGGATATGCTCCGGACATGATTATTCTAGAAATTAGGTCAGCGGTCAAGGTCACAGTGACCCCAAAATAGTACGAGACACTCAGTTATTTCAAGATGCATCCAAACACCAAATTCGAGATGCCTATCTCAAATAATACTGGAGATATTCCTCGGACACGAAAGCGTAATTGACGGAGAGACGGATACAATCGAGCAAACTTATAGCCCCCCCCCCCCACCCCAAAAAAAAAAAAAAAAAAAAAAAAAAAAAAAAATAGGGATTTATACTTTGAACAGACTTGGGTGATGCTACATACCAAATATCAGGCTCTAGGCATTGTGGTTTCAGACAAGAAGATTTTTAGTTTTCATCTCGCAGATATATTCTTAGCCCATCTGATCTAGATATACAACGGACATGAACCATTGTGAATAATAATTATTGAAGAGGGCCATAAAAGGATCATTCCTGTAAAAGCGCCGCGGGTTGGTCTGCAGTGTGTGATTGTGGTATTTCCTGATCATACTCATTTACTCCTTGGTCAAAATCCAATAAGAAGTTAAGGAGGAGATGCCCCTTGAAGCAATTGTTGACGATGCATGGTGGACGACTGACATCCAATGATCACAATAGGATCTAAAAACTTTCCAATGAACATTCCTGTGACGCTTCGTAGTTTAGGGGATGTTATTTAAAGCAAATTGTTGACTGAGAGATGACGGACATGAAAGGGTCACAAAAGTTCATATTGAGCCTATGGCTAAGGTGTAATGAAATGCTGTTTTGATTATTAAGGACTACCATTTACTTGGCATTGTTGGCCTAGAGTTCATGGAATTAAAATTATAGTTCCTTGTGGTACTCTATTGGAACTATGTTGGAATGGAGTGCAGGGACATGCATGGAGATTGCAAAGGACAACAAGAGCATGGTCAGGCAAGGCATATATGCACAACTACTAGTTTGACAGCAATGGGGCCACCAATATAAAATCTTGAAAAGAGAAAAGTCATAGGCTTTTTGGTTCCAGAGAAAACTATTCTTGAAGGGTTTTGCCATATTTTAGCCCTGCAGCGATCCCGACTGTGTAATCAGTACCATGAAACTAGCTTTTCTCGCTCTATCCTATGGATCTCAATGTGACATCTGAGTAGAGTTTGCCCAGTGTTTGAACATGTTGAAAGAGGGATGACAGAATATTTCGTATACTATATGCTCGCCTATAAATCAGTTCACACTAAATGTGATAGTTCACACACAGAGATGCTTAAATATCGTTTCAGTGTCTAGCCTGTTATGTACTCGATACACAATTTAACAAAGTGGGTTCTAGCTCTGAACTAATTTATTTCTACAAACAGCAGAATATTATACGAGGCAATTATGATAAGCAGGGTGTGCTATTGTTTTAGGCTATCAAGAGTTTCGTACAGTCTTTACTGTAATAAGCTGTCAGTACACAACATTTCCCCTCCTCTAGATTGGAAGTTCTCACTGTTATTGACTTTGCTAGTCCATAATGTTACTGACTGTGCTCGTGGTATACGTCTGTGAGTGACGTTATTTAATCCAAGTCAGAATGTCTACTTGTGTTAGACGCATGTTATTAAATCCAAGTGTCTTTGGAACAGTATTTTCCATTAACTGTAGTATGTGGAACATAAGATTACATTGCATATACGTAAAAGCATGTACGATAAACAATACATTCACTTCCTTTAGCCTGGATTCAATGAGACAAGCCGTTATCAATTGAAAACTATATCATTCAAGCTGCACATAATATTCATTAATAAATTTCTGATAAAAAGCCATTAATGACAAAAATACATTCCCAAAGCTGATAAGCCCCATTCATGAAAGTCGCTTGTCAGAGAGAAACCAGACTTAATCCTTAATGCGCCAATCACAACAAAAGTCGTCTGCTTTTCTCGTCTGCTGAAATGTTTAAGAAGCCTCTATGGCAAACAGTGTGGACCCAGATCAGACTGCTCATATAGGAGCAGTCTGTTCTGGGTCCACACTGTTTGCTTCTATACTTAATATATCAGTACAGTTAGGCAACTATTTGCAGCAGACGACTTCAGCAGACGACATTTTCAGATGCATTTATTTTTGGCGCTTTAAGGGTTAACACAGATGCATCCGAGATAAGGTGATCATTACTTCTTAACTCATCATATCATTACAGTAAGGGATTATTATGCCCTTGTTCACTGCAATGAGCATTAAAGGCATAGAAAATTGACCAATAATACTGGTACCACTCATTATGATTCTCTCCAGGGGTCATACTGGACAGATCAAAGGCCAAATTTTATGAGGTGATTATGACTTCCTTACAGGGGGCAATAAAGTGGTCCCATGAAGGGATTAGGTATTTTCAGATAAAATATTGATCTTTATCTTAGTGAAAGAAATTGTGTTGTATACAGGTAAGTCCCCTCTTGAGGCCCCCTTAAGTTTGTGAGATACTGTAAAGTCACTAATGATTCCATATATCACAAAATATATGTCTTTAAGCACAACATTTACTCGTTTATTCACTAATAATCCCAAGACTAATAAGTGAGCCTGTCCAGAGGTTTCCTGCTGCGTCGTGGGTATCGCCTAACAGGTTGTGTTTCCGTGGGTTGCTTGTTGCTATTATCCGAGGATTCACATGAAATATTTGGAGCACTTATATCCAAATTAATTTGTAGCTTGAATTAAAACAGTGGATCTGGAAAAGGATACAGTAAAACCTGTCTTAAGCGGTCACTCAAAAAAAGACCAAAATTGGGTTTTCATACCAATTATCGCTTAATGCAGGTCAAAAGTATTGCAGAATGCTCCAATGGGAGCATTCTGCAATACTTTCGACCTTCATTAAGCTACCATTTGTCATTAAGATCTGTGTTTTGTATATTTTTGAATGACCGCTTAAGACAGGTTTTACTGTATTACAATGTATAAGCTAATCAAGATTGTTTTCGCTATTACATACCGAAGTATATGCTGTATACACAAGAACTGTCTTATGGAGACAAGCTGTTTGAATATACAATATTCATCTCACTGATAAGTGTTGTATGAAGTACATGTACATGCACGCGCAAACAAGAACAGTCCCACTGAGACAGCCCTCCTATGTACATCGAAGACAGCATAGTTTTGGATAGAAATAATTGTGAACAAAGTCTGTTAAATATGAATCATCCTACAATTTACTTGGACTTAAGAGGGTATTTTGAGTTTGAAGGATTCGAGTTAGCGAGATAAAACTGTATTGATCATGTTCAAACATTAAAAAACACAAAGTTATTAATTGGATCCTCCTTTTTATTGAGCTATGTCTAATACAACCCATGTTACACTGTATCTAACAGTGGCTCCTTTGAATAGAACACTTCATTGAATGGTGACTTCTTTAAATGCTACACAAAACCCCCCCACACACACAATGATAACATCATGAAAGACTAAGACTTTTGGGGAAAATTCAAAATCACCATTCTATGAAGTGTAACCTTCAAAGAGTTAATCATTTAATAATGAAGTGTTATTTTGCGCATTGGGCCTCTAGGGCTTGCAGTTGTAGTAGCTTCATCCTTTCTATCTCTGTATAGTGAACATCTCTGTATACTATCTGAAAGTAAATTTTGAACATCTCTGAATAATATCTGAAAATAAATTTTGACAGACTAAGATTATAAGTAAAAAAATAGTGTTAACATAAAAAGTAATATTACACAAGATTATTAACTACTTTAAGCCTAGCTCCTTTTTAAGGGACAAAGAGTAGACTAGACAAACAATGCAGATCCAGATCAAATGTTGTGCAATCTCTGATCAGGGTATTCACTCCTATCTTAAATAATGTTCTACTTTGCTTTGATTTTTTGTTTGTTTGATTTGATTCTTTACGTCCCATCAACAATCTTTCAGTTATGTAGGGACGGTCCTTCCTGGGTTGAACCAGTACTAAGCTAGGATAAATGTGTCTTGCTCAAGGACCACAACGCAGTGACGCCGGTGAGGCTCGAACCCGCGGCCCTTCGGTCTCGAGTCAAGCACTCTATCACTGAGCCACTGCGCTCCCAATACTTCGCTTTGAATTCAAATGAATAATAATACCCTCAAACAACCCTAAACTTTAAGACAGGCTCATCAAAATGATTAGAATTGGAAAATCTATTCAGCTAAAATTTGTTTAATATAGAAATGTAACTTTATGTACGGAATGCTTTTGACTCCAATATGATCTATACAATAATATTCCCTGCCAAACTATTCTGGTGCTATGGCACAAGTATGATAGAAATACATGCCTATGTTTTGATAACTATTCATTTTGTCCCCTCCCATCATGGAAATCATTAAAGAACAGTTCTTGAACATATAATTTATCTACATGATATTCATGTAAGGTTATTTCCTGTATGAATAACTAAATTGAGGGGAAAAAGTTAAGCAATTAGTTATAATGGGTTTTCCCATAGGCTATCTTTGTAGCATTATATCTTATTTATTAGCAAGTGCACAAACATGTCAATTGTTTGAAAATGAACTGGTGGCTACCCTCAAGAGGTTAGGATTTCATAGCGAGGATTTGATCTACTGAGCATTTTAACTTCAAACACTATTCAATTTAGGGAGGTAATTTGAAAAAATATGATTTTTAACTAAAAACTGTACAAAAATGGTGACCAAATCTTCCAATTTTATACTGGTTTTCATTTTTTGGCTTTTAGTTCTAAAAAAATTATTGAAAATAAAACTTTAGCAGAAAAATATGTGTGTTATTGCCAGATAAGATGTTTTAGCAAGGGGAATTAAAATCAGACTTTACGTTATGTGAAATGCCAACCAGTTAATTTCATCGTACTTGTACACGTTTGTCAACATATAATTTTGATATTATGAAATTTAAAATCCCATTTCTTCGTAACTGTGAATCCCCAAAGTATATTGCTAACCTTTTTCCCTCAGTATATTTATAGAGTTCTCACCAGCTCATGGTGTAGAAACATTCGTGTAAGGGTTCTCTCTAGTATGAATAAACATTCAGTATGAATGAAAATTTATCTACATTATTACCCGAGATATAACTTGTAAATGCCAGGCAACATTAATACATTTATAACTAGTGTATATAACTTAAATCTAAGGATTCTCTCCAGGAAAGGCTGAAAACAGTATATACTCCCCTCTAGATAAAAGTATGTAATTAAAACTTCCTTCCCTTATTATCAACCGAAATTTTTCTTGAGGGTACTCAAAGGAACCCTCTCAATCAAACAGTTCTTTTGAGTACCCAAATGAAATTTATGTTAAAACTGATGGCTAAGATTTTTTTTTCAATTATTCACTCCCTTATTGCTTGAGCTAGATTTCTGAGAATCAGAATGTAACCATTCGTGCAATTTGGGTAGAAGGCATCTTTCGCAACATTGCTATGAAATTATTTTGAATTTAAACCGATTATTCAGGAGAAGTTGCTGCTTAAAGATATTTCTTATCTAGAGCTCTGGCGGTCCTTTTGTACAGCAGAGTGGAACCATTTGTGCAATTTAATAGAAGGCATCATGAGGAACAATTCTGTGAAATTATTTTGAATTTGGACCAGTGGTTCAGGAGATGTAGTTATATATATCTTATCTAGAGCTCTGGCAATCCTTTTGTCCACTTCAGCAGAACCATTTGCGCAATTTTGGTAGAGGGAATCACAAGGAACAATTCTGTGGAATTATTTGAATATGGACCAGTGGTTCAGGAGATATGGTTAAAAAGACTTGAAATCTAATTTTAGTAGAGGGCATTATGGGAGCATTCCTGTGAAATTATTTAACTATTCTTACTTAGCTATTCAGATATCATTCAAAGATATTTTATTTTTAGCTCTGGTGGCCGTGTTGTTATCAATTTCGGTAGAGGGCATCATGAGGAACATTTCTGTAAAATTATTTTAAATTTGAACCATTGGTTAAGGAAATGTCATTTAAAGACATTTCTCATCTAGAACTCTGGTGGCCCTTTGTGCGATGGAGCAGAACCATTTGTGCAATTTGGATAGAGGACATTATGAGTAACAGATCTGTGAAACTATTTTGAATTTGGATCTGCCTGGAAGAGATGTCATTTAAAGATATTTCTTATCTAGAGCTCTAGGCGCCTTTTTTCTTTGGCTGAGCGGAACCATTTATGCAATTTTAGTAGAGGTTTGCACCAGGAACAATTCTGTGAAATCATTTTATAATCTGGACCAGTGGTTCAGGAGATGTCATTTAAAGACAACTCCTATCTAGGCCTCTGATGGCCCCTTGGTTCAGCGGAGCAGAACCTTTGTGCAATTTTGGTAGAAGGCATCATGAGGAACAATTCTGTAAAATTATTTTGAATTTGGACCAGTGGTTCAGGAAGAGACGTCGTTTAAATATATTTCTTATCTAGAGCTCTGGTGGCCCTTTTGTTCATTAGAGCCAAACAATTTGTGCAATTCTGGTAGAGGGTATCATCAGGAATCAAGCAAACCTATATAGTTCCCGAACTAATAACAACACTGACTTCAAGATTTAGTAAGTGAATGTAATTACCTTTAACAAAGACATTTGAACTTGTGTTATCTATTCCTTCTTCGTTGATCACCTCACAGATGTTCTGTCCTGAGTTAGACTTCTTAGCTAGAGTCACCTGAAACGAACATGTATACGGCTCTAAATTTAGCCTATATATAGTAGATGTTCTAACATTCTGAACACTTGTTGTTCGTAAAAAGGCCTTTCTTACTAGACTGTAGACATACAGTGCAGACCCAGATCAGACTGCTTCTGATCTAGCAGTCTGATCAGGGTCTTCCCTGTCTGCTATTCTGACAAGCACTTGATGAATTGAAGCATTGATAACCCACATGTAATCTGAGAACAAAAATAGAAATGTTCTAAATTTTAGAAAATTTACTGTACACATTGTGAATGTTCAAAGATCCATGTGCATTTAAAGGCTTTTTGGCCGCCTATGAGGCTATAATATAAAAATGGTTTTAACTTATTTGTTCTTATTGGCATATTAGAACAATAACCAAAGTGTGAAAGTTGAATTAATACGACCATAACCGTTGCAAAGGTAGCAAAAATGGCCACCAAAATAGGCAGAAAACAGAAAATTAACCATTTTGGAGCAAATTTGAGATGTTTGACAGACCAATTAACATAGAGCACCAGCAAATACCAAAAAGATATTTTAGCAGCTGATTAGAATTATAAGGGCACACAACATATTAAAAGGATATTTTGGTATTTAGCTGTGCTGATATATAATTTTAAAAAAATAGGTCTCCAAAAGCCTCAAATTTGGTCCAAAATGGTAATTTCTCTACTTTAAGCCTTCGTTGTGGGCCATTTTTGTTACCATAGCAACGGTACAATTTAAATAAATGCCCAAATTTTACACTTCAGTTAATCTTCCCTGTATTAAGCCGAGCAAAACTGTTTGTGCAATTTTGGTAGCGCCATCATTCTATGAAACTATTTTGAATTTAAACCAGTGGTTCAGGAGGAAATGTCATTAAAAGACATTTCTTATCTAGAACTCTGGCAGCCCCTTTGTTCAGTGGAGTGGAACCCTGTGTGCAATTTTGGTAAATGGCATCATGAGGCACAATTCAGTGAAATGGTTTTGAATTTGGACCAGTGGTTCAGGAGATGCCGTTTAAAGGTATTTCTTATCTGGAGCTCTGGCAGCCCTTTTGTTCAGTGGAGCAGCACCACTTGTGCAATGTTAGTTAAGGGCATGATTATGAGGAACAATTCTGTGAAATTATTTTGAATCTTGACCAGTGGTTCAGAAGGAAATGTCATCAAAAGACATTTCTAATCTAGAGCTCTGGCAGCCCCTTTGTTCGGTGGAGCTGAACCCTTTGTGCAATTTTGGTAGAAGTCATCATGAGGAACATATTCAGTGAAATTGTTTTGAATTTGGACCATTGTTTCAGGAGATGTCATTTGAAGTTATATCTTATCTGGAACTCTGGCGGCCCTTTCGTTCAGTGGAGCATAACCATTTGTGCAATTTTAGTTAAGGGCATCATTAGGAACAATTCTGTGAACTACTTTTAAATTTGGACCAGTTGTTCAGGAGGAGATGTTCAGTGCAGCAGAACCGTTTGTGCAATTTTAGTTAAGGGCATGATTATGAGGAACAATTCTGTGAAATTATTTTGAATTTTGACCAGTAGTTCAGAAGGAAATGTCATCAAAATACATTTCTTATCTAGAGCTCTGGCAACCCCTTTGTTTGGTGGAGCTGAACCCTATGTGCAATTTTGGTAGAAGGCATTGTGAGGAACAATTTAGTGAAATTGTTTTGAATTTGGACCAGTGGTTCAGGAGATGTCATTTAAAGGTATTTCTTATCTGGAGCTCTTGCGGCCCTTTTGTTCAGTGGAGCAGAACATTTGTGCAATTTTAGTTAAGGGCATCACGAGGAACAATTCTGTGAACTAATTTTAATTTGGACCAGTGGTTCAGGAGGAGATGTTCAGTGGAGCAGAACCATTTGTGCAATTTTAGTTAAGGGCATCATGAGGAACAATTCTGTGAACTAATTTTAAATTTGGACCAGAGGTTCAAGAGGAGATGTCATTTAAAAGATTTCTTATCTGGAGCTCTGGCGGCCCATGTGTTCTGTGGAGCGGGACCATTTATGCAATTTTGGTAAAGGGCATTAATAGACATTTTTACCCACAGACTGACACCTTACGCTGATACCTGACACTGACTTTAGATATGTAGTTGAGGGACTTTCTCAAAATAAGTGAAGATACCTACTGTTAAAAACAACGCTATTGACGACAAAACGTCTAAGTAGTGGCAAACACGGCATTTAATTAACGTTGTCTGTTAATCAGTATTTCATATCATGTCTTTGTTAACCGAAAAGCTTTTTTTCTTCATTTTCTCATTTATTCACACTCATACATGAGGTCAAGTCAAGTGATTACAATATGTCAGTCTACATGTTCTGACATGTTGTAAATCTGGACGGGACTCTGTCGGATAAAGGACGGATTCCTCCACAAAGTCACAGTTGTTGCATATGTATTAATGTAATGAAAGTTATTTGACAGTCTTCCACCAGACAATAAATGGTCTCAATGATCACATAGCATTAAAACACTAAAATAATGATTTTGTGATGGCAGGAATCATTCTGGAATAAATTAGTTTAACATGTGATTTCGAATAATGAGGCATTTTGACAAGTGTAGACTCAGACGAGTCTGTGCAGCCTCCTTTTAGAAACTCCAAATGGTGTTCAGTCAGTAGCTTAATAGTCGTATAATATTCAAGCGACTAGCAAAAGCTCTGACCAGACTGCGCGTATGCGCAGGCTGATCTGAGGCTTTGCTGGTTGCATATACCATATCGTTGGAAATCTCATGTCGCGCGCGTCTCAAATATGGTAACTATGAAAAGTACGTTTTGTAATTTATAATGTAGTCATTCAGATGGCAGAGAATTGGTCATTAGACTGATTAAAACAAACGACATGAAGAAGCGAAAATCACCTAATGGTCGGGATCCATGGTAGCTATTTGAACACAATGCCAATAGACCCGAGTTTTCAAACATCTACCAAGGGACCCTGTATTATTGCATGGAACAGACTTGCATTATTTTTTGTGTTGACTGGGGATCGAGGGGTTGCAGGTTCGAACTTCACTAGATTTCTCTAGACAAAGTGATATCAAATGTAAGATTTTGAACGTCATTACGTCGTCACAACGTCATAGCCGTGCGCAATGTTTTCACCAACAAAAGCATCCGTTTGGCCCCCCGTTGTTTTTCGTCATACAAATAGCTCGGTGCTCATTTTAAGAATTTTCAAATTCTAAACAATGTTCAAACAGCATGAGAATTTCGAGATTCCAGTTTCGTTTATTTGATGCTATTCGAATACAGTGATCACACATGTATTTTCATGCATTACCATTTGCTGGTCCCAAAGAAGTTGATGGAACATGAGGCCGTCAGTTTGATAGTTATTCTTGCATAGTTTACCTGACTCCAACCTAAACTGCACTGAATGCGTCGCTTAAGCATTAAATTATCCACATTCTTGCACTGGACTCTCTAAACAAAAAGGCGTCAGTGTCAAACTTTCAAACGTCGTGACGTCGCCACAACTTCAAAGACGCACGCAACGTTTTTGCGATAAAACATCAGCAAAATGATCAGCCAAGGCTGCAACGCATTCCCTTGTAATGTCATGTCAAACAAACCAGGACCCAGTTTAGGCTTTGAAGTGTTCAAACAGCACATTAGTCTCACGATTTGCAAATGGATTTTTGCGTTTTCTACGTTTGCTACACGTAACAAATCTATGCAAGAATATAGAGATCTCACATGTTTTCCCATGCATTAACAATTGCTTAGTCTAGAGGAAGCAGTTTGAACACGAGGTCATTAGGACGAGTGTTCAAACATCGTCCGAGGGACCCTGCAAGTAATTAATGCAACGAAACAAACATATCTGATCATTATTTTTGCATATCTTATCCGATTTCAACCTTAACCGCACTAAAAACGTCGCTTAATCACCATTGTCGCAAACAGGAAGCACGCTAGCACGTACTAACTAGATGAGGTATCGTCAGGTCTCGCGATAATGCTTAAACACTATAATATACCTTTTTCTTACACTGGATTTCTCTAAACAAAATTGCGCAAGCGTCAAGCTTTCGAACGTCATAACGTCGTCACAACGTCACGTTTTCGCAAACAAAATCATTTATGCGAAATGATCAGTCAAGGCTACATCGCTTCCCAGTGTAACGTCATGAAACAAATCAAGGCCCAGACAGGCTTTGTCAAGTTAAAAGCCATGTTCAAACAACACATGAATCTCATGATTTGAACATGACACCAAACAGCTTCGCGCAACGATTTTTTTGCATAGGATTTCATTACGTAAAGCTGTCGGAAGCCATGTTCAAATTATGAGATTCACGTGCTGTTTGAACATGGATTTTAATTTGACAATACTTAAAATGAGCCCTGATTTGTTTGTCTGACACTACACAGAAAGTGCTGCTGCCCGGACAGAGCATTATGTCGACGTTTTTGTTCGCGACAACGTTGCACTTGTGACGTTATGAAGATCGAAAATTTAAGGCTAACGCCATTTTGTTTATAGGAAAAAAGTGGAATTTTACGTTTTAAGCTGTGTTTTTGATTGACTTTTGGTTGAAATCCGGTAAAATATGCAAGAATAACGATCACACATGATTGTTCCATTGTATTAACACTTACCAGGTTCCTTCGGGAGATGTTTGAACACTCCGCTTGATGGCCTCTTGTTCAAACAGCTTTCTCAGGACCTGGCAAATGTTAATGCATGAAGAAACGTGTGTGATCCCTATATTTATGCAACGATGACATGACGTTAATTACTCCAAGATGTGACGTCATGTGATTAGAGTTTTTATGATCAAGTCGTCGGGCCGCGTAGCGCAGTCGGTAACGTGTCTGGCTACAGATGCGTGTCTGACTGCAGATCCAGGGGTCGCGAGTTCGATCCCGGTCCGGTCCCATACTTTCGTTGAGATTGATTATGAAATGATTTCTACGGTCATTCTCCTACCTTCCGCTGATTCATTCAAGAAGGGTTGTTGTCAGCTACAAGCGAAAGTATGTGCACGAATTACTGGTTAACCTCTTGTTCAAGCCTGCTCAGGAAAAAGTGTGGTTAGGTGAACTGACCGTCCCGCAATGACCATAGCTGTTGACTTGGGACGTAAAGCAACAAAACAAAACAAACAAAAAAAGAAAAAAAAAAAAAGTCGTCGTTACTCAGAATACTTTTTTGAAGATTTAACTTGTATGCTTGAAATGCATTAAGAAGTGTATATTAGGCAACAATTTAAGGCAACTTTATTTACCCCCCCCCCCCCCCCCCCCCGCCCACACCAATGGAAGCAGGCATATTATTTTTGGTACTGATCCAATCAGTGTCGACGTCAAGGTGATGCCTTTTTGGGGCAACATATAATTCATTAACTAGCGGGCGACTTGGAATCAAGGCACTAGGTTTTTGTAAACTTGACATAAGTTTTCCTGGTCACACATGAGCTAAACAGATCCAATTTAAAGAGGATGTGTCCAAAATATGAACATCTATTTTCCTTGCAAAATATTAGTTGTTTTCGTTTTCGAATTTTCAAGCTTTTCCGGATGTTTTAATTCGCATGTTTTTTTAAAAGCAAAGGAGAAATTGTAGTCGTCTCCGTCCGTCCGTTTTGCTACATGTATCTCCTAAACCATTTGACGAAATTCAATTTAATTTGGTGTGTGATTTATTTACTCCATTACTTAGGGCGTGCAACAGCTAATTTGTTTAGTTCCGTCCTCTGGGGAGGGGTCAAAAGGTCAAATATCATTAAATTACAGTACCAAAGTTAATTTCAAAGATTTTTATACCAAACTGTGTGTGTGTGTGTGTGTGTGTGTGTGTGTGTGTGTGTGTGTGTGTGTGTGTGTGTGTGTGTGTGTGTGTGTGTGTGTGTGTGTGTGTGTGTGTGTGTGTGTGTGTGTGTGTTCTTACAAATAAAAATATTAAACATATTGAGCGGGATTTTTGTTCTGATCCCAGGGTTGGGACTTGGTGGCACCGGGAGTGCCAAGGGGATCATTTATTTCGAACATTGCCATGTGGCATATAAAATTAACGGGGATGATAAGAGGAACCGAATACAAGTAAAAGTTTCATCCTAGGGTCAAACTGGTGTCTTTGGGGTAAGAACAAAAGGTGCTACATCCTTAAATTTCAATTAAAAAAGCTATCTTTAAGTTTTTTATACCAAACTTTTTGTGTGTTCTCACAACTAAAAGATATAAAACATATCGAATGAAATTTCCATTCTGTCGCCAGGGGTAGGCCTTTGGGATGCTGGGGTCAATAAAGATTTGCGATGGCACCTCATCGACTGCGCATTCTACTAACATTTATGTGTAACGTTTCTCAGTGACTATATGCACCTCATCGACTGCGCATTCTACTAACATTTATGTGTAACGTTTCTCAGTGACTATATGCACCTCATCGACTGCGCATTCTACTAACATTTATGTGTAACGTTTCTCAGTGACTATATGCATGCATATAGTCACTGAGAAACGTTACACATAAATGTATGCATATAGTCACTGAGAAACGTTACACATAAATGTATGCATATAGTCACTGAGAAACGTTACATATAAATGTTAGTAGAATGCGCAGTCGATGAGGTGCCATCGCAGAAATGTAGCTGAATGATAGTATTTTTATTGTATATAAGTGCAGACAGCAGACTGATGGAGAGACGCACAACCTGAACAGATAACCGTTATTTGTGACTTTTCTCGGGAAACCTCTGAAATGATGATCAAATGTGGCTTTATTTGTGAGTAATATAACATCAGCTTGTTTCTGTATGATCTCTCAACACTTACAAGTGTACTCATCCACCACAGAGTACCAGAAAGCTTCTCTATCAATTTTGCCAACCGAAAATTATAACCTACCCTTCATGGGACATAAAATCCCGTATCTGTCATCATTGTTAGTAACCTGTCATCAAAGCAGCCGGTTGTACGGTGTGATATGGTTTCTTTCTTATCCTCCCTTAGATCTAGTACGCCATTTTCTATCGATCAAAATAAGTTGAACAACCTAAGTAGAGTGTCACCTTATGACCGATTGTGCTAAAGTATTACCTGCGTCACTTTAACAAAAACAGGTCTAGTAATGGGTTTGTGGCCTGTGTGCAACACTTTTGGGGTACCTAGTTTGTGTAATCTGTAACTCCAAAAGTTTTCATTCCTTTTTATTCAAACTTTCACATATTGAAGATGTGTGCGAGCCTTCTATTTTGTGCACATTTCACGATTTTTTTGTTTATTTTTGAGGGGTGTTGAACTTAAAACATTTTCCTTCAAAAATGCTTGGAGGGTGACTGATTTGTGTAATCTGTAACTCCAAACGTTTTGATTCCTTGTTATTTAAACTTTGTATCATGATTGTTCACATATTGAAGATGTGCACTTTCTATTTGGTGCATATTTCGAGACTTTTTTTAGCGGTGTTGAACTTAGACGTTGTACCATCAAATATGCTTAAAGTGTGCTTGGTTTGTGTAATCTTTAACTCTAACAGTTTTTATTCCTAAATACTCAACTATTGCATAGTGATTGTTAACTCATTGAAGATGTGCACCATCTATTTTCTGCACATTTGATAGATATTTTCTTATTTTTGACGGGTGTTGAACTTAGATATTTTTTCCCATCAGAAATGCTTAGGGGGTGCCTAGTTTGTGTAATCTGTAAATCCTACAGTATTCGTTTCTTTATAGTCAAACTTTGCATAATGAATGTTCACACATTGAAAATGTGCACCTTTGATTTTGTGTACATTTCAAGAATATTTATTTTCATGTTTTGCGGTCTTGAACTTAGACATATTTCTGATCAAAATGCTTAGATAGTGTCTGGGTTGTGTACTCTTCAACTCGAACAGTTTTCATTCCTTTATACTCAAATTTTACAGAATAATTGTTCATACATTAAACATGTGTGCACCTTCTATTTTGTGCATATTTGATAACTATTTTCCTATTCTAGGCTTCTTGAACTTAGACATTTTCTTCCATCCATGGCACCGTGAGAAAGAGCAGCACAACATTTACATTTAACAAGACAATCTCTAAGACAACAAAAGAAAAGCAACCAGCTTTCTCTTCCTCTTCAAGAGGATTGCAAAAATACCCAGCAGGCACATGACGTCGTAACAACGTCATATCGACGTCAATGCGACGTCATGGCGTCGCATTGATGTTGATACGACGTAGTTTTAAGGTTGTGTGCCTGCAGGGTAGAATGGACTTAAAGTAATGTATAACAAAACAAAGACGAACAGAGAACCTCCTCCCACTATGCGAAATACATTAAACAACAGATAAAAAAATCAGAACCACTGCCTTAAAACGGACAGCAGCTCAAGCCACCGGGAGTCCCAAATGCATTCCACTGCAATTAAAAACCTCGCCCTAGATCCTGCTGTTGCTGAAGCACAAAAACTGTTAAGCTTGCATGGAGGCTTCCCAACTACCACAATGCATCACCATAGAGAAACAATCAAATGAAAAGGGCTCACAAATCACAGATAGTCAGAGCTAAAGAACACCACGGTGGGCCCAGCTACAGATACGCCTCAGGCAGGAAACCACTGATTAAAGCTTTACCTCAGAGCCACCATTGAGTCGGAGGTCTGAACCACTGTCGTGCAATTAAAGAGGAAACCATGGCTATAAACCGCGTTGGGGTTTTAATCCAGTCTGCAGACCTGTCGCATGTTATCCAAGACATATCCAACCTTTCTATAACGTTTGGTCATCGTTTTAGCTAGCACACAACAGCGGGCCGCGAACGGCCCGCCAGCGATACGCTGTTGGTGGTGCGACAAAGTGCGCTAGCTGGGTAGGTTCTCGACGATGGAAACCGACTTTGGTGTATGCAAACAAAGGCGCAGGCCAGCCTGTATATCCGCGCAGTCTTATCAACGCATTTTTATTTGCGTATTTGAAAGTATGATAATAATTTGAGCCATGGCATGAGATTTCCAACAATTTGGTATGTGCGACCAGCAAAGGCTCAGACCAGCCTGCGCATACGCGCAGTCTGATTAGAGCCTTTGCTAGTCGCTTGAGTATTCTATGATTGTTAAGCTACTGACTGAACGCCATTTGGAGCTTCAAAGCTTAAAAGAAGACTGCAGAGGCTCGTCCGAGTCTACACTTGTCAAAATGTCAAATTGTTGGAAATCTCATGCACTGGCTCATATCTGTTTCTTGGCAAATATCAACATTCTAACTAGCCACAGATGCTGCACAGGCTGTTTTTTTTTCTACCATAAAATTTGCTGTGGCCACACACTCTTTCATAATCAATAGTAACTACATGTACATGACAAAACTGCGCGAACATACATGCTACTCCGAAGGTTTAATCTGAGGGATTTCTTGTCGCATCTTTCCAGTATGCAACGTTCTGTTCTAGTTCTGTATTAAGATCAATTTAGTTGTTGAGACAGCCCCCATTAATATATACCATAAACTACGCAGTCAGCTGTCCGCTTTCCAAGTCAGCTTGTGGGTAAAAAGGTCTAATAGGAACCTTCATGGGAAGTTATTTTAAATTTGGACCAGTCGTTCAGGAGATGTTGTTTAAAGAAAAAGTTTACTGACAGACGACGGACCAAGACCGATTACAATACCTCACATTGAGCCAGCCTTCAGCTCAGGTGAGCTAAAAATTAAAATGCTGTCTGCTTAAGTAATCTGCTGCAAATTTTGCAAACATTATTTGACTATGAAAGTATTGGGGGCAAACAGTGCGGAGCATCATTATCATGACCCAGGTCAAATCTATATATCAGACTACAGAGTAGCCTGATCTGGGTCCATGCTGTTTGTCCAAAAGCTATTGAACATTTCAGCACTCAGCAGATGACAAAACAAATTTTGTTGTGATTGGCACTTTAAGGGTTAACTTTTTTGCATATCAATGTCACGCTTAGGGATGTCTGTTACAACGCAAGGTGGCTCTGGACGACAGTACGTTACGGGTTCCAGACGAAATATATCTAAATATAGGTTTGTGCTATTAAATGTGTATCGTTTTCGGGAGACTTAAGACACAATAAGCCACAAGCATCTTATTTTGTCTTTGTATATTTGTCCACGACACATATCTAAACTTAATAAATCATGTAGAGCATAGCAACTGTATCTAGTTAACGCGTATATGATAGATTAGTATTCTTGAAACTGTATTTTACTACTACACATGTCCTCATATCCTTATTTAGTATTTTCACTTTCGTTTTCTTTGAACATTTTATGACTTGATGTGATTAAACATTGCATTGTCCATCATCATATAGACCAAGAAAGAACTTTCTTATAAATCTGCTTACTTTAGACGAACGCGTTTGTAAAACCAAAACGAATGTACTGCAGTCATTTTCCATGTTACAGATGTGTAACGACTGCAAATTTTTTGTTACAGGTTATTGTCGACAGCGTAGCAGGTGGAGACGACAGTGATGGATTTATTAAATATATCTTACACCAAAGAATCTTCTGTTTGACCGAGGGTGAAATGTCATTTACCCGGTATGAGAACATGGGCAATATGGCCAATACTCGGATTATGTACTGTTATTTCGAAACGCAAATGACTTGACATCGTGGCCTTGTGCTTAGCGTGTCAGACTTTGGAACCAGAGGACCAGGGTCGATTCCAGAGTGGGCACTTATAACAAATTTTTTTCTCTTTTTTTTTCTTTTTTCCTCTTGTAATGCAAAATTACTTCATACAAGAAATATGGAAATATATAAATGACAAAAATTACACTCTCCAAATTTTTAAATTGAATTATCCTCAAAATTTGTCGGGGTGGGGATAACTTTGGCCCTCCCATGAAAGTCACATATCATACATGGTTGAACAAAAGAACGTTTGAAGTGTACCAAATCGGAAGGATCCGAGGTGAGCTAATAGTATACAAATGACTCCAGCCTCAATTCATCTGTCTGTTCGTCAACATTTTCAAACATCTCCTTTGAAACCACAATGTCAATCAAATTTCATATGGAGACGCCTTAGGATGGAGGGACGATAGTTATTCGAATGATCTTAAAATGCATTTAAGCCCCCACCCCCGTTGCTTAGGCTGCTGTCTGTTCTGAGGCGGTTATTCTCTTGTTGTTGATCTATTGTTTAATGTACTTCTCATTATGGGGGTTTTGTGTCTGTCTTTGTTTTGGTATGCATTATTTTACGCCCTTCCTAGTTTTGCAATCATCTTGAAGAGAAAGATAGAGCTGGTAGCTTTGCTTTTATTGTCTTACGGATAACTTATTATGGTAAAGGTTCAGTGGCTTTTCCTCATGATGTAGTGGTTTGGTCTGGAGTTTATGATTGTTGTATTTTTTCTGATCATACTCACTAACTTCTTGGTCTTGTGGCCAAGATGCCGCTATGCCCAAATAAGGTAAAACCCCTTTTAAATATTCTCGGGAACCAGAAGGCTAAAATGCCACCAATCCCATATATGGTTTTAACCTTTAATTTCTTCTGATGAACTTGGTATGCACATTCAAAGGGAGGTCGCACAATGCTGAACTATTTCTTCGGGAGTTGAATAGGCTTCAGAGCAGTATTTACATCTACTCGAGTGTTTGTGAAAGGAAGAAAATGTCGTCTCACATCTGTTACAGAAAAACTGACGTCGTCTATTGCCTGTTACACAGTCGTCTCTAACCAGTCACATTAGAAAAATGAAGTTTTTGAGGTTTTCAGTTTTCTTTTAAGAGGGACATGTTACAATTGACTGAAAAATCATGTGAGATCTATTGTCTGACCATTTATGCTTATTTCATGACGAGAACGCAAGTAATTAATCACAAATTACACATTTCTGAAGTTTCTTTTCCAGACCAGAGTTTTACAATTTAACTACAAATATCTACGGTGTTTGTACTTCTAATGTCAAACTTACAAACACTAATATGACAGGAATTATTTAGAATAGCCAAACACACTATACTATCATTTTCTACGACGTCTGTATGTGTTGCCCCTCTCCACTGTCGTCCAAAACCCTAAATCTGTCATCTAAAACCCGTTACCTGTCGTCCAGCACAGGTAAGCAGTCGTCATGGGCCCGTAACGAATTGTCGTCCAGAACCACCTTGCGTTGTAACTGACATCCCTAAGCGTGAATGTTGTCTGCTGATAACCTTAACCAGTAGGCAAAGAGTTTCCCCTGGAAAGGGATTCAGATGTATAGGGGGAATCAATTTGATGATTTTAACTCAGGCCATCCTTAAAACAATGTTTGTTTGCTGTCACACGACAGACTCTCTCAAAATTCCACCCACTAAATAAAAAAAAAAGGCTTTTTCACCACATTTTGGAGAAATATTTTTATTATAATTTCAGACATTTTTTTAAAAAAAACTTTTAATGTCTTTTAAATAAATCAGTGAAAAATAATTTGAATACCTACCTACCTGGAAAATTATGAGTAGGTTGACCGCAAACAATCTTTTAAAGGATGGTCTCATTTTTTCTAAAATATCCCAGGGACCAAGCTGGCCCAGAATTTTAGGGAGAAGTGACTTCTCCCTGCAGGAAAATTAGGGAGAAGTGACAGTCAGATAGGGAGAAGTAAAAGCGCAAAATTACGGCATTTTCTGTCAATTTAGATGCAAATTAGCCATTGCACATACTATAAACATTTAATGGAAGGAGAAACATGATGTAGTGGTAGTAGATTGTCTGATAATGTCACCACAGCTTGCATTTGTGTGGTGACAGAATGAAAATGAGTCTCCCTAAAAAAAAAAAAAATTATCCCAATGAAAATGAAAAAATTTGGGCTCAAAAGAGGTTTCAAGTGAATCCCATCTGGCTACACCACTGATTAAATAACTAAACTAAGTGAGTCTTTTTTCAAGGCAGACAATATTTGTTCAGCATTCGGAATTTCGGATTGGTCCTTTTCTGGTGACTGTCCCAATCTGGTCGCTGCCATTATACACATGAATATAGTTAAGTCTCTATAAATTGATGGGCATTATACAAATGTAGATGGAAAATGAACATTTTCGTAAAATTATTGCATTATTTAGTAAGCTCCATAAAATTTATTTATCATATTTTCGTTCTTTTTGTGCCAAATTTGCATAAGAACTTTAACTTAACAATGTCCAATTAAATCCTCCATCAAAATGGTCAATGACTTGAATCTTGGGGTCGGCAAAAATGGATCGACAGCTGGGCTGGGCTTTTAGACACATGACGACCAACAATTGTTTTCTTCAGCAGAATTCCATTCACCATATCTACATTCATTGCTGGTTCTCGGTTTACAGACGGTCAGAACCAGTGGGTAATGTAGATATGGTGATCGAATGACTTGTGATTTTTCTCCGTTTTTTTTATTTTTTGTCAATCAAATTTTTTCTCCCTGTTTTTTTTTATTTTTTGACAATCAAATTTACTAAAAATAATTAAATCATGATGATAAAGAGCAAGGAGATACAAGTTAAGTACCTCCCAGCAGAAACAATATAGCAGCAAGATTAGATCTGTGCATCGAAGCATGATTGAACCAATTTTCAGTGTACTGTGACCACTGGCTAAGTTAGTTTTGGCCTAATAACTAAAAGATAGAGAAGCAATATCTTACAATAGGCGGTATGACTATCGCATACTGACCTATTTGATTTGAGCATTGTGGGTACATGTGACATACTTGTTTACCAAATGTGTCACCAAATCATGTGATTCGCCTGATTGGTTAATTCAAACTTGTTATCAATCTGCCAGGGTTCGCGCTAGCGGTCACCATTGTCGCAAATTCAAAGGAAATAATAAATTTGGCGCAAAAAATATTAATATATATCGGCAGAAAAAAATCGCTGGTGAAATTTTTTGTCTGGCGTTGGAACGTCACATCCGGCTAAAATTCATTGACTTGTGTCGTCCATGTATACACATGTATATATACTGATAACATAAAGTTAAGCATATTTTGATAGTGTTGCTAGTTTTTACCAGAATATCATTTTTTACAAAATTATCTATCATTCATTTTAAAGGACTGTTATTCTACTATCTTAAAGTCAGTAATATAGATCTCTACAAATCCGGATGACGTCGTAGGAACGTGAGAGCTGTACCTACTAAAACACTTCCGAAAACCAAATGTTGATTTTCTCCTAAATTCAGGAATAATTTTGCTGACTGTCTGTCAACTTTTGCAGATAATAAACCATGCTAAATCACACTGGCATAGCTGTATGGCTCTGGCAATTTCGAATGGGTTTAAATAATGACGAATTTTTGCCCTTGAGACTAGGCTGCATTTAGGATATGGCTCCTGGATCTTATCGTCTGTAAATGCCACAACGATTCTTCTCACATCACCAAGTAATATTTTGCAGCTTATGGGGACAGATTAAACAGTCGAATAACAAAATTATTGCGTGAATTGCATTACACTAACACATTTCATGACCAAAATATGTACATTTTTGCTTTCAAAATGCTCATTACCAGATCGGCTGACATGTCAAACTTTGCTGTAACAATTTTGAGAGAACATTGGTCTAGAAGTCTGAAAAAGTTAGCCCTCTCCTATCCGTTGTTTGTACACAGCATCTGAGTTTGGCATTTTTGTATACTGAGAGTTGACCCAGAAAACCTGAGTCAATGAATATGTTTCTGAATACCAAAATTTCGGTTTCGAGTCAAAAGTATGGTAGACTAATGTTTTTTCGCTTACTGTAATGGCGGCAACTTTAATATTCATATCTGGGTGTGGTTCGGCTATTTCATCTGCTAAGGAAGGAAAATCAGGTTGTATTTATAATTTGGTAAAGAGTAAATAAGCTTTTTGAGCCGCGCAAACGAGCGTGCATTTCATGAAAATCCTAACCGTATACACACTGAACTCACATTTATTAACCCTTAAAGCGCATAATTACAAAATGTATGTTTTTGTCGTCTACTTAACTATTTGAAGCCTCATAGATAAACAGTGTGAACCCAGATCAGACTGCTCCTGTAGGAGCAGTCTGATCTGGGTCCACAATGTTTGCCTCCCTGCTTATGTTAAATATACATTTTCAGATGGTTATTTTGCTGGCGTTTTAAGGACTAAATAATTACTGAGGTGGTGGCACAAGATGATACAGTTACTTTTGAATAAAACCACACCTCTTTTTCAGCTTTTACCTATGCCTAAGGTTGACTAGTCCTAATTACCCATTCATGAGGCGCCGCCTTTACAGTAAGCGAAAAGCCAAGTAATATGTTAGACCATCAAAACTTATTCTCTTTGGTCATTGGAAGTACAATATGCTTAACTTTATGTCAATCGTATAACAACATTTATGCTAATTTTATTTGACAAAATCTAAAACTATTGGCGCAAAAATAGGATAGAATGTTTTTGATTGAGATCCGGGTTTCTCTTTCAATTATATAATTGCCAATTTAAGATTTCAAGTTTGTGACGCAAATGCACAAGTGTTCTGCTTTAGACATCCGTCTTTAATCAGCTGTATGAATAGATATGCTTTTGGTAGTATTAAAACTCCAAAATAAATAAGTACTTGAAACAATATTTTAATCCTTGGCCTGCGGAATATTTTATGTTCTTCACTCGTCCCCATTATTTTTTATCAATTTTACCTGCAGCATTCCAGTTGCAAGTATGCATTTTCAATCAGAGTGGAAAACAGTGTGGATCCTGATCAGATGGCTTCGTCTGAAGTCAGCTAATCCGGATATACAATGCTTTCAAAAAAGATTATATCTTGGTTCAACAGAACAAGGAATTACCAATCAGTCACTTGCTAACAAATGGAAGCTTTACTATCTCTCAGTTGCGGAAGCATTGGTGCACTGTCTCGTATATTTCCTTAAGTGCCATCTTTACATTATCCCCAAAACAATAAGTCATTTGTGTTAATTTTGCCCACGCACAAAAACAACAATATTCATGACGAAAGCAGAGCAATGAGGTAAGGCCCCTAGTTACCCATTCAGTGCACGGTTGATAATCAGATCTAACTTGCAAGTCTTTTGCAATCATCTTGATGGGAAAGAGAGAGCTGGTTGCTTTACTTAAATTGTCTTCCTGCCTGTGACTGTTGGTGTTTCGTGGCTCTTCCTCGCGGTGCCGTGGGTTGGTTTGCGGTACTTCTTGATCATACCTGATCCTGACTTTTTTTTTGCTAAATCTAAGTTGATCTGAGTAAAGTATCAAATTAGTGAAACCCAGTTTGATATGAGGCGTGTCCTTTCTAGTTTGGTATTCACCAGAATAAGGAAGCGAGAACTGATTGCTGGCTAAGAAATTCTTCATTGCATATAAACCAGGGCAAGACCAACTCGATGAAACTGTGTGCCCAGTGAAGATGGCTGGAAACGTTCTTTCAGATCAGTTACAACTTGCTGAAACAGACAATAAATTTTGCCACATCTTTCCTTATTTTCGAAAAAAATAAGGTATGGTATTTCATGTGAATCTTCTGCCAGCAGGGGATCCTCGTGAAATATCATGCCTTATTTGTTACTTTTTGAAAAAAGCAGCAAAATTTGAAATTGTCGTCTGCTGCAAATTATAGGTGGTGCTTAATAGGTTAAAGTACCAATTTATGCGTTCTTATTCAAGAATTGTAACTGGAAAGTTATATCTAAACATTATTTATTTAGTCAAGGTGCAATGTCATTTGGTGTCTAATTTGGTATTTCGATATATGCATTGCAATTGGGAAAATCTGAAAAAGAATTCTTAAAAAATGCATGTCATTACACATGTACATGTATCTTAATTGAGGAGGAGTGCGCATGTGCCAGGGAATGGCGGTGCTCTTTTTTCCGGGGACATTTTTAGAACATTTTCGGATTTTAAAAAAAACTCCTTTTTGGCTGAGTTTTTACTATTTTCTAAATTGTCTTATATTGTCTTATATTGTTCTTGCACTGTGCACTCCTTATCTAAACAAAAATCCTTTTATTTTAATTGAAATTTCAAAATAAGCACTCCCTGGCGTAATGCTCAAGTATGAGCGAAGTCAGTACAATAGATAGATAGATGGAGAAGTTTTGGTTTGTTTATTTTGATGCTTTAACCCTTAGAGCGCCAAGAAAAGAATGCATCTGAAAATGTCGTCTGCTGAAGTCGTCTGCTGCAAATAATTGCCTAACATTACTGACAAATTAAATATAGAAGCAAACAGCGTGGACCCAGAACAGACTGAAACTATAGGAGCAGCATGATCTGGGTCCACACTGTTTGCCATAGAGGCTTCCTAACATTTCAGCAGATGAGAAAAGCAGACAACTTTTGTTGCGATTGGCGCATTAAGGGTTAATTACGTGGCAATCAACAATTTTTCAGTCATGTTGGGATGATTTCCTGTCTTCAGCATAGGAATCATAGATTCAGCATAGGGAAATTAAATATTTTCGGACAGCCAGGCAGCAGTGGGTATAATTACTTTGAACTGGGTATCAAACCATTATTTAGATGTCATCAAAAAAATCTATGAAAACATATCTTCACTAGAATCAAAGGGATGCAATTTAGAAATTGTGTGGACCCCAGGACATAGTGAAGTACAAGGTAATGAGGTTGCTGATAGATTGGCAAAGGAAGCAGCCATGGAGGCAAAAGAACTAGGGGAGGAGACAAGTATTGTGACAGTACAAGATGTTAAGAGGCATGCCAGAGTCAGCATCAGATACAAGTGGCAGCAAAGATGGGATATTGGTGAGTCTGAGAGAGACTTCTACCTCTGCAAACCCTTCCTTATAAGTAATCCTCGCTTGGACTATCCCAATATAAAACTCTACAAGAAAATGCTACAACTAAGAACTGGCTATAGTAAACTGAATGATTATAGACATAAACTTGGGCAGGTGGAAACAAGGTACTGTGAGTGTGGGCAAATTGAAACTGTACAACACTACCTTCTTGAGTGTCCATTGTATGATGAAGCCAGATACACTCTAATGAAAGATTGAGAGAACAGCTAGGAATTCATGCACCTAATATATACACTCTGCTAGGTTATGGCAATCCGGTGGAGTTTCCCAACTGGAGGGAGTTGATTTGTGAAGAAGTAGGAGGCTACATTGAGAGGACAGAGAGATTCAAAGAAACAAAGGACCGGAAACTTGCATCTCAATAGTTTTTTCTTCCAATAATTTATTTTAGATCTCTTTTTGATATATAACAGTTTAAATTTGGCGTAAAATTACCAGAGAAAAAAATACCAAAGAGCTAGATCTTACCTTTGTAGAAGAATACCTGAGTGCAAAGTTCAGACAGTAACCGCTTAGATTAAAGATTGTCTTCATAGGACATAAGTTGAACCAGTACTAAGGCAGCAGCTGACAAAATGTCTTGCTTTTGAAAGGACACAACACAGGGACTCTTCACGCAGCGAGTCTCGAACGAGCAACCCTTTGATCCCCAGTCTAACACTCTACCAACTGAGCCACCGACTTCTTCAGGAGAAGGGTTGGGTTTGACCTGAAAGTATTGACCACAGTGTGATTAGGTCAAACCACACAGAATCTAAAGCTGTTCCGGTCACTTTCGCTTCCACGAATTCAACAACAATTCTGGTTTCATAATCAGCGCCACTAAACTCAATTTCTGCATTCACAAACTTCGACGAACCGTAACGAATTTATTCATTAACCTCTCAGACCCCGTGTTTATTCGGTCCGAGTTAACCTATACTTACATATGTAGCCGTGTATGTTTCGTACAACTTTGACTGTTTGACAGCACTGTGATCCACGTTTCATCATTGTAGCAAAATGGCAGCACGCTAGCACGTACTCAGGCATCACGGGACGGTTCTTTTAAGGACCTTTTGGCCCACGGCTGCATAATTTTTTAAAAACTTAATAACTTTTCAACAAATAGGCACATCAACTCACTTTATACCTTGCCTTACTCCCCACAGGAGTCAAAACCTGGCAAATTAAAAATAAAGCCCTTATGGCCCAAAACTAGGTACCAGTGGAATATTTGTTATATCCGCGTCAACACTTTTTCAATAGTGAAAATACACTAACCCCAACACAACTTATATGGAAAACGAAAGTTACCTGCACATCACCAGCCCTACCACTAACTTTCAGTCTGTAGATCAATATTACACAATATTCAAAATCAAGAGCCGACCCTTTAATAACCAATTAGGTTTTTGGCAAAATCTCTCGGAAAACAGGACACTTTTGGTGCTCATTGTAAACAACTGACAACTGCAGCCGATGCAATGTTCCCCACCACAAGCAGGGCTGTATGATATGAAATTTTAGTTTCGTATTTCACTCAAACTTGTAGAAATACCCATCCTACAATGCTTTTTAGATGAAATATGCTCATAAATCAACATTTTAAATTCAAAATATGCTATTTTGGACCCCTATACTAGAATATATTAAAATTCGTCCATCCCCAATTTCGAAACTATCCCCTGATGCCTCACCCGTCGCCTTTCGCTCGGTGCACACTGGGATTGAACCGCCATTTTTATTAAAAAATATATTATGCGATTACTGCTTGCATGACTCAGGGTTTTACATTCAGAAAAAATTGACTAAAAGAGAAATAATAAACTGTCAAATAATTAACCTTTTGCTATTTATAACAATTAATTCTGTCACTACAGGAGTGCGAGAATTGAACGGGACTAGCCAAATATCGCTATTTACCCATGATGCAAAGGGCGAAATTAGATTGGTTCCCTGGTTGATAAAGCTCCACTTCCGCTACGCATATAACGTTTGGTAACTAGTAATTTTTTACAAGTAGAGAATCCTACTCATCCGACTGCGCATGCTCTAGAAAAGATTTTTCAACACAAACTTCAGTATTTTTTCAGTTACTATAATTTGATAATTAAGTAAAATTTGTTTGTTTTTGTTGCTTTACGTCCCATGTCAACAGCTATGGTCATTGCGGGACGGTCAGTTAACTTAACCACACTTTTCCTGGGCAGGCTTGAGCAAGCGGTTAACCAGTAATTAGTGCACATACTTTCGCTTGTAACTGACAACAACCCTTCTTGAATAAATCAGCGGAAGGAGGAGAATGACCGTAGAAATTATTTCATGATCAATCTCCACGAAAGTATGGTACCGGACCGGGATCGAACTCGCGACCCCTGGATCTGCAGTCAGACACGCATCTGTAGCCAGACACGTTACCGACTGCGCTACGCGGCCCGGTAATTAAGTAAAAGAAAAAAAATATAAACACCAGAACAAAATAAACGTAATAAAACGGCTTGTTTAAAAAACGCACTTTATGTCAAGGGTATTTTCCAATACTACGTCACTCATGACGTTAGTGTGTATGCGATACGTAGGCGCAATGGCGGCTAGTAGTGACCTGTCTTAATATGCTGACAAGCTATTAAAGGGAGAGAACCAGTCTAGGGCGAAATGCGAGAGATCTAGATGAGGTATCGTCAGGTCTCGCGAGAATGACGTTTCGTTCAACTGAAAATATCAATTCTGACCAAGGAAGATAAATCTAGCAACTTCAAGCAATATTTGTAACAGCAATTGAAGAGTCAGAGGACAGTTGAAACCGCAATGATGGTAATTTATAGATTAACCGTTACGGATAATGTCAAACGGAGCATGTAATGGCGTTGAGCTTATTAATCATTGTACTGCGGATTCCAATATGGCCGCGATTGGCTAGATATCGAGCAACCTCACGTGCACGGTGCGTGTAACTTGCATTTTGGTTGTTTGGTACCCTGCTTTTAGCACCTACAGCCCGTAGGCCCGGGTACAAAAAGAGGTCGAATAACGCCGAGCAATTCCAAAAAGACCTTCTCTCGGGTGCTAAGGCGTTCGCCAAAAACTGAAGCGTTAAAATACGGACTGTAAACAAGCGCCTATTTAATCACTGTTCATGGGGAAATGGGACTGGTTCCCGCTTTTCAATGAAAACCTTAAGGACAGCGTCACGAAAGCAGGATAAAAGCTGTCACAAAGTTTTTGGATCCTAAGCTCAGTGTATAAGCGTGCTTGGACGCACGTATAAAGCTTAAAGAGAACACTTTGCTTTTGAAGGACTCAATCTAAATTAACACGAGTGTTTCTTTCTTTTTTCCCCTTCAATCACTTGTAAAAGGCGATATATGAGCACATCACACACCGGCGGACTAACTGTTTGTCGTTTTCCCCAAATTTATTTTACGTACGATATGGAGTTTTTGGTTATTGCAGTGAATTAGAGGTACCCTAGGTAAGAAAATGGGAGAAGAAGAGGAGGAGAGAGAGGGGTGAGTCAGTAATCACTGATTATTTCAAAATGCTCTTTAAAAGATTTATGGAATTTCCCACCCATGACAAAAGGGAAGTTATCGCTTATTTAGCTACACCCCATTCCCCCCAGAGCTAACCAGCGAGGGTAGAGGCCAAGAATTGACTAAATAGTGAGTATGATCAGGAAATTCCAGAATCACACACTGCAGACCATTTTCCCACGGCACCGCGAGGAAGAGCCATAGAACAACAACAATCACAAGACATAAAGAAGACAAAGTAAAGCTAATTGTCCCTTCTTTCCCATCAAGATGATTGCAAAACTAGAAAGGACACAAAGCAAGACAGAAAGGACACAAAGCAACACAGAAAGGACACAAAAATGCGCAACAAAGCATAAAAACAAACACAGAACCCCACAATGGGAGCAACAATCAACAACAAATCAACACCAATGGAACCGACGCCTTAGAACGATTAGGGACGTCATTGAGTCTGAGGCCTGAAACCATAGCTACAAAATGTATCAACCGTGATTGGACATGCAGACTGTCGCACGATATTCATGTTATATCCAACTTTATTTTATAACTTTTGATTATCTTTTTGATATGATCGCTAAAATTAGGTTTTCCAACAATTATTTTGAACTTATAAACTAATCACCATGAAGTACTGGCTCCGATATGCCCTGTGAACTAATCACCATAAAATACTGGCTCCAATATGCCCTGTTGCAGAAGAGTTTTTAACCAATATTGTTTTAACAATCAACTCTGAAAGTCTGTGGTAGAATTTAGAAAACACTTTACAAATTTTATGATATCGATAGCCTTGTAATAACTAAGCAGACAAAAAGAGGTTTCTGTTGTTGAAGTCATCAACATTAGAACATACTCTAGCAAAACGAATAAGCTGCGTAATATATACAACATAGGAAGGGGAGCGAGGAAATTTCTATCAAGAAATGGGAAATTTAATATTTCAAAATTAAAATCATCACGTTTATCAAATTTTATATGAAACTATGCCATTCGTTATGGACTAGTCCAAATCCAAAAAAAGGGGGGGGGTTCAGTATCAAATGAATTCGCCTTATTTAACTGAAGTTCAGTGGGATATACCTGATCTTCCATTTGTTCGAAATAAGGATTGTCTATATGAGAGAGAGAGAGAGAGAGAGAGAGAGAAAGAGAGAGAGAAAGAGAGAGAATGAAGTCTCTTGTGGACTTGTCACTAAAATAGCATAGTTTCATGATGATTTTAATTATGAAATATTTGGTTTAACATATTTTATTTGATCAATCACTTTTAAATAGGTACAATATCTAATTCCCCATTTCTTGGAAATTTTCCTCTCTCCTCTTCCTATGGTGTACGATATATTTCGCAGCATGTTCGTTTTGCTAGAGTATACCATAATGTTGATGACTTCAACAACAGAAACCCCTTTTTGACTGCCAAGGTTATCGATATCATAAAATTCGTACTAAATAGAATTTACTATTTCTTTCATAAACTGTTGTACAATATCTTATAACATGATTTTTTTTTTATCGCAGTTGGACAAAAAGTCAATAGTATAGATCTCAGTACTAGTACATGAACTAGAATTAGCAATAAAACGTGGCTTATAGAGTCGTTTATGAAGTTTAGCCAACAAGTATAACGCAGTAGGCTTGCAATGAACAAAACACACCAATACTAGTGGCAATCCTATCACCGACAGACCTCTCATCAAGCAAGTTTTGCTCAGTTGGACAAGAAGTCAATAGTATAGATCTCAGTACTAGTACATGAACTAGAATTAGCAATAAAACGTGGCTTATAGAGTCGTGTATGAAGTTTAGTCAACCAGTATAACGTAGGAGGCTTGCAATGAACAAAACACACCAATATTAGTGGCAATCCTATCACAGACAGACCTCTCATCAAGCAAGCTTTGCTCAGTTGGACAAGAAGTCAATAGTATAGATCTCAGTACTAGTACATGAACTAGAATTAGCAATAAAACGTGGCTTATAGAGTCGTGTATGAAGTTCAGCCAACAAGTATAACGTAGGAGGCTTGCAATGAACAAAACACACCAAACTTAGTGGCAATCCTATCACGACAGGCCTTCATCAAGCAAGCTTTGCTCATAGGGTTTAGCAGTTTTAAGTTATTGCTTTAGGGTGTTAATGTAGTGCATTTATTCAAACGACCACAACATTGTTAGCAGCCTTATCTGCGGATGCCAAAGCAAACTTCCTATGGAATTCCTTTCTTCAAATTTCTAAAAAGGAATTTTATGTTTAGGTGGGAAAAGATCTAAATTGTTGCAATAAAATGAAATTTTACTGTCAGTAATTTTAAAAATATCTAATTTCCGCCTACTTCATACTGTATGAGTACGTACGAACAATGACGGCTCTGATAGGCAGAAGGTTTATTTTCTTTTGAAGTCACACTTGAACTTAACAGCAACCAAAAAATTGCAGCGGACATTTTTAAAATTTGCTGCTGCATTTTGGAGCCAAATGCTTGCTATAACAAGTGAATCATTTGGCAGCAGATGATTCTCCGAAAATATCAAGCCTTATTTTACCAGTAAATCAACAGATTTGACGAAATAAATTTGCTGTCTTTCTGCAGAGGAAAATACCCCTTTGTCAGTCTATAGGTGAACTCTTTGCCTGCTAGTGGCGACTTTTGTCGTATGCTGATAAACTTTTCATACAGTTTGGATTCAGATTAGGCCCAACAAACGTCGGGCCTGATCTGGATCCGAATTGATTGAAAGGCGGACCGGTATTTTTCTAATATGTTAGTTTAAAAACAAAAACAAAAAAGGTACACACGGGAGATGGCAAAACATGGAAAATTACCCAGCATCGAGCCCAGCACGCAAAGAGTTAAAACGCGCTGTATAAAAAGGCATTATATACATTATCTACCACAGTCGCAACGGTGTGGAGTCATTGCAACATGGAGCTGCTGTTTATTTTGGTGTCTTTCTGTTTAGGAATAACATTTTCTCAATTGATTGGTAAATTATTAATCTGAAAATGTCGTCTGCTGAAGTCGTCTGCTGCAAATAATTGCCTAACATTACTGACGAATTAAGTATAGAAGCAAACAGCGTGGACCCAGAGCAGACTGCTCCTATAGGAGCAGTCTGATCTGGGTCCACACTGTTTGCCATAGAGGCTTCTAAAACATTTCAGCAGACGAGAAAAGCAGACAACTTTTTTTGCGATTGGCGCATTAAGGGTTAACAGTAATACATACATTTTTTGAGGGTATGGATTGGGGAAAGGGTATCTGGATTTAATTTCTTTCATTTTTCTTTTTTCTTTTTCTTTTTCTTATTACTTTTTTGCTTTTGTTTAAAATGTTAAAAAATAATAATACGGCGTTTTCACTTCACATGTTTTGCCTTTAGACGTTTTTCTTGATAAATAGAGAAATAACAGTTTTTATTCTTCTTTTTATTACCAGTTTTCCTTAAAAAGATCGGGGTTTTCTTTACGTTTTAGCCCCTTTTTCTACCGGTCTACAAGGCGGACAATCACGTGATATGCACTTGATAATCTCACACTATTTGTTAATCTTTCGGTTTGACTAACAATTATTACCTTTGTTTTTGGTGGATTTCTGCAATGATACTTAGTGCAGAGCATCCAGGCTAGGAAGCGCTTATTTAAGACGCTGCACTTTCAGGCTAGACAGGTGTAGTTTTCTTGCAACACGCTGTTGCCGCCCTTTTGTTGTCATCAATTGAGCAGCGACATGTGATTTCCAACAATGTGGTATTTTGACAAGTGTAGACTTAGACGAGCCTGTACAGCATCCTTTTAAGCTTAGAAACTTCAAATGATGTTTCTTCAGTAGCTTAATATTCATAGAATATTAAGCGACTAGCAAAGGCTCTGATCAGACTGCGCGTATGCGCAGGCTGGTCCGAGGCTTTGCTGGTCGCACATACCACATTGTTGGAAATCTAATGTCGCTGCTCAATTATAATTGACTAAGTTTGCAACCAGTATGGTAGCACAGGCTACAACCAGTATGGTAGCACAGGCAGTGGTGTAGCATGAGATATCCCTTTCTGTGAAAATTACCAATGTGTTTTGTCTCATGGCAACATAACATTAAAATGGAACACCCAGCTCATCGCTATCTCCGCTTTGTTGTGCCTTTTAATAAATTCATCCCTTTCCCTTGAATGGCTTCTGTACGTTCAATCAGTAGACATTTTACTACTGATTGAACGTACAGAAGCCATTCAAGGGAAAGGGATGAATTTCAATGTTATGTTTGCTATGTCTTTGTGCGCGTCTGTTTATATGTGCTTTGTGGTCACCTGCTGGGAAAGGGCTGACCTATTGGCTCTCGTTTGTGGTGTCTAACTGTGAGTTTGTAACTTTCCCATTGGTATCCTGGGTCGGGTGTGGTACTTGATTGTATCGAGTCCTGATCTTTGCACCCTTACTTACTTTAACTGACCGTCCGAATTTACCCAACTTAATCAAACATGTATAATCAACAAACAGAAACCCCTCTGCTTTTATGGAATAATTCATTGTTTTTCGTTCCAGACCCCCCAGAGATAGCCATACCAATCCCTCGCATAGGCCAGTATAGTAACAAGAACAAAGAAGCAACCCTCGAGTGTCGAGTAGAATCCAAACGGCTAGCTATAGTAACATGGAAGCGTCATGGAAGACCCATATTACACGGGCGTTCCAAATATCAACTTTCCAAGAATGTGCGAAGGTACGGAGGACAAGTTATTGTGGACACTGCTTTAAGAATTCGTAATATCAGGGACCCGGATTTCGGAGAGTATGTTTGTTCTGCGTGGATTTATGGTATCCGGAAGGAAGCATCTATCGTATTATATGGTAAGCAGTTGGCAAAATATACCACATTTATTCTTGAATAAAATGGGGTTTACCATCAATCATGGAATATTAATGGTATATTAACTATTTATTTATTTGTGTTGAGTTAAAATGCCCATTATTTGCAGATACATTGTCTGTCCGAAAAATCTCTTGATCCAAATCGAAAGTACACAAGACTGATTAATATAGTTTTGGTCATTTTAGAAGGTTAAGACTTAAAGACCTAAATTTTTACTCAATAATAGTGGTACCCCTCCCTATGGTCTATACCAGGCAGACCAAAGGCCAGTCTCCATGAGGTGATTATGAGCTAAATGCAGAGGGTAATAAAGAGGTCCCATGAAGGGTTTAGGTATTTTCTGGTAAAATATTGATATTTATTTTGGTGTAAGAAATTTGGTTTTATACAGTTAAGTCCCCTCTTGGAACCTCTCAAGTCCAGTGAGATATTGAAATTGATTTAAGAGGCTAACTCCGTAGTCCGTTATGGGATCTGAACGAAATTCAAACTCATCCATACTTTTATTTTGTTTTGTTTGTTTTGTTGCTTTACGTCCCAAGTCAACAGCCATGGTCATTGCAGGACGGTCAGTTCACCTAACCACACTTTTTCCTGGGCAGGCTTGAACAAGCGGTTAACCAGTAATTCGTGCACATACTTTCGCTTGTAACTGACAACAACCCTTCTTGAATGAATCAGCGGAAGGGAGGAGAATGACCGTAGAAATCATTTCATGATCAAACTCCACGAAAGTATGGGACGGGACCGGGATTGAACTCGTGACCCCTGGATCTGCAGTCAGACACGCATCTGTAGCCAGACACGCTACCGACTGCGCTACGCGGCCCGGCTTCATACTTTTATGTATGTCCTGGTAACCTACAGGGATGAAGAAAATCAAACGAAAAATGAAGGTGCTAGAGTGGTCACAACATTATATAGTTATATTTTAGATGCTCAAGGGCAGCTAACTCTGTAGCTGGTGGATGGGTGTGGCGGAAAATCAAACTCATTCAAACTTTTATGGAAGTCCTTGTTACCTACAAATGAGGAAGATCCATTCAAAAATGAAGGTGCTAGAGTGGTCACAACAGATGTCCCATTGTAATTCTATGCAGATTTTTTATGATGCTCAAGGGCAGGTAACTCCACAGTCTAAAGTTGGTTCTACTTTAAATTAAACTCGTTGTCCTTGTTACCTGCAAGAATGAAAAAGGTCCAATCAAAAATGAAGGAGCTAGAGTGGTTACAACATTATTCATTAATTTTTAAGATGCTCAAGGGGAGCTAACTCCAAAATATGTGATGGGATCCTAACGAATTTCAAACTCATCCAAGCTTTAATAGTTGTCCTTATTGTATGCAAGAATGAAGAAGATCCATTCAAAATTGAAAGCACTAGAGTGGCTGCAATATTTCTCCCATAATATAAGTCTATGGGGATTTTTCCAAACGCTCAAGGGAAGGTAACTCATAAGTCCCTGGTCGGATCCTGCTGAATTTCGAACCCATTCGAGATATTATGGCTTACTTGTTGCCTGCAAGAAAAATGGAGAAGATCCAATCAAAAATGAATGAGCTAGAGTGGTCACAACATTATTCATTAATTTTTAAGATGCTCAAGGGGAGCTAACTCCAAAATGTGTGATGGGATCTTGACGAAATGCAAACTCATCCAAGCTTTAATAGTTGTTCTTATTGTATGCAAGAATGAGGAAGATCCATTCAAAATTGAAAGACCTAGAGTGGTCACAACATTTCTCCCATTATAAGTCTATGTTTTTTTTCCAAACACTCAAGGGCAGGTAACTCATAAGTTCCAAGTCGAATCCTGCTTAATTTCGAACCCATCCAAGATATTATGGGTTTACTTGTTGCCTGCAAGAATGAAGAAGATCCAATCAAAAATGAAGAAGCTAGAGTGATCACAACATTATTCATTAATTTTTCTGACGCTCAAGGGCAGCTAACTCCGAAGTCAGTGATGAAATCTTGCCGAAATTCAAACTCATCCAAGCTTTAATAGTTGTCCTTATTGTATGCAAGAATGAGGAAAATCCATTTAAAATTGAAAGCACTAGAGTGGTCACAATATTTCTCCCATTATAAGTCTATGGGGATTTTTCAAAACACTCAAGGGCAGCTAACTCATAAGTCCCTGGTCGGATCCTGGTTCTGATCCGATCTTACCCACAACCTAATGCAGTCAATCCCCCACCCCAATGATGCTCCTGATGAAATTTGATTAGGATTGGCCAGCTGGTTTCAGAGATATTCATGTTTGAAAGTGTGGACGCACAGACGGACGCACGGACTCACGGACGCCGGCTCGAGTCCCATTCTATAAGCTCACCCTGAGCCTTCGGCTCTGGTGCGCTAAAAACTATGAAGCTATATAAGAGCGCATGACTTAATGATCACTTAATATTTTGTCTTATACACGTAAAGATAGGTCTTAGCCATGGAATACATGACATATTAAAGCCATGGAATGAATGGCATATAATTAATTTCAATTAAATACATTATATATGGCTCAAAGTATGAGGCCATCCTTAAAATGTTGTTGCTGTGCCTGGTATAGTAGCCTTGGAGGTTTAGAGACATACCATTCGGTTTTCTTTTTTGGGAACAGGGGCTGATTTTTTCCAACAGCGTAAACTAGATTTTTCCAGACACTTTAGTGAAAGCATTTAACTATAAAAAGTCTTTTCTACAATTTCCAGCAGTGCCTATACGCTTGTTTAACTTCAGTTTAATAAAGTAAGTATATATCTGATAAGCATTTTTTAAAAATTCCTTTAAAAAGGGCTAATTACCTGAAATATAATAAAATAGCAGGTGTGTATGTGGCCCCGTATCATTGTGTACACACACTGTTGCTAGGGGGGGGGGGGGGTCGGGGACATGGTCCCCCGGAAATTTTTTGGAAAAAAAATGGTGTGATCTGGTGCAATCTGGGGCGTGCCAAAGTATGTTATTACCAACCTTATAAATCAACAATTTTAAGGAAAAAATGAACAAGAAAACTTAATTGGCATAATTCTCTCTCCGATCAATCCAGATGAGGATGTTAGTATGAAAATAAATACAATTATGATTTACAAGGGGAGATCGGGGGGGGGGGGGGGGGGGGGGGGCTAGCCCCCCAGAAGCAGAAGAATTTTTTTAAAAATCAAACAAAATGGAGGCTTTTCTTTTTTTTTTTTTTTGCTTTTTGGCAAGGCTCCCTATATCCCCAAAATTATGAGCTTGCTCCATAGCTCCCCTAAAATAATTACCAGTGCTCCCCAGGTCCCTGAAAATAAATAGCCATTCTCCCCAGATCCCTTAAGTCCCTGGGGCCCATTTAAATTGCGCCTTATCAGTTAAGGTGGTACCGGACTCATCAGCATATGTCCAAAAAGTTACCGTCTTTTGATATGTTAAATAAATAGCTCAAAACTCATCTGTTTTGTCAAAAATAATAGGACCGTACCGTGCTTTTTAAAAAGTTATTAAACTTTAAAAATCGTCAAAAATGAGTTTTTCAAAATATCAATTTCTCATATTTTAAAAAAATTGAAAGTGAGAAATGCCATATTTTTTCCTGGGAATACGCTACATGCTATTGGCTAATAAAAGAACACAAAAAAACAGCGAAAAAGGCACGTAGCTTATTTTTTAAAGCTAAAATCTATTTTGTAAAAAAAAAACCATTAAGGCCAAAAAATCGTTAAAATCTTGAATAAAAATGTCACACAATGTAACTACAGAAACGAAAAACTTATTTTTTTGAAGGCAATTTTGCATAGAAACTTATATTTAATTCAAAAGCATATGTCACCGTGCTCGTTTTTCTTTTTGTGCTATTTTCTTTTTTTACCTCTGAGATAAAAACAGGCATGGAGTGCCATACCTGCTTCATTGTTTAATTTAGGTCCGTGTGCGTAGACAGTGTACTGTTTGAGTTGATGTTGTTTAATTTAGGTCTGCGAAAAGCCTGCTATTTGTCTACTTCTCATTTAAAATCGTGTTTTGTTTTATATTTGTATTAACCTATAGTATCATTGCACCATAACATAGTTTGTTTTTAGCTATATTCTGTTCAGTTAAAGAGCATGTACATAATCTTTCCTATTTTATTCCTATTTTTATTTGTTACATTTTTTTTACTTTTTCCATACAAGTCATAAATAGTAAGTGAGTATGATCAGGAAATACCACAATCACAAACTGCAGACAACCCCATGGCATCGTGAGGAAGAGCCACACAACAATGACGAGACACCAAGAAGACAAACAAAGCAAAGCAACCAGCTCTCTTCCCCATCGAGATGATTTGTTCATTTAATACAGTGTGACGCTAATGGTCACAAATAAACCACAAAACTGTCATACCAAATCTACAAGTATTTACTAAACTCGCCGCAAATTAATTCAAAATGGATCGTTTCAGTTCAAACAATACTAAACAATGCTGGTAGGCAGGACATATAGTTGAATCAAAATGAATCAACCCCAAAATCGACAGGAAAATTAATCAAACAGACCTTGATTGACCAGATTTTCCAACAATGGAACAGCCAACTTGATACTTCCTCTAAAGGCAGAAACTATAGCATTTAAAAAATACCCACATAAATTGTGAAAGATACTTACATATTTTAACTGGTCAGTCAACCATCACACTGGTAAATGTATACGTCGATTTGGTGGTATTTACGCGTATTGCCGGTACCTTAAAGACCGGAAGTAGTAGATATTGGCGTTAATACTATGTAGAAAAACATGCCATATGCCTAAAGGACTATAGAATTAGATCATTTTTAAGTACTCGGCATGCAGATGGCGATTTATGTAAGCATTTAGGAATAGATTCGAGTACCGATCTGGATGATCGGTACTCGAATCTATTCCTAAATGCTTACATAAATCGCCAGGCACATACTGAATACTTAAAAACGATCTAATTCTATGGTCCTTTAGGCATATGGCATATTTTTCTATATAGTATTAACACCGATGTCTACCACTTCCGGTCTATGGAGTACCGGCAATACGCGTAAATACCACCAAATCGACGTATACATTTACCAGTGTGACCATTACCATGCTCAAATTTAGGACAGGAAACCGTAAAATTCCCTGTAGAGGTCGGGAGATGTAACGGCACTGATCTATCTGAGAGGAAATACAATCTCTGTCTCTCAAACAATACTGGCGACGAATTTCATTACCTTCTTCTCTGCTGAAAGAAGAACACGAAGAGGAAAATATTATTATCTAAGGCCAAACGTTATCAAATACAAACAGCTTCTGGAAATCACACAGGAAAGAAAACTCATTAAGTTCAGTAAAGGGGCTATTTTGGCCCCCTCTAGAGCCAAAAACTGAAAGTTGCTTTTCACCAATTTCATCTTATTGGTTTATTAGAAGAATAGCCCAAGTGTAAAATTCTGGCATTTATTTTACTTTAAGCCATTGCGTTGGTAACCAAAACGGCTGACAAAATATGCTTAAAATAGAGAAATTGCCATTTTAGGCCAAATTTGAGGCTTTTGGAGACCGATTTTTTAAGAATTAGATATCAGCACAAGCAAATACCAAAAAAACCTTTTAATATATTGTGTGCTGTGATAATTCTCATCATCTGTTAAAATATTTTTTGTTATTTGCTTGTGCTCTATATTAATTCCTCTGTTACATGTCTCAATTATGCTCCAAAATGGTCATTTTCCTATTTTCAGCCTATTTTGGCGGCCATTTTTGTTACCATAGCAACCGTAAAAGTTGAATCTTTGCCAGAATTTTACACTTTGGCTATTGTTCTAATAAACTAATAAGAAGAAACTTGTGAAGAGCAACTTTTATTTTTGGACCTCATAGGTGGGGGGGGGGGGGGGGGGAAGCAAAATAGCCTCTTAATACACGTACCCTTTTATGAATCTTAAAATCAAATATGTAGGTAACAATCATTAACATATATACATTGCACCCCACTCGCATTTTGTCTTGTACCAAAACTCAGACCAGGACTACAGTTAAAAAGCGTAACTATTTTATATGTGCTCAAAAGGAGTGCCCCAATGAGACGGTTCCTTTGAGCACCAAACACACATTCAAACCGATGGATTAAGAATAAACCTTATATTAACCCGCAAAAGACTGCTCTGATAATAAAAACAGTCTGCTTAAGATGTATGCTTCGCCCGAAATTGCTATATTGGTCCATAATTTGGGCCTCGTTGATGTTTGGAATTTAAGACTAGCAGTTTATGATTACTGCATACTCGCCAATATCCAGATTATTTAGTATATCTTTTTTATTATATACATGTCCATAGGTTTAGATAAACCAAATTTTTGAGCGTAAAATTGTAAATATTTTCTAATCCAACAGCTTGAACTTATGTTTTGGGTGCTCAAAGAACCGTCTGATTGAGATGATTTTATTGAGTATCCATAACATATGTTTGGTTGAGAAATAAGAAAATTAATTTTTGGTACGCACTCTTAACTAAAAGGCCTGCAAAGAGTGAGTAACATGTCCAAGAGCCTGCCTTTCTGAAGTATTATTCCTATGCTGTTTTGTCATGTCAATTCACTCCCCTTAAATTCTGCATGTTCAAACAGAAAAATCAAATACCCGTACAACTGATTGGACAGCTCTGCTAATGATGTGGATCAAAATGCGATGCTATTCTGTGCAGTGCCCCATTGGGGCCCTAGCTCAGTATTGCTGGCATTAATATTAATATTTATTATTATTGACTATGCTACCTGGAAAGTCGTTCTCCTGCTCTTGCTAACCAATAGCACAGTATGTAAACTGAAATAAACATCCTGTACCCTTACTCCTAGCTCTCGCCTAATAAACATGAATAACAGCACTCGTGCGTAACCAGTAGTCGGAAAAATGCGTGTATTTAGGTACATGCACACGTTTCGATTTATATTGTTAGCGATACAGACAATACACATTCGAACAAGGTAAGAAAAGTCATTTTATCTATCTTATTCCGTTTTATTCCATGATTTTAACGGTTTCCTCCTTTGCATTTTGCTTTGTTAAAAAACGACTTGCTCACAATCAGAGCTGTTCTGTGCCGAAAACGAGCTTAAATGCCAGTTTGCATGGTTTTAGTGGAATTTGCAATCACATGTGTACATGATTACATGGTTGTAACTGTAACAGTTACTAAGATCTTTGGAAAAAGAATTTTAATAGGTGGGCCCTCGCAATTACAGCTGTACCAACAACTCTCACATCACGATTTTCGACAACTGGTTACGCACGGGTGCTGTAATTTATATGGATAAGGTGAGAGCTAGGAGGAACGGGTACAGGATGTTTATTTTAGTTTACATACTGTGAATAGGCTGCAATGCATGGAAATTAATCCGGCATGAATGTGAACCACGGATCAGACCGCTGGATAGAGCCTTTTGAACAAAATTTACTCTGTTATCCCTATCTATCCGCCCTGTATATGTTTTTGACCCACTCTAAGAGTGTTACAATCCGCTAAAATCCTTACGTCATTTGGATAACCTTTTGGTAGTGAAGCAAACCTTGTATGCCTTGAGCAGACTGTTCCGAAGAGAGCAGACTGATCTGGACCCACAGTGTTTGGAGTACAATGACATTAACCATAATATTCTGTATTAGTGGTAGACCAAAATCATGATCGGCGAATAACCTGGGAGCACACCAAGAACAGCTATTTACACCGCCTGTTGTCTTTTTGTTTGCCGTTTTTTGTATATATACTATGCACAATAAGTTTAGCAATTTCTTGTGTTTCGCATCTTTTTGTGCTCATCTTTGTGCAATATCGAACAATTTCAATTGCAATGGCGAATATAGGATCTCAGGCAAATGAAACCACGAATTTACAGACGACATCCTTCAATATGCATTTGGGGAGAGCAAGAATTGCAGGAGGGGCCAGTAAGCAAAAATCACATCCGTTGTAAGTAATGCTAAAATGATAAGCATGTGATTTTTCGTTTGGTGGTTTTTCATCTTCCTCATGCATCATACGTCTATAAAAACTGTTGGTGATGTGACAGATGTGATAGAGATTTTATGCTGAAAAAATCAGCTGCCATCAATGACGTCAAAACGTAGTCATAGTTTGATTAAACTTCTAATGCTAATGGTGTTTCAATTCCAACAGAGAATCAGTTTACAAAGATATCATAGGCTTACAATGTTACTCATCTTATGGTTGATTAAAACCTTAAGTTGCTGAAAAACGGTGCGACGCATATGCGAGATAACGGTGACGTTAGATTTTATTTTTCGGCTTGTGCTCTATTGCCGTAAAGATATTTCATTCAACATTATTTGCCTGAATGTATTGGAAGACATCAAACAGTTTTACATGTTAATGTGGTTCAAGAAAAAAACCCGACTAGAAACACCGTTTAAAGGCGATGACATAAAGCATTAATAAAAACGCCAAATTGTGAAAACTTGGTCCTTTATTTCTCTATGAAAGGTAAGAAAATTGCAGTTTTGGTTTTCAGTAACCAAACAATCGCTTGAAAATGGTTTTGGCTTCCCCCAATGATCAGAAATACACACGGTAGCCGCTCGCGTTAAAACTTATCGTCACTTTAGCACGGCCGCTGCGTTTGGTAATTCTGTCAGATGATCGGCACTAATATCTTCATGACAGCAAATGAAACTTGAGATATGATGTGAATGGGCTCACCCATACAAAAAAAATGCTAAACTTATTGTGCATAGTATACATTTTTTTGTTGGTGGAAAGCAAAGTAGTAACTTTAAATATTTACACCAGCTAAGGATAACTTCTTGATCATTGTTAAAATAGTAGAGAGGTGAGGGTATTGTAACCATGTGTGAGGGTCATGGATGCGGATCGGCCTGCACAGCAAATGCAGACCAATCTGCACCCATGTCTGTCACCGAATATCGAATGCCAGTTTGTATGGCTCCTCCCGATATAACTCATTTAGCTCATGTTGGTTTTAGCACAGTGATACAGGTGAACAGAAACAAAAAAATGCAATCATTTGCATTCTAAGTAATAATAGAATGCTAACTTTTAGCTCATGCAGTGGACAACACCGAAACCAATACATCGCTGAAACATCTAATCGGAAGCATGGCCACCTCTGAGTGACATCTCTTTTATATCTGGGTCAAATATCCCAACACTTTGCACGTGGCTAGAGGTAGATTCGCTTCACTGACCACAAATACTACATACCTGTTTAAGGGATATTCCTGCAGCATTTGTCTCCCTTTGACCAAATAAACAATTGTCTGAACAACAAGCTTGGGGTAAGGAGTTCACCCTCTTGAGTATTATAGGTCTAATGCAGAGAGTGCCTGTGTCGGCATGTATTGATATACAGATCAACATGTGCGCTCTCTGTTTTAATAGTCAGACCCAACATAACTGTATGTACTCATCTTTCGGAACTAGGAAATGCCCAGGTCACACATTCACGGATTGGACGCCGGATTAGCCACGGATACGATCCGGCATCATGCGTGGCAATACGTATTGGTCCGTAGATTTCCGTGTTGCACCCGTAATCATGCGTAACTTGTACATCCTTGACCATCCTTGACAGTTTTTGAACATGTTCAAAATTTGACCACGGATCAAACAACCGTAGCACATCCTTATTAAACCGTGTTAGAACGTACTGGTCCGCTTTAGTCCGTATTTAAACCGTACTACCTTACTTATTCGTACTACCAAAGTCGCCAAGGACTTCTACGGTTTAAATACGAACTATTACGGTAACACTACGTAATGGCTAAGGTTTGCTACGAATATCTTACGGAACAGTACGGTCTCAATAAGTTGCATTACGGATAGGTAGGGATAAAGCAAGATTTCTTAAGGTATATAACGGTTTGCTACGTAATACCAAGGTAAATCAAAGCACTGAGAGTACTGATGGAAACGATGTCTTGTGATTTTAGTTCTTGCAGGCTAAGCAGAGTGCATTTTTGTAGATGATATTTTAGGAATATTTGAATTTGTATATTGTATATTTTTCTGACCAATGATGAAGGAAAAGTTTGATATGATTTCTATTTTTAGTTTTTAGTTTTAGCATAACAGAATTTTGAAGGGGCATGCGACAAAATATCAATCTTATCATTTCAAACATGGGCTGGTATGTCTTTAAACCCTATTTCACTTTTAAGCTCTGGTGGCCATTTTGTTATGTGGGATCAAAAATAGTAAGTGAGTATGATCAGGAAATACCACAATCACAAACCCCAGACAACCCCGTGGTACCGGGAGGAAGAGCTGCTCAACCATCACAAGACACCAGGAAGACAAATTAAGCAAAGCAACCAGCTCTCTCTCTCTTCCCCACCAAGATGATTATAATACTAGAATGGACATAAAGTAACGTACAACAAAACATAGAACAATTACAGACTCCCACAATGGGAGTAACAATAAACAAAAAGTCAACAACAACAGAACCACCGCCTTAGAACGGACAGCAGCCTAAGCCACCTGGGGGGGGGGGGGGGGGGGCTTAAATGCATTTTACTGGTACCAAAACTTTTGCCCATAGAAACTTTTGCAGAGGGCATTATGCCGAATACATCACTGAAATTATTTTAAGAGTTTGGATTACTGGTTAAGAAGTTTAGATATCTTTTTAGATTTTCCATTCGGTTCATTGTTGCCCTATTTTGAGGGTAATGCGATGAATTATTGCAAGCAGGAAACAATGGTTAAGGAAAGGTGGTTTATAGCCATTTCCTTTTGCCTAGCTCTTGATAACATTTTGTTCAGTGGAGCAACCCGTTAACATTTTGCTAACATAGACTTGCATTATAATTGCCTAAAAATTCCAACAAGGGCAATAACTAAAGTTTTAAGGGTCGATTTTGACGAAACTTATAGGATATCAGAGTACTTGATACTTATTGTGTACCAAATATGTATCAAATCAAATCAAATCAGTAGTTCTGAGATGTAGATGGACAAAAATGCGACGGACGGACGACGCCAAAACTATATCCCTCCAACTTTGTCAGGGATTATTAGATATCAGCATAGCTACATACCTAAAAAGCTTTTAATATGTTATGTGTTCTGAAAATTTTTATCACCTGGTAAAATATCTTGTTTGAGTTTAGGTTAATTTCTCTGTCAAATGTCTCAAATTTGTTCCAAAATGTTCGCTTTTCCATTTTTTAGCCCATTTTGATGTCCGTTTTTGGTAACCATAGCAAAGATAAACGTCAATTTAAAAGTTTTACTTTTAAACTTGGTATATTGTTCTAATAAACCAATAAGAACAAAATGGTGAAAAGCATTTTTTAGCCCATATGTGGGCCAAAATAGCACCCCCTGATGCATGTAGCTCTTTGGCAATATTAACTGTGTATATCTAGCTTATAGTATAGACATAAAAAGAAGATTTATAGATGGTAAACTTAGGTTTCATTAAGAACATTAAAAAGTAAAAAAAAGCACTTAAAAATAAAAAAAGAGCAAAAAAAGAGCCATGACATGTGATTTCCAAAAATGTGGCATTTTGACAAGTGTAAACTTAAGTTGCATCGATGATCAATTATAATCACCAATTATAATCGATGATCAATCAAAAACTTCGTTTGATAGTGTTTTTGGTAATAATCGATGATAATTGAAAAACATCACACTTGATCAAATTTTAAGCTCCTATTCTAAATATGCAACTTTGCTACAAGGAATAGCAGTTAAATGGAGAGTTAAATGGAGTTTGCTGTCAGGACCAGTTGTGTTATTGGCTACTAGCACAAAGGCTCCTATCAGACTTGACCTGAACCTTTGCTGGTCACAGGAAATCTCATGTCACCTAATTCCTTGAATTATACCCAAATCAGCATTTGTAATTTGTAATATTCTTACAACCACCAGGTTGAGTTTTGTTCATAATGGCACAGAGTGTGCTCAAATAGCAAAGGTACAAGCAACAGCAAATTGTAAATTTGCAAGCAATTTGTTGACAAAATTTTTGAACAATATAATATCTGGTTTCAGCGACTATTTAGACTTCTTACAGATCAAACATAATAAGGAGTTTGTCAAAATGCAAATAAAGCATTTTCACATGCTTCTACAAAATATACTGTTTGGTTTTTTGTTTGATTTGATTCTTTACGTCCCATCAACAATCTTTCAGTTATAAAGGGACAGGTCTTCCTGGGTTGAAACCAGTACTAACCTAGGATAAATGTGTCTTGCGCAAGGACACAGTGCAGTGACGCTGTTGAGGCTCGAGTCTGGGCCCCTTCATCTCGAGTCAAGCACTCTACCACTGAGCCACTGCATATACATATCTTTAACAAACATGCACTTTGTAAAAAAAATAACTCATTGTGCTACCAATGTTTATTTTAGGACACAAGGCTGTGACTCTCGGTGGGTGAAATTATTCTGGACTTCAAAACTATATGCAATGACACAATAACAATACATGCGTTACCTCAGACCTACATACAATGACTAGAAACATGTATACAATCTATACATAAACTCAACTATCGTATGGCAGTACTGTTATTCAGTAGATAACATCATGTTATACAAAGTAGATATTGCACAAAAGATTATTGCATAGAGTTTACTATCAAGTTTGTGCAAATGTGAATAAAGCATTTTCACACATTTCCTTTACTTGGCATATGCAAAATATACTTATCTATTATGAACATACACTTTGCTGAGAAAAATTCTAATCTAATGGTTATCTTAGGACACAATGATGTGACGCTTGATGGGTGCGACTATCTACTTCAGAACTATATGCAAAGACACATTGACTATACATTATTTCAGACCTATATGAATACAATCTATACATAAATTTAACTATCATATGACATTACTGTTATTCAGTAGATAACATCATGTCATACATAGTAGCTCTTACAGAAGTGATCATTTCATGACAAATTTAAAAAAAAAATTATTGCTTTACTTCAAAGAGTGTTTAAGAGTGTTTAGAGTCAAAGAGACTCTATGATTGTTCCGACTTAAAGACTTATCTATTGATGAGATGATAGGGGCCTGATACTTTGGCTGTTTGTCGGGCCCACTGGGGTTTACCTGTTGGATTTCTTTTGCTCCAGTATTCAGTTTTATTTACTGTTGAGTCCTTATCTTTGCTTTATCTCCTTGTTATATCTTGATTTATATGTTTTAGGAGATGATGCATTGATAAGTTAGGGGTCTTTCATGCAAACTAAATATCTATGTGTCTTGATCCACATCTGAATTAAGGGTGAGGTTGGCGCCGTTAAACCGGTTTAAGCCCTCCAGTAAAATATTTTACTGACCGTTCCAAGGCGGTACTTCTTTTGTGGATCTTTTGTTTTTTGTTCTGTCTTGTGTTTGCTATGTCTTTGTGTGCATCTGTTTATATGTGCTTTGCGGTCACCTGCTGGGAAAGGACTGACCTCTTGGCTCTCGTTTGTGGTGTCTTACTGTGAGTTTGTCACTCTCCCATTGGTATCCTGGGTCAGGTGTGGTACTTGATTGTATTGATTCCTGATCTTTGCACCCTTACTTACTTTTATTCCAATTGTGTTTCTTGTCACCAAAGAGTTATTTAACTTCTGGCTATGACATTATTTTTTGACATGATTTGTTTGTTTGATTTGATTCTTTACGTCCCATCAACAATATTTCAGTTAAACAGGGACGGGTCTTCCTTGGTTGAACCAGCACTAAGCTAGGATAAATGCGTCTTGCTCAAGGACCACGACGCAGTGACGCCGGTGAATCTTGAACCCTCAGTCTCGAGTCAAGCACTCTACCACTGAGCCTCTGCACTCCCTTTTTGACATGATATATTCCACTGAATAACAGTAACATCAAATGAAAAAATAATGTTATGGCCACAGGTTGCATAATTTTGATACAAAGAAGTTATGTTAATAACAAAGTAAATTTTCTTTGAAATAAACCAGCTTTGGAGGTGTTAATTTCGCAATAGAGTTCATATGATGAGAGAATCTTCCATTTGTGCCCATTTCAAATCTTTTTTTTAAAACTAACCTAAGGCTGAGCCTGTCTAAACTGATTGACTTAAGCTTTAAGTATTTGATCAACATTATTCAGTCTAGTCAGACTCCTCCCACAGAGGAAGGCAAAGAAAAGAATATACTTCCTGGCCCCCATCACTCAACAAAGTTTGACAAGTAAATTTAATCCTGCCAACAATAAAGTAACCATCTCTCAGAAACCTTCAGCAGAAAATAAAATGCCCCACTCTACCACCTTGTTATGAAATGATAACTTGTGTAAGACCCTCTATAAAATACATAACAAATCAGAACGAATGGAATAAGAGACCCTATTTCTGCTTGTTAAAGTACCATCAGCACATCAAAGAACAAACATAAGAGTCCCTGTCAAGGCTAGTCACCAAGTCATTTTCTATTTCATCCTTGCTGGGAATCTATCTTAATATATTATCCCAAGGAATCCATAATACGGTAAATCTTGTATTAGTTCGTACACTCGAATAGTTCGTTAAATGTCATGTATTAGTTCGTACACTAGTCATTTTTATATGCAATTCTATTAGTTCGTACACAACGTTTTTTTTTCTTCATTGGTGCTTGTTTTTAATCAGCGTGGCTGTCTACGATATGTTCCTGTTAACTTTCGCGTACTTACACCAAACAGACCTTTTCGTCTGTCAATCTAACGACTTCGGTCGCTAACGTAAATCCAGCATAATAACATTAAAATTTGTTTTCTGAAAATCGAGCGAATGCTAATTTACACGCCCTATGTCGCCGATGCGTCGGAGATATATTCTGTACGGTCATTACAAAAAGTGTCCTTAGAATAATGGAAAATTACATTTTACTTCTGTGTCATATATCTTTTATAATCGGACACCCAAGCCGCGTGCGACCCGGAAAGCATTTTTATACTTGTGCAGCTCGGACCCGACACGAAATCAACTTGCGCGGTGCCTCACATAAACTGGTACCAGAATATTTCGTAAATAGCCTGCTGGTACTTATGACAAGGCCCAGGAGAGCATGTGCGTTTGCGCAATCTCATCAGGGTCCCGCTGCTCACTAACATAAAGTTTGAAGTGGATGAAGACTCAGCATGCTCAGACCAAATCAAATTCTAGATATCTACGTACGTTTTGTTTTATATAGTTGAATATCAATTTCGGTTTTCTGAGCGTAAATAACTCAATAAATGTAGTAATAACGGCTTTTCCTAGGTTCAAACAAATGGAACATTTTAACAAATTGTTTAGCCGATCGTGGCGTGTCTTGCTGTCCTCGTGAAACTACATACGGAAGGTCCTGAGAATTCATGATTATTGAGATAGTGTACGCACAGACGCACAAACCGAGCATAATTTGATTGTATCATGATTCTAGGTCTTGATGAATGGCATTTCCATGAAATAAGCCAGTTCATGAGATTATGGTACCTATCGCATATGCGAGCAGCGGAGGCTCAAACGAGCCTGTGCATCTGCGGAAAATCGTCAGCGCCTTCAGGCTTAACTGCGAGCATAGAAGGAATGTAGATGAAGGTACGTTCATTAATTTAGGATAATAGCCCCACTAGGTGGCTGTGAATTTGTAAACAGGAAGAATTCGCTTTATTTTAACCACCACGCATCTATTGATGTATGTATCCCGACTTTCAATATATCAGTTTTCATGAACAGTCAGACCGTGTGTCTTTTTTGGAAGGAAAAGTCTTCCAATACGGATGGATTTTCCTTCCATTTAGTTTTTTTACAGAAAATTGGAAGGTCTTTATAACATCCATCTTAATGAAAACAGCAAAAGACCTGCTGGGAAAGGGCTGACCTCTTGGCTCTCGTTTGTGGTGTCTTCTGTGAGTTTGTCACTTTCCCATTGGTATCCTGGGTCAGGTGTGGTACTTGATTGTATCGATTCCTGATCTTTGCACCATTACTTACTTTTTTTGAGATCATCCGCGGTGACATACATATCAGAATTTGCAAAAATCCTTACCACACGTCTGTAGATGTTTTACCCCGACTTTGTTGTATGAGACCAACAAAGTCGCAGATCAGCCTGGGTACCGCACATTCTTATTAGCGCCTTTGTTATGAATACAAAAATTAAACATTTTGTCGGGCCTGGTCTGGGTCAAACTTGTCTGCTAATAATATCAGCCGCAGACATGAAGATCAAATCCGCCGCTTTCATGCCACGTGCTGTTTTAAGAGTTGGGTAGCACGTGGTGCATTGGCGCATAACATAAAACATAATTGCTCAGCTGCATGCGCGGATCCAGAAAGGGGTCCAACTTTGACAACTTTTTTTTAATTGATGATGGGAGAGAGGATCCAAACACCACTATATGCGGGTCATCATTGGCCCGCCAGCGAAACACCATTTAAATGGCGTTTCGCTGGCGTGCCGCTGATGTCCCAACATCGAATGCTGGCTTGGTAGCTTTGTGATTTTAAAGGGAACCGGACCAGTATGCTAAGAAACCCTATTTTTCAGGGGTGGGGTCTGTCCCCCTCTGGATCCGCCCATGAGCTATCTGGCGTGAAAAGACAATTTCTGTAAACTCATCACTTTCGCTCATTGCGATCGCGTACACGTTCGCAAACATGTGATATAAATTGTTTTGGATCTCGGAAATTTACTTTACAAATTCAAACTATCAATGCCCCACAATTTTATCAAATGGCGGGCGACAGCCAGAACTCCTTTTTTTAAATTTCCAGTAGGTGCATAAAAGGCCTCGATACACCGTCACAAAACCGAAAAATCGCACCGGAAATTCACTTTTTTTCTTAACGACGTGAAGAGCATTAGACGCTAGTAGGCAAAGATGAGCCTGTGCATCCAACACTGTTGACTTTACGGTAGTATCATGCGCGGATCCAGGAATTTTTGTCATGGGGGGGGGGGGGGGGTCCAGGCTCAACTGACAGAGAAAAAACACTCTGATAACGTTGTCTTAGGCATCAGCCTTTTACGATTTTACAGAGGGGTCCAATAATTTATTTTAAGGAAAACTATAAGTTTTTAAGGTTCCAGAGGGGGTCTATCATTTTTCAGAGGAGGGGGGTCCAAATTTTTCCAGGGGGTGTGGGGTCCAAATGCTAATTTCAATTGAAACCTATAGATTTTTTGATTTTCCAGGTGGTCCGGGCCCCCATACCCCTCTGGATCCGCGCATGCGTATGATAAATCCACTTGCGATATCCAAATTTTCAAGTCAACAGTAAAGCCAATCCCGAAGGACAGGGTTTTTTTTCATGCAATTGTTCATTTTCCATTCCCGGAGCATCTAGTGACACCTGAAAACATGATGAGGTATATGATTCTGCAATATGTTAGTGGAAAACAAATGTTGAGACCCCGGACCCTGGTCCGAGTTGAGACACAGTGATTATCGCGACTTTTAGTCAACTATTGATGGTTTCAGTCTTTCATTATGTATATAAGACTAGGCCTTGATTTCTGGCATCAGTTTTTGAAAAACGGGCTGTCCAATGTTGTCAAATAACGTTCATGCTAGATACATTACCATAACATACCATGCATAAGCTGGGTGCTTAAGCTCAAGCAACATACTCGCTGGAAGAATGTGTTTAATGGTAAAAAAATTACAGTTCAAACGTAAATAATCAGATCTTAGAACAAATCTACATGGATATGCTCGAGAAGCTCAAAATGGAAGCATGCAGTGTGCAAGAACACATACAATAATATGGCTAAACAACCGCCAGCTTTTTTGAAAAGCTAATACTTGTGTAAATCTACTCTGCGCGAAACGAAACGAAAGTTAAGGTGTATTTATTTTATTATTATTATTCGTTTCTGTCTATCGACAATGTCTTTTCATGCAATTGACTTAATTTCAAACGCCACTGCTATCATTCTGTCCATAAAAACTTATACCTAGCGCGCTATATTTTTAGAACTATTTTAGTGGCGGTCAGGTTCATAAAGGGCGGGAAAACATTAGCAATCCACAAGAAAACGTGTCTTCTTCACGTTTATGACAAAAGGACAGGGCTGCGTTTATTGTCCGTCTCGTAATGTTTAAAAGCAAAGAAAAGTATAATGATAAAAAAAGATTGCAAGATATTGTGCTTTTATCTGCAATATCTGGCTGCATCATAGATATTGCAAGCGGTTCTTCGTCGTACAAGAGCAGGTTTTCTCATGCTAAGGCATTGTTTTTCTGACGCTGGTTTGAGGCATCCAATGGGGTTTACTGATTTGTCCCAAATTTTTACAAATTAGCGTCTTCATAAAACTCATTTTTACCAGTAAGCACATTCAGCATTACAAAATAATTTTTTTATCACTGATTTCTCTTAAATTAAACTGATTAAAGCGTAATTTTAACAAACGAAACACTGATTTTTAAGGTACCCCATTGAGACCCTCTCCGTTTGATGTACAAATAAACTTATAATTCTGTTTCAATCATATGTAAGCTTTCAATTATCAAGTTTTCAAGCACAACAACGTTTTTCTGACCGTTGGGTTTACATTTCAGAGCTGAAAACCGCAACAAACTAATAAAATACCAATATTGTTTTTGTCTAGCAGCAGGACAAAGGTTGTTTGCATTAAGAACATTTGGTTCCCAGCGACTTACACAGGCTGTAACGGTATAGGTAGCGGACTGGGTAGCAATGTTGAACGGGGGTTCGATGATAAGGGGATTTTGTGTGTATTTTGTGTATATGATACCATTGGAAACAGATGTTTTGAGAAAACATCGTTTCCAAATACGGAATGAGTACGGGTCCACGACGGTTTTATACCAAATTAGCCAGCCCAGGAGATTCAGTTTGGTCTTTCCAGACAGAGCTATCCTGTTTGCCCTTCCCGTCTTGGACTACAATGGATAGCTGTACTTAGATGTTTAACTATTTGACTCCTTAATGAGTACTTTGACAAACAGCGAAGGCCCAGAGTGCTGCATTTCATCAGGATATGAACTGTTTGTTAAGGTAAAATAATCTTTAGGTACATAAAACATCAAATTTGGAAGATGTGACTTGTGATCGCATATTATATAGATATACCCTGAACAATTCCATCTTACTTTTATCAATCTGTATGAGATAATCCATTAGAACATAAAGGGCTAAAGAACCAAACTTCCATGTGCTGACACATACATATTAGTATTACCAAACCGCCTTTATACGGAGTAATTGTCTATTTTTGGAAACGATGTTTTCTCAAAACATCTGTTTCCAATGGTATCATATACACAAAATACACACAAAATCCCCATACCATCGAACCCCCGTTCAACATTGCTACCCAGTCCGCTACCTAGACCGTTACAGCCTGTGTAAGTCGCTGGGAACCAAATGGCCTTAATGCAAACAACCCTTGTCCTGCTGCTAGACAAAAACAATATTGGTATTTTATTAGTTTGTTGCGGTTTTCAGCTCTGAAATGTAAACCCAATGGTCAGAAAAACGTTGTTGTGCTTGAAAACTTGATTATTGAAAGCTTACATATGATTGAAACAGAATTATAAGTTTATTTGTACATCAAACGGAGAGGGTCTCAACGGGGTACCTTAAAAATCAGTGTTTCCTTTGTTAAAATTACGCTTTAATCAGTTTAATTTAAGAGAAATCAGTGATAAAAAAAAATTATTTTGTAATGCTGAATGTGCTTACTGGTAAAAATGAGTTTTATGAAGACGCTAATTGGTAAAAATTTTGGACAAATTCGCAAATCAGTAAACCCCATTGGATGCCTCAAACGAGCGTCAGAAAAACAATGCCTTAGCATGAGAAAACCTGCTCTTGTACGACGAAGAACCGTTTGCAATATCTATGATGCAGCCAGATATTGCAGTTAAAAGCACAATATCTTGCAATCGTTTTTTATCCTTATACTTTTCTTTGCTTTTAAACATTACGAGACGGACAAAAAACGCAGCCCTGTCCTTTTGTCATAAACGTGAAGAAGACACGTTTTCTTGTGGATTGCTAATGTTTTCCCGCCCTTTATGAACCTGACCGCCACTAAAATAGTTCTAAAAATATAGTGCGCTAGATATAAGTTTTTATGGACAGAATGATAGCAGTGGCGTTTGAAATTAAGTCAATTGCATGAAAAGACGCTGTCGATAGACAGAAACGAATAATAATAATAAAATAAATACACCTTAACTTTCGTTTCGTTTCGCGCAACAATATCATCATCGAGAAGATTTACACAAGTATTAGCTTTTAAAAAAAAGCTGGCGGTTGTTTAGCCATATTATTGTATGTGTTCTTGCACACTGCATGCTTCCATTTTGAGCTTCTCGAGCGTATCCATGTAGATTTGTTCTAAGATCTGATTATTAACGTTTCAACTGTAATTTTTTTACCATTAAACACATTCTTCCAGCGAGTATGTTGCTTGATCTTAAGCACCCAGCTTATGCATGGTATGTTATGGTAATGTATCTAGCATGAACGTTATTTGACAACATTGGACAGCACGTTTTTCTAAATCTGATGCCAGAAATCAAGGCCTAGTCTTATATACATAATGAAAGACTGAAACCATCAATAGTTGACTAAAAGTCGCGATAATCACTGTGTCTCAACTCGGACCAGGGTCCGAGGTCTCAACATTTGTTTTCCACTTACATATTGCAGAATCATATACCTCATCATGTTTTCAGGTGTCACTAGATGCTCCGGGAATGGAAAATGAACAATTGCATGAAAAAAAAAACCTGTCCTTCTGGATTGGCTTTACTGTTGACTTGAAAATTTGGATATCGCAAGTGGATCTATCATACACATGCGCGGATCCAGATGGGTATGGGGGGCCCGGACCACCTGGAAAATCACAAATTCTATAGGTTTCAATTGAAATTAGCATTTGGACCCCACACCCCCTGGTAAAATTTGGACCCCCCTCCCCTGAAAAATGATAGACCCCCACTGGAACCTTAAAAAATTATAGTTTTCCTTAAAATAAATTATTGGACCCCTCTGTAAAATCGTAAAAGGCTGATGCCTAAGAAAACGTTATCAGAGTGTTTTTTCTCTGTCAGTTGAGCCTGGAGCCCCCTCCCCCCCCCCCCCATGACAAAAATTCCTGGATCCGCGCAAGATACTACCGTAAAGTCAACAGTGTTGGATGCACAGGTTCATCTTTGCCTACTAGCGTCTAATGCTCTTCACGTCGGTGAATTTCCGGTGCGATTTTCGGTTTTGTGACGGTGTATCGAGGCCTTATATGCACCCACTGGAAATTTAAAAAAGGAGATCTGGCTGTCGCCCGCCATTTGATAAAATTGTGGGGCATTGATAGTTTGAATTTGTAAAGTAAATTTCCGAGATCCAAAACATTTTATATTACATGTTTGCGAACGTGTACGCGATTGCAATGAGCGAAAGTGATGAGTTTACAGAAATTGTCTTTTCATGCCAGATAGCTCATGGGCGGATCCAGAGGGGGACAGACCCCACCCCTGAAAAATAGGGTTTCTTAGCATACTGGTCCGGTTCCCTTTAAAATCACAAAGCTACCAAGCCAGCATTCGATGTTGGGCCATCAGCGGCACGCCAGCGAAACGCCATTTAAATGGTGTTTCGCTGGCGGGCCAATGATGACCCGCATATAGTGGTGTTTGGATCCTCTCTCCCATCATCAATTAAAAAAAAGTTGTCAAAGTTAGACCCCTTTCTGGATCCGCGCATGCAGCTGAGCAATTATGTTTTATGTGCGAAGTCCGCTTTTATGTGCCAATGCACCACGTGATACCCAACTCTTAAAACAGCACGTGGCATGAAAGCGGCGGATTTGATCTTCATGTCTGCGGCTGATATTATTAGCAGACAGGTTTGACCCAGACCAGGCCCGACAAAATGTTTAATGTTTGTATTCATAACAAAGGCGCTGATAAGAATGTGCGGTACCCAGGCTGATCTGCGACTTTGTTGGTCTCATACAACAAAGTCGGGGTAAAACATCTACAGACGTGTGGTAAGGATGTTTGCAAATTCTGATATGTATGTCACCGCGGATGATCTCAAGGTCTTTTGCTGTTTTCATTAAGATGGATGTTATAAAGACCTTCCAATTTTCTGTAAAAAAACTAAATGGATGGAAAATCCATCCATATTGGAAGACTTTTCCTTCCAAAAAAGACACACGGTCTGACTGTTCATGAAAACTAATATATTGAAAGTCGGGATACATACATCAATAGATGTGTGGTGGTTAAAATAAAGCGAATTCTTCCTGTTTTCAAATTCACAGCCACCTAGTGGGGCTATTATCCTAAATTAATGAACGTACCTTCATCTACATTCCTTCTATGCTCGCAGTTAAGCCTGAAGGCGCTGACGATTTTCCGCAGATGCACAGGCTCGTCTGAGCCTTCGCTGCTCGCATATGCGATAGGTACCATAATCTCATGAACTGGCTTATTTCATGGAAATGCCATTCATTAAGACCTAGAATCATGATACAATCAAATTATACTCGGTTTGTGCGTCTGTGCGTACACTATCTCGGTAATCATGAACTCTCAGAACCTTCCGTATGTAGTTTCATGAGGACAGCAAGACACCCCACGATCGGCTAAACAATTTGTTAAAATGTTCCATTTGATTTGTTTGAACCTAGGAATAGCCGTTATTACTACGTTTATTGAGTTATTTACGCTCAGAAAACCGAAATTGATATTCAACTATATAAAACAAAACCTACGTAGATATCTAGAATTTGATTTGGTCTGAGCATGCTGAGTCTTCATCCACTTCAAACTTTATGTTAGTGAGCAGCTGGACCCTGATGAGATTGCGCAAACGCACATGCTCTCCTGGGCCTTGTCATAAGTACCAGCAGGCTATTTACGAAATATTCTGGTACCAGTTTATATGAGGCACCGCGCAAGTTGATTTCGTGTCGGGCCCGAGCTGCATAAGTATAAAAATGCTTTCCGGGTCTCACGCGGCTTGGGTGTCCGATTATAAAAGATATATGACACAGAAGTAAAATGTAACTATCCATTATTCTAAGGACACTTTTTGTAATGACCGTACAGAATATATCTCCGACGCATCGGCGACATAGGTCGTGTAAATTAGCATTCGCTCGATTTTCAGAAAACAAATTTTAATGTTATTAACATGCGACGTCAATGCTGGATTTACGTTAGCGACCGAAGTCGTTAGATTGACAGACGAAAAGGTCTGTTTGGTGTAAGCACGCGAAAGTTAACAGGAACATATCGTTGACAGCCACGCTGATTAAAAACAAGCACCAATGAAGGAAAAAATCGTTGTGTACGAACTAATAGAATTGCATATAAAAATGACTTGTGTACGAACTAATACATGACATTTAACGAACTATTCGAGTGTACGAAGTAATACAAGATTTACCGTACTAACTAGGATTCCTTGGGATAATATATTAAGATAGATTCCCAGCAAGGATGTAATAGAAAATGACTTGGTGACTAGCCTTGACAGGTACTCTTATGTTTGTTCTTTGATGTGCTGATGGTACTTTAACAAGCAGAAATAGGGTCTCTTATTCCATTCGTTCTGATTTGTTCTATGTATTTTATAGAGGGTCTTACACAAGTTATCATTTCATAACAAGGTGGTAGAGTGGGGCATTTTATTTTCTGCTGAAGGTTTCTGGGAGATGGTTCCTTTATTGTTGGCAGGATTAAATTTACTTGTCAAACTTTGTTGAGGGATGGGGGCCAGGAAGTATATTCTTTTCTTTGCGTTCCTCTGTGGGAGGAGTCTGACTAGACTGAATAATGTTGACCAAATACTTAAAGCTTAAGTCAATCAGTTTAGACAGCCTTAGGTTAGTTTAAAAAATGATTTGAAATGGGCACAAATGGAAGATTCTCTCATCATATGAACTATTGCGAAATTAACACCTCCAAAGCTGGTTTATTTCAAAGAAAATTTACTTTGTTATTAACATAACTTCTTTGTATCAAAATTATGCAACCTGTGGCCATAACATTATTTTTTCATTTGATGCTACTGTTATTCAGTGGAATATATCATGTCAAAAAGGGAGCGCAGAGGCTCAGTGGTAGAGTGCTTGACTCGAGACTGAGGGTTCAAGATTCACCGGCGTCACTGCGTCGTGGTCCTTGAGCAAGACGCATTTATCCTAGCTTAGTGCTGGTTCAACCAAGGAAGACCCGTCCCTGTTTAACTGAAATATTGTTGATGGGACGTAAAGAATCAAATCAAACAAACAAATCATGTCAAAAAATAATGTCATAGCCAGAAGTTAAATAACTCTTTGGTGACAAGAAACACAATTGGAATAAAAGTAAGTAAGGGTGCAAAGATCAGGAATCAATACAATCAAGTACCACACCTGACCCAGGATACCAATGGGAGAGTGACAAACTCACAGTAAGACACCACAAACGAGAGCCAAGAGGTCAGTCCTTTCCCAGCAGGTGACCGCAAAGCACATATAAACAGATGCGCACAAAGACATAGCAAACACAAGACAAAACAAAAGATCCACAAAAGAAGTACCGCCTTGGAACGGTCAGTAAAATATTTTACTGGAGGGCTTAAACCGGTTTCACGGGGCCAACCTCACCCTTAATTCAGATGTGGATCAAGACACATAGATATTTGGTTTGCATTAAAGACCCCTAACTTATCAATGCATCATCTCCTAAAACATATAAATCAAGATATGACAAGGAGATAAAGCAAAGATAAGGACTCAACAGTAAATAAATCTGAATACTGGAGCAAAAGAAATCCAACAGGTAAATCCCAGTGGGCCCGACAAACAGCCAAAATATCAGGCCCCTATCATCTCATAAATAGATAAGTCTTTAAGTCGGAACCATCATAGAGTCTCTTTGACTCTAAACACTCTTAAACACTCTTTGAAGTAAAGCAATAACTTTTTTTAAAATTTCTCATGAAATGATCACTTCTGTAAGAGCCACTATGTATGACATGATGTTATCTACTAGTTAAATTTATGTATAGATTGTATGAATGTTTCTAGTCATTTCATATAGGTCTGAAATAATGTATAGTCAATGTGTCTTTGCATATAGTTCTGAAGTAGATAATTGCACCCATCAAGCGTCACATCATTGTGTCCTAAGATAACCATTGGTAGCACATGGATTAGAATTTTTCTCAGCAAAGTGTATGTTCATTATAGATAAGTATATTTTGCATATGCCAAGTAAAGGAAATGTGTGAAAATGCTTTATTCACATTTGCACAAACTTGATATTAAACTCTATGCAATAATCTTTTGTGCAAGATCTACTTTGTATAACATGATGTTATCTACTGAATAACAGTACTGCCATACGATAGTTGAGTTTATGTATAGATTGTATACATGTTACTAGTCATTGTATGTAGGTCTGAGGTAACGCATGTATTGTCATTGTGTCATTGCATATAGTTTTGAAGTCCAGAATAATTTCACCCACCGAGAGTCACAGCCTTGTTTCCTAAAATAAACATTGGTAGCACAATGAGTTATTTTTTTACAAACAAAGTGCATGTTTGTTAAAGATATGTATATGCAGTGGCTCAGTGGTAGAGTGCTTGACTCGAGATGAAGGGGCCCAGACTCGAGCCTCAACAGCGTCACTGCACTGTGTCCTTGCGCAAGACACATTTATCCTAGCTTAGTACTGGTTTCAACCCTTACTAACCCTTTATAACTGAAAGATTGTTGATGGGACGTAAAGAATCAAATCAAACAAAAAAAAACAAACAGTATATTTTGCAGAAGCATGTGAAAATGCTTTATTTGCTTTTTGACAAACTCCATATTATGTTTGATCTGTAAGAAGTCTAAATAGTCGCTGAAACCAGATATTATATTGTTTAAAAATTTTGTCAACAAATTGCATGCAAATTTACAATTTGCTGTTGCTTGTACCTTTGCTATTTGAGCATACTCTGTGCCATTATGAACAAAACTCAACCTGGTGGTTGTAAGAATATTACAAATTAAAAATGCTGATTTGGGTATAATTCAAGGAATTAGGTGACATGAGATTTCCTGTGACCGGCAAAGGTTCGGGTCAAGTCTGATCAGAGCCTTTGTGCTAGTAGCCAATACCACAACTGGTCCTGACAGCAAACTCCATTTAACTCTCCATTTAACTGCTATTCCTTGTAGCAAACTTGCATATTTAGAATAGGAGCTTAAAATTGGATCAAGTGTGATGTTTTTCAATTATCATCGATTATTACCAAAAACACAATCAAACGAAGTTTTTGATTGATCATCGATTATAATTGGTGATTATAATTGATCATCGATGCAACGCTTAAGTTTACACTTGTCAAAATGCCACATTTTTGGAAATCACATGTCATGGCTCTTTTTTTTTGCTCTTTTTTATTTTTAAGTGCTTTTTTTACTTTTTATTGTCAATGTTCTTAATGAAACCTAAGTTTACCATCTATAAATCTTCTTTTTATATCTATACTATATGCCAGATATACACAGTTAATATTGCCAAAGAGCTACATGCATCAGGGGGGGTGCTATTTTGGCCCACATATGGGCTAAAAATGCTTTTCACCATTTTGTTCTTATTGGTTTATTTGAACAATATACCAAGTTTAAAAGTAAAACTTTTAAATTGACGTTTATCTTTGCTATGGTTACCAAAAACGGACATCAAAATGGGCTAAAAAATGGAAAAGCGAACATTTTGGAACAAATTTGAGACATTTGACAGAGAAATTAACGTAAACTCAAACACGATATTTTACCAGGTGATAAAAATTATCAGAACACATAACATATTAAAAGCTTTTTAGGTATGTAGCTATGCTGATATCTAATAATCCCTGACAAAGTTGGAGGGATATAGTTTTGGCGTCGTCCGTCCGTCGCATTTTTGTCAATCCACATCTCAGAACTACTGGTCAGATTTGATACATATTTGGTACACAATAAGTATCAAGTACTCTGATATCCTATAAGTTTCGTCAAAATCGTCCCTTAAAACTTTAGTTATTGCCCTTGTTGGAATTTTTAGGCAATTATAATGCAAGTCTATTATAGCAAAATGTTAACGGGTTGCTCCACTGAACAAAATGTTATCAAGAGCTAGGCAAAAGGAAATGGCTATAAACCACCTTTCCTTAACCATTGTTTCCTGTTTGCAATAATTCATCACATTACCCTCAAAATAGGGCAACAATGAACCGAATGGAAAATCTAAAAAGAAATCTAAACTTCTTAACCAGTAATCCAAACTCTTAAAATAATTTCAGTGATGTATTCGGCATAATGCCCTCTGCTAAATATGGGCAAAAGGTTTGGTATCAGTAAAATGCATTTAAGCCCCCCCCCCCCCCCCCCCCCCCCCGGTGGCTTAGGCTGCTGTCCGTTCTAAGGCGGTGGTTCTGTTGTTGTTGTCTTTTTGTTTATTGTTACTCCCATTGTGGGAGTCTGTAATTGTTCTATGTTTTGTTGTACGTTACTTTATATCCATTCTAGTATTATAATCATCTTGATGGGGAAGAGAGAGAGAGAGCTGGTTGCTTTGCTTAATTTGTCTTCCTGGTGTCTTGTGATGGTTGAGCAGCTCTTCCTCCCGGTACCACGGGGTTGTCTGCGGTTTGTGATTGTGGTATTTCCTGATCATACTCACTTACTATTTTTGATCCCACATAACAAAATGGCCACCAGAGCTTAAAAGTGAAATATGGTTTAAAGACATACCAGCCCATGTTTGAAATGATCTGATTGATATTTTATAGCATGCCCCTTCAAAATTCTGTTATGCTAAAACTAAAAACTAAAAATAGAAATCATATCAAACTTTTCCTTCATCATTGGTCAGAAAAATATACAATATACAAATTCAAATATTCCTAAAATATCATCTACAAAAATGCACTCTGCTTGGCCTACAAGAACTAAAATCACAATACATCGTTTCCATCAGTACTCTCAGTGCTTTGATTTGCTATGTCATGAGTCACTGAACTATTGACCAGTCAACATTTTTGACTATTGACTGGCACTATGCCATGACCTGGTTATCCGCTTCCCTGTTAAAACACACAGGTGCTTATCAGCATGCGCGACGACGATGCGTTGTGTAACAATGGTGCAAATGAGGCATGGTTTGGCAACTTTAAACTCCAATAACTCCGTTGTTTATGGTCGGAAACATAAAGTGTGGGTACTCGTTTTCTTAGTTAGAGCGAGCGGAACTTTTTGAGACCAAAATTGAGCAGATTTGGTGACAGTTTCTGTTTTGCAAGAAAACCGCATCGTCTGTAGCAACTCCGTTCAAGGAACGCTGCTAAGTATTTCATCAAATGGGTTGGGTAATAAAAAAAAACAGTTATTTCATGCCTGTTTGTAGTATAGTCAAACTATTTCCCCTCTGTACCGCACTATTGCACTCGGCCTTTGGCCTCATGCAATAGTGCATAAGGTCGTTCACGGCACCACAGGGTAATAGTTTTGACTATACTACAAACAGGCATGAAATAACTGTATACAACTCTCCGCTTTGATTTTCCCACATTCTGCAATATGTTTAAACGTACCTCCACGAGGGTATGCATCGACCTCGACGCGAGAAAACCTAATTTTTCCATTTCTGAAGACAGGTGTTTCGTGATGGGATCCATGCCTATTTCGTCTAAAGGACATTTCGTCTAGAAGACATTTCGCCGAATACGACATTTTATCTAAATTTCGTCGAAAATTGTCTTAATTCGTCTAAAAATGTCTTTATTTTTCGTCTAAATTTTGTTTACACATATAATGGTAAGGGAAGACAAGTGATCTACGAAGGCTGGTCTATATTTGCCAGTGACAAACCGAGGTATATAACCAGCACTTTCATCGGTGCTCTCATCCTGTAATTTTTGTTTAATCAGACGTGATGGTGGTTCCAAAGATACAGCGTCCTTTATTCTTGCCATAGACACCAGATCTGGTTGGTTCGGCCCATGAAGATTGTGTTCAGTTTCTCTTATCACCTGATCGCTTTTTGGTGTTTAACCTATCTACACGCTTCCAGTAAGTGTGTTTCTTATAGATATGATCTTTGGAATAATCAAAGATTTGTAGGCTATTTCAGGGTGTCCCTGTTGCTAGTATAGAACTGCACTTCTTCCATTTTAGTGATGTATAAATAAATAAATAAATAAATGTCGGGAAATCAATATGGCGGACAACAGGCAAATCGTCTAAATATTGGAGGGAAAAAGCGAGAAAAAAAAAAAAAAAAAAAAAGACAAAAATAACAAAGGTGCGACATTACGTCTAAAGCCTCGTTCATATGCACAATATACACCCCGGTGCAAATATACACCCGGGGTGTAAATTTGAACCCGGGGTGTATTTTGGTCATGTAAACGGTGCTTTATGAAAATGCACCCGGGTGCAAATCTGCACCCGGGTGCTAATTTGCTCCACCTTTGTAGGTGGTGCAAATTCGGTGGAGCAAATTAGCACCCGGGTGCACATTTGCCCCTAGGTGCAAATTGCGCACATGAACGCAACTTGTTATCACATATGTACAGTTTGATCTTAGATTTTGATAAATTGCCCATCTTTTCTATATGAACATGTACATGTGTATGAAAATAGACTATATAAATAGACCCCTTATCAAACCTAAGGTCATGGCTTCTCTCTGTAGTCACTACTTCATCGGCTATGCCGGGTTGCCACGCAGAACAACTGGAATTTCTGATCTATGGGCTTCGTTTTGCACGATTCTATTTCCGAAAAATATCTCTTCCTAACCTCAGCAATAGAAATCAGAGTTTGCCAGAACCCTGTCACCATGCACGAGTCCATGCTATCTGATGTACACATCGGTGAAAAGGCCCCCCCTGCATAATAACGGAGTGACCACCTTTACGATTCATGTAATCAGCGTGATGTTCAGACATAGCAATAATTAAAATATGTCTACCCTCTATCTTACCCCCACCCCCATTTTGGAATCCTAACCTCTGGTAGCCATTGATAACTTCGGTTGAGCCATTTCCCTTCGGAAACTTAACAGAGATTTAGAAGAGAAGACAAAACCCGTTTTATGCATTCACAAGACGTTTATTTTGCTATTAGGAAGAGGTTCTCAATTGTCCAGCTCTGCGCAGTCCTAAAAACGTGTCACCAGCAGTTCAATTGAAACAACTTAACGCACACGCGCATTCCGTTGCAGCTATTCGTGCAGTTTGTCGCAGAGCCCGTGACATTCGGAAGCCATGGATCATCAGTACATGTTTAAGTCTCAAGCACTACGTTCGTCCACCTCTCTTGGCCAGATTGTCATATATTTACTTAATACTGCTGCAACAGCTTCTATAAGTGCCATTTATGCACAAGTCATTTGTATCCAATGCTCCCTCACCTACGGGGATGGGCGGGGATAATGATTTTCACTTTCCAGAGCTCTGGTATAAGACCCACCCTGTGTGGACAAGCTGATGATAACAACCCTGCTCTTTGCCCCACCCTACACAACAGAAAATCCCAGCAGGGTAAGTGTCCCAATGTTATACCCCCACACTTCCCCGGCACTGCAGGGACAATCAAAAAGCAATTGTCCAGCACCTTACCCCGGCTATCCCACGGCTATCCCCGTAGGTGGGGGCCGTGGATACAAATGACTGTGCATTATCCTCTTTAAATATTGTACAAATAAATAAAGCAAATAAAACCAAATGGAGTTGCATTTTTCTCACACGACGGTATCTTGAACTGACTAATAATCGAAACATTCTTAACACATCGAAATTCTCCTTAATGTAAAACTGAAACATTTGTGATATGTTTTAAGAGCAAATCCAATAACATATGAACACAATTAATTGACATATGAACGCTACATAAGGGGGTGCAAATTTACTCCCGGGTGCAATTTTGCACCCGGGAGTAAATTTGCACCAGTGTGCAAATTGTGCATATAAACGAGGCTTAAAATTCTTAAGTCTTTTTTCGACAAAATGTCGTATCATACTGTTTTTTTGACCAATTGTCGTATTAGACGAAGTGTGTATTCGACGAAATGGGTTTAGACGAAATGTCGTGCACCCCTCGTGATGAGGCTCACATAGTATGAACTAGCTTTGTGCTTATTTTTTTTTATTTTTTTTTTGTTGTTTTTGCATTCTGGGTGATTGCGTCTCTTTTTTGTTACCTGCTGATTTTTTAAAAGGTCCACTTTTAAAACATTTTTTCTGGAATTCCACCATTATTTGAAACTTTTTGGGTGTGTGAATTTTTGTGTGGATTATGTTGGAGGTCACCGCTATTTTTGTGGGTCATATTAAGGTCTATTAAAAGTAAAGATTCTGAATTGGAATAATGTTTTAGGATATGCTAAAATAACAAATATTTTTTGGGTATGCCTGAAGGGCTTGATATATTTTAGGGTAAACAGTAGATGCTAGAGCCGAGCCTATATGCAGCAAGAAAACTCGAGAATACCCTCTGAATTGAAATGGAACGGTTCAGACCCGGCTCAAACTGATTATATGATGCAGTCTGATCAGGTTCTTATCTGTTTACCATCCAACACTGACAGGTTATAATCACAACCATCTCTTAACACAATTTTTCCAAATCGCCAAAGATTTTTGATAAGAACCAAATTTTGTTTCTACTTTAGTAAAAGTTATAAAACAATAGTGTCACGTTACGCTGGATCACTCACCTGAATTTTCAAGCCCTGAAGGCAGTTTTGTATGTACGGATTGTCATCCGTGAGATTTGATCCGTAGTGGAACCGGCGAGGTGATCCGTGAATATGTGACCTGGGCAAAAAGGTTACAATAAAATTACATTACGCTGGCCATATTAGAATTATGCTGGGAATTTTATTTTTTATGGGCTGTAACGATGCAATAAAAGAATAAACATTTAGTCTGTCTGTCTGTCTGTCTGTCTGTCTGCTGATGACACACAAGGGTTGATGTGTCAACAATCAAAATTTAATTTAATGAATGATGGACAGCTCATATCACCACATTGGCCATGTTACTTATCGGCTAAACTATAGGTCATTGGTCTTGACAGCTAACCCACCACCATGTGTGAAAAGCTACTGTTATGTCAAGAGTTCCGAATCCTGCCTTTAATAACTAATATGTTGTGTTGATTTCAGAACTAAATGCACTGCAGCCGACCTCTTCTCCGGCGCCAACTTACCATTCATCCGTAATAACAACGCCCAGCGATGAAGAAACATCAACAGAGGGTCATGGTAATAGCATTTTCTATATTAAGGCCAAATGAAAAATAAGTGTGTTTCGGATAATGGGTCTGAAAATTGTAGGTAGTGTAGGCACACTTTGGTTTCATTTTTTTTTCTGGGAAAATATAGTTTTAGGCATTTTGAAAGGCATTTCATTTCCCCTTTCAAAATGCATGAAATTATATTTTTCCAGAAAACCTGAAAAAATCCAAGATTTCACCAGTAAGCTTAGGTAGGGTCGGGTTACTCTAAACACATGTTTTTTTATTTGGTCTCAATAGATACCAGTACATGTAGCAAGAGTTCCTGCGCACTTTGTGATCTGGTCATCTGTAATAATATATTTAGGGGATAACTGTATTCAAAATTTTCATTTAAGGAGGTATATCGTCGGATATACTGTGGGAAATTTAGTTTTATATTTATGGCGACTCATAAGGGAGGCTTTTAAACGTTATTTCCGAACTGTATATTCGACGATATATCTCCAATAATGAAAATTTTTGAATATGGTTATCCTCAATTCTTATGCACTTGCAAATGCAACGTGACGTCTGATTGGATAACGTCACTAATTTGCGACAGTATATCCTGCGATATACTGCCGCAAACCCGACGTCATTACGTAACGTCGCTTTTCAATGGTTGACAAGTGAATATATGCAGCTGGCAAGCGGTTTTATGCGGCTGGCAGCCGCTGGACGTAGGCGCAACAAAGTACATTTAACTGTCTTTTTGAAGAGAAAATGTTAATAGTCCATAAGAATGGGGATAACCATATTCAAAATTTTCATTTGGGGAGGTATATCGTCGGATATACGTTCGGAAATCACGTTTTACGGCTCCGCTTACGCGTCGCCGTAAAACTAAATTTCCGACCGTATATCTGACGATATACCTCCCCAAATGAAAATTTTGAATACAGTTATCCCCTAATATAATGCACTTTTTTTTTTTTTCTTCAATGAACTATGTTGCGCCTACGTCCAGCGGCTGCCAGCTGCATAAAACCGCATGCAAGCTGCATATATTCACTTGTCAACCAATGAATTGCGACCTTACGTAATGACAGTATATCGCAAGATATACAATCTAATTAAACCCTAGATTGGTTCCCCTCGTTGATAAAGCTCCACTTCCGCTACGCATTGATATGCTGACAAGCTATTAAAGGGAGAGAACCAGTCTAATTAAAGTAAGTAAGGTTGCAAAGATCAGGAATCGATACAATCAAGTACCACACCTGACCCAGGATACCAATGGGAAAGTGACAAACTCACAGAAGACACCACAAACGAGAGCCAAGAGGTCAGCCCTTTCCCAGCAGGTGACCACAAAGCACATATAAACAGACGCGCACAAAACATAGCAAACACAAGACATAACAAAAACATAAAAGATCCACAAAAGAAGTACCGCCTTGGAACGGTCAGTAAAATATTTTACTGGAGGGCTTAAACCGGTTTAACGGCGCCAACCTCACCCTTAATTCAGATGTGGATCAAGACACATAGATATTTGGTTTGCATGAAAGACCCCTAACTTATCAATGCATCATCTCCTAAAACATATAAATCAAGATATAACAAGGAGATAAAGCAAGGATAAGGACTCAACAGTAAATTAAACTGAATACCGGAGCAAAAGAAATCCAACAGGTAAACCCCGGTGGGCCCGACAAACAGCCAAAGCATCAGGCCCCTACCATCTCATCAATAGATAAGTCTTTAAGTCGGAACCATCATAGAGTCTGAAGTCCGACCCACCGGCGTGCAATTAAAGAGGAAAGCAAAGTTGCCAACTGTAATTGGGTTGACTACCAAGCATGCAGTCTGTTGCAATACATTAATGTTATAGCCAATCTTTTTATAATGGGAAATTATTTTAATGAACTGCGCTGAAAAATTATTAGAGCCAACAATCTTCTTCAACTTATACACCAAGTCACCATAGAAATCAGGTTCCGAAAGTCCTTGGCGCAAGAGAGATTTAAGTCCAACTTGGAATTTAGAAATCAAATCAAAGTATCGTCTATAAAATTTTGAAAATGTTTTGCGAAGTTTATGATACCGATAGCCCTGTTTAAGAAGTTTCTGAGTTAACAATTTATTGCGAGTGTTGAAGTCAGTAACATAGCTAGATGCTCTAGCAAAACGAATGAGTTGAGAGATATAGACTCCATAGGATGTAGAACGAGGAACATCACCATCTAAAAATGGGAAATTGACAATTTCAAAATCAAAGTCGTCACGTTTATCATAAATTTTGGTAGAAACAATACCATTAGAAATTGACAAATGCAAGTCTAAAAATGCGGCTTCGGTATCAGAGGCATTGGCTTTATTAAGTTGGAGCTCTGAAGGGTATATTTGACTAACCATATTTTCAAAATAAACATTATTAATATTTAAAATATCGTCCAAATATCTGGAAGTAGTGTTAAACCCCGATCTACGCTTACTATGTCCACCGTCTAGATCGGGTTTTAATTAGATTGCAAGATATACTGTCGCAAATTGATGACGTTATCCAATCTTACGTCGCGGTTGCATTTTCAAGTGCATTAGAATGTGTGATTATGGCATTTCAAGGTCTTTCAGTCAGCTCATTTAAATGAGCATGGATTTGAAATGAGGTCACGTTGTATGCTTAGTGATATCTCTGCAATATAGAATCATATAGGTGGCTCCGGTGGGGTGTATTGATAGCTGAATAACTTGAAACAAATTTGACACTTTGGAACAGCTAAAAAATATCATTCATAGTCTTGTGATTTTTGTTTGATTTGATTCTTTACGTCCCATCAACAATCTTTCAATTAAAAAGGGACGGGTCTTCCTGGGTTGAACCAGTACTAAGCTATGATTAATGTTCTTGCTCAAGGACACAACGCAGTGACGCCGATGAGGCTCGAACCCGCGGCCTTTTGGTCTGGAGTCAAGCACTCTTCCACTGAGCCACTGAGCCACTACGCTAAACTTTTTGTTGGACAACATTTTATACGATTTGGCACTAAGTTGTACAGATAAGTTGTAGGGATTCCAATGGGCACTAATTGTGCTCCCCTGGTTGCGGATTTATTCTTGCTTTGTTATGAGAAGGACTTTATGATGTCTCTTTCTGGTGATAAACAGACTGATATTATTGATGCTTTAAACAATACATCCAGATATATTTGGAGGATGTTTTAAACATAAATGATAATTTAAATATACCCATCAGGGCTTCAACTTAATAATGATAATACCTCTGATACCGAAGCCTCACATTTAGATTTGCATTTGTCCATTTCTAATGTTTCTCATAAAATCTACAATAAATGTGACGATTTGAGTTTGAAGATGTTGATGTTACTCGATCTACATCCTATGGAGTTTATATTTCTCAACTCATCCGATTTGCAGACTCCAACACTTGCAATAAACTGTAAACTCAACAACTCCTTAAACAAGGCTTTTGGTATCAAAAACTTTGCAACACTTTTTTTTCTAAATTTTATCGCTGATACTATGATTTGATATCTAAGTTCCATGTCTGACTTATATCTCTCTTGCACCAGGGACTTTTGGAACCAGAGTTTTATGGCAACTTAGTGTATAAATCAAAATAAGTTCTCATGATAGCAAGAAATATCTTTTAAAAAAGAGATTGGCTACATTTCAATTATGGAATTTGTTTTATGCCTGTATGTGTTGCTTGTTGATACACAGAATCATCCAACTTGGGAAAGTATAATTGATTCTGTTACAATGCAAACAGTCGGATTGTTTGTTTTTAAGTGTTTTAAACCAATTCAGGGTACTGTTTTTTAAAAACAAAATCACTACTTAATTCCCTGAAGAACAGCCGCTTTAAATGTAACTAAAGCCTTGTGCAGACGATATTTTAAACACTGAATGAAACTAGAATTGTCAGAGAATCTGACTATAGCCCAGCTGCAGCGCTTTTATATATGAAAAAGGACAAGTACCAGGAAAATCTAAAGATACTAAGCTGGAACAAATTCTGACATCAATCAAGTGCCATAGCTCTATTACAAATTTGATCTTGTCAATATGAATGCATATATAAAATTTGGTGATATTATATCAATTTGTTCCAAAGTTATTGAGCTGAAACAAAATTTTGGCATAAATCAAAGGGCCATAACTCCCGTACACATTTGCAAAAAATGACTTGTAACAATCCAAAGCTAGCTCTTGTCAATATGAAGGCAAATATAAAATTTGTGAACTTCTGTCAATTTGTTCAAGATAGTAAGCGGAAACAGATTTGGGCATAAATCAAGGGCCATAACTCTGGTACATATGTGCGAAATATGACATGTAACAATCCAAACGTAGATCTTGTCAATATGAATGCATATATAAAATTTGGTGAACTTATGACAATTTGCTCTCAAGATATTAAGCGGAAACGAAATTTTGGAGCGCAAATCAAGGGCCATAACTCAGGTACATATGTGCGAAAATGGCGTGTGACAATTCCGACGTAGATCTTGTCAATATGAATGCATATATAAAATTTTGTGAAATTTTGTCGATTAGTTCTCAAGATATTGAGTGGAAACGAAATTTTGGCTAAAATCAAAGACTATTACTCTGGTCCAAATGAGCGAAAAAAAGTGTAACAATCCAAAGCTAGATCTTGTCAATATGAATGCATTTATAAAATTTCGTAAAATTCTGTCAATTTGTTATCAAGATATTGAGCGTAATCAATTTTTGGCATAAATCAAGGGCCATATCTCTGGTACAAATGCTCGAAAAATTTCGAGTCACAATCCCAAGCTAGATATTGTCAACATCAATGCATATATAAAATTCGGTGAAATTCTGTCAATTAGTTCTCAAGATATTAAGCGGAAACGAAATTTTGGCGTAAATCAAGGCCCATAACTCTGTAACAAATTTAGGAAAAAGAGACATGTAACAATCCCAAATATCAAAGCACATACACAATTTGGATAAACTCTATAAAAGAGTTCTCAAGATATTGAGCGGAAACGAAATTATGACAGATGGACAGACAGACGAAGGGAAGGACGGAATAACAGACAAGCCAAATCCAATATAGCCCCCACTTTTTCACAGTGGGGTTATAAATATTGGACTACACATAGTGGTAAGAAATTTTTATCGAAAAATGCTGACCATGGGAGCTTAATTAGTGCCCATAGAAATCCCAACTACTTATCTATACAGCCAGGTCATGACTGTGACCTGCAATGAATAATTTTGTCTAAAAAAAGGAAGAAAGGTGGCAAAGATCAGGAATCGATACAATCAAGTACCACACCTGGCCCAGGATACCAATGGGAAAGTGACAGACTCACAGTTAGACACTACAAACGAGAGCCAAGAGGTCAGCCCTTTCCCAGCAGGTGACCACAAGGCACATATAAGCAGACGCGCACAAATGCATAGCAAACACAAGACAGAAAAACATAAATGATCCACAAAGAAGCACCGCCTTGGACTGGTCACTAAAATATTTTAGTGGAGGGCTTAAACTGGTTTCACGGCGCGCCAACCTCACCCTTAATTCAGATGTGGATCAAGAAACATAGATATTTGGTTTGCATGAAAGACCCCTAACTTATCAATGCATCATCTCCTAGAACATATAAATCAAGATATAACAAGGAGATAAAGCAAAGATAAGGACTTAACAGTAAATAAAACTGAATACCAGAGCAAAAGAAATCCAACAGGTAAACCCCGGTGGGTCCGACAAACAGCCAAAGCATCAGGCCCCTACCATCTCATCAATAGGTAAGTCTTTAAATCGGAACCGTCATAGAGTTTGAAGTCCGACCCACCTGCGTGCAATTAAAGAGGAAAGCAAAGTTGCCAACCGAGATTGGGTTGACCACCAAGCATGCAGTCTGTTGCAATACATTAATGTTATAGCCAATATTTTTATAATGGGTTATTTTAATGAACTACGCTGAAAAATTATTAGAGCTAACAATCTTCTTCAATTTATACACCAAGTCACCATAGAATTCAGTTTCAGAAAGTCCTTGGCGCAGGAGAGATTTAAGTCCAACTTGGAATTTAGATATCAAATCATAGTATCATCTATAAAATTTAGAAAAGTTTTTGCGAAGTTTATGATACTGATAGCCTTGTTTAAGAAGTTTCTGAGTTAACAATTTATTGGAAGTGTTGAAGTCAGTATCATAGCTAGATACTCTAGCAAAATGAATAGGATGTAGAGCGAGGAACATCACCATCTAAAAATGGGAAATTGACAATTTCAAAATCAAAGTCGTCACGTTTATCATAAATTTTGGTAGAAACAATATCATTAGAAATTGACAAATGCAAGTCTAAAAATGCGGCTTCGGTATCAGAGGTATTAGCTTTATTAAAGTGGAGCTCTGAAGGGTATATTTTACTTACCATATTGTCAAAATAAACATTACGTATTAATGTTTAAAATCTCGTCCAAATATCTGGATGTAGTGTTAAACGCATCAACAACATCAGCCTGCTTATCATCAGAAAGAGATATCATAAAGTCCTCACATAAAGCACAAATCATTATTTTGCCGTTGCTGTTGCTTTATTTGGTTGAGAAATTATTAAATAAAACAATTGATGATTATTGAGACATCAGGTCGAAACCACGTTATTTACAATACCTAAATAGTCAATAATTTTAGATTGAGGTACAGTTTAATCAACAAATGGGGCACGACATGAGATTTCCAACAATGTGGTAAGTGCGACCAGCAAAGCCTCAGACCAGCCTGCGCATACGCGCAGTCTGATCAGAGCCTTTGCTAGTCGCTTGAATATTCTATGAGTGTTAAGCTACTGACTGAACATCAATTTGGATTTCTAAGATTCTAAAGGGGCTGCGCAGTCTCGTCTGATGTTGCACTTGTCAAAATACCACATTGTTGGAAATCACATGTCACGGCTCAAATAGAAACTCCTTTGCTAATGAGAATCTGTTTTCGTTTCAGACGTGCCACTCATAACCATACCATACCCACGCATTGGCCAGTATAGTAATAGGAATAAAGAAGCCATCATGGAATGCCGAGTGATATCCAAAAACAATGCTATTGTAACATGGAAGCGTCATGGAAGGACTATATTAAACAGGAATTCAAAATATTTGGTTGTCAATGGGCTGCTGCAAAGGAACGACGGCCAACAGTTTGTTGACAGTGTTTTAAGAATTCTTAACATCAGTGACTCGGATTTCGGACAATACGTTTGCTTTGCGAGAATTAATGGAATCCAAGTGGGGGCATCTGTCATATTATATGGTATGAAATTGGCAAATTATGCCACATTTATTCTCAAATGTTTAGAGAATACTAGGTGAGTGTCTTTTGAAATCAAGTTCACCGGACTTGGCTTTGAGAATGCTTGTTGAGTCACTTGGCATCCGAGCGATTCAACATGCATTCTCGAAGCCTTGCCTGGTCAACCTGATAACAAAAGATGCAAAAATAGTAAGTGAGTATGATCAGGAAATACCACAATAACAAACTGCAGACAAACCCGTGGCATTGTGATGAAGAGCCACACAACAATCACGAGACACCAGGAAGACAAACAAAGTAAAGCAACTAGCTCTCTCTTCACCATCACAATGATTGCAAAACTAGAATATACATAAAGGAACGCACAACAAAACATAGAACAATTACAGAATTCCATAATGCGAGTAACAATCAGCATCGAATCAACAACAATAGAACCACCGCCTTAAAAAGGACAGCAGCCAAAGCCACTGGGGCGGGGGCTTAAATGCATTCTACTGATACCAAATCTTCGCCCTAGATTTTGTCGTTGTTGAAGCACTTAACATGTTAAGCTCACATTGAGGATTCTTATCAATTGCAAAGTATCATCATAGAGAAATAATATAATCAAATTAACGCACTATGAAGAAACAGAGAAAAGGGCTCATGACTCACATTAACTGCATTGTTGCACGTTGGTATTCTATTCATCAGTTAAAAAGTTGGTTCACTCTTCAAACTAGTGATTATGAGGGGGTGGACAGGGGGGGCGGGGGTACGGGGATAGAGGGTGCGGAATCGGGGGTAGAGGGTGCGGAATCGGGGGTAGAGGGGGCGGGAATCGGGGGTAGAGGGGGCGGGAAGCGGGAGTAGAGGGGGCGGGGGTCTGGAAAGATTGGAGGGCGAAATTGCTGTTTTTTACTAGAAAATTCATAAAAAAATGATTCATAAGAATTCCCTTTATATATTAAGACCTTTAAGTCATATAAGGGCCTAAAAGCACGCAGTTCACTTTCGAGTCTTGGTTTCGAGTAATTTCGGGCGTCTTAAAAGTAGCAAACTTAATCGATTGTTTCTGTCCATATTTATCAGTCTCCGTATTGGATTGTGTCCCTTTGCTTCTCTTCCTCTTTGAAATGCTGGTTGGAATTTACACATTTAAACGGCGTTCAGCTGCCGTCGATAACGATTTTATTTATTTCGTCAGGGACGTATATATAGCTACCGCTTACGCAAAAACGCATTAGAGTACGTATTAAACCGAAACTAGTGAATTATTATATGCCAGTTTTATTCCTGGTAATACGTATACAAAGTGTGTGTAGAAAAGCAAATTTAATCTGCCTAAATCCAATTGTGGCATGTGTTTCCAATTGTTACAGGTGTTTTCATGTTTATGGTGGCATTACTTTCTTTGAAGGTTCGGCACCCAAAATCGAAGTAAAAAAGAGGCCCTGATTTTTTAAAGATTTTATATTGTACACCACTACCTAGAGTGCGTTATATTGTGGCGCGCGGACCGTGATGCCGCATTTTCATTTTGTGGCGTCTCATCAGTAGAAATGGTGTCGCGCATTACTACTCTCATCCTAACGGCGTCTAATCTAGGTTATTCATCAGCATACGCTATTTTTAAGTGCAGACTATTAATTTAAGGCATGTTGCGTCCCTGTCCGCGCTAGAGAATGACTTTTGTAAAAGAAAAAAAAGAAAAAAAAAAGAGTTCACCGATCTTATAAGGCTGACCTCCATGCTAGTGTTTTGATCTGTCAAAATATCGATGAATGGCGTATTTAAAGAGACTAAGTCTGCAACTATGAACATTTTTCGAAAAATTTTCTTTTCTAAAAATGTTGTTTGTAAAAGTAGAATTAAGTCATGTTTTCTCAATAAATCTGTTCACTATAGCTGAAAACTGCATGGAAAAGTGAATTATCTTATAAAAAAGGTGTTTTTTTCTCTTGTTGGTAATTATTTGCGTCCCTCAAATAATTATAGACGGTTAATTTTTAACATAAATGCTGTTGGTTTGATACTGATGATTTTTTAAGATTTTACTGTGTTCTTGAAAAAAAGAAACATTATTTCTAAAATTAAAAGATCAAAAGTTACAGTCTATGCAGCTTTAAAGTGGCATTCACAAGAATCAAGTATTGAGATTCGTGCTCAAAAGAGTTAGGCCTACACCCTACAACGTTCATACTAGAATCAGTTTTTCCACAAATGTTAAAGAGTTTTATGAATGTTCCTTAGAGCTTATATCTCGCCAACTCAAAATCATGTATATGAACCCTTCCTTGTCTCCCTTATAGTTCTTCTAAAACAAACTTTTTACAAGAATAGTAAGTGAGTATGATCAGGAAATACCACAATCACAAACTGCAGACAAACCCATGGCACCGCGAGGCAGAGCCACACAACAATCACGAGACACCAGGAAGGCAAACTAAGCAAAGCTGCAAAACTAGAATGGACATAAAGTAACGTACAACAAAACATAGAACAATTACAGAATCCCACGATTGGAGTAACAATCAACAATAAATCAAAACCAGCAGAATATCCTAAATACTTATACACTTTTGTAGTCTGCTGATAACCTTTGCAAACAGTTTGGACCCAGATCGGCTTCTATCAGGCCTGATCTTGATTCTGCCGGCCCTGGTCTTGACCCAACACTTTTGGCACTCTGATGGCGCCAGGTATTCCTGATTTGTATTTTTTGCGAAAAAGTTAGCTTTGAAAACAAATCAGCATACCAAGTATGCAAAAAGAGTTAATCGACACACAATTTTAAGAGCAGCGCAACTCATGTACCTGTATTTATGATTTTAGAAGTAAGGCCAAAAATTAAAAAAAAATCAACATTGTTTTTGCCGTTACCTCTTCAATATCTTCAATATGTTAAGAGGTCGATAGGTTGGCAAACTTTTTTTTATAAACTTTTTGTATAAAAAAAAGTAAAACAAGAATCCTTTAAAAAGTCTAGAAAATAGACCTTAATATCCCAAAAAGGCTCAAAATTGAGTAGGCGCCAAAAGTGACCATAAACAAGAGGTTTTTGTTTTGCTTAGTATAAATAATGTTTCCGTTGCTGGTTCTAGAAAAGACATTGATCTGGAGATAGTCTGGTTCTTTGCCTATTGGGAAATTGTGCTTGAAAATACGACAGCTGAGTCTATGGTGAACCATTCTTAGTTCTTCACTTACATATATACGCTTGAGTTCTTGAATAAGAACAAAATTTTATCAGGGGGAGGGAAAAATCTGATAGGGGGAGGGAAGTGGGGGAGAAGGGGGAGGGAAGTGGTGGGAAAGGGGGAGGGAAGTGGGGGGAAAGGGGGAGGGAACTGGGAATCGGGTACCCCCCTGTCCACTCCCTCGATTATGGCTAATTATCGCTTTCAGTTTTCATTCAACGTCATTGAAGACGTCATTCAAAAATGAGTTGATATTTACATTTCCACTGCGCGTCTTTAAATGAACCGTTACATTTGAGATGTGGTTTATACCTTCATGAACAAATCGATTTAAGCCACACCCACATACGCGCCATTTGAGTGGGCTAACGTCAAGTACATCCAATAACGTTGCTTGTTTACTGACGTTTGCATGACGTTGAACACGTATCGCCATGATGTTAAACGCGGAAATTGGGCGTTTTGGCTATTCCAAACCCTACGTTATGTCTGATTTAATTCAAAATATCTGGAAAACCAGCCAAGTTATGTGAAAATTGAAAATTGATACTTGACTGATAATATATGATGTAAATATAAGTAATAAATTCAATTTTTGGAATGTTCATGGAATCATGAATACTTCGGGTCTCTTGCAAAGTTAACGTGAAGCCTCTTGCAAAGTTAATGTGAAGCCTTCGGGCTTCACGTTAACTTTGCAAGAGACCCGAAGTATTCATGATTCCATGAACATTCCAAAAATTGAATTCATTTCTTAAATAAGACACATGCGGTGAAATAGGCAACGTTTATCAGGCCAACGTACAACAATGCAGTTAATATGAGAGCTAACTGATATAATTGGGTTTACCATCAATATACCTATTATTCTAACACACCTCGCCTATAGAGCCAATGCTAAAAAGGTGTGATATATCAAACAATAATTCACAGTTTTGAAATCGCGAGGAAAGTACGTGCTAGCTGACGTAATTTGTTACTGGAAAATGACGTCATTCATGACGTTAGACGGTGTAACGTCGTTTTTACGCTTAAAAGACGTTAGAAATGCATGTAAACGTATGCGACGTAGTCTAAGTATTGGCGGGAGTTCTTCAGTGCAATGGCGGAAAGATGGAAGAAGCTGAATACTTCAAATGTGTTTTCGTCGTTTATTTTGTGTTAGAATCGAAATAGATCAGCTCTAATGCGTGAATTGTTGAGTAATAATTCACTGTTTGTCGGTCAGTTGTATGAAGATAAATCACTCGCGCTGCGCGCTCGTGATTTGATCTTCTTTACAACTGACCTCCAAACAGTGAATTATTATACAACAATTCACTGCTAGAGCTGATCTATTTCTTAATTCTAACACACCTCGCCTATAGAGCCAACGGTAACAAACTGTGATATATCGGACAATAATTCACCGCAAAAGTGTGTGATAGCTGACGTCACTGGAAAATGACGTCATTCATGGCGTTAGACGGTGTAACGTCGTTTTTACGCTAGAAAGACGTTACAATTACATGTAAACGTATGCGATGTAGTCTAAGTATTGGCGGGAGTTCTTCATTGCAATGGCGGAAAGTTGGAAGAAGCTGAAGACTTCGAATGTGTTTTCGTCGTTTATTGAGTGTTAGAATCGAGAAATAGATCAGCTCCAGTGCGTGAATTGTTGAGTAATAATTCACTGTTTGTCGGTAAGTTGTACGAAGATAAATCACTCGCGCTGCGCGCTCGTGATTTGATCTTCTTTACAACTGACCTCCAAACAGTGAATTATTACTCAACAATTCACTGCTGGAGCTGATCTATTTCTTAAATGATCAAATCATATAAATGATATCAAAATATTTTATAACACCCATGACAGCATAATTTACGGAATCAGCCAGAGCGAGTCTGTGTATTACTGGCGGGATTACTGGGTCCAAAGGGGAATCATAATTATGGTACATGTATTTTCCAATAATGTAAGCTATTTAGTATGTGTGCTATATATAGACGAATCATTTTCTAGTATAGTGGACAGAGTGTGAGCTTACACCACCGACCAGTCTCATTTTATAAGATTCACGCATCCTCAATCATCAGGAAAGCCCTCGAATCATGGCTCGGGTGTATGTAAGGAGCATAAGGTGTAGTGCTACGTACCAAAAAGCTCCATTTTGTCAGCAGGAACTGGCGTATAGAAAATTAGTTCTGTAGCACGCGGGTTCAGCTCTAATAAAATCGACTATTCTGATTATCCGTAAAGTTTAATCAGCAGAATAAATGAAGTTATGTTTTTTTTCAATAAAATATTGCTATAGTGATATTTTATTGAAAAAAAACATAAACTTCGTTCAAGCCATTTATTTTGCTGCAATCACACTAGTTATTGTGTTAACATGGTTTCTGTGACGCCAGCGTCACATTATATAACGTCAGCATCACGTTATACAACGCCAGCGTCAAGTTATCACCCGCGTCATCAAAGTAGATCCTCGATGTACATCTGTGGTCTGATTCGGCGAAATATCACAAAATTGGCCGAGGCGATTCCAATTGCCTTAAAGACAACAATGGATGTAGTAACAAAGCTCCTTATCCAAAATATTGTAAGCAACATAAATTATATCTGATATCACCATTTATCAGCTACCTCTCATATTAACTGCTTTGTTGCACGCTGACATGATAAATGTTGTCAATCTCACTGCTTGTATCTTTATCAGGTCATCATGACGTTGTACTTGTTGAATCAACGCTAAATCAATAATTATGTCACAATCGCCATCTTGAAGAGTGAACCAATGAGTAAACTGATAAATAGAATACCAGGTTCGCGTCTTCTGATAGTATCTAGTTTTCGAAGCTTTGCCTGGTATTTGATATCAAATGACATTCACCTAGTATTCTCTATACAATAACCACACCTGAAACACAATCATCGGTAGCAAAACTGATAACTTATCACAACTGATGCAACATCCAACCATAGGTAGCAATACTGAAACTTGATAAATCCTAATGCAATACCCACGCATCAAATCCAAAGATTGGTTACAACAATATTCATGCAATAATCACACATCAAACCCAACCTGATTATCTATCACAAATGATGCTAAATCTGACCACAGGTAGCAGTACTGAAACTTGTTAAAAATTCAATGCTATAACCACGTATCAAAACCAAAAGTTGAATACAACATTGAGCATGACATAATTACACATGAGACCCAACCAACGATAGCAAAACTGCTAATTGTAACACTTGCTAGATTTATGATACAGTCTCCATTAGGAGATAAAAATTTAACACTTAAAACTATGAGCATTCCTCTAAATGTATCTTACCAAATCAATAGTGGTAATTATCATAACTGAATACCATTAATGCGTTATACATACATCTAATCCAGTATTTGGCTGCAGCAATTGTAAAAGAGAGCACGTCTATCATTGTCAAGCGCAGGTTTGTTTTTATTTGACATCTAACTGATGGGGTGGAAAACATATACAACTCATTTTTTTCATAAATTCCTATATTTACCAGTAAACTATACACAGTCTCTATTTTAAGCATATATCACAAATTACACACATATAGCAATGTTTGTCTACAGTCAGCTACACCTATACTTTAATATATTAAGGGTTCATCACTACATCATTTCCACAAAGTCTTGACGTTTAGTACCACTAAGAAGATATTCATATCAATCTGGTCTATACTATGCACAATAAGTTTAGCAATTGTTTTATGGGTGAGTCCATCCACATCAGATCTCCAGTTTCATTTGCTGTAATGAAGATACAAGGGCCCAACATCTGACAAGAATTTCCATTTAAAAAAATATGGAATAACCAAACGCAGCGGCCGTGCTAAAGTGATGTTAAATTTTAAGACTAGCTGATAGCGTGGGTATTTCTGACCATTGGGGGAAGCCAAAAACACTTTCAAGTGATTGTTTGGTCACTGAAATCAAAAAAGCATAGCAAATGCTGCAATTTTCTGAACTTTCTAAGAGAAATAAAAAATTTTTTTTTTCACAATTTGGCGTTTTTATTAATGCTTTTACGTTATTGCCTTTAAATGAAGTTTCTAGTCGGGTTTCCTTGAACAACATTGACAAGTGAAACTGTTTTATGCCTTCCAACACATTCAGAAAAAAATATTGAATGAAACATCTTCATGGCTATAGAGCACGAACCGAAAGATAGAATCTAACGTCACCATTATATCGCAAATGCGTCGCACCATTTTCCAGCAACTTAAGGTTTTAATCAACCATAAGATCAATTACATTACAAGCCAATTCATTCGTGCGTGCATCAGGGACCAGGGTAGTGGTACATTTTATTGGCTATCTAGCAGTCAAGACTTGAGCCCCATAGAAACTGTCTGGATCATTGTAAAATGTCGCGTTGGATGGATGTCAAATATAATAGACATACATTTAGAGAAATGACTACCATACATGGTACACCTTGAAAACAGATGACCTGAAAGTTATATATTTGACTATGGCAAATAAAATCCAAGCTGTCATTAGAACCAAGGATGGTGTAACTTAGTGTGAGATGACATGCCAGATTTTCACTAGAAATGAGATCAGTTTCAAGATGAAATATTTTGTTGTTATAGTGCCATACATGTGCATTAATTAAACATAGAAAAAATGATCTGCAACTTTTAGTATACTACAACACCAGAATTAAAGTACATAGGGTATGTAAATAATTATGACAAAAATCGCTACCTATAAAAATTTTGGAAAGCAGCTGTATGATGCCACGAATATTCTTCATCGAAGTAGCATCCAATATAAGATCTTGCCTATTGAGCGTCAACATGCAAAAATATAATAATCTGGATCTATCAGTATTTGAGATGCTAATTTAGAACTTCTTGTTTGGGTCCAGTTTTTTTTTACAGATGACCATCTTCTTGATACAGTAAAGACCAAATATAACAAAAGGTTGACTTTCTATCAAGATAAATTAAAAGAAGATCGTCTTCTTCAGAAATACTGCAGACCAACCCACTGCACCGCGAGTATGAGACACAAACATTAACAGCCACATGACAGCGATGATTAAAGTAGACACAACCAACTCCTCTTTTCCTTAGCGAGATGATTACAAAACTAAAGAGGACACTTATTAATTACTGTATAACAAAACAACAACCAAACATTAACCCCCATAAACAATGTGAGCAAAACTAAACAATGAATCAACAATAAACAGCTGCCTTAAATAAGGCGGGTGGTATTACCTAAAATATGGGTGCAAGTTCAAAATTTCCAAAATCCTGAACTTTGGAAATCCAAATCTTAAACTTGCAGTATACCTCCTAAATTATTACAGTTTCAAGTTTAAATAGTGTCTTTAGGCAGACTAACAATAACAAAAGGGAAGGTATCATAATCTTCTTAATTCAACCTTTTGAGGCTGCCTTTCTATGGAAAGTCAGCCTCACCCATGCTAAACGTATGTACAATAAATAAACTCATCTCATGTTGATAGTTACTCACTTGTGCTTGAGAAACATGAATCTTGCCTTTGAGTGCCACGTTACGTTAGTTGTAAAGTATATTTTATCAGTTACCTCTCATACCAACTGCATTGCTGCGCGTTGCCTGATAAACGTTGTCTATCTCACGGCATGTTGCCTTTATCAGGTCATGATGACGTTGCACTTTTTGAATAACGTCGCTTATGACGCTGAATAAACACAAAAATCGAAAATTACGTCATAATCGCTAGTTTGGAGAGTTCAACGATGGATAAACTGATAAATAGAATACCAGGTTCGCGTCTTTTGATATCAAGTTTACCAGGCTCGGCTTTGAGAACGCTTGTTGAATCGCTCGGCAAGCCTCGCGATGTCAACAAGCGTTCTCAAATCCTTGCCTGGTAAACTTGATATCAAAAGACACTCACCTAGTATTCTCTGTGTATATGTCCATTTCAGAACTATTCACAAAACAGCCCAACTCTTCTCCGGCGCCCACTGACTATTCATCCATTATAACAACGCCCAGTGATGACGGAACATCAACAGAAAGTCACGGTAATAAGTAATAAATAAAGGATACTTTTCCGAGGCTTTCTTGCTTAAACCGCGAGGTGGGCATAGCCTACCTCGCGGTTTAAGCAGAAAGCCGAGGAAGAATCCTTCATTTAGCTTGTAGTTTGGCGCAGGCTCAAATAAACACGTGCTACTGACACCTACTGGCGAAATTTACATTCGCTCCTCCCTGCATCCGGCCTAAGCTGTCATTTATATTTCATTTACCTGTCGCTATTTAGGAAGTTCCCGCCTACATCGCTGTTTAACTAAAATTGGAAGTTAGAGTACGGTTTTAAGCTCCTCCTTCCTCGTTATTCTAGGGTGTCTGATTTAAACATCAGCAAAGCATCGGCCATACTACAACATATTTTAAACCTTTACTCCATAATATTTACATTTTCGATGCAATCCTTTATTGAATCTTAAGATTTTTGCAACCGTTCATAGCCTCATGAATTACACATATTTGATTGACAGCTGCAAAGTTCACTTGCCCGTACAATACGCTCCGAAAAGCGAACACATTGACCAGAAGTGATGATGGTGTTATGAATGACAGCGAGCCACACCCGAGTCGCACGTGCAAAACAATCCACTTGTTTGCTCCACTGGCTGTCCGTGTTCATGCTGGCTGTTCCGCTTTTCCATTTTACACTCCGACTAAACCGTTAATACGATTATATTTTAAATACAAAACTGTTTTAATTCTTAAATTTAAATTAATTTTTATATTTTAGATATGTCTAATAAAATGTTAATATAAGCAATAAATTCATTTTTTGGAATGTTTATGGAATCATGAATACTTCGGGTCTCCTGCAAAGTTATCTGGTAGAGCAAAAACTAGCGATAATTGACCGATAACCCCGAATTCGGGTCGTTTCGGCCGTGGGTCGTTTCTGCGTGATGTAATCATTTAAACATGCATGTGAAGCCATCTAGTGGGACCAGATGCCTAGATGTCGACCTTTATGTTATTCCAAGTCCCTACTTTGTAAGTGCAGCCAGCAAATGGCTCTGAAAAGATTACTACAAGTTTGTGCAGGCTCATCTAAGCCTTTGCTGCTCGTTTATACGCATGCAGTACGACATCTGCAAGTACCATAAGACTTGTAAACATGATCTCATTTGGGCCGCATCCCATGTGACTTATCGCACATGTGGTAAGCCATCCTTTAAACATGAATGTGCAGCCATCCAATGGGGCTAGACCCTTGAAGTTTGGTCCGTTTTACCTACTTTGTACTTAAAAACAGCAAAGGCTCTGAAGAGGTTGGTATTATTAGTATGGGTTTGTGTATGTATCATCATCTTTTCTCAACTGTGTAGGATTCTTTTGAGACTGCAGCGCTACACAGGCTAGTATAAGATATCATAAAAGAGGACTCATTTATATTGTAGCATATGGGGGGGGGGGGGGGGGTCGGGGTATATCGGGCCGAAACGACCCACCAAAATAGGCTGAAACGACCCACCCTAAAATCAGGTCGAAACGACCAGGCCAAAATGACCCGGCCGAAACGACTCACGGCCGAAACGACTCATGTCCGAAACGACCCACGGCCGAAACGACCCGAAACCATAACCCCTCCCCATCAGTAAAATGGAAAATGATTGTATGAATGATGTGACAAGATGTTGAAGTTTCTTGGATCGCCGGAATTACTTTTTCAAAGAGGGGCAGTGGTGTTAAAATTTGGCAAAAACTTCGTTTTTAGAAGTGAAATTGCGAATTTCTGAAATCCATTTACAGCAAGATACCGTACATGACACCAGCAAAGAATGACTGAAAAATGATTATTGAGTCTTATATCATAAGTCCACTCTGATTTTATTACGGTATCAAAACCCGAATTTTAATGTCTTGATTTTTGGGTGAAAAATCGGTGTTTTTATAAATCTAAACACAATTTTTTGTAATATGGCTGATAAAGTTTTAAAATTTAGAGTTGTTATCTAACTTGTTTCAAATTTGATGATGAATTATTCAACTTACATATATCTCTGTCGTGTATACTTAAAAAACTCACCAAAATATTTTTGTTTTCACCTCAAAATCCGGCATTTTGATATTCAGGTATATTTCGTGAAATGCATGTATTGCTATTACTTGTATATTTGGACATTGCCATATTAAGAAAATGACGTACATATAGTAAACATTTCAAATGGAAACAGCATTTATCATGTACTATGCTATCATATCTAGTAATGACATAATAAAATGAGGACCAAGTGACCCTGGATCGCTCACCTGAGTTTTGTTTTAAACGTCTTATCTGTAGGTATCTATTGGAAGCTGACCACGCTCCTGATGACCAGCCTTGTGGTCCAGGTTCGGTCCTAGAGTCATAATTGGAACATATTTAAATCTTGTCTATACCAGCTGATGCTACATACCAAATATCAGGGCTCTAGACCTGGTGGTTTCAGACAAGATGTTTTTTTTATGTTTTCACTATTTGTAAGTCAATGCAAAAAAAGAAAGTATGACCAGGAAATGCCACACTCACACACTGCATACAAACCCACGGCACCATGAGGAAGAGTCAAATAACAATAACAGCCTCATAAACTCTGTGACCTCCAGGATGATGCCATTTTGACCACAGAACCATAATTTGAACAAACTTGGTTTTTTTTGGTTTTTGGTTTGTTTGTTGCTTTACGTCTCAAGTCAACAGCTATGGTCATTGCGGGACGGTCAGTTCACCTAACCACACTTTTTCCTGGGCAAGCTTGAACAAGCAGTTAACCAGTACTTCGTGCACATACTTTCGCTCGTAACTGACAACTTGGTAGAGTATCACTTGGTGATACTACATATCAGATATCAAGTCTTTTAGTATCTGATATGAATGTGTTTTAATATGTTCTCTATACAAGCTGTATATAAAACACTGATCCCCAAGGCGGCCTTATTTTCGGCCACTGGGCCATAATTTTCAGCAAACTTAGTCAGTCTACTAGATGATGCTACATGCCAAATATAGACTCGGGGTTCTGTGGTTTCAGACTAGACTATTTTAAGTGTTTCATACATAAGCCTATGTAAAACATGTGACCCCAGGGTGGGGCCAGTTTTGGCACAAGGGCCATAATGTGAACAAACTTAGTAGAGGTATACTAGGTGATGCTACATAACAAATATCAATGCCTTATGCCTTGTTGTGTCAGACAAGAAACTTTTCCCAATAGATTCCTATAGTGAACTTGTGAGCTCGCAGGCGGGCCCACTTTTAGTCCCTGTGCCCCAAAATGATAAATATTGGTAGAGGCGTACTAGGTGATATTGCATACCAAATATCAAGGATCTAGGCCGTGTCGTCTTAGACAAGAAGATTTAGCCCATGACCCGCCCACTTCCTTTTGATTTCAGCCAATCAGTTGCGAGAAACTGGCCATATTCAGTGAGGTATATTTTCCATATCACACTTTTTTGAGAGCATTCACATTACTTGATGAGAGGAAATTGCTGTCCGAAATGTTAATTTCACCAAGTTTAGTTTTATTTTCAGAACTCTTATGAATACTGTGATAGAATATTGACACAAAACGATGTAAATTTCAAATTTCAGCTGTTTCACAGAAAATTTGAGACTGCAGAAAACACTGACCAGGCAGCATTAGTACATTGAAGCCTGGTCAGAAATCACAAAATATTTGATAAGACACACAATCAAACTGCTCATTAATATACACGCTGATCCGAGTGTCTCCGCTGTTTGCGAATTTGGATTGAAAGCACAAACAGTGGGGACTGATCAGCCTCTACACATGTAACGTGTGATCAGTGATCAATTTTGAAGAAAATAAATGAAATAAAAATGCAACTAATAAAATCCATTTTTCCCATGTGAACGCATCCATGGCTGAAAAAGAAATGTCTGGCTCTTAATAGAAATGCAGCAAAATGTTGTGCATTTCAGGATATGTGATCAGCTTGTCACAAACACAGGAAACAGCTGGGTCAGGGCTAAATAGGTTATACAATGTTTTGTGTTTGTTATGAAATATACACTCGGGAGCGAAGCTCCCTCGTATATATTCCATAACCAACACAAAACATTGAATAACCTATACTTGTTATACCCGCTTTTTTCTTTAGAAAAAAAGGGTATATTAATTTCGTGTCAAAGTCGGTCCGTCGTCCGTCTGTTCGTCTGTCTGTCCGTCCGTCCGTCCGTGCGTACGTCCGTCCCTCACGTTTCTTGTAAATGTATCTCCTCCTAAACCGTTAGGGGTAGAAACTTCAAACTTTGTAGTTGAAAAGGTCACATGATGTAGAGGGTACTGGGCAACATTTCATGTGACCTTGACCCAAGGTCAAGGTCAAAGGTCAAATATTGTATTTTCTTGTAATTGTATCTCCTCCTAAACGGTTAGACGTAGCAACTTCAAACTTTGTAGCTGAATAGGTCACATGATGTAGAGGGTACTGGGCAACATTTTGTGTGACAAAGGTCAAATATTGAATTTTCTTGAAAATGCATCTCCTCCTAAACCTTTTGACGTAGCAACTTCAAACTTTGTAGCTGAAAAGGTCACATGATGTAGAGGGTACTGGGCACTATTTTGTGTGACCTTGACCCCAAGGTCAAGGTCAAAGATCAAATAATGTATTTTCTTGTAAATGTATCTCCTCCTAAATGGTTAGACCTAGCAACTTCAAACTTTGTAGCTGATTAGTTCACATGATGTAGAGGGTACTGGCCAACATTTTGTGTGACCTTGACCCCAAGGTCAAGGTCAAAGGTCAAATATTGAATTTTCTTGTAAAAGCTTTTGACGTAGTAACTTCAAACTCTGTAGGTGCATAGGTCACATGATGTAGAGGGCACTGGGCAACATTTAGTCTACTTTCTTGTAAATGCATCTTCTCCTAAACTGCTGGACGTAGCAACTTCAAACTTTGCAGGTGCAAATGTGATATGATTTGGAGGGCACTAGACAACATTTGGTGTGACCTTGACCCATATAGGTCAAGGTCATATAGTGTATTTTTTGTAAATGCTTCTTCTTTATGGACATAGCATCTTCAAACTTTACAGGTGCATAGGTCATATTATGTTGAAGGTACTGAGCAACATTTTGTGTGACCGTGACCCCAAGGTAAGGTTATAGGTCAAAAAGCGGGTATTTGCGATGGTGTACCATCGACTTCTGCTCTAGTTTTATGTTTTCCCAATATAAAAGTAAAACAGTGGGCAAAATACAATCAAGAACCACAACTGAGCCGAGACACCATATGGGAAAGTGACAAAACACAAGAAAACACCACACACAAGAGAGCCAAGAGATCAGCCCTTTCCCAGCATGTGATATCATGCCTATGTATAATATGCCACCTCCATGAATGTGCCATTTAAACCACAGGGCTATAATTTGAACAAACTTGGTGGAGGTCTTCTAGGTTATGCTACATACCAAATATTAAGACTCTAGGCATTGTGGTTTCAAACAAGAAGAGTTTCATTTTGAATATCTATTTAAGCCCATGTTACCTAGATATGTAATGGACTAAACTGTTTGAACAATTATTTAAGAGGGTCATATAAGAATCATTCCTGCAAAGGTTGGTTAAAATCTAGCTAGTAGTTTAGGAGGAGATTGTGCCATCATAAAACCATAGACAGCCAGTGTCCCAACTATGATCATTTATACATCTCTTCCAAAACAGAATGCGTTTTATGCCGTATATGAGGGTCTAGATGGGGTATAATGATTAGTGAATAATGGCCCTTTTTTATAATGAATAGTGAATAATGAGCCAAAAAAATAATGAATAGTGAATAATGAGAACCTAAAAAATAATGAATAATCCTATTTTTTTAATGAATTGAAGAAAAAATTAATGAATAGTGAATAATCAGATTTCTTTGCCACCGTTCTTACTTTTAATGAATAATTGGTCTTATTTTAATGAATAACCCAAAATTTTAATGAGATGAATAATGGGCTAAATTTTTAATGAATAGTGAATACCAGACCCCCCATCCAGACCCTCGTATATGCAGATTTTAAAGGTTGTTTTTTTTTGGTTTATGAGTGGTCATCAGCAGATTAACTGCTGAGGGAAAGATTATTTCATGTCTAAGTGTATTTCAATATCTCACCGGACTAAGGGGGCTCCAAGAGGGGACTTACCGCCTATATAGGTTCACTAACTAAAAGATAAATATAAATATTTTATCAGACAATAACTAAAACCTTTAAGGACCTCTTTTATTACAACATGCAATGAATACATAATCCACTATTTGGTCTGCCTCGCATAGAATCTAGGAACGTCATAAACATATTAATGATTAGTACCACTTTGAGGGTTTAAAACGTAGGTTTTTAAGCAGTTTGACCTTGAACTTTGATACAAAGGTCATATCAGCATTCAGAAGCTATCATTGACAAAATAACACGTTTGACAACCAGTGTGCAAAATATGAACCATCTACAACGAAACATGTTAGAGATATTGCTTTACAATTCATACAACCAGCTTCAAATTATTTTGAAAATTAAGACTCAAATGTCATATTGGCAATTATTCTACCAAATATGAAGCCCCTCTGTCAAAAACATACCACTGTAAGACAAATTCTAATTAACCGTTGACTCCAGGGTCATAGCGGTGATATGTAACTTACTTTGTGATTTACACACCATAAGCATTAAGTGTGCTACGTATGGACACCCTTGGTCATAAACATAAAAATAAACAAGCCATAAGCTGATTGTAAGTATATTTGACCTTGTCTTTTGACACCAATGGCAAAGCGGTGATAAGAAACCAATGTTGTAATCTACACCCTATAAACAATCATTGTGCAATATATGAACACCCTCGGTCGTAGAAATGAAAGAGGGGTTCAGGTTATGAGTCGTATTACAGATTTTGTCTTAATTTGATCGTGACCTTTAACTCCAAGATTGTATTGATAATTTGAAATATACACCATAGGCAAATATGAACATCGAGGCATAAAGTTAAATGGCAAGTTCTTGTTATAGCACTTACATAGTAACACTTTAAAACGGATTTATGGGGTTAATTGGTGATGCACACATTCCATGTTGCGACTAATACCAAAAGGCAAATCCTACTATATTTTTAATTAGCTGATGGATAAAAAAACATATTTGATTTGCAATGCGTTCAAATCGTACGCATTGACAATATGTGTAAATTGAAGACAATAGATTAAAATAGATGTAATCATGGTACTAAACAATGATGTCAAAATGATAAATCAGGTACTTCCATTCTGCATATATATCGGCCAGGATATGATGAAAGGTACTTTATGGTCGCGATAATCAAAATCAATCTAATGTTACATCTGCAAAGTATTACATGTTTAGAGCATTTCCTGAAAATTTGAAGTGATTATCTTCGGAACTGATGATTATATGGATGTTAGAAGCAACATATGTAATCAGGTTTGGAATGTGACGTCTAGAATGGTGTTAACCGTATGATGACGTCAGAACGTTGGTCTATATTCGTTTGTGGATTATTGCATGCTTAGCATGAGAATCTAGCATTTATCAAGTTTTCTCATGTCTTATACATGTGATAATGAAAAAGCAGATGAAGTTACATGAATTATTATAGGCATTCAAAATGACCCACTTTGTAAATTGTTGTGATCTGAGTGTTCACATGGCAACAACCCTTAAAGAAAACTTTAAAAAAAAAGGTTTAATCAGAAACTTTTGCTATTTTGATGGTATCAAAGTTTAAAAGCATTTTCATGGAAATATAAAGGCATGTAATTTTATGTAATTTTCAGTATTTTTCAAATTTCTCTTACGTAATAATTGCTTGGATGCCTTAAGGTCACTTTTGTCAGATCCGCGTTCTTATGTAAATACATTAAAATAGGCCTAACTGTTTAAATGCATAGCTTATTTGGTTAAATAAATATGCACCCCTACTGCTTTAAAATTTTGAAATTGTTTGCATTTTTGCATTTCTTTTCACCCAGCCAACTTTTGCTTATATGATTCTTTGAATGAGGATGCCCTTCTTCGAAGCCTAATAAAGACTCACTGCCCCTGTTTTGAAAAGTAATTCCAGTGGTTTCATAATGTACAGTTATAAAACTTTCCATTTATAAATCACAATCCTATTTTACACGGAAGGCAGGGACCAAGCTAGGGGGCGACTAGGGCGAAATAGTCGCCCTAGGGACCGAAATTTCGCCCTAAATGGGACCCAGTGAGAAGTGGGAGTCTCCCTAAAAAAAAAAAAAAAAAAAATTTTTTTTTTTTTTTTTTTTTTAGGGAGACTCATTTTCATTCTGTCACCACACAAATGCAAGCTGTGGTGACATTATCAGACAATCTACTACCACTGCATTGTGTTTCTCCTTCCATTAAATGGCAAAAGTATGTGTAATGGTTAATTTTCTACTAAATTGACAGAAAATGCCGTAATTTTGTGCTATAACTTCTCCCTATCTGACTGTCACTTCTCCCTAATTTTCCTGCAGGGAGAAGTCTTCTCCCTAAAATTCTGGGCCAGCAGGAGAGGTTCCACTTCAACTGAGCGACTTATAATTTGCCAGATTTTTCCTCAATCAATAGGTTATTAAGAGAAAACATTAAAACATATTCTTGCCAGAAAACAAAATGCCTCAAAGTTTTGATATTTGGTATGTAACATCTCCTAGTGGTACTCTACCGAGTTTGCTCAAATTGTGGTTATGTGGTCAAAATGGCCTCATCCTCGACATTGACTTATAAATTGATTCATACATAATCTCCTGGTTTGAAACCACTAGGTCTAGATCCCTGATATCACCCAGTGGACCATATTTAAATTTGCTCCAAATAGAGCTCTGGGGACAAAAAAGCCCCACCAAGGGTTCACCAGGAGCATGGTCAGTTTTTAAAAGATACATATAGATTAGAGGTTTTAAACAAAAACTCAGGTGAGCGATCCAGGGTCACTTGGCCCTCATTTAGTATGTGTCACTACTTGATTTGATGTCACAGAACATGATAAATTATGTTTCCATTTGATATGTTTACTATATGTACGTCATTTTCATAATATGACAATGCCCTGAAATCTATGAAATAGCAAAACATGCATTTCCCAAAATATACCTGAATATAAAAATGTCAGTTTTCGAGGCAAAAAAAGAAAATATTTTGGCAGGTTTTATAAGTAAATACGACAGGATATATGTAAGTTGAATAATGCAGCATCAAATTTAAAACAAGATAAGTAAAAACTATAAATTTTAAAAACTTAACCTGTCCGATTACAAAAATTTGGATTATTTTTTATAAAAATACTGATTTTCACCCCAAAATAAAGACATTTCATTTCTGACTTTGACTTCATAATGAAATCAGGTCAGGATTATATAAAACTCAATGATCATTTTTCAGTCTTTCTTTGCCGATGTCGTGTATCTGTTGCTGCAAATGGATTTCAGAAATTCGCAATTTCACTTCTAAAAATGAAGCTTTTGCCAATTTTAACACCACTGCCCCTTTTTGAAAAAGTAATTCCGGCGATCCAAGAAACTTCAACATATTGCCATATCATTCATGCAATCGTTTTCCATTTTACTGATGGGGAGGGGTTCCGCCTTAAATAAGCGACTTTTTGCCAGTTTTTTTGCTCTACCAAATGCGAAGCCTTTCGGGCTTCACTTACTTTGCAAGAGACCTGAAGTACTCATGATTCCATGAACCTTCCAAAAATTGAATTCATTTCTTAAATGTATACTCCTCAAAATAATTAAAGGACCAATACTTTCAAACGAGGATAGAATTAGCTCAAACATTTAAATTCTGCAAAACATGGTGCAAATCTTGCTACTGTTTATGTCCATGACTCAAGAATCAATGTGGCGCATTTCCATGCCTAATTCTGCCTTAGCTGTGTCTCGAATGGACATACCCGCCAAAACACACTTTCAAAAATCAGTGGGTGGGGTGAAGAAATTCTTCTGTGATCATTCCAGCAGAATGAAAGTGACATCAAATTAAACTTTGTTTTAACCAGTTCAGCTTACATGCGAAATATTTCTTTAAACATTTTCTTTATACTGGGAAGCAAACATTTTACCTCTGAAAATGGAGTTTTGATATTATTTTGTTTTCTGAAAACAATGTTTGTACTGTGCCATTCAAAATCAGATTTTCAATCGTCATTCTATGCTCCTGGGTGTTAGACATATGCCCCACCTAACTGTACAAAAATTGTAACAGACAAACGCCAAAACAAGCTAGCTGAAACCATAGGCTGGTCATTACTTCACAGCAAAACGAGCAATTTTCTCTCAGAGGAAGAGGTGGGTGATATCGACGGGATTAAAACACCATGAAAACATGCAAAAAAAGAGATACAAGCATCTAAAAGCATTATTCATTCATTCCTGCAGTTCTGTGACCCATGCCTCAGACACAAAAATGTCATTCCAATACAGTTAGGTCAAATTTTAAAATGACACAAAATTCGTGGCAGAAACATTTTCTAACATTTTCTTTCTGCTGTTTCACTTGGCAGTTGTGCCTTAAAGATGTCTAAACAATTTAGACAAGATCGTAAAATTTATTTTCAAAATACGTTATACACCAAACGCATTGATATTATAATTGATAGTATTGGTCCGTCAATTATTTTGAGGAGTATATTTTAACCCTTTACTCCATAATAACGCATTTTGACGCATTTGAAAATACAACGTATTGTCGATGACCGATGGCTGCACAAGCAGGTTTTAAGAATTGCTATACTTGTATCCAAAACGTACTTAGACCTAATTTCTGAGACAATAATAGCGGTACCACTGCCTGAGGGATTTTCCAGGACGATCAAAGGCTAACCTTTATGAGGTGATTATAATCTCCTTTCAGGCTTGGACCCAGTGTTTATTGGGTCCGAGTTTCAGGGGATGATAAAGTGGTCCCATGAAGGGTTTGCACTTTCCATTAGTTCTCATGAACACTCAATAAAACCGAGTCTGCTGTTTTCTTATATTGTAGGTTCTCTTTATTTCTGAGGGATCCGTTTTTGCAGATTATTTAGGTCTTTTCTCATAAAATATTGATATTTACCTTAGTGAAAGAAATTTTGTTTTGTTCTTTTGGCCCCTTTAATCCAGTGTGGTACTGAAACTGTCTGTTAACAGTTACTCAGCTAATGATCTCTATTTGACAGAAATATACGCCTTTAAACTGCCCCATTTGTTTTATAGGGATCACAGGAACAGCGCTTGAGCGGCTAGTTGTAACCAAGGTTGCCATGGCAACAAGAGAAATCAGAAAAGAACTTGAAGAAGTGAAAGCTGCTTTGATGAAATTGAAACGAGCTACGGATGCAGATCGTGAGAAAATGAAAAAACATTTTCAAAAGTTTGTGGATAGCTTGTCTTCATACATGTAACAGTTAAGCTGCTAAAATCAAGTCTCTTATAAATGTGCATCAATGAATATTATTTTCTTATTTCAACCAAAACATAATTATCTTGTGGATACTCAAAAGAACCGTCTCAATTCTACCTCTGATGGCAGTTTCGTTCAGGATTTCAGGTTTGCGAATTTCCAGTAGAGGGACTATAAAGAACATTTGAATTTTGGTCGGCCAAAGATGTGACCATTTGTGCATTTATTGGTAAGTATTGGGAATATTCATCTAAAATCTGACCCCGAGGTTATAAAACTTTTTTCATGCTCAACTCAACTGAGCATGAAATTTCAAATGCTCATAAAAAATAAAATGCTGAAAAAGATAAGAATTTCTTGCTTTTAAGCTCTCATATGTTGTATTTATCCTGCTAATAAATGTTAAAATGCCAACAATAGTTAGCATTTTAACCTTTATGAGCTGGATAAATTTCGTGCTCAGCTGAGGTGAGCATGGAAAAAGTTTTTTAACCTTGGGGCCTGAATATTCCCCATCAATAGCTAAAATGCACACACATATGACAATGCCAAATCTATTGACTGCTTTGAGGACAATATGCAACAACAACAAAAGAATAACAATATCTGGTTTCCTGAATTATTAAAGTAGGATATGGATGAAGCAACTGGCAAATACTATTAACCAAGGTCTGCCTACTTTTGAAGTAAATAAGGGTGCAAAGAGAAGGAATCGATACAATCAAGTACCATACCTGACCCAGGATACCAATGGGAAAGTGACAAACTCACAGTTATACACCTAAAACGAGAGCCAAGAGGTCAGCCCTTTCCCAGCAGGTGACCACAAGGCACAAATAAACAGACGCGCACAAAGGCATAACAAACACAAGACAGAAAAAACCTAATAGATCCACAAAAGAAGTACCGCCTTGGAACGGTCCGTAAAATATTTTACTGGAGGGCTTGAACCGGTTTCACGGCGCCAACCTCAATTTCGTGCTCAGCTGAGTTTAACAATTCAGATGTGGATCAAGACACATAGATATTTGGTTTGCTTGGAAGACCCTTATGCTTTAGTTGTTGTTTGAAGCCATTGTTGACACAAGGATGGACTATGACAGACCTCCAACAATCGCAAAATGTTTACCTTGAGCATATAATGTTTCGGTGAGATAAAATTTCATGCGGAGAGATAGAGAATACTAGGTGAAAGTCTTTTGATATCAAGTTTACCAGGCAAGGCTTCGAAAACGCTTGTTGAATCGTGAGGCTTGCCGAGATATTTGACATGCGTTCTCAAAGCCAAGCCTGGCAAACTAGATACCAAAAGACATGAACCTTGAATTCTTTTTATCAGTTTACAAGTAGGTTCACTCTTCAAACTAGCAATTATGAGGGTCTTATTGATTTTCGTGTCAATTCAACGTCATGTCATCAAGTTGTGGATGATGTCATCATCCACGTCATTCAAAAAGTGCAACATCATGTTGACCTATTAAAGATACAGTAGAACTTCAATGGCTTGAACTCTGATGGCTCATTCACCTGGGCTGACTAGAACAATCATCATGGCCCCTACAGGTCACTCTGTGCATAATTCACCCTGGATGGCTGGAATCACCCTTGGCTAGAACTATTCTTCATGGTCCCAAGCCTGTTCGAGCCATTGTAGTTCTACTGTATATGTTGTGAGCTAGGCACATTCATCAGGTCACTGTGCAAAAATGCAATTAATATGAGAGGTAACTGATAAGTGCTTTTATCAGTCGCCCCTAGTATTAACTGAATTGTTTCAACATAACCTAATAAACGTTTCCTATCTCACGGCATGTTACCTTTATCAGGTCATGATGACGTTGCACTTTTTGAATGACGTCGCCAATGACGCTGAATCAACACAGAAATAAAAAATTGCGTCATAATTGCTAGTTTGAAGATTTTTTAACAATGGGTAAAATGATAAATAGAATACTAGGTTCGCGTCTTTTGATATCAAGTTTACCAGGCTCGGCTTTGAGAACGCATGTTGAATCGCTCGGCAAGCCTCGCGATGTCAACAAGCGTTCTCAAAGCCTTGCCTGGTAAACTTGATATCAAAAGACACTCACCTAGTATTCTCTATTTATCTGTAAGGTTGAAAGGGAAAACCCAAACTCAAATAATATTATTGATTATTATTAACACCTTATTATGCCACACACACACCCACCCGAAAAGCAAACAAAATATCAGCACTAAGTTCTACAGTGGTAAAATGAATATGAACACAGAATCATCAAACTACCCTTTCCATACCGTTATAAGACAAGGACTTTTCCCTTCCAGAACAAATCCCCCAAATTCAGATCTGTAACATATTAACCCTAATAAGGCCAGAATTATTTTAATAGTTGAATTACGGGAATTTTTTTTTCAGATTTAGGGTCTGCGGGATGAAAAAAGAAAACAAAGCTCTGAAAATGACCAGTTGACTGGTCATTTTCAGAGTGTTGTTGTTTTTTAATATCTACAGAAATAACAGTAAAACTAGTAAAGTAAACCAACAGTCTGTATCAAATCTAAATATTTCATAATTTTCCTAAAAATCTGCGTAGGACAATCACTTTTAACAGAGTCACAGACAGAACCTAATAAAATATATTCATTTTTTTTTTCAACGAAACAAATAATATTAGGAGTCTGCAGATAAAATAAAAAAAATAATTTTAGAAATGAAATTCTTTTTTTTCTACTTTCCAGAAAATTACAGTATGCGGGTTTTGTAAACCAACTAATGAAAAAAATCTGGCCTAAATAGCATTACTCTAAAACACTATGTTTACTCTGTTTCAAATTTTCAGCCACTTGGCCTTTGTCAAGAAACAAATAACTGGATTAATGTTGTTTATATTTACTGGTTGGCTTAGACAATGGAGATGTAGCTCACAACATTAATCAAGTTATTTGTTTCTTGACAAAGACCATGTGGCCGAAAATTCGAAACAGAGTAAACATAGTGTTTTAGTGTGATTAAATTCCCTTTGGAATTTTTATTGAAGTAATCAGTAAATAGCATTACTTTCCCTCTTTTGAAAACAGTGTGGATCTTGATCAGCTGGCTTCTGATGAAGCCAGCTGATCAGGATCGACACTGTTTTTTTATCTACACAATGAATGCATCTTTCTCGAGAAATTGCATTGTTAGCCTGGCTGGAAATCAGACCTAGAGATATACCACTGAAACTTTGATAAGGAATTAAGTATCACTATTTATTTTACACTTAGCAGTAAAATCAATGCATAAAGTGATATCAATCACTGGCCAAATAATATGATATCAATCACCATTCAATTATTGCATTTCACTTCAAACGCCCATAACTTGCCCATAGCTTTCTTATTTATGAATGAAAACATCAAGTGTAGGTATGCATTTCTTAGTTAGAACTGACCAATATTTTGGTACCACAATTATTTTGGTTTGCTAAAAAAAAATTTTTTTTCATTTTCAGCACCTCCTTATTCAGCGGGTGAGACATTGTATGTAGCCTATATAAAGTATAAAATAAAAAGAAAATTGACTTGTTTTTAGTAAATATGCCAAATATATTTCATCTCATGAGTTGAAAACATCCGAATTCTTGATGAAATATATTTGGTATTCACCTCAAAAAAGTAAATATCCTCTATATAGATTACCATAGGACCCAGTGCATTGAGCTTTTGCACTCGATAACTTTCGAAATTTTTCTTCAAATTCAACAAAAATTTTCAGAAGTAATTGAAAATGCAGTGGGCTATAAATTTTTATTCAAATCACTCACTGGACGGCCCCATGGATGCTAGTTGGTCTGAAAATGCAAAATGTTATGGAAATCTTTATAGTAATGCTTATCAAAGCTTGAGTAGTATAGCAGTCATAAATCCAAAGTAACTTTGTGTTATGCTCCGGACAAAATTATGACGGACGGACAAAGCGGTGGCTATATGCTCTACTGTTGGGGAGCATAAAAATTTTGTTTATCAAAAACCTGTGTTGGGGAATTATTCTGGAAGAAAATAGCCAAATATGTTCTTGTATGATTAACACATGAACTGTTGAGTGTGAAATTTTTAAAACACATATGGGCCTCGAACGGAGAAACCTGATTTCAAGATGTGGTAACAACACAGGCACAGACCAGCCTGCGCATCTGCGCAGACTGATCAGCACCTTTGTTACTGGCTTTTTGGAAAGTATCATATTTAAACTTGCTACAGGTGAAATTTCAACTTTGTAGTCAGTCTCTGTAGCTGAGGAGACTGTTTTAGTCTTTAGTCTCGCTTTGTCTGAAACCCCAGACAGGTTTTGTAGCGTCAAGGCCCATATGTTTGTGGATGAGCGGTGTTCTTAGTTTGATGTGTTGGTTAGACAAAAGTGATAGTTATTACCATTACAATCAAAACTATAGAACTTCATAAAAGAACTAATTTCAATTTGATTTTATAAATACTATAACATGGTTTAAAAATGATTTCAAGAAGATTCCAACAAAATGCTTTGCCCTGAATCAAAGATCGATCCTGGCACTAAAGTGTTTCGTGATTTCAACGAAATTATAAAATGGTGAAATGTTCCAACAAGTGTAAACAGAGAACTATAACAACAAATGTAAACCATGATAAACTAGCTATAGAAGACAAAAACAGTAAATAGAGAAAAGTTAACAAGTTCGTTTAAAAGATCTGTTTCATGAATGATAACCATCATACAACCAGGCAACCACCAAATTAGCATTTCATTCCAATGAATCATCTAAAGATAAGCTGTCAATAATTTAAAATTGGCTATCTATTATTGTCATCCAGGTGCATGCCAAACTACACGAAAACTTGTTCATTTCTATATGCTTATTACACTGAAACATAAAAAGTAGTTGAGACGTTTGTGAAAGACTCTCATTTAAATACTCATTTATTGAATGGACATATGTTGTAGGTGCACATTGGAATTGCCTCTATGAGGCAATTCCAATGTGTACCAACAACATATGTTACTGAAATTAAGGAAACCTATTTTGAAATATACACTAAACATGTATCATGTCCATTGGTTTTCCTCTTTTAAACATCAGTATTAAAATACCTGTCACTATATGGCAAATTGTTTATATTCTACATGACAGCTATATCACCAATTTTGATTTCATGAACTATCTTTATGCTAGCTGGTAGTCGCATGGTAGTAAACTAGTTATAGAAGACAAAAATAGTAAATGGAGAAAATTTAACAAGTTTGTTTAAAAGATCGTTTCATGAATGATTAATAAATATAAGGTGTTAATGATTTAAAATCTGATAAGCCCTGACCAACATGGAAAGTGCCTTCAATAAAAATGAGAAAAAAAATCAACACATGATATCGCAATTTGGAGTGATATAATGCCATGCAATAAAGTTGATAAACCATTAGGGGTTTACATACTAAGTATCATTATTTAAAAACATCCATTACAAGGTTGCATACATAAGGCCAGAATTTTTTTATAAGTTGATTTATGGGGAATTTTTTTCAGATCTAGGGTCGTAGGGACGAAGAAAAAAAAAGCTCTGAAAATGACCAGTTGACTGGTCATTTTCAGAGCTTTTTTTTTTTTTTTTTTTTTTTCAGAGCCTTTTTTTTTTTTTATATCTCCAGAAAAAACAAACAGTAAAACTAGTAAGGTAAACCAACAGTCTGTATGAAATATTTCATCATTTTTCTAAAAATCTGGGCAGGACAATCACTTTTAACAGTGTCACCCTCAAAAATACACAGACAGAACCTCAAAAATTAAAAAAAAAATAAACGAAACAAATAATATTTAGAGTCGGTGGATAAAATTAAAAAATAATTTTAGAAATTAAATTTTATTTTTCTCTACTTTCTGGAAATTTACAGTGGGAGGGTTTGTAAGTCAACTAATTAAAAACAAATTCTGGCCAAATGGCAAAATTTTGACATTTTCATGCCAATAAAATGTAATTTCAAAGTGATTTTAATGTCGTATGATAAATATAATATCTTAACACTCGTGCTCCTGCATTAGTGAATTTTCTATTGTACTCATTGCGAAAAAGCAATAAAATGCTTGGAAAGCCATGCATAAAAAACGCTCAAAATGGCGTAGATCGATTGAGAATATTAAACCAAATTGTAGTTACTCTTAAAATGGTTTGAATTCTTTATTGTAAGTTCAAAATTGCAACATCACTCCTTTGGATATTATTAAATATAATCCTGTCTGACTGTAATCAGTATTGGTCGCTGTCATACACCTGTTTGTAGTAAGTATTCCAATGGCAAGTCCCTAAGGCACAGACAAGTCTGCAAATCTGCACTGTCTTGCCAGACCATTCACTGGTCGTATACACAAAGTATTGAAACAGATGAAGGCTCAGACCAAAACTAGGCCTTTAGCTTTACTTTATAGCTAAAGTAAAACCTGTCTTAAGCGGCCACTCAAAACAAAGACCAAAATTGGTTTTCAAGACCTGATTATCACTTAATGCAGGTCAAAAGTATTGCATTCTGCATTACTTTCGACCTTCATTAAGCTACCGTTTATCCTTAAGAATTTTGTTTTGTTTATTTTTTGAGTGGCCGGCTAAGACAGGTTTCACTGTACATACACCTGTTTAAATGATTTTATGCATGTATTACCAGTCCTCTAGTTAAGAGTGTGTAATCAATTTTATTTTCTTATTTCGCAGCCAAAACATATGTTGTGGGCACTCAAAAGAACCATCTCATTGAGACGATTCTTTTGAGCATCCAAAATATATGTTAAAACTGATGGGTAAGAAAATATTGACAATCTTATGCTCAAAATTTTGTTTATTTTGACCTAGGAGTACAAAAATCTTGAGAGCAGGCCCAGAGATTACAAAACTTTTTTCATGCTCAACTCAACTGGGCATGAAATTTCATGCTCAACTGAGCATGAATGCTCATAAAAACTAAAATACCGACAATTGGAGAACTTTTTTGCTTTAAGTCTCTCGGATGTTGTATTTATCACGCTAATAAATGTTAAAATACCAACAATAGTTGGCATTTTAACATTTATGAGCAGGATACATTTGGTGCTTAGCTGAGTTGAGCATGGAGAAAGTTTTATAACCTCAAAGTTATAACCTCAGGGCCTGGTTTAAATATGACAGATACCACTAAACACACTAATGATTACATGGCGAAAATATATACATAATGCAGCTAGTGGCTATGAAGCAAAAACATGCATACACATTAGCTATATACAAAATAGGACCATCTTCCCACATGACAATTATAAAGGATTAATGCACTGATTTGATGAATATTGTCCCGAGAAGGGAGCACACACACACAAATCAGCGTGATAACCCTCATATTACATAGCTATAAACAATCACTCAATTTTCAGTTTTTATGAACTGATAATCAAGTTTTTTGGACGTCAGCCATAGCGGCAGAATATCTCCTGCCTTGGTTTTCTTCTTCAACTCAAAGTTAATGATCCATCCTTGTTATCAATAAGTACTTTGTCGAACAAATCAAACACAAATAGTCCCTGGGAAGACCTCTAGCAGTCTGATCTGGACTATTTTGTTTGCACATTCTTTTCCTGTCTAATATGGGTGAAAGTTCAAAATTTCCAAAAGCCTGAACTTAAGAAATTCAAATCTTAAAACTTGTTGGATGCCTACAAAAATGAATAATTTCAAGTTTAAATGATTGTGTTTAGATCATCTGAAAACTAATCAGTGAAGCTATCAAAATCTGCCAAATTCAGCATTTTGAGGCTGACTTTCTATGGAAAGTCAGCCTCAAAATCCTGAATTCAGGATTAATCCTGAAAACTTTCACCCATGCTCTAAGTAATCTGGTTCTGGCACGTATTACATCATTTCTATTTATAGCTACATAATTAACATTTCAACAGCACTGTCATCAAAACCCATACACCACAAACTAAATCTAAACATAAGTAAATTTGTAATGAATACAGGCTTGCATTATGCATTTCTTAAGTCGTATTGAAATCTTTCCAAATAACTCGACCGGTATTTTTTGGAAAGCATCTCAACGTCAGGAATTAAATCTCAATTCCTGTGTATCTCCATCCCTGTACATTTCTTCTCCGCATTAGAATGGAACCCAGATAGGTTCTCGGTATAGAAGGCACTAACGCCATATATATAATACTAGATTAGGGGGGGTAATACATCTTATAGTATGTGAACACCAGAAGCTTTAACACACCTGATAGGCGGCAATCAAAAACACTCTTAACAATCGATAAATGCGGATCAAAAATGGCTAGAATCAGTGTGTTCGATTGCCATTTGTCGCCATTCAGGTGACAAATGGCAATCCATTCAGGCGACAAATGGCAATCGAAAAGTCTGTTTCTAACTATTTTTGATCTTCGTTTGTCGATAGTATTAATGTTTCCGATTGCCACCTATCCAGTTGTGTTTAACCCTACTACTGCTGAACCCAGATTTTTTTTAGAAAACACTGTAGATCCAAATCAGCTCTCTTCATTAGAAGCCAGCTGATCATGATCCACACTGTTTTTCACTCCAATTGAAAATACATGCTTACAACTAGAATGCTGCATGTTAACAATATTAAAATTGCGGAGGAGTGTTGAATATAATGATAAGATTTGCTTCAATATATGTTCACAGTGTTCGGTGATTTTTTTTGGCATTTGTTTTACATCTATTTTTTTAGGGGTTGGGGAGGTGTTATTTACAGGCGGAAAAATACTGTTGGGGAAAAAGAATACCGAGAAACTAGCGGGGATCCCCCATTCTAAAACCATCACAGATTCTGGACACATACAAAAGTCTCCTGTGCGTCACATGAATCCTCCGTCTACATCTACTGCCCTGGACTTCAAAGGAAATCAATCAAACTTTGCATGCATAACCATGGTTACAAAACTGTAAGGTTGTATCAACATCAAACTTGCCGTTAGAAACAGTGCATGTCTTTACTGACTCAAAAGTATTTTTTCTTCAGCTACATCTATACAGTAACATGCCTCTGTAAAATATGCTTTTAATAGGATGTGTAATTCTAAATCCATTTTCATATTTTTTTATCACAACGTTTGTTCTGGTTATTCAAAAGAACCATCTCACTGAGATGGTCCTTTTGAGTACCAAGAACATATTTTGACACATTCAAAGAACTATTAACAGTTCTATATATGAATGAGGAATGACTTTTCTATGCATAATCCTATCTCCAAAAATATGAACATTATTTAAGAGTGTGCAACTCACCAAGTAACGTAATAATGTAGCGACTAGTAACTACACCTCTTTTTTATGTTTTCAAGCTTAATTTGATTCCTTTGAAATTCATGAGCAAGAAATTATGAACTATTAGACAAAAGTACATGGTGTCAATATGTTTATATTGATAAGTGGGGGTAAGAATTCATGTCACATTCTCACTTTCTGTTTATTCTGGACAATTTTAAAAAAAGCGTCTATGTGGCACTTCCATACATGGACCACATTTTGTTTTGTGCCGATAAAAATACCCTGGGGACCTGGGATTTCTTTCACTTAATATTGTCAAATGAAAATAATTTTAACATTGCATTATTAACAATGATCTCATGCCTACCTGCAATGGCGTAGCCAGAACGCTGAAAAAAATACGCACATCAAAGGGAGACTACTGAATCAAGCAGTGATTCTCTTCAATTGTGTCCCTTTTCCGGGAGCAAATTCTTTCCTTTAAGAGCAGTTCCTTATGGTATGGAAAATCACTTTTACCACATTGGGTGACCTCCCTTGAACGTTACTATTTTTCACACTAATCATGACAAATACTGTCTGCTTTGTAATTTGTTGATGTACTTTTGTAGCCTGTATTACAAACTATATGGACCAAGAACAGACTATTCTCTTAGGAGCAGGCTGATCAGGGTTCATAGTGTCTGCTTCCCTGATACGGGTAGTCTCGAGGCATTAGAATATATGCAACAGACGTATTAAGCACACAAATTTTTTTCAACAAATTAAGTTTTACAATAAATTAGATTTCAGCTCAATGAACTCAATTCAACTGTTATTACATGGGACAGGCAGCAATCAAAAACTCTATGGGCTCCAGGATTCTCTCAACAGTTTTCAACTATTTCTCAACCTACACATATGTTGTGGGTACGCAAAACAACCATCTCTTCTGAAAAAGGCTATGCTAGCTATGCAAAGTAAAATAACAGGATTTTAAATTATGGGACATGTTAAAAATGAATGGTAGAGCAGCTGTGCTTCAGCTCTTAGTTATAATAGCACATGGTAAAATAGCCTAAGTTCTTTTGAGCACCCAAAACAAAGGTTAAAACTGATGGATTTGCTTTTAAACAAGTTTAGACTGCAACCTGTCAGATGAGATAACAAGAAAAAATAGTAGCGATACAATTTGGGAATCGAAGAGAGAAAACCTGTCCTCGGTGGTTTGCGAACAACAAAGGGGCAGGCCAGCCTGTGCATCCACGCAGTCTGATCAGGGCCAATGTTATTCGCTTATTCGAAAGTATCATATCTAGACTTGCTACGAGCGAAATTTCAATTTTCCAGCTAGTCTCTGTAGCTGAGCAGACTCCTTTGAGTGTCGCTTTGTCAGGAACCCCGAAGACAGGTTTTCTGGCAACCAGGCCCATTTGTCATATGACAATGAGTATACACAATGAGTTATGATATATGCAGTTATGATACATAAAGTTAAAAGTACATGAAAATCAACAACAATAAATGATATACACATATGTACATACAGCAATATTTTATATACTACCTGAGCAAAATAGGACAAGTTAGCACTGACTCAAAGGTAACATAGCTTGGCTCATACTCACGGGGAAAATTAGCATTCAAAGTGTGCAATTTGGGCTTTAACTCGGTCTTCAAGTTTGCACTCAAATGTCCAATATGGGGTCAAGTTAGCACTCAAATGTCCAATATGGGGGTCAAGTTAGCACTCAAATGTCCAATATGGGGTCAAATTAGCACTCCTATGTCCATTATGGGGTCAAGTTTGCACTCAAATGTCCAATATGGGGTCAAGTTAGCACTCAAATGTCCAATATGGGGTCAAATTAGCACTCAAATGTCCATTATGGGGTCAAGTTTGCACTCAAATGTCCAATATGGGGTCAAGTTAGCACTCAAATGTCCAATTCGGGCACTCAAATGTCAATTCGGGATCAAGTTTGCACTCATGTGTACAATATTTGGACTCTCTCATTGTACAAGTTAGCACTCAATAGTAAAATACCTGGACTCTAATTTGAAGGAAAGATTACCACTAGACGGTGAAATAAATGGGTTCTAACTCCTAAGACAAGTAAATAGCACTAACTAGAACAGTTCACAGGAAATATTAGCACTAGATGGTAAAAATAAATGAGCCGTGACACGTGATTTCAAACAATAAGGCATTTTGACAAGTGTAGACTCAGACGAGCCTCTGCAGCCTTCTTTTAGGCTCAGAAACCTCAAATGGTGTTCAGTAAGTAGCTTAACACTCATAGGATATTTGAGCGACAAGCAAAGGCTCTGATCAGACTGCGCATATGCGCAGACTGATCTGAGATTTTTCTGGTCGGACATACCACATTGTTGGAAATCTCATGCCACGGCTCAAATCAATAGTAAAATAAATGGGTTTTAAATCCTGGAACAAGCTGGGATTGAATGGTAAAGTAGCTGGGATTCATTTCAAAGGAAATGATAGCACAAAATGGTAAATTGCCAGGCATTCAGTTGAGAGAAAAAAAAGGGCTCGGATTTGATGCTTGCATTGAATTTAAAACGGCTCAGGTCCAATATTCAAACCAACAATCTAAACTAAAACAAGTGTACTTTAACTCTCTGTTTACAGGGTTCATACAGGCAAGTATGAGTAAAATTAACAATTTTCAAGGACTAAGAGTTAATGAAAAATACTGATCTAAGTGGTAAAATTCTACACTGAGATAATGGAGACATTAGAACTGGAAAATTAGTATAAAATTGGTGTGCCTATATTTGGTGCAGCATATGCTGCACCAAATAAAGGCACAACAATTTTATACTGATTTGGGTCTCTATCAACAGTGCTAAGTCCTACAGTAAATAGTAGAATTCAAGGACTTTTCAAGGCTTTTGAGTGATTTTCCAGTACTTTTCAAGGCTGATTTAATTTTTAAAGAAAGCCCTCTAAATTCAAGTACTTTTCAAGCCTGTGGGAACCCTGGTATAGGTTAAATTTAAAGTCAATGAATTGCATCCAATCTTTATCGAATTTTCAACGTGGGCCTTAAATTTAAGCTAAACCATTTACCCCACTATATGGAGAGAAATGCTCGACCAAAAAGTGTATACCCAGATCAGATGGCTCCTGAAGCGGTCTGATCCAGGTTTACACTCTTTGCAAATTTCATTACTACCTTAAACTCACCTCATTTAGGTATTGAAACAGACTTGAATGAATTTTAAGGCAAATATGGTGAATGGGAAAATTGTCCAAAATTTTGGATAACAATGGTAGCTTGGATCTAATTACATGGATGAACATTGTCATCGACCGGAAGCATTTTATCAAATACTGACCTGTCTGATTTGAGCACTGTGGGTACATGTGACATATTCGTTTACCAAATGCGTCACAGAGTCATGTGATTCGCCCCATTGGCTGATTCAATATTGTTTATCAAGCGCGTCATCACGTGTCACTGAAACGGTTTCATTGAAAATGCCATGCGGAGAATGTTTTTAAAAATGTTTTAGTGCAAACAATATGATCAGTCTATGGCTTAATACCGTAATACCTATCATTGTTATGATTTGGCTACCCAATATGACTAGATATCTCCAATGAAGGATTATTTATCGGCATTTAACGCTTGTTACTTTTTAACGTAGGTGTTTTGAGTAATGAGCACCGCGTAGCAGCACAAACCCGACTTTTCAATCGCGATGTCCCATAGCAGACAGGTCGATCCTTTAGTATCGCACATGCGCAGACAATGCATGGATGAAAGTTCAAAATTTCCAAAATCCTGAACTTTAGAAATTCAAATTTTAAAACTTGCAGGATGCCTACAAAAATGAACAATTTCAAGTTACAATGATTATTGTGTTTAGATAATATGAAAACTAATCAGAGAAGCTATTATAATCTGAATAATTCAGCATTCTGAAGCTGACTTTCCTAGGAAAGTCAGCCTCAAAATCCTGAATTCAGGATTAATCCTGAAAACTTTCACCCATGTAATTATAGGCCAATAATGCCCAAGATAAGTCTGCTCAATTTAAGCTATGAAATTTGCATGGTTCAAAGAAAAAATACAAATTTTGTTTAATAAATTGTCCTTAGGAACACAAATAGCCCCTGGGAAAATCATATATGTACACTAGAAGGCAGTTTTTTGTTTATAAGGTAGAACAGAGAAGTCAGGCACATTAAATGACAGGTATCTAAGTCATACAGCAAGCACGAAAATGAGACTCCACATTTAACCCTTTCAGGGTTCATACAGGCAAGTTTGAGTAAAATTCAAAGACTTTTCAAGGAGTTTTAAAGACTAACCTACAGTTTTCAAGGACTAAAAGTTTATGAAAAATACTGATTTAAGTGCTAAAATTCTTCTTCCAAAATACTAGACCGAGATAATGGAGAAATTAGTACTAGAAAATGAGTATAAAATTGTTGTGCCTTTATTTAGTGCAGCATTTGCTGCACCAAATAAAGGCACAGCAATTTTTAAAATTTAATACTCATTTAGATCTCTATCAACAGTGTTAAGTCCTACAGAAAAGAGAAGGATTCAAGGACTTTTCAAGGCCTTTGAATGATTTTCCAGTACTTTTCAAGGCAGATTTAATTTTCAAAGACTTTTCAAGAACATTCTTTAAATTCAAGTACTTTTCAAGCCTGTGCGAACCCTGCCTTTTGCACTCGGAAATGAGAAATCTCGAGAGTGTTGGCCTTTCTGAGTGCAAAAGGGTTAAATATCAAATAAATGTCAGTTATTGGACATAAGCGTAAGATTCCAATACATATATCAAAGAAAAAAGTATGAGATTCCATACTTACATCAAACAAAAGTCAAATTCTCATCAACCACATGTATGTAATTCAACATATATATATATATATATATATCAACAAGAGATTCCAGCACACATATCAGCACAACTATACATACCAACACTTACGTCAACCACAAATATGGGAGTCCTACATATATGGATTCCTACACACGTATCACACACATACTAGATTATAAACTTAAACCAGACACAAGTAAGGGATTTCCATGCATATTTCAAACACATGTTTGAGATCCCACATTTATATCTTGAGATCCCACATTTATATCAAACACCTGGAAGAGATCTTCATGCTTATTTCAAACACAAGTTTGAGATCCCACTCCTTTATCCAACACTAGTTGACAATATGGGGTTTTCACACATATAGGAAACACAAGTTTGAGATCCCACACTTTTATCCAACACTAGTTGACAATATTGGGTTTTTCACACATATAGAAAGCACAAGTTTGAGATTCAAACTCAATATACCTCAGACACAAGTATGAGATTCCACATCTATATCAAACACAAAGGTGAAATTGAGATTTCAAGCTTTAATACCGGTATATACCAGACACAATTATGAGATGACATTGACATATTTAGGACGCAAGTATACCAAAAACAAGCATACAATTCCATAACAACAAGGAGATTCTGCAGTCACCAGTGATTTAACAGAAGAAAACTTTTAATCATTGGTGAAATAACACGAGGAGATTCTATTCAACAGAGATTGAAAACAAAGAGAGGAATTTAATGAAATAACAAAGGGAGATTCAACAGTCACCAGTGATTTAACAGCAAGAAAACTTGTCATCATTGGTGAATAAGTTTCTATTCAACAGAGATTGAAAACAAAAAGAGGATTCTATAATAATCATTAAGAATATAACAAATGGAGATTCTATGCAACAGAGAGGAATTCTACAATAACATGACTTTAGTTAAGAGTGCGTAACAGAAAAACAATTTTCTTATTTCTCAACCAAAACATATGTTGTGGGTGCTCAAAAGAACTGTCTCAATGAGACGGTTCTTTTGAGCACCCAAAACATATGTTCAAACTGATGGGCAAGAAAATATTTACAATTTTACGCTCAAAATTTTTGTTTATCTAAACATATGAATAATCATCAATGATATAACCAAACGAGATTCTAGTCACCAGAGATTTAAAACCATGAGAATTCTAGCTATCATTGTTGAAATAACATTCAGAGATTTTAGTACATGAGAAATCAGGCAATCATAAGGAGATTCTAGTCAACAGAGAGTACACTAGGGAAATCTAGCCATCTTTGGTGAGATAACAAAAGGAGATTCCTACAGCATATTAATAGCAACAATGAGATTCTTGGTGCATGTCAATAGCTTTATAAGTAAGAAAATAGATTAAAATTAATATTCACAAATCATTTATATATAGGCTGCATCACAAGAAAACCTGTCTTCGGTGGTTTACGAATGAAGGCGCAGACCAGCCTGCGCATCCGCACAGTCTGATCAGTGCCTTTTTTATTCGCTTATTGGAAAGTATCACATCTAAATATGCTACAAGTGAAATTACAATTTTCAAGCTAGTCTCTGTAGCTGAATAGGCTATTTTGGGTATAGCGTGGTCGGAAACCCCGAAGACAGGTTTTCTCGCCACCAGGCCTATATGAGATTTTGTGATGTCTATCAATGAAGGCTTAGGAGAGCCTGTTCAAACGCAAACATTTGCCAGAGCCCTCACTACTTGCATATACAAACTATGGATGTAGATAAAGGCTTATACCAAAAATTATATCTCCAGTTTGGTTGCATATGTCAGCATGGGGGTACAAATCTAGAAGTTAAAAATATGAGCTGCAACATGAGATTTCCAACAAAGTTCTATGTGCGCCCAGCAAAGCCTCAGATCAGCCTGGGCATACGCGAAGTCTGATCAGAGCCTTTGTAAGCAAGTCTATTGTACATTCTATGACTGATAAGCTACTGACTGAACATCATTTGGAGTTTCTAAGCTTAAAAGGAGGCTGCCCGTCTGAGTCTACACTTGTCAAAATGCAGTGTTGTGCCTAGGTCAAGATTTCTGGGGGACACATGTGTCCCTCTACCTTAATTTAAGGGGGACATTTACAAATTCTGGGGGACACACCAAATCTTTAAAATTTTTACCTGTTAAATTGAATAGTTATCCGGAAATTTCTGTTCATTTTTTTATTTAAATTTGAGCTCGATAACGATAGATTTGGCTCAAGAAGGGGTGTAGATGACAGTGAAGTAGTTTCTGCTTTTGCCCTTGCTTTGAATTCTCCAGCAAATTTACTATTTCTATATTAAAATAGCTTTTTCTGGCCTTCTGCTCTGAAATTCGAGTTTTCCGCCATTGTTGTTGTGTATTAGACTGTGCTATTTACTTCCCTTTATTAGGTTACACTAAATACGGAAATAGTAGAAAACAGCGAAAAATAATAAGCAGATTTTCGAGGTGCACCCTTAGGCCCGCGCTGGGTGCGTTTTTAAGGGACATCGGCGGTAAAATCGCCGGAATCCCGCAATGCCGCGCTCTAGGCACAACACTGAAAATGCTACATTGTTGGAAATCGCATGTCACAGTTCATATCCCTAAGGCTTAACAAGTAAGAGAGGCTCAACAAGTAACATTGTCTAATAAACATAACAGAAATTGTATTTCAGACTTAAAAAAGTTAGCTATACAATAAGGTCAGCACTTAAAATAGTCTATGAGTGTAAGTTCTAAATAAAAGTATGCAATCCTTGTGAGATCAAAATAAATCTAAAAGCATAAAATCTTGAGCATATTAGCTGTATCTTCAATAATATTAATATAAACACAACAAAATATTAGTACGATAAAATAAATACCCTTCAGTCCAAGCCGAGGCATTATGATGTGTTCATGTGAGCTGCGATATTAACAATGCCTTTTTTGTGCGTATGCTAATAAATATTGTGAATATGTGGCGGCTATATATGGCCTTCATTTCAGATTCACATATTGATCATTTTCCACGTGTGGATACCGATCAGCTGGATTCTGATGAAACTAGCTGATCAGAAGCCAGCTGATAATGGTCTACACTGTTTTCAAAAATCATGGTTTAAAATTGAGGTCATGCACATAGTACATCTAATTGGGCAAATATGATAATATTTATATATAATAACATTTATTTTATGGCTATTTAATGGTAAATATAATTATGTGACATTGCTATTTTGCATGGGGAATTTTATTATCTAAAAGTAAAATAAAGTTCACAGAAAAGGTACCATATGATAAACAGTACATGTACCTTATACACATGATCATTGAATATTTCATGAAAATGATTCATATGTAATCACTTCTTAAAAAGTATTGAATTTGAAAATGTCATATGCTGCCAATTATACATGGCCCTGTAAGGTGTAAGTATAGTACAAGTTTGATCTAAACTCCTAACAAAACATTAACAAAAAATAACTCGCACAACAAAAACATAGCTGCTCTTTTAAAACATGAAAGTAAAATGCTAGCATCATCATAAAAACTCCTGAACTGCAGTCCTTTAGGATAATGTCTTTCAAATTCAGTTCATACCATGATATATCAGGCATTCAGATTCAATAAATAAGTATTAGACATTCTTTACAGATCAACTCATTTTTACTTTGACATACAAATATCTTGAAGTAAAAATTCTGTTTCTGTTGTCTTCAAGTTAAGGTGATTTGATTGTAGCTTGCATTGTACAGGCCTCCAGATAAGAGTGCATAATCAAAAATTAATTTTCTTATTTCTCGACCAAAACATATGTTGTGGGTACTAAAAAGAACCGTCTCAATGAGACGGTTCTTTTGAGCATCCTAAACATATGTTACAACTTATGGATATGAAAATATTAACATTTTCATGCTCAAAACTTTTCAATATCTAGACCTATAATTGCAATGACCAGCAAGCAGTGTACATCGTAATAAAGTCTTGTTTGCCATAGATACGGAAAGCAGCTGTGAACTCAGTAAGCAAATAAAAACGGCAACTTTCGGAACACCAGCAAAAAGCCATTTGAATGGCGTTTCACTGGTGGCCGATAGTGACCGGAGATTAAATGTTGGCTGGGTTGGCTCATCATTGGTGAAAGATTAATGTAACCAAAGGGCAGTAGGGTTCTACAATCCTCTTCAAAGTGCCTTTGTCTACATTGATCTTAGTGGGCCAAATTTTGCTACCCATGACCCTCGGTTTGTGTGAGCACATTAATGTAAATATTTCACCCTAAAATCTGCCAAGACAAGGCATTAATCCAGACTATACTCTATTTGCCTTACTGTTTGTTGTGCCTGTTTGGGTGCTTTGCCATGTTTTTGCAAGACTCTTCCAAAGGCTTTCTGGATGGCCTTGAAAGCTTTATCAGCCAAGAGGCCATGCAAACACAATACCATGGGTGAAAGTTCAAAATTTCCAAAATCCTGAACTTTTGAAATTCAAATTTTAAAACTGGCAGTATGCCTTCAAAATATTACTATTTCAAGTTTAAATGCTTAATTGTCTTTAGATCAATTGTTTATATATCAGAAAAGCTATTACATTCTGCCTCATTCAAGATTCTGAGGCCGACTTTCTATGGAAAGTCGGCCTCAAAATCCTGAATTCAGGAATAATCCTGAAAACTTTCACCCATGCAATACTGCCCATTTGAAAATGACTTAACCCTGGTTCACATATGGGCATTGTCAAAATAATATCTGACCTTGTTGCATGCAAATAACAAAGGCACAAACCCGCCTGCACATCTGCACAGCCTGATGACAGCGCTTCTGTTATTTGCTCTCTGAAAAGCATTACAGCTATCCTAGTACCTGCAGGGGACAAAAATTCAACTCGTCCGCTCGTAATTATGAGTAAAAACTAGAAAGAACAAGTGATTCTTCCAAAAGCACTCGTCCATATTACTCCCTTATGTTCTTAATTGCATACGATATTTAAGGACAAGTGCATGGGTTTGCAGGACGAGTGAAAATTGTAAGTCACTCGTCCTGCAGGACAAGTGCAAAATTGAAATATTTTTGTCCCCTGACCTGTAATCTGGCTATTTTTCTGTAGCCCAGCAGACTGGTCTAAGTCGTCTGGTCCGAGACCCCACAGACAGGGTTTCTCGCGTCTAGGCCCTGATCTCTTCCTCTCACTACCACTGACCAGCTCCGATTTGTGATTGTGGCATTTCCTGATAATATTCACCTGTATCATAGCATCTATGTGAACAAACCATTTCTGTATCAGCTTGCTCAAACATGGCGAAACACTCCATCTACTAAGCTGTACACAACAAGACCATATTTTCTCGTGATGTACACACAGATCTAATACCATGCTTACTTCTACAAATGTGCTAAACCTTAAAATTGGGGTTTGATATCATTTTCTGAGCTAAATTGTCTTTCTCGCCGCCTTCAATATCTTGTAAATCAAACTTTGGTACTTTGTGAGCAGGACCCCACTGTGGACTGGGCTTCAGCAGGAATTTCACTTTCTGAAAAATAAGACACAGTAGATTTTATACAAGCCTTATTGCAATAAAACAAACTGATTTTGTTGCATAAAACAAAGGCATAAGCCAGCCTGCACATGATTGGGGTATAATAAAGTTTCAGTGTAGCTTGTATAAATTAGAATCATAAAATTAAAGTAAATTCAAGAGTTTGAATGCCGTCCAGACACATATTGTTGTAGAGATTATTTTCTGCCTACTAGTAATTCAAGCTCAAATGCCTAGATGTAGCAAAGTTTAGGCCCGGCTGTACTCGTTTGAACATGAGTGAGGGAGTATTCAAATTAATACACAGGCCTCTGGATCAATGTAATTGAAAATTAGTTTTCTTATTGTAATAGCAACCAAAACATATGTTGTTAGTACTGAAACAAACTGTTCTTTTGAGCACCAAAAAAACATGTTTAAATTGATGGATACGAAAACAGTTAAATTTTACGCTAACAAAGTTTGCATATCATGACCTATATTAGGTTCAGCCTGCAAAGGAACTGTGTGATAGGAAAACTATGATATTTGACTGTTGTGTTGATTAACCCTTTGCATACTAATGGGTTCTTCCTTCTGGTTTGATGCAATAAACTTCAGATAGTCCATTGTGCATATCTAGGGGTGTCGGGTTATAATTTTCAAAAGATATTGTATTCTTTTGTCTTAAGATCTTTTTTACCTTTACAGTGTAGACCCCGATGAAATGCTGCATTTCATCTGGGTCTTCACTGTTTGCAAAAGTACTTGTTTGTTTGATTTAATTCTTTATGTCCCATCAACAATCTTTCAGTTAAACAGGGTCGGGTCTTCCTGGGTTGAACCAGTACTAAGCTAGGATAAATGTGTTCAGCTCAAGGACCACAAGGCAGTGAGGCCGGTGATGCCCGAACCAGCGGCCTCTTGGTTTCATGTTAAGCACTCTACCACTGAGCCACTGCACTTCCTAACCACAGTGGTGACAATCTACTACCACTGCATCATATTTCTCCTTCCATTTAATGGCAATAGTATGTGTAATGGCTAATTTGCTTCTAAACAGACAGAAAATGCCATAATTTTGCGCTATAACTTCTCCCTATCTGACTGTCACTTCTCCCTAATTTGCCTGGAGGGATAAGTCACTCCTCCCTACTGTTAGGGCCCATCTTGAGCCCTGAGAATTGGTAACATTTAGGAGAAATAACTGTTTAGGATGGTCAAGAGACAAAAAAACTCCAAACAAAATTCTACGTACCTCTAAAGCAGTCATCTCCCCTTTGACTGTAGTGATCTTCCATATCATGGAGCCAGCGAGCCATATAAGAGGAAATAATGAGAGAATCCAGCCAAGTCCATCGGCCCAGGCTGGGTACTTGTATTTATCATAAGTTAATGGAGCATACTGTATTAGGTTAAATACAAACACGGCCTGAAATAAGATACACACACATCACTCATAAGAAATCTGTTGGTATCATATGGGCCACGACGCCAGAAAGCCTGTCTTTGGGGATTTACGAACAACACAGGTGCAGACCAGCCTGCTCATCCCGGCAGTCTGATCAGCGCCTTTGTTATTCGCTTTTTGCAAAGAATCATATCTCAACTTGCTACAGGCGAAATTTCAATTTTCTAGCTAGTCTCTGTAGCTGAGCAGACTGGTTTGAGTCTGGCTTTGTCGGATACCCCGAAGACAGGTTTTGTCGTGACGAGGCTTATATGATATAAGCCAGTCTCCTAGGATATAAAACTTTTTTCCTGCTCGGCTTGGCTAACATGTAATTTCAACTGCTCATAAAAACTAAAATGCTGAAAATATAGGCTTTTTTGGCTTTATAAATCTCAGATACTGTATTTATCCTGCTAATACTGTTGGTGTCAATAATTGTTGACATTCTAAGTTTTATAACCTCACTATGGTCCTTCACTAGTAAACCTGACAAGTCATTTCTTTGTTCTATATACAAACATGAAAGTTTAATCATATAAATAATCATAGTGGGTGGAGCTTAGCATGAATATTTATGAATGAAAGGGTTAAGTAAATGAGTATACATACTATAAGAGTAAGTGGTGATAGATATTGCCAGAATAATGTAAAGAACCACGTCCAACGATGCATGGGACCAATCATGAGCTCTACATCTTGAAGGTATCGCCGAGTACCTGAAAAAGAAACAATTATATCATAAGGTAGATTATTAAACGATTTTTTTTCTTCTTAATTTATACATGTTTAAAGGATTCCACTAGATAATTTCTCATATACATCTGGGAGTTTGGTCACTAAAGGGCGCTTTTAGTAAGTTATTTTCTTAACCAAATTAAACCAATAACCATGAAAATAGTGTATATTTAGATCAGTACAGTGTTCCACTCTGCTTGGAATCAAAAGTCTACATGGCGGCAAAAACCCCAGAGATGCCCACATGACACACCTGGCAAGTTGGAGTAAAATTCAAGGACTTTTCAAGGACTTCTCAGACTTTCCTACTGTTTTCAAGGTCTGAAAACTTAAGAAAAATACTGATTTACACATTAAAATTCTACTTCTTAAGTGCTACTTCTTAAGTGCTAGAGACCATTACTAAAGATATTAGCTTTAGATAACTAGTATAAAATTGTGGTGCCTTTATTTGGTGAAGCATATGCTGCAGCAAATAAAGGCGCCACAATTTTATACTGATTTAGGGCTCCAAAAACACTGATGAATCCTCCTGTAAATGGTAAATTCGACTTTGCAAGGCCTTTGAGTGTTTTCCAAGTACTTTTCAAGGCAAATTTCATTTTCAAGGACTTTTCAAGACAGTCCTCTATATTCAAGTACTTTTCATGCCTGTGCGAACCCTGCTTACCATAGATCCAGCCAAAAATGATAGATTCTGTAGCTGCCATCACAAATACAGACCAACTAGAGACATAGGTATCCATCAACTGTAGTACATATATACCGCCCTGTAAATAAGCAATTACACAAAGTTACTAAGTCATATATACCTCTCTGTAAACAACCCCAAGATGAAGAGGGCATGCAGTTACTGTCATCCAATTACAGGGTTCATACAGGCAAGTTTGAGCAAAATTCAAGGACTTTTCAAGGACTTCTCAAGACTATCCTACAGTTTTCAAAAACTTAAAAGTTAATGAAAAATCCTGATTTAAGTGTTAAAATTCTGCTCCAGAAATGCTACACTGAGATAATGGAGAAATTAGTACTAGAAAATTAGTATAAATTGTAGTGTCTTTATTTGGTGCAGCATTTTGCACCAAAAAAAGGCACAACAATTTTATACTGATTTAGATCCCTATCAACAGTGTTAAGCCCTGCAGAAAATAGATTTGTTTGTTTGTTTTGTTTGTTTTGTTGCTTTACGTCCCAAGTCAACAGCTATGGTCATTGCGGGACGGTCAGTTCACCTAACCACACTTTTTCCTGGGCAGGCTTGAACAAGCGGTTAACCAGTAATTCGTGCACATACTTTCGCTTGTAACTGACAACAACCCTTCATGAATAAATCAGCGGAAGGGAGGAGAATGACCGTAGAAATTATTTCATGATCAATCTCCACGTAAGTATGAGACCGGACTGGGATCGAACTCGCGACCCCTGGATTTGCAGTCAGACACGCATCTGTAGCCAGACATGTTACCGACTGCGCTACGCGGCCCGGTAGAAAATAGAAGAATTCAAGGACTTTTCAAGGCATTTGAGTGATTTTCCAGTACTTTTCAAGGTAGATTTAATTTTCAAGGACATTCAAGAAAGCCCTCTTAATTCAAGTACTTTTCAAGCCTGTGCGAACCCTGAATTAGTGTTAATTTTGAATATTTTGTGTGAGATTGAATGTAAACCATAGAACTATCAAAACTCTTATGAAAATCCATGGTTTGACAAGTATGAGGGGGATTTGAAAAGTATTAATCACATGGGGGCAAGTTCTAAATTTCCAAAATCCTGAACTTTCGAAAATTCAATCTTAAAAAACTTGCCGTATACCCACTAAATATTCACAATTTGAAGTTTAAATGGTCAATTGCTTTTAGAAAGACTGAATGAAAATCAGAGAACCTATTATAATCTCCCTAATTCAGCATTTTGAGGCTGACTTTCTATGGAAAGTCAGCCTCAAAATCCTAAATTCAGGAATAATCCTGAGTTGATGTAGGTGTAGGTGGAATATTTCTGTGTAAATGGTTAGTTCGTCCCTTCAAAATATTCCCCCTTTACTCATAGCCACTCTGAAAATGTACTGCGGACGACTTTTTTGGTAAAGTGTTTTGGTAAAGTGTTCAGGCAATGGAGTTTTTTTAAGTTTGATTTTTTTACATCCAGATCAACAATTTTTTAGTTATGTCGGGACGGGTCTTCCTGGGTTGAATCAGTGTTAAGCAGCCAATAAAATGCCCTGCTCAAGGACACAACACAGCGACTCCACTGGCGGTGAGTCTATAGCAGCCCTTTGATCCCCAGTATTCTAACACTTTACCAACTGAGCCCCTGCCCTGCCATTCAGGCAATAGAAAGCACACTTAGGGTTCCCCCAGAAATTAAAAAACACAATTCCATGATTTTTCCATGATTATTTAATGCACAGCCTCCAACCTCCCCTTTTAGCGGCATCTTCACCAAACTGAGCATAAATGCGGAATGCAGCAACAGTAATGTATTTAAATAAGCATGCGTGTAGACCATGCATGCATTTTGAAATAATTAAACCTTGAAACCACTAGTAGCCAGAAAACTAGTTGTCAGACACTCAACTTTTGTGTGTCTGACAGCTAGTTTTCTGGCTACTGGTGGTTTTGTCAAATTATTTCACAAAATTTGATTTTTCCATGATTATTCTTTTTTTTTTCTTTCAAATTCCATGATTTTTCGTTGCATGTATTTTTTTTTTCCGTGATTTTCCAGGTATTCCATGATTTCCATAGCTTGTGGGAATCCTGCCAACTGCCGACTGTGAATTTAGATTGAAAGTGTTGACCTCATACATAGGTCGATTTAAGAAAGGATATCACTAAATCTCACCTCACATGTGACGGCTAAACCACCCAAAAATCCTAGTATAGACACTACCAAGACAACCCAGGTTTTCTTCTGTCGTAAAGATGGCACTGTGTCTTGTATAGCTGTCATGACGGTCTCTAGTAGAGCAAACTGAAATAAATCAACAGCACTGAATTTCAGTATCTCTTACCATACTGTAGACTGGCTACAGTCTAAAACATTGTCATAGTTTGAAAAAAAATATCAAATTTTATAAATTTGCAGTCTTTTTTTTTTTCTTGTATCAACAAATTCCTGCCTCTTCTAGTCAGATGTTTAAAACAGAGCCATCAAAATTAGACTTAAGCTACAAGTCTATGAAAAGACTGATAAAAATGTTTTGAGGACTGGAGCCAGTCTAAGAATACTGTAAAACACTTGTTCATGGGTGAAATTCAAAATTTCTAAAAATCCTGAACTTTAGAAAATTCAAATTTTCAAACTTGCTAGATGCCTACAAAAACGTTTTAATTTCATGTTTAAATTAAGATAATCTAAAAATTAATCAGAGAAGCTACTATAATCTCCCTAATTCAGCATTTTGAAGCTGACTTTCTATGGAAGGCCAGCCTCGAAATCCTGAATTCAGGATAAATCCTGAAAATTTTCACCCATGTATTATACTGTAAACACCTGTTATCTTTGGCACCAAAATAAGGTTATTTTTAAAAGAATGCCACATTGGTGTAGTTTTATTTTGGCAAGTTTCTAAATTTGAGGGAAATTTTGATTTGTTTGTTTGATTATATTCTTTACACCCCAACAACAATCTTTCAGTTATATAAGGACGGGTCTTCATGGGTTGAACCAGTACTAAGCTAGGAATTAATGTGTCTTAATCAAGGACACAGCGCAGTGACGCTGGTGAGGCTCAAACCTGCGGTCTCGAGTCAAGCACTCTACCACTGAGCCACTGCGCACCTGAGGGAATCTAGAGATATAATGTCTTATTGGGCCAAAACTGATGAGAAATTATGAATGTTTAGTAATTTTTTTAATAAAAATACATTTTGCAATGAGATTTCTCTCCCATCTCTCAATAAACCCCTGTTAAAGGAGTCTTAATAGTAGCCCATTTTAAATAGTGTTTTACTCCACAGACAAAGAGATGCTACCATTCTAATGTAGCTGTTTAATTGACACCATAATGATATACATAATACCTAATATCTTTATTCAATGTTTTCATTTGAGGAGGTATATCGTCGGATTTACAGTCGGAATTTAGTTTTACAGGGATGCATGAGCGGAGCTGTAAAAAGTGTTTTACGAACGTCTAACGTATAGCCGACAATATACCTTAACCAAATGAAAATTTTGATTATTGTTATCCCCATTCTAATGCACCTTTACAGTTTCCTCTCAAACTGAAGCCTTGCAAGCCGCATGTCATCCAACGTAAAGTGACTTAATTTAAAACGTCAAATTATTTTCCACAGTATATTGCAGGATATACTGTCCCAAATTTTTGATGTTATCCAATCAGACGTCACATTACAAAAGCAAGTGCATTAGAATGTCCATTTATTGCATATTGAGTATTAAACCGTATTTGAAACCTTTTTATTACTGTCTTTTGACTTTTGGCCATTTCAGTTTATATCGCAAATAGCCCCAAATATCACATAGTAAAAACTCAATAATTTGAACTCATAGCTTGAAGTAAGTAAAACCTGTTTAAAACAGCCACTCAAAAATAGACAAAACAAAGATCTTACTTAATGCAGGTCAAAAGGATTGCAGAATGCTCCAATGGGAGCATTCTGCAATACTTTTGACCTGCATTAAGCGATAATTAGTATTGAAAACCAATTTTTGGTCTTTTTGAGAGTGGCCGTTTTACACAGGTTTTACTGTGCCTGCTTATTCTTGGGATACATTGGATTCAGAGAAACGTGTACCTTTGAACCATTTTAATAATGTCCTACAAAATATGTTTAACCCCTTCACTGTCCTATATAAGTGCACGCTATATGCCGGGGGAAAATAAGGCTAATTTGATGTTATTATGGTGTTAATATAATTTCATACGGAATCATAACCAATGTAGGGATTAACACCAAATTTTTTCCTGCTTGTTTGAGACATTTGGTTCAATGTTTCATATAATGTTTTCTAGTGATAGCATGTCAAAAAAATATTTTTCAACAGCTGAAAAAACATGAATATCTACTTTCAACATCATTGTTTTGGAATGGTTGGAAAACTATGGTTCAAAAATGTGAGAATGACAGTATTTTCTTCATTGACCATTTCTGATTCCAATTAATATCAATTGTCATCCATATACGAGCCAATTTAGACTTCCAAAATAACATCTACTTCCAAGAAACATGGCAAACTAATGCCACGATCAGCTGCCATCTTTGAAAAAAAAAAAACGAGTTCTTCATCAAAACGACAGTTTTCCCTGTAAAAAGCAAGCTACAGAAACCATTTTGGCCGCGGAGTTATGGGATAAATCTTAAAAAAGTTAACTCTTTCATTCTAGAACACATTAGGATAATTGAGTTTTGTCCCTTTGACCATTAATTTTGCTTTAAACTATTGACGTATTCATCACGAGAGGTACTTGTGTTATTGGCATCTGATAAGGGATTATTATAACAAGCAGCACTCATGGTAAGGCAGTGAAGGGGTTAATAAACATAGCATATAAAATTTGAGCTTACCTCTGATCCCATACCCAAGGTGATCATCATAACAAAGAAGAGTATAGACCAGAGAGGTGATATAGGTAACCTTGTGACTACATCAGGGTACACTATAAATGCTAGACCAGCACCTGAAATTAAAAAAATAAATATTTCTAAATTCAAATTTCAATTACATGTGCCCTAACAAGGAAAAACATGTTTTTTTTTGTTTTTTGTTTTTTTTTGGGGGGGGGGGGGGGGGGGGGGTTCATGAGAATTTACAGAGCAGGAAATGCTCAAAACATGTTTTGAAAATTACCTTCTTAAAATTTGCTGTAGGAAAATCCTGACACTGACAGTATATGACAAAACCAATTTCTGTTCTGCTAAAAATATTTTCAGTATGATGAAACTCCCGTATCCTCAGACGAGTTTGTTAAGCAAGTTGATCTCAGATGTTGACATTGTTGATAAACTAATATTTACATTTTCAAAGCAAGCTTTCAATGACTCTTTAGATTTTTGCAACCTTTCATAGCATCATGAACGACATAAATTTGATTGACAGCTGCCAAGCTCACTTGCCTATGCAATACGCTTCCAACATCAAATCCATTCACCAGGAATGACACTGGTGTTGTGATTGACAGCTAGCTACACCTGAGTCGCACGTACAAAACAATTTCTTGTTTACTCAATTGGCTGTCTGTGTTCACACTGTCTGTTCCGCTTTTCCGTTTTACACTCCAACATAACCGTTAATACAATTCCATATTAAATACAAAACTGTTTTGTTTCCTAAATTGTAAATAATTTCTATATTTTAGATGCTTATTATAAAACGTAAATATAAGCAATAAATTCAATTTTTGGAATGTTCATGGAATCATGAATACTTCAGGTCTCTTGCAAAGTAATTGAAGCCCAAACTTTGGGCTTCACTTACTTTGCAAGAGACCCAAAGTATTCATGATTCCATGAACATTCCAAAAATCTAATTCATTTCTTAATTAATACATGTTTTCTGGGAAAATTTCATAAATCTTCAGGATGCATATCATAGCTATCGATAAAGTAGGTAAAGTAACAAACCTTGGTCTACAACTTCATCGACTCTCATGTTGAGTTCGTTGGCAAGGTAACCAATGATAGCAAATATCACAAACCCAGCAAATAAACTTGTTGCTATGTTCCCAAAGGCAACTATTAATGTATCCCTGAAATAATAGAAATATGTGCAGAATACACATATACAAGCAGGTATCTAAATAAGAGTTTGTATTTGAAAATTGTTTTCTTATTTCTCAACTAAAATATATGCTTTGTGTTCTCAAATGAACCATCTAATTTAGACAGTTCTTTTGAGCACCCCAAAAAATATTTGAACTGATGGATAAGAAAATAATAAGTTTTATGCTCAAAATTCTGCCTATCAGTACTTATGTACAAGGTTAATGATTATGAAGCTGGACACAATAATTCCTTACACCATTTGAAAAAAATCCCAAACTTTAGAAATTTAAATCATTAACTTGCAGTATACTTAAACTAGAGGACCTGAAGGTCCTGAGGCGCTCACCTGATCTCTTTAATAATGTTAAAATAGGTCAAGGTTTTACAGCTTATAATAAAACATATTTTGTTTACCATATATGGGGGTTGCAGCCATTTTGGTCAAGTGACCTGAAACAATCTAATGAATACTCCATCAAACAGCCCAGTGATTTCTGAGAAACCAATGTTTAGATAGGTATGTGGCAGTCCAAATGAGTGGCATTGGATAAAAGGTCACAGGTCAGGTTGACATTTGGTACTTATATAAAACCACTGTCTCATAAAGTTAAACATTTCTCAAAAGTATGATGATTTTGGCTTAAACAGTTATAGAAAAATGAACATTTCAAGATTTTTCCCATATAAAAGCATTAGGAATCAAATTTGACATTGCCATAAAGTAGGTCAAGGTCAAGTTAGATTCATCATTTGTGCAAACCTGGTAGAGACCACATCCCCAATGCTACATACCAAGTCCAAAGGCCATTGGCCTTTTGTTCCAGAGAATAAGATATTTAAAGGGTTTTTACCATATATGGGTGTGGTGGCCTTGACCTTTGAAACTTATTTATAGACATTGTCTCATTAGGTTTAACATATCAAGTGAGAATAATGACTTTGGCTTCAACAGTATTCAAAAAATCAACTTTTCAAAAAAATTCCCATTTAAATGCATTAGGAACCCAATTTGACCTTGACGTTAAGTAGGTCAAGGTCAACCTAGGATCATCATTTGAACAAACTTGGTCAGCTCCACTACCCCAATGCTACATACCAAGTCCCAAGGTCATCAACCTTCTGGTTCTGGAGAAGACTTTTAAAGGGTTTTTACCATATATGGGTGTGGCAGTCATCTTGGTCATGTGACCAAAGTATTTTGCATAAATTGTAGCTAACTTATCATAAGGAGTATTCACATGAAATTTGAGTTCAATTGGATCAATACTTTGTGAGACAACTATGTTTTAATACATTGATGGGACTCCAATATGAGCGACCTAAGCTGAAAGGTCAAAGGTCGACCTTTGGAACTTATTTATAGCCATTGTCTCATTAGGTTAAGCATATCAAGTGAGAATAATGACTAAGGCTTCCAAAGTTTTCCAAAAAATCAACTTTTCAGAAATTTTCCCATTTAAATGCATTAGGAAGCAAGTTTGACCTTGACGTTAAGTAGGTCAAGGTCAACCTAGGATCATCATTTGAACAAACTTGGTAGGCCCCACTACCCCCAATGCTACATACCAAGTCCCAAGGTCATAGGCCTTCTGGTTCTTGAGAAGAAGATTTTTAAAGAGTTTTTACCATGTATGGGCGTGGCGGCCATCTTGGTCATGTGACCAGGACCAATTGAACAAACTTTCGTTCCCGCGTCCTATGGAGTCTCCATATGTAATTTGAATTTAATTGGCCCAGTGCTGTCAGAAGAGAAGATGTTTGAAATTGTGGACGGACGGACGACAGAAGACAGACCACGGACGGACGCCGGAGTGACTGGTATACTATTAGCTCACCCATGAGCCTTCGGCTCAGGTGAGCTAAAAATATAATTTAACATTTTCAAATTAAACTGGTTAAATGATAAAATGAAAATAAATCAAAGACACTATAGATACATGTACTATCTTAATCTGTCTGATTCAGGGTTTTGAGGCTGACTTTCTGTGGAAAGTTTGCATCAAAACCCTGAATTCCGGAATAATCCCAAAAACTTCCACCCATCAAAAAACTGAGTAATAACTTTCCTGCTAAGTTGGTTTATTATGGTTTATTTCCAGCAGAAGTGTCCACCTTTGTTGTGACATGGATTTTTGCATTGGATTTATGCACTTACTTTAAACAGTTGTTATGAAACTTGCTGTAACTGGAGAGTTATAATGCCACCCCAAGCTGAACTGAGGGCAAAAAAATCTGTGCACTTACTTTAAGCAGTTGTTATGAAACTTGTTGTAACTGGAGAGTGTTATAAGGCCACCCCATGCTGAACTGAGGGCTAAAAAATCTGTGCACTTACTTTAAGCAGTTGTTATGAAACTTGCTGTAACTGGAGAGTTATAAGGCCACCCCAAGCTGAACGGAGGGCAAAAAAATCTGTGCACTTACTTTAAGCAGTTGTTGTGAAACTTGTTGTAACTGGAGTGTAATAATGCCACCCAAGGCTGGACTGAGGGCAAAGAAAATCTGTGTACTTACTTTAAGCAGTTGTTGTGAAACTTGTTGTAACTGGACCCAGGCTGGACTGACGGCAAAAAAACCCCTGTGCACTTACTTTAAGAAGTTGTTGTGAAACTTGTTGTAACTGATCCCAGGCTGAACTGAGGGCAAAGAAAATCTGTGCACTTACTTTAAACAGTTGTTGTGAAACTTGTTGTAACTGCACCCAAAGCTGGACTGAGGGCAAAGAAAATCTGTGCACTTACTTTAAGCAGTTGTTGTGAAACTTGTTGTAACTGTTATAAGGCCACCCCAAGCTGGACTGAGGGCAAAGAAAGTATGTGCACTTACTTTAAGCAGTTGTTGTGAAACTTGTTGTAACTGTTATAAGGCCACCCCAAGCTGGACTGAGGGCAAAGAAAGTATGTGCACTTACTTTAAGCAGTTGTTGTGAAACTTGTTGTAACTGTTATAAGGCCACCTCAAGCTGGACTGAGGGCATAGAATGTGGCAAACACAATAAATAAACACAATGTCTCAGTATAACACATTAATTATTAACTATTTCTTCATATGCCACATAGGAAAGTTTATCAATTATGATTAAATGATGATACTTAACAATCAGTAATCCTAGAGTAGTTATCCTGCAGTTTCTATGAAGTCACTTCAAAATAGTTAGTGTCATGTGACAATAACAAAGTCAATTTATTTAAGTTAAATGAATAATATATGTAACTTATTAGTTCTATGAATAAAAATTGCATCTATATGTAGAGGTAATAATAAAATCGAGGAGTATCCACGACAAAGAAAGTATGTGCACTTACTTTAAGCAGTTGTTGTGAAACTTGTTGTAACTGGAAAGTGTTATAAGGCCACCCCAAGCTGGACTGAGGGCAAAGAAAATCTGAGCTGCAGCATCTGACCACACCTAAAACAAGAAGAACCCTTTCTATAATTATGAACTCTCCTATCCCGTCTAGCTATAAAAAGTTTACGATATTCTTATACCTTTTCTTGCCAGTCTCAGGGTTCATACAGGCAAGTAGAGTAAAATTCAAGGACTTCTAGAACCTCTCCAACAGTTTTCAAGGACTTAAAGTTAATGAAAAATACTGATCTAAGTGTTAAAATTCTACTTCAGAAATGCTAGACTGAGATAATGGAGACATTAGTACTGGAAAATTAGTATAAAATTGTTGCGCAAATATTTGGTGTATCATATGCTGCACCAAATAAAGGCACAACAATTTTATACTGATTTAGGTCTCTATCAACAGTCTTACAGAAATTAGTAGAATTAAAGGACTTTTTAAGGCCTTTTAGTGTTCTGTTTGTTTTTGTTGCTTTACGTCCCAAGTCAACAGCTATGGTCAATGCGGGACGGTCAGTTCATCTAACCACACTTTTTCCTGGGCAGGCTTGAACAAGCGGTTAACCAGTAATTTGTGCACATACTTTCGCTTGTAACTGACAACAACCCTTCTTGAATGAATCAGCTAAAGGGAGGAGAATGACCGTAGAAATTATTTCATGATCAATCTCCACGAAAGTATGGGACCGGGCCGGGATCGAACTCGCGACCCCTGGATCTGCAGTCAGACGCGCATCTGTACCCAGACACGTTACCGACTGCGCTACGCGGCCCAGGCCTTTTAGGGTTCGCACAGGCTTGAAAAGTACTTGAATTTAGAGGTTTTTCTTGAAAAGTCCTTGAAAATTAGATCTGCCTTGAAACATGCTGGAAAAAAAGCCTTTTAGTGGTTTTCCAGCACGTTTCAAGGCTGTGCGAACCCTGTATCTGCTAAGGGAGCAGTCTGAAGAAAACCAACAAATGTTTTGTTGCTTTACATCCCAAGTCAACAGCTATGGTCATGGTGGGATGGTCAGTTCACCTTAACCACACTTTTTTTCTGGGCAAGCTTTAACAAGCAATTAACCAGTACTTGGTGCACAAAGCTAATATGAAGCCCTTTGGGCTTCACTTACTTTGCAAGAGACCCGAAGTATTCATGATTCCATGAACATTCCAAAAATCGAATTCATTTCTTAAATAATTGCAATTTTCCTCTTGTCTGCAATTATGTATTGTTTTATTTACAGCACATTTTTGAAGGTTGACATTTGTATTTGAGTTAGTGACTGGTATGCACAACAAGCACAGTTTTGTTATTTGTTTACTTTATATCAAACTGACAGCAGTTGATAACATGCTTCTGAAGAAGGCCAACATTTCTAACCTCAGGCCAATTCTTTTTATTAGTTGATTTCAGGGAAAAAAATTCAGATTTAGGGTCGGGGTGGGGGGACGAAAAAAAAGAAAAAAAGCTTCGAAAATGACCAGTTAGTTGACTGGTCATTTTCAGATTTTTTTTTTTTTCAGAGCTTTTTTTTTCAGAGCTTTTTTTTTCAGAGCTTTTTTTTAATATCTCCAGAAAAAACAGTAAAACTAGTAAGGTAAACCAACAGTTTGTATCAAATCTTTAAATATTTCATCATTTTTCTTAAATCTGGACAGGACAATCACTTTTAACAGTGTCACTCTCAAAAATACACAGACAGAACCTCAAAAATATATTATTTTTTTCAACAAAACAAATAATATTTAGAGTCGGTGGATAATTTAAAAAAAAAATTTAGAAATTAAATTTTATTTTTTCTCTACTTTCCGGAAAATTACAGTAGAAGGGTTTGTAAATCAACTAATAAAAAAATTCTGGCCTTATAAAGCACTGCCTTAAATCAGCATTTTCAAAAGATGGAAAATCTAAATATTGTGTTTATAATAAAATCTTTTTTAAAGTACCCTGAAAATAATGTTGGAATATGTATTGCATCAAAAATTTGCAGATATCTATGGCTTGATAGTCATACTATGTCCAAGTCAACAGCTATTCAGTCATGCCGCGACATTTTCCACTGCGTTATTGTTCTAATAAACCAATCAGAAGAATTTTTTTTTTTGTAAAAAGCAATTTTCATTTTGTTGCTTCAAAGGGGGCCAAAATGGCCCTGTAATGCATATAGCTCTATTGCTGCCTTCAGAAAATACTGAATCACTATCAAGCCTATTTTGTTTCTATCACATGGGTGAAAGTTCAAAATTTCCAAAATCCTGAACTTTTGAAATTCAAATTTTAAAACTTGCAGGATGGCTACAAAAGTGGATAATTTAAAGTTAAAATGATTGATGGTGTTAGATAATCTGAAAACTAATCAAGGAAGCTATTATAATCTTAATTCGGCATTTTGAGGCTGACTTTTTATGGAAAGTCAGCCTCAAAATCCTGAATTCAGGATTTATTCAGAAAAACTTTCACCCTTGCTATAGAAGCAAAAAAAAATTAAAATGTCACCTGATGCTTTGGTTTGATTTGATTCTTTACGTCCCATCAACAATCTTTCAGTTATAAAGGGATGGGTCTTCTTGGGTTGAACCAGTACTAAGCTAGGATTAATGTGTCTTGCTCAGAGACACAACGCAGTGACGCCAGTGAGGCTCGAACCCTCGGCCTCGAGTCAAGCACTCTACCACTGCGCTCCCTGGTGCCAACCTGCTTCTCTTACCTTGGCATTTGCTAACTTCTCAAATCTTGGTGTGATATAAAACATGATTCCATCTGAAGCACCGGGCAGAGTGACGCCACGGAAAAACAGGATAAATAATACTACATAGGGAAACAGAGCTGTGAAGTAAACAACCTGAAACACAAACATTTACGACATTCAGCGGCCTCCATATAATAGTATGTGACTGACAATTATTATCCCCACGCTTTTTTAAAAAAGCGTCGGGGATATTGCAATCGCCTCCGTCCGTCCGTCCGTCCGTCCGTCTGTCCGTCCGTCTGTCCGTCACGCTATCTCCTCCTAAACCATTGGACGAAATCCAACCAAATTTGGTGTGTGTGTTGCTCACATGAATGGGGCGTGCAACGGCATATTTTTTTTTGGCCCCGCCCCCTGGGGCCCTTGGGAGGGGCCAAAAGGTCAAATATCATATAATATCATTAAATTTCAATTACTAAGTCAATTTCAAAGATTTTTAAACCAAACTTTGTGTGTCTTCTCACAAATGAAAGATATAAAACATATTAGACGGGATTTTCATTTGGCCGCCTGGGTCATGCCCCAGGGGTGGGACTTGGGGGTACCATGGGGGGTTGTGTGGTCAAAATTTTTTTTTTTTCCGAAATTCAACCAGATTTGGTGTGTGAGTTACTTAGATGAATGGCATATGCAACGGCACCATTTTTTGGGTCCCCACCCCCTGGGGCCCTGGGGAGGGGCCAAAAGGTCAAATATCATTAAATCTGAATTACAAAGTCAATTTCAAAGATTTTTGAACCAAACTTTGTGTATCTTCTCACATATGAAAGATATATAACATATCAGACAGGATTTTCATCCGGGCGCCTGGGTCATGCCCAGGGGTGGGACTTAGGGGTACCGTGGGGGTTGGGGGGGCCAAAATTTTTTTTTTCTGAAATTCAACCAGATTTGGTGTGTTAGTTACTTACATGAATTGCACATGCAGCGGCAAAATTTTTTGGGTCCCCAGCCCCTGGGGCCTTGGGGAGGGGTCAAAATTTTAATTTTCTGAACATGGTCATGTGGCATATCAAATTAAAGGGAATTTGCAGTAGACCAGGATACACTGGAAATTTTTAACCTACAATCAAACTGATGACCTTGGGTTGGGGTCAAAGGGTCAATTACCATTAGATTTCTTCGAGAGCGTGGGGATTTGCGATGGCGCGCCATCGAATGTGTTCTAGTTTTTTCTTATTTCTCAACCAAAACATGTGTTGTGGGTACTAGTGGTAGGCCAATTAATTGATTAGTTTTTCAATAATCGATTACTCAGTATAGACATTCTGCTACATTGGCCTTAAAGTTTTAGCATGATGTTTTTTTAAATACGACTCTTTTCTGCATTTTCAGTTTCTGTTACAAACAGCAAATTGTTCAAATAATGTAAAATGTGTTCTTTGTTTCTTTGGTGCCCTGTTATTTGACACCTTACATGGCTGGTCAATCAACTTGCCGCCGTAAGGCATCATAAAAGTAGCATGATATGTCCCATATATGTATTTTATTTTAGTTGATTAATGATCGATCATTGGTCACTCATTATTTCCGATGATCTATCATAAAAATCCAGTTAATTCCTACCACTAGTGGGTACTCAAATGAACTGTCTCAATGAGATGGTTCTTTTGAGCACCTGCAACACACATTTTAACTGATAAATTAGATAAGAAAATGTGTAATATAACTTCCTTGAGTAATTCTTCCCAAAGCACTCGTCCAGTAGGACGAGTGCTTTGGGAATAATTACTTGTTCTTTCTAGATTTCACTCGTAATTACGAGCGGACGAGTGAAATATTTGTCCCCTGCTCAATAGTAGATAAGTGACAGGTGGAAGAGAAACAAGGACACATTTTTATATTACAAATCCTGTTAACTTTGAAGTCCATAAATCCAGAGTTTTCACTTCAGGCTATTTGTATTTCAAGCAAAAAGTTCGAGTTGTAAATAACATGTGATCGCATAACTTTCTTATTTCTCAACAAAAACATATATTATGTTTTGGGTACTCAAAAGCACCGTCTTATTGAGACGGTTCTTTTGAGCCGTTTCCAAGACCCATTATTGCGAAATGCAGGCCAAGGGAGCATTCTGCAATACTTTTGACCTACATTAAGCGACCATCTGTCTTTAAGACCTTTGCTTTGTCTATTTTCGAGTTTCCGCTTAAGACAGGTTTTACTGTACTCACCTTGCCGGTTGATTTCACACCTTTACTAAGAGCTAAGAACGTCAACGTCCAGGCTGCCAGCAAACATAGAACAATCTGCCACTGTGGTGAACCCATGTGCTCTATACCCTCGGACATATTTAATACTCCCCGCCTGAAAACAATTCAAGTTTTATAAACAGTCAAACATGTCTTTGTTTGATTTGATTCTTTATGTACCATCAACAATCTTTCAATTATGTAGAGACGGTCTTCCTGGGTTGAACCAGTTTTAAGCTAGAATTAATGCGTCTTGCTCAAGGACACAACAAAGTGAAGCCGGTGAGTCTCGAACCCGCAGCCCCTCGGCCTCGAGTCAAGCACTCTACCACTGAGCCACAGCGCTTCCAAAACCTGTCTTAAGCTGCCACTCAAAAATAGACAAAACAAACATCTTAATGACAGACGGAAGCTTAATGACGGTCAAAAGTATTGCAGAATGCTCCTCTTGGAGCATTCTGCAATACTTTTGATCTGCATTAAGCGATAATTGATCTTGAAAACCTATTTTTTGTCTTCTTTTTGAGTCGCCGTTTAAGACAGGTTTTACTGTACAGAGCTTGAGATAAACTTTTTTCAAAATCTGTACAGTCAAACATTATTTCGTAATAAAAGGGTGAAAATGTAAGATATTTACACATATTATATGAGCCGCGCCATGCGATAATGTGTCTTCAGGAGATTTATTACGTCATGAGATATGACGTCTTACAGTCAGACGTATGTATTTCGCACCGCGGGTTTACAATTAAAGTGAGCGTCAAAGATTATGGCGTTTACGACAAGTCACGCTAGGAATAAAATGTGAATAATCGAAAGAATTTAAGGCCGACTGAATTCTGTTTTAAATCAATCACCCGTTGGTGAGATCTGATCCAGCTTGGATTCCTTATGATATATAAGACTGTCAAAATGATGTGGCTTGGTTAGTTAACTGACCAGGTGTCTCAATATCTTGGGTCTCGTCATTTGGTTCTCATTTAGAAAAAGCAGACTTGGTTTTATTGAGGCTGTTCATGAGAATTAATGGAAATTGCAGCAACTCTCATGCCCCACTAGCACCAGCTTCAGCAATATTCTGCTTTTTCCTTTTTAGACTTTATTACGGCTCAGTTCAAACAAACAGCACTCAGCAATATCTTCAGTATATGTCTAAGTGAACTGAACAAGAACCTACCCAGGGTTACAATGTCACCATAGTGACATCCTTTATCAGAGACTTACGACACCTACTCAAAATAATCCTGAGCTGGAGCGTGTCTCGTGTCATTCACGACGAGGTCTTTGAGGTGTCGCCTCTCAGCTTCTGTTGCGTTGTAACAAGTACTTCGGTAATATATACTTCCATTATTCTGCTGGCAGGCATCAGCCTGGGTGTAGGAGTAACAGTCTGAAAATAGGATCAGGAACTAAGCTAGGGGGCAACTAGGGAGAAATGGTCGACTAGGAGCCGAAATTTCACCCTAAATGGGACCAAGAGAGAAGTGGGAGTCTCCCAAAAAAAAAATTTTTTTTTTTTTTTAGGGAGACTCTTTTTCATTCTGTCACTTCACAAATGCTAGCTGTGGTGACAATCTACTACCTCTGAATCGTATTTCTCCTTCCATTTAATGGCGATAGTATGTGCTTCTAAACTGACAGAAAATGCCGTAATTTTACGCTATAACTTCTCCCTGTCTAACTGTCACTTCTCCCTAATATTACTGGAGGAAGAACTGCCAGGGCCCAACTTGAACCCTGAGGATACCATACAAATACAGTAAAACCTGTGTAAAATGGTCACTCTCAAAAAGACGGAAAATTGGTTTTCAAGACAGATTATCGCTTAATGCAAGTCAAAAGTATTGCAGAATGCCCCAAGGGGAGCATTCTGCAATACTTTCGACCTTCATTAAGCTACCATTTGTCATTAAGGCTTATGTTTTGTCTATTTTTGAGTGGTTGTTTTACACAGGTTTTACTGTAAATCACAAATTTACTACTGTAATACATGTATTATAATGATGGTCTACTCAAGCCTTTACTTTATATTAGAACTATAATCATGGTCATAGAATTTTCAAATCTATGAGCCTATACTTTTAACTTTGTGTGTCCTTAAGGGAAGAGAGGTGATTGGCAGGTTGTCTGGCCTTCACCTTTAGATTAGGACAAAGCAAAATATAAGTCATTAAATGTCAACGAGTGGATTATTATGGCTAGAAACACACTGGGTAGGTAAGATTATTTGACAAAATTGAAGTTCTAAAGCTGTTAAGGCATAGATAGAAACTGTGCAAAATTTAAGGACTTTTCCAGGACTTTCAGAAGAACCTACTATGGCTTTCAAGGACTACCATACAAGTTTAAGAAAAATTAAATTTACATGTTGAAATTCTACTTCAGAAATGCGAGACTGAGATCATGAAGAAATTATCCTTAGAAAATTATTATAAATTGTCGTGCCTTGATTTGGTGCAGCATATGCTGCACCAAATAAAGGCACTACTGTGATTACAGTTTCATACTGATTTATGCCTCAATTATCGGTGTCAAGTCCTACCTACAGAAAATAGTAAAATTCAAATACTTTTCAAGGCCTTAGAGTGATTTTCACAGATAATTTTCAAGGACTTCTCAAGAGTCCCTCTATATTCATATATGTTTCAAGCCTGTGCAAACCCGGACATCAAACTTGTAGTTTCCGTTTAATTGGTGATATCTGATCGAACTTACATTCAGAGGCCCATTCCGGATGACATCTCTCCCAGAGTAATTCTGATCGGAATGACATAATGAGGTACAATATACACCAACCAATGATACAGGTATAGTAGAGTGAGACAACGGCGGAGATGAAAATCATACCATAACCTAGACCTGAAAATATAAAGATACAATCATAAGTAGAGTGAGACACTGGAAAGTAAGGCCAAATAAAAAAAAAAAAATACCTGTGTTTAGGGTAACCCTACCCTACCTAAATTTAAATTACTGGTGAAACCTAGAATTTTTTTCAGGTTTTCTTGAAAAATATAAATTTGATGCATTTTGAAAGGCGAATTCGCCTTTCAAAATGCATAAAATTATATATTTTTCTTGGGAAAAAAAATTGTTTGCCTCCCCCACCTTAAATTTTCAGACCCGTTACCTGAAACACACTTTTTTTTTTTATTTGGCCTAAGCAGTGTTGATTCTGATGCATATTAGCCGTCTCTTCAGAATCTTTACTGAACTACCAATGCAAGCAGCCTACATAGCATGTCCAAGCATCAAGGGCTCTGTGGAAGACTCAGGCCTTTAGGTCAGAGTGCGTACCAAAACAAAACATATGTTGTGGGTACTCAAAAGAACCGTCTCAATGAGACGGTTCTTTTGAGTACCCAAAACATATGTTAAAACTGATGGGTTAGAAAATAATATTATACTGACTGACAAAAGAAACCTTACATACTTCCTGATTTTGTAGCACTGATGAAAAGCTATAAACACGCTATATTTGTGAGTAAAATTTGAAGTATAGAGTCCAGGTCATGTTTAGCGTTATTAATTTTGCAGTTTATCCATGATGTTTGACGCTATGACGTCATTTGCTAAAAAGAGGTTTTACAGCCACCACATCAAACAGGTGATCATTATGATGGTACAAAAATGTAGCAGGCTTAGTGAGTGGTGCAAAATTTAAGAAAAACACAACATCATTACATGGAAATCTGCCGACTCATGTCTACGCCAAATTCAAAACTGACTGAAACTGACGTTTTTGGATTTTTCATGAATACCTCAAAATGGCGAGGGATAAATGGATAAAACTGTACATGCCAATTATTTGCAACATGTGTAAACAATATCTGTCTTATAATGTAAAATGGCGACATTTGTTTTGAAGTTACTGAAGAAGTTAACGTCAAACTTAACATACCATCTGCATGTCAGAATAAAATTGTAGGCGATGCTAATTTGTGCCAAAAAGCATGATTTATGACCATCTTTATTTGCCATTATCATTGTTCTCTTCCAGAAAACCATATCACGTGCATGTCTTTTTGAATTATTAACAAAAAATAAGGAAAAACGACATCAGTTTTCAAAATTTTGATTTCCACCATTAAATTTTCTCGGACAGAAAGTTTCGAGGTACAACATAAATACGCTATTAAAAGTAAAAATAATTCACATTTCCATTTATTACCTCATGTATAAGCATTAATATAACATGGCTTTGAATTTAGATGTAGCGTTTCTTTTGTCAGTCAGTATATTTACAATTTTACGCTCAAAAAAATTATTTATCTCAACCTATGAGATGGTTCTTTTGAGCATCCAAAATATACCATAATGATTATACTTCTGGATAAGAAAATAATCATAACTTAAAGCTCAAAATGTTTTCTCATCTAGAACCCATGGTTTAGGATACCATTTTAATATCTATTGTCTGTCTATAAAGTGCAAACAGACAAATTGTCTTTTTTGCTGTTGTTGTCTGCATTGTATAATTTGTCCTGGGAAATGAGCTGTCAGTGTATACCATGTTTGTCCAAAATATTCCGACAGAACAGCTATTTGAAAATCTTTCGAAATAAAGAGAATGATGAGTAGACGTACGGTATATGTTCCAAATTTAGAACACTTTTCTATTTCTGTTCTCAAATAAATGTCAGAAGCAGTCTCATCTGAGTCTGCTATGTTTGTCCAGATAAGAAGAAGCAGTCTGATCTGGGTCTGCCCTGTTTGTCTAGGCCTTTGTCAGGCAAATACTGTTCGAAAATTTTAAAACATTTACCCTGTATTTGATCTAATAAGCATATTGTTTCGCAATTTAACCTTTCAAAATTTTATACCATTTTATTGAAAACAGAGAATATAGCAAGATTAGCTGGCTTCTAATGCCACTGCTTTTCATCTACAGGACAAATGATCCACTTTCAACTCGGAGGCCTGTCCCAAAATTGGCAATTACCTTATTTTTTTACCCTTTTGTATTCAGGGAAACCCTAGATGAGTACTTTTGCGAACAGCAAAGCATAATGCTGCATTTCATCAGGGTATACACTGTTTGTAAATTAAAAAAAAAAAAAAAGATCTTCAGACAAAAGACTTTTAATACCTCTTTTTCAAAAATCATAACCTGACACCCCTAGATATGTATAATGGACTATCCCAAGTTTATTGTATCACACTAGAAGGAAGAATCCATTAGTATACAAAGAATAAAGCTTACTATTGGCAAGCTCATGAGATTTTGGTACCTGGCGGTGCTGCGCATATGTGATCAGAGACGCGCCTACACATCCTGTGTGCTAGCAGCAAAGCCTCTGGTGGAGTACAGTGAAACCTGTCTTAAGCGGTCACTCAAAACGAAGACCAAAAATTCTTTTTTCAAGACGATTATCGCTTAATGAAGGTCAAGTATTGCAGAATGCTCCAAAGGGAGCATTCTGCAATACTTTCGACCTTCATTAAGCTACCATTTGCCATTAAGACCTTTGTTTTGTCTATTTTGAGTGGCCGCTTAAGACAGTTTCTACTGTACTATATATACAGGGACACCAATGAAGGCTCCGACCAAAAGTGTGACGAAGTTAGGACTTAGATGTCAGACATATGTAAAAGAATATGGCCATACCAAATAAATTTTCAAAATTACATCCAAACTTTGAAAAAAGTTAGGGCGGGTGGGAAAGGAACCTTCCACTCCAATTTTTTTTCATTTGCTTATATTTCATAGGGGCGGGTGGGGATGAGAATCTAAAAAAAATATTTGGAATGGCCTAAGGTATATTTTTCCAAAGAGCATTCATCTTAGAGAAATTCTTATGAATACAACTCTATTGATTCTTACATCAGAGACTAATCTTGTAGCTGCACTGTATCAATAACTTGCATATCCTGTGTTTAATACTGCCAACGCCAGAACTGTGTCACATGGGATTGTCTAACTTCTTTGCATGGCAATGAATGCTACTGTCCTGCCAGCCAAGAGTGATAGTGATGTCCTGTTTCGTTTACAAAGTTATCAGGGACTTAGAATCAATAGATCACTTGTGTATTAATCCTATCCACAGGATAGGATTAATGCACATTTGATCTTTCGATTCGCGTATGCTTAAGTGAAGTGTACACGTTAGTGTTTTACTTAGCAATTGTAAACAAAGTATTACGTCACTGTCACTCTTGGTTGGCACGACAGTAGGTAGTTTTACATGCTTTTTGTCATGTGTTGATTGAGCCAGGGAAGTGAACAGGGTTTCATTAAAAAAGAGGAAATCAACAAACAAAATAGAGGAAACCTGCCTTACCCCTATCAAAAACATCAGATTTGGACATATTGGTTCAAATTTGACACTTTTTGTTTCAGCATTTTTTTAGCAAAAAAAAGAGGAAATCCTCTAAAAAGAGGAAAATTCTCAGCCCTTCAAAAATTAACTTCTCCAAACAAATTCAGGATTACCATTTTAAAAGTCAAATAGATTGGGTCCAGATCAGGCATAACATGTTGTCTTTCCTGGTCAGGGTCCAAATGGATTGGAAAGGCTTTCCAATCCATTTGGACCCAGATCAGGAAAGACTTCAAAGGTTAGACTTCAAAGGTTATCTTCAATACCAGAGCTACCTAAAATTTTCAAATTCCAAAACTGAACCATATTACATGAAATGTCAAGCATCATGTTTTAAGATAATACAAAACCTGTCCTTTGCTGCATTTGAAGGGATAGACAATTACTTACAGAAAAGAACAAGAATTCTATTTGCAGTAACAGAGCATCAAGTGCAAAGAAATGTAATTGTTCTAATATGTGGAATTTTTCTCTTATAGTTTTGGCACATGATGCTTGTCAGATAATCAGACCAGAACAGTCTGATCTTGGTCAGCACAGACTCTCTTTGTATGTACCTTCTTGTCTGATGGGTAACCAGGGTTCATACAGGCAAGTATGAGAAAATTCAAGGACTTTTCAAGGACTTCTAAAAGCCTCTCCAACAGTTTTCAAGGACTTAAAGTTAATGAAAAATACTGATCTGAGAGTTAAATTCTACTTCAGAAATGCTAAACTGAGATAATGGAGACATTTGTGCTGGAAAATCAGTATAAAATTGTTGTGCCTTTATTTGGTGCAGCATATACTGCACCAAATAAAGGCATAACAATTTTATATTGATTTAGGTTGCTATCAACAGTGCTATGTCCTACAGAAAATAGTAGAATTCAAGGACAATTCAAGGCTTTTGAGTGATAGTCCAGTACTTTTCAAGGCATATTTAATTTTCAAGGACTTTTCAAGAAATCCATCTAAATTCAAGTACTTTTCAAGCCAGTGTGAACCCTGGTAACCAGAGGTTTTTTTTCAAACAGAGTCCACAAGAGCTCTTATGAACAGTTTTCCCTTTTTCCCATGTTTAATTTCACTTTTGTTTTTGTCAGATTTGATTCTTTACGCGCCATCAACAATCTTTTAGTTATAAAGGGACGGGTCTTCCTGGGTTGACCCAGTACTTAGCTAAAATTAATGTGTCTTGCTCAAGGACTCAACACAGTGATACCAGTGAGCCTCACACCCGCGGCCCCTCTGTCTCGAGTCAAGCACTCTACCACTGAGCCACTGTGCTCCCTAAATAATTTGAAATTATTTAGAGAGCGCAGTGGCTCAGTGGGGATTATTTCACTTTTGAAATTAAAACCATGCTGAACTGTTAAAAAGGGTCAAAGTTGTGATATTTTTCAAACATTTGATCCACTAAAATCAGATCATAGCCTAACGCTTTAAGCGCCAAGAAAAAAATGCATCTGAAAATGTCTTCTGCTGAAGTCGTCTGCTGCAAATAATTGCCTAACTTAAAAGCAGATGACTTTTGTTGCGATTGGCGCATTAAGGGTAAACTTACCATGAAAGAGAGGACAGAACCTTTCGAACACAACAGCTGGTCCAAGGCCGGCAAACTGTCCGAATGACAGCTCCATAAACATAAGAGGTAGACCGAGCAGGAACAACATTAATACGAAGGGGAATACAAATGCACCTGAAAATAGAAAAAATAGAAATTTCGGTTGAGAAAAAAAAATAAGCACTAATATCTAGAGGCCTGCTAACCTACCCACCAAGCGCACAGTAAAAAATCTGATCGGTTTTGGTCAATGCACTGGCTGATCTGAGTCTTTTTTAGGCAAATCAGTCAGTTTGTGGCCTTGATTATTTTCAGGAAGGGAAATAAGAACAATCTTACAGTCTATTCATATACAGCTCATTTGGGCCAGCCCTAGAGATTTTGTTACCAATAGCATTGGTGAGCACTGAGCAGCTATCAATTCCGAGTTTTTTTTTTGTTTTTGGAAGGTAGGGAAGGGGGGGGGGTTGTGAGGAGCCGAATACCGCTAAAAGTAGGCCATCATCAGCCCGCCTGCGAAAAGCCATTCAAATGGAGTTTTGCTGCCCAACATTGAATGCTAGCTTGGTAGCTTTGTGATTTTTTAGGCGATCCAGACCAGTATTGCTATGAAACCCCATTTTTTTGTGATTTTTCAGGGGGGGGGGGGGGTCCGGACCCCTTGTCCCCCCTCTGAATCCACACATGGCTATGGTGATCAGGTGAGCCTGCACATCTCTTAAGCTAATTTTTTTGTGCATAAAATTGTGATTATTTTCCCACTCATCAATTTAAACTTGTGTTTCCAGTACACAAAACATGTTTTAGTTGAGAAATAAAAAAAATAATTTTCAGTTACATGTATATATGCACTGTTATCTGGGGCCTATAACATTTATTTCTGCTGAGTTTTATCAAATTTGAAGGAATCTGCTAAAATCTGAATGCTAAAGTAAGCCTTTTGAATACTGTTTACTTAGTCTACAATTAAATAAACAGACAATTTAAATAAATAGACAATTTAAATAAATAGACAAATCAGAAAAATTACTTAATAAGCTCTCTACACTTTACATAATCAGAACAAAATCAAAGTTGCCCAACCTTTATCAGGTCATTATTGAGAAAGTTTAATTTCAAGAACATTCTACAAATGTACCAATCATGATATTTTCTGGTACAAGCATTTATTAGATTGAGACAACTCTTGTAAAAGCCTACTTGAGCCTCGGCATGAGATTTCCAACAATGTAGTATGTGTGACCAGCAAAGGCTCAGACCAGCCTGCGCACGTGCAGTCTGATCAGAGCCTTTGCTAGTTGCTTGAATAATGCATGAGTGTTAGGCTACTGACCAAAAATCATTTGGAGTTTCTAAGCTTAAAAGGAGCCATCAGAATGGAATAGCTACAAGTAATGATGAAAAATTGTTTTAAGGACTGGAGCCAGTCTAGAGCATGTGTAATAGTTATCAGGTGGAAAACTGTCTTTGGAAATTCTAATTTCAAACACGTGTCAAATGTCATTAAATTTTCATCAGACAAGCCCTCGGTTTCTTGCTATTCAGGTAGAAATATCAATGAAGATAGTATTTTAAGAAAATAGGCAATTACGATCTATGACTGATACATGACACACGAATGACGCTAATAAAAAACAGAAATCAATAAAAATTCTGGCTCTGACCTTATACAGCACTATGTATCAATTTAAAGCATGATATCTGATATTACCGAAGAACACAATCAAATTAGCTTTGGAATGGAAAATTGTTTTTTTTTGTACTGAGATTAAAAGGCCTTATCAATAATACAGTACATGTAGCTGTAGTAGGCTTGTTTCAAGTATACTGACGGACTTTAAAAACGCAACACTTGGATAACAGCTTTAATTCATGTCTCCAAAAAGAAGGCAGAACAATGATTTTGATTGTATGTTAAAGAGCATTCATTTGTAGGTAAAACATGGAAAACTTGTCCAACTAAGGTGAACTTAATGCATTAAAATGTAAACTTTTTGAAATAGGGGTCAACTGTTTAATTCCCTACTTTTTTAAATCAAGAAACACTAGAAGCATCAAATGTGTATCATGGACTTCATTAGTCATCGAGAAATCACTCTCATATTGACTGGCAGGTCTGCGATACAGCTTATTTGCGTATATGACGTTTATCTGGGTGTACCCATTCATTTAATAGCTTAAAATCTCCTCTACTTAAGAACTTTTTAAATGACTAAATTTATACAGAGCAAATAACGTCGTCCAGTTTAGTTGTACAATTAAAACTAAAGTGTTTGCTGAATAAGCCAACTCATGATGACATTATCGATGCAAAGGAAGTTTACATTCAACAGTCTTTTGGAAGATATAAGGGGAAGTTAGTGTTGCGTAATTAAAGTCCGTCAGTATATAAAATTACCAAAATCCTGAACTTTTGAAATTCGAATCTTAAAACTAGCAGTATGCCTACAAAATTTTAACAATTTTAAGTTTAAATGGTCAATCGTCTTAAGACATACTGAAAATTAATAAGAGAAGCTTTTATTATCTGCTTAATTCAGCACTTTGAGGCTGACTTTCAATGGAAAGTCAGCCTCAAAATCCTGAATTCAGGAATAGTCCTGAAAACTTCCACCCAAGCAAGTACAGTGCAGTCCCTTTATAATGCTATATTTGTGAGCTGTAGGTATGGTCTGTGTTATCAGTGGGGTAATTTTACAAAGGAATCATAGGGAAATGGCCATTTCATGGTCCTTTCCCTATAATTCCTTTGTAAAATTCATGGTCATTTCCCTACGATTCCTTTGTAAATTCATGGTCCTTTTCCTATGATTCCTTTGTGAAATTCAAGGTCATTTCCCTATGATTCCTTTGTAAAATTCATGGTCATTTCCCTATGATTCCTTTGTAAATTAAATGGTCATATACGGTGTAGCAAATAATACTAGCAAGTTGAACAAAATTTGTTCAGGCAAATTGTACCCCTTTTCCCCAGAGTCAATCGTTGAATACAGTCTTGCTTCTACAAACCAAAGCAGATTAGATGATAAGGTTTCAATTTTATCCCAGCATTTTCAAGATCGTATATAGTGACCATTTGAAAGCACATTTGTCTTAACAACGATGCAATCTTAATTATTTATTTGTTTTATTGTAGATATATCTGGATCAGAAAAGTGTTGCATACAAGCCACTTGTTATCACAAGACAGAACATATTTTTTCATGCAACTGATCATTGCATATATTCTTACTTTTTTCTAATGTCCTTCTTACAAAGAATTATAAACTGATTTGACCAGCACTGATATAATTCTCTGTGGTCTAAACTAAATTTACAACAGGAACCAATTTCAAGGTGACAAGTTGATACTCAGAAAAAGAGCAACCAGAATTTCTACCTATTTGAAGTATTCGGCATTATATTCTAGACTGTATACCTTAAATTCCTTTGTAAAATTCATTGTCATTTCCCTATGATTCATTTGTAAAATTCATGGTCGATTCCCTATGATTCCTTTGTGAAATTAATGGTCATTTCCTTATGATTCCTTTGTAAAATTCGTGGTCATTTCCCCTATGATTCCTTTGTAAATTTCATGGTCATTTCCCTATGATTCCTTTGTAAAATTCGTGGTCATTTCCCTATGATCCCTTAGAAAATTCATGGTCATTTCCCTGTGATTCCTTTGTAAAATTCATGGTCATTTCCCTATAATTCCTTTGTAAAATTCGTGGTCATTTTCCTATGATTCCTTTGTAAAATTCATGGTCATTTCCCTATGATTCCTGTGTACATTCATGGTCATTTCCCTTTGATTCCTTTGTAAAATTCATGGTCATTTCCCTATAATTCCTTTGTAAAATTCATGGACATTTCCCTATGATTCCTTTGTAAAATTCATGGTCATTTCCCTATGATTCCTGTGTAAATTCATGGTCATTTCCCTTTGATTCCTTTGTAAAATTTATGGTCATTTCCCTATGATTCCTTTGTAAAATTCGTGGTCATTTCCCTGATTCCTTAGAAAATTCATGGTCATTTCCCTATGATTCCTTAGTAAAATTCATGGTCATTTCCATATAATTCCTTTGTAAAATTCATGGTCATTTCCCTATAATTCCTTTGTAAAATTCATGGTCATTTCCCTATAATTCCTTTGTAAAATTCATGGTCATTTCCCTTTGATTCCTTTGTAATATTCATGGTCATTTCCCTATGATTCCTTTGTAAAATTCATGGTCATCTCCCTATATCTTAGTAAAGTTCATGGTCATTTCCCTATGATTCCTTTGTAAAATTCATGGTCATTTCCCTACGATTCCTTAGTAAAAATTCATGGTCAATTCCCTATGATTCCTGTGTACATTCATGGTCATTTCCCTTTGATTCCTTTGTAAAATTATTCATGGTCATTTCCCTATAATTCCTTTGTAAAATTCATGGACATTTCCCTATGATTCCTTTGTAAAATTCATGGTCATTTCCCTATGATTCCTGTGTAAATTCATGGTCATTTCCCTTTGATTCCTTTGTAAAATTTATGGTCATTTCCCTATGATTCCTTTGTAAAATTCATTGTCATTTCCCTATGATTCATTTGTAAAATTCATGGTCGATTCCCTATGATTCCTTTGTGAAATTAATGGTCATTTCCTTATGATTCCTTTGTAAAATTCGTGGTCATTTCCCCTATGATTCCTTTGTAAATTTCATGGTCATTTCCCTATGATTCCTTTGTAAAATTCGTGGTCATTTCCCTATGATCCCTTAGAAAATTCATGGTCATTTCCCTGTGATTCCTTTGTAAAATTCATGGTCATTTCCCTATAATTCCTTTGTAAAATTCGTGGTCATTTTCCTATGATTCCTTTGTAAAATTCATGGTCATTTCCCTACGATTCCTTAGTAAAAATTCATGGTCAATTCCCTATGATTCCTTTGTAATACTCATAGTCATTTCCCTAAAATTCCTTTGTAAAATTCATGGTCATTTCAAAGATTCCTTTGTAAAATTCATGGTCATTTCCCTGATTCCTTTGTAAAATTCATGGTCATTTCCCTATGATTCCTTTGTAAAATTCATGGTCATTCCCCTATGATTCCATTGTAATATTCATGGTCATTTTTCCCTATGATTCCTTTGTAAAATTCATGGTCATATGAATCCTTTGTAAAATTCTGTGGACAAAAATTTAGAGCAATGTGTTATATCCAAATTAAACTGTGTTATGGCAAGGTGTGTTATTAAAGTACTTTCAGTGTATTTAACCAATAACTTCGCCCTCTGTATCGGAATCTTTAATGAGTTACAAAAGGCAGTATGTTGCACATTTTGCATTATCTGTTGACTTAGTAAATGAGACATGGGGGAAAAGGGAGATGAGTACAAAATAAGTACTTTTGAATTTTTATATTTGGGTTTTGACATTAATACTGGTATAAAACACTAGTAGTAAATGACCCTAAAACCTATGCAACCGGACAAATGTTATCAAATATCTGTCACGACATATGATATAATTGTGTCTCCAATTTTTAGATTTCAAAGAATGAACCAAACACCTTACTATCACACCCATTCAAACCATAGAAATTTAAGATGCAACTTAACCCTACCTTCAGGCCATAACAAAATACAAATAGCTTCCAGTTTCACCCACTGACCTTTTTTTTGTCACCATACAGAAAAGGGGAACAACTCAAAAACATTCTGAAGTTAGAGTTATGACCCTTGTGCATGGCACAACTTCCCATATTATTCTCTCTGCATGTCAACTTTGCATGTCAAGTTGACATGCAGACAGAAAGAACATGGGATGTAGTGTCAGTAACTGTATAACCCTTTTAAAAATGAAAATTGCAAAACAAGAATGGAATTGTTTTAGTGAGAATAAGAGCAGTAACTCTCTGAAGTTTAAAAGTTCATTCGGGAAAGTCCTCCACAATTCGAGAATCGAATCATGGCTCGGGTGTATGTAAGAAGCCTTACGCGTAGTACTATGTACCAAAAAGCTCCATTTTGTTAGCTGGAACTGGCGTATTAGGGAAAATTAGTCCTGTAGCATGTGGGTTCAGCTCTATTAAAATTGATTATTCTGATTATCCGAAAAGTTTAATTAGCAGAATAAATGAAGTTTATGTTTTTTCAATAAAATATCGCTACAGCGATATTTTATTGAAAAAGCATAAACTTCATTTAAGCCGTTTGTTTTGCTGCAATCACACTTGTTATTGTGTTAACATGGTTTCCGTGACGTCAGCATCAGGTTATATAACCTCAGCATCATGTTATCACCCTCATTATCAAAGTAGATCCTCGATGTACATCTGTGGTCTGATTCCACGGAATTTCGTGGAATTGGCCGAGGCAGTTCCGATTGTTTAAAATTTATGGCATTGCACTTCCTTCAATATTGTTCTGTGTGTATGTTAAATGTTGATAGCTGTATCGTATATAAATAACAATGTTTTAATTATAAAAATAGTCATATAACCTTGTCACCCTTGCGTGGCCACCAAATCAGAATGCTGTCACCTTGTGTGGCCAGCAATATTACTTTTTAAGTTATTTACATGGTAAACTATGAAAGTCATGACATGTCAACCTTCAAATAGATAGACAACAGATTTGTATACAACAGGAACTGCCGGCAGGCATAGTCATTGGTTGATGCTGCTTGTTTTTGCTGGGTTTTTTTTCAACTAACAATTTTTTGGACTGAAGGGTTGTGGCTTCGAGCCTCACCAGCGTTACTGCATTGTGTCCTTGATTAAGACACGTTAATCTTTGCTTAGTACTCATGGTTCAACCTAGGAAGACCCGCCCTGCATAACTGAAAAATTGTTGACCTAGATGTAAATAATCAAATCAAACAAAAGCACTGTATCTGGGATACTTTCTTCTATTACAGGCTTTCAAGTGCCCATCAACAGAAAAGTAGGGATTAAAAATTGGAAAAAGTAGGGATTATCGGTGTAAAAAAGTAGGGATAGTAAGGGCTTTTCCAAGTACAAAATCAATTACAATGAGTTGTTTGAAATAAGAAATTTCACACAAAATGAGCAGGATAATACCTAGTACAATAGTACCAGATAAACAGAGACTTTTTTGGGTAAGAAAGTAAAAATTCAGGTGCATAGCCGCGTGCACCCTGAACAGATGATAGATAACTTATAAAATATGAGCGAGCGAAGCGAGCGAGGAAAATTTTCAGGATTTTTACGCGTAAATGACATTTTAGAGTGAAAAAGTAGGGATAGTAGGGCATTTTCAGGAAAAAGTAGGGAAAAGTAGGAGCAAATCAAAAAAGTAGGGAAAAGTAGGAATAGTAGGAAAGAAGGGCCTGCTTGAAAGCCTGCTATTATAAACAGCAAGATTTCAGTGAGAAATTTGCCAAAGAAGTTCAAGATACAACATTAAATTTTGACCCCGACAAAATATATGAATTTAACATTTGTGTACTGTGCATCATATACTAGGCCAAAAAAGAAACGCCGCTATGTATGAAAAGTGCTGACTGTACCAGTTATGTATTTTATAAATATAACATGCAGTATTAAATTAGAAAAAAATAGAGCAAAATGGTGCTAGAGAAAGTTATTTGCCTGTTTCTCAATTCATTAAGACGTTGGTACTACCGCGGGTTCCTTAATTTGACGTAAATACTGCACCAAAGTAAGGTTCTGCCAAGCGTTGGGAGGTGGGGTCTTAAACAAATATCTTGAAATGATTTCTCACAGTTTGAGCCCTGATTTTTGGATTATGAGTTCCCTGGGATGTCCTAGCTGTGACTGATTCCAGAGACGAGTTCAACAATGCGAGCCCTCTCGAGCGCTCATTGTACTGATGTCAGGCTTTACACATTACGAATAAAGATAGGTACCAGAGTAACGAGCGCCCGCGAGCACTCGGGTTGTTGAACTCACCTCAGATGAAATTGATTGCACAAATGAGACGTCTGGATGTCTTGATCTTGACGTCGCGACGACACAAGTTGACGCCCTGTACGCGGACGGTGTGACGTTGTCCCAATTTGTTGGACACGATTCTTAAGACGTCCAATCGTCCTAACATGGCACCGAAATCGTTTGGCTACTACCAATGGCGTCACGGTAGCTTTTAACACTCCTATTGCACGTTCACGTTCCACATGTGCCAATTTTGTCACCGTAAATTAGCAATGTTTAATCTTAAATTCCAAAGACTTTAAAAGTTTTTAGACGTTTGGGATGTTCGACTAGAGATTTCAGTAGTTAGTACACATGTAAATCTGAATGGACTGAGTGAGCACGTGAAAAACAGGAAAATGGAAAATCGGTCAGTACACTGGTTTTTATTGACTCACCTCAATAACTCAATGGGTAAAATGAGAGGAATACAAAATAACAAAACATAGACGGATGATGAAAATTTGCCACTCTCATTTAACACACAAAATTTTTAATTATTGTATGCGATGTTTCTTTTTTGGCCAAGTATATGTCCTGAATGTGCTTCTGTCAAAGAATGATGGTTGTGCTCCATTGGGTAGAATGTCAAGGTGACTAGGGAACTATGGGAAAATGTCTTGCTGATATTTAAACATATGTTCATCAGGCCCCTAGATAAGAGTGCGTAAATTAAAAATTGATGTTCTTATTTCTCAAACAAAACATATGTTGTGGGTACTCAATGAGACGGTTCTTTTGAATACCCAAATTATTTGTAAAAACTGATGGGTAAGAAAATATTCACAATTTTACACTCAAAAATTGTGTTTATCTTGGCCTAGATTGATGTTGGGGGTGACATTAAAAGGTTCGTTGATGATCTGATGTCAGTAGGTGTTAGAATTTGATAGCTTTTGAAGTTCAGATTTCATCCAAGGTGGGGGGAGAGCAAAAAGTGAAACTGATACAGGTTTTTGTGCTTGCATGTTGACCCAGATGTCAGTAGGTGTTAGAATTTGATAGCTTTTGAAGTCAGATTTCACCCAAGGTGGGGGGAAATATACAGGTTTATATGTTCGCATGTTTTTTTTAATATTATTTTTTTGATTAATTGTTGTTTTTTTGTCGTCTGCTGTGGACATCCAAGGAAGAAGTAAAGTATACCAAGAGCTATACTATAACTCAAACTTCAGTATATTTTGGAGTTATTCCCCCTTTTCACTTGAAATAATTTGGTGCTTGTTTTCTCAAAAAGAATTACAGCTGCTGTCATGAACAGACCAACATTGGGGGAAAACGCACTGTGCAAGGGTCATAACTCTAGCTTCAGTACATTTTTTAGTTATTTCCCCTTTTCACTAAAAAATAATTCTCCAAGCAATTTCTTCAAATTCCGAATGGTGAAAAAAAAATTGCCATACAATGTATTCCCAAGATATGGCTCATCAAAGGCTTTTAAATAAAGTACCGAAACAGAATTAATTTGATACCAATCACAACAATTTTTGTTGTCAGCTCTTTTGTCTGTTAATGAACTTTGATAGCCTATACTACAAACAATATGAGCCGCGACCAGTGATCTCCAACAATGTGGCATTTTGAGAAGTGTAGACTCAGACGAGCCTGTGCATGCCTCCTTAAAGGACCTTTGAGGCTTAGAAACTCCAAATGGTGTTCAGTCAGTAGCTTAATTCAAGCGACAAGCAATGGCTCTGATCAGACTGCGCGTATGCGCAGGACGATCTGAGGCTTTGCTGGTTGCACATACCACATTGTTGGAAATCTCATGCTACGGCTCATATGTGTTTGCTTCCATGTGCTAAAGTAGTCTCAAGTGCATTTGAAGGACCTCTGACGGTGGTAATGGGAATCACAGTGTATCGCTGCCTATAATTTTGATAGAAATGAAAGTCGATCAAATCCTTCCATCTTAAATATAAGCTCGCTGTTGGTCCCTATTTTATGATATTGCATTTTAATTCCTATTTCCATGAATGTACGGCTTTATTTTGGGGCTAAAATGGTCACTTTTTGCATTATACATATAGGAAATAGAAAAATATTTTTCAAACATCATTCCCCCCCCCCCCCCCCCCCCCCCCCCCCCCCCCCCCCCCCCCCCCCCCCCCCGGAGTTCCAACTTATCCTTTCGCACGTAAGTGTGTTCCCATATTTTAAATAATATATGCGAAAAGCTAGCTGGAACTCAGGGGGGAATGATATCCCACAGCCCAAAATGTGACGACTGGGCGAGCCCGAACATTAGCATTTGGATTTTTAGTGTGCTCTCTTGAAAATCTTTTTTTTCCAGTATAATGAAATAATTAGTACAAGTACGGTAAATGTTCTAAAATTACGAACACTAAAAAATAATTATTTTTCCCGCTGTTCGTAATTTTAGAAATTACATTTCAGAAAAAAGTGCTAGTGTTCGTAATTTTAGAATGTTGTCTTTAGCATGAGCAAAAACGGTATATATGCATGTAAAAATGTGGTAGGAACGTGTTGAAAACACGGCGATATGATTCTGTGCTATCTACTCATTTTTCTTTTCAACCGCCGCTAAAGTCTTGCGGACTGAGTCAGTAAAATGTCCAGCGCGTGCGGTAATTGCCAAGTCGAGAGCCAGGCACGTGCATGTTATGTCACTCAATTTACTAACAAGTCGTACATGTCCACTAAATTAACCTCGGACTACCGATGAATCTTTTCACTTTCGTTAACCAAAATGCTTTCGCTTGCTCTCCATCTGCGCAAATGCCGCTTATAATGTAATACATCTCGTCGATCAGAATTTCTTGCAAAGATATACGTACACGAAACTTTGAAATACGGAGATAAAAAAAAAATGACGAAATTCAAAAAGAACACACATTCTCTCTCCTCCCTCTCTACTTGTCGATATGGCGATGCTCTTTGATTTTCCCGAAAGGATGTGCATGTACCAGTCTCTCTCTTTCTCTCTAAATTTACATTTGCAAAAACGGTTTTGATCCAGATCAGACCGAATGTAATTCAGTAAAGAATGTTTCGTCAATTTAAAAATTTGTGCATGCGATAGAAAGTATGCAGTGTCGTACAAAAGCCGATGCGCACAATAAAATAGGTTTTCAGTATATCTCAATAAGTGTATACATTGTCCGGTCCCATGCGCGGATCCAGAGGGAGGGGGCAGAAGGTCTGGACCCCCGCCCCCCCCCCCCCCCCCCCCCCCCCCCTGAAAAATATAGAATTTCTTAGCAATACGGGACCGGATCCCCTGAAATTCCTTAAACTACCAAGTCAGCACTCAACGTTGGGCCATCGTCGGCACGCCAGCGAAACGCCATTTAAAAGCATTTCGCTGATGGGCCGATGATGGACCGCTTTTAGTGATATTCGGATCCTCTCTCCCTTATAAAAGAAGAAAAAAACGTTGTCAGAAGTCGGATCCAGATCAGATCCGAATGGAATTCAGGAAAGAATATTTCGTCAATTTAAACATTTGGGCATGCGATAGAAAGCATGCAAAGCACCACTGTCGAATATCCGACTTTGTCATGCAAAAGCCGATGCGCACGAGAAGCATCTCCAAGTATCATTTTCAGCACCAATACATGATATGTTTCTAGATTACAAGAGATTCGTATGCAAGCGCTAGTCTCTCCCCCCCCCTCTCTCTCTCTCTCTCTCTCTCTCTCTCTCTCTCTCTCTCTTGCTTTGAAAGTTTGAAAATAGTTTGGATCCAGAAAATCTCCGACGTCTTGCCAAACCAAATCAGGGGCAAACAGGCATACCAAGAATTAATCATGCAAGCGAACATCCGACTTTGCGTCCGATGCCTCGAAACAATATAATTGAGCCGTGACATGAGATTTCCAACAATCAGCAAAGCCTCAGATCAGCCTGCGCATATGCACAGTCTGATCAGAGCCTTTGCTAGTCGCTTGAATATTCTATTAGTGTTAAGCTACTGACTGAATATCGTTTGGAGTTTGTAAGCTTAAAAGGAGGCTACACAGGCTCGTCTGAGCCTACCCTCGTCAAAATGCCACATTGTGTCGCGGCTCATTTATGATATATTAGCTTCGAACCGATTCGTCCGATGCGCTGGGTACATTCATATCTCAAAGAAAAGGAAAAATTCAGACAAGTACCACAAATCTAGTTTTTCATGCATGCAGTGCGCCGTTTCATGCTCGAGTTCGTTGATTTTTTTTCATGCAAACCAATGAAAAGGAGACACAGCTAGGCAATTATGTTTTGTGTGCTAAGTCCGCTTTCGTGCGCCAAAGCAAACGCGTGCGACCCGAGTCTTAAAACAACAACAACACGTGGTGTGATAGTCGGCTTCTTTGATCTCAAACACATGTCCGTGAACCATTACCCTGTCCCTTTGTCTGCGGCTGATACTATTAGCAGTACCGGATCCAGGGCACCCCCCCCCCCTCCCCCAAAGAGGCTGTGACAAACTAATTTAGCAGACAGTTTGGGCCCAGATCTGGCCCGACAAAATGTTTAATGTTTTTGTTCTAGAAACAAAGGTGCTGATAAGACTGTGCGGTGCACAGGCTGATCTTTGCATGTAATAAAGTCGGGGTACATACATCTACAGACGTGTGGTAAATAAAGCGAATTCCAATATGTCCCGATCATCTCAAGGGCTTTACTGATGTTAAATTCACAGCCACGGCATGCATGTGCCTTCATTTACATTCCTTCTATGTGTCTGTGGGCAGTTAAGACGCTGGCGATTTTCCGCGGATACGCAGGCTCGTCTGAGCCTTCGCTGCTCGCATAGCTGGCTTATTTCATAAAATTAAAGATGTAAATATTAAATTCATCAAGATGCAGAATCGTGCTACAATCAATTTATTTCACGGTACATGTATGTGCGTCTGTGCGTACATTATACCGGTAATGCACTCGTAGGACCCTCCATGTGCAGTTTCATGAGGACAAACACGCCGCGATCGGCTCAATAGTTTGTTAAAACGCTCCATTTTTTTGATTGATATGAATAGCCATTATTACATGCACTTAGAAAACCACTGACAAGTATTTTAGAGACAACAAACGTAGATGTCTAGAATTTTTATTTGGCTAGAGTCTTCATCCACTTTAAACTTTGTTAGTGAGCGAGACCCTGACGAGATTGTGCAAACACACATGCTCTCCTGAGCCTTCGCTGATCACATCTGTCATAAGTACCAGCAGGGTCTTTACAAGCTCATATGGGGCTCCGCGCAAGTTGATTTCATGCTCGGGTCCGAGCTGTGTTCAAGAAAAGAGCATACGCATAGAATTAGAATGATAGTAGTGCCCTCCGTGTCGCACGCGCCTTGGACATATTGCCGAACTGGGAACTCCTTTAAAATGCTTAAAAGGGAGGGAAGGGTAGGGGGTGTCAGTTGGATAGCCTTAAGTTAACGGTAATGTACCGTGAATAAAAATGAGATGATGACCACGTGCGAGTTCTTGCATCTTACACATGTATACTGTACGGGGGCTTTATTTTCCGCATTGGATGTCTCGGTGAGAAAAAAACATGCGACTTGCACGATTTTCTCTGCATTTTGCACGAAACCGAATGACCCCTTGTGTTACAAACGTGTGTCCACAGCAATTACTATACATCAACTTATTTCATTCTCTCTCATCGTCTCATTTTCCACAACTCTCTCTCTCTCTCTCTCTCTCTCTCTCTTTCTTCGGGGCTGGTATTTTAGAAAAAAAACGAGTACGTGTCACAGCACACTATGCGTGTGTCAACGTGCATAATTCACGTACAATTAACTGAATCCCGGCCTCTGGTCAGTAATAACATATACTCAATAGGGTTAGTCAAAGCAGTTTCGAAATCGTTGCAGGAACTTGTCCGTGCATCAAGTTCGTCAATGCTGGTGGCCTTGAATAATGTATAACGTATGGTATGCGAAATAGAATGTCACGTGCCACATTACCCATCTCAGTAGAATGGAACCCTCCAAATGTGGCTACCGCTCACATGCTGTACGATAGAAGTATACCGAACACAGATGGGACAACCAGATAAACGGACATCGATTTCCCGCCGAAAATAACGTGTGTTCGTAATTTTAGAAATTCACTTTTCTGAAAAAGGGCAGTGTTCGATTTTTTAGGATGTTTTAAAAATTATTTTCGGCGATAATTTTAGGTGTTCGTAATTTTAGAGTGTTCGAAATTTTAGAACATTTACCGTAAGCTTCCTTTCCATAACCCATTAGTCATAAAATATTACAACGTTATTAGCATATTTTTCTATAGATTATGAAAACTGTCCTTTTACTAAGTTCAGTTGGTAGATTATTTTGCACTAATACTGTATCTATCCAATACACATAAACTACATGACCTTTGACTAGGTGTACTTTACGCATGGATGGTTATAGTACGATGCTGCATAATATTGCACCCGGTAAATACATTGTCATCAAGGTTAAATATGGACTACAGTTGCACTTCAAAATATTTCTTAACAAGTCTGATAGAAAAAACAACAACAAAAATAATCACTAAAATGCTCATGATTTTGGACTTTAAAATACTTTCACTGTAATTTGTAATCGAGTATTGATGATATATTACCCTTACAGGTAAAAATAATTGATTTCTAAATGTTTTGGTGAGTTCAAATTTTGCAACCCCTACCCCCTTTAGTAGAGTCTCCTGTTTTGTTGTATGGGTTTGCCTGTCTAATTATAACCTTAATTACTTCCTAATACATCAAGCTTCCTATCCAAAAGAAAACCAGTGATATCTTATACATAGGGAAGTTTTGGGAAGTATCTGAAAAATAGGCAGATACCCTATCAAAGTGTCAGAGGTCCTTTATGCAGCAGATGTAAAAAGCAGAAAGCATTTTCGGGATAAAATTATTGGAAGGATAAAGGTTAAATTTTTTTATGTAAAAATCATTGAATATTAGACCAAGGGGCCGCGGGTTCGAGCCTTACCGGCATCACTGCTTTGTGGTCCTTGAGCAAGACACATTTATCCTAGCTTAGTACTGGTTCAACCCAGGAAAACCCCGTCCCTGTTTAACTGACAGATTGTTAATGGGACGTAAAGAATCAAATCAAACAAAAACAAATCAAACAGGTCGTACCTAATATCCTGAACTGTGAAAATGCAATATTTTTCAATGAAAGAGTGTGTTGTGATACTCACTGGAAGCATCTCCATGAGTAGATTCCAATGAGTACATACAAAAGTGTTTTCTTTTAAAAATAAATCTCAGCACACTGTCTACCCATTAGACCGATTGTGTACCAATCGTGCGTACATCAAATCCTGTTTTGTAGAGGGTAATAACCCCGCATTAACCTTGCTGCACCAAAGTTAGCCTTCTTCTCAAAGTGTGCCAGCACTTAAGTGCATGTGAACTAAAATAGTTTAAAATCTGGCAAGACACCTTGGACATCAAAAATACCTGTTTTCCTTGCTAGGGGCAACTTTTGTTGTCTACTAAGTAACTTTGCTAACAGTTTGGACCAAGATCAGGACTGACAAAATGGAACCAAACTGTTTGACACGCTGATCATGTTGTTTTTTTTTCAAGTAAATTTTGAAAAAAGTCAGTAGACAAAAGCATGAAAAATTACCCAGTATGCAAGCAGTATGCCAGCAGCAAAGGCACAGATCAGGAACTCTATAAAGAGTGTCAAATGTTTTGGATTCAGATCAGGACCGACATTCTGTCTGTCCTTATTTGGGTCCAAACTGTCTGCAAAGGTTATCAGCAGACGCAATTGTCGCCTGCCAGCATGGAAAGAGTAGACTCTTTGCCTACCAGTGCCGCCCACTGACTACATTTGCAAACAGTAAAACTGTTTGGATCCAGATCAGGTCCGATAAAATGCCAGGGCTGACCTCGATCCTAATTGTTTGACACTGATCATGCTGATATCTTTTCTCCAACTTGTGTGATAAATTCAATAATACATGAGTACTCATGTTAGGCAGTCCTTTAGTTAAGAGTGTGTATTAAAAAATTAGTTTTCTTATTTCTCAACCCAAACGTATGTTGTGGGTACTCAAAAAAAACGTCTCAATGAGACGGTTCTTTTGAGCACCCAAAACATATGTTAAAATTGATAGGTAAAAAAATATTTACAAGTGTATGCTGAAAAATTTTATTTATCTAAAAAATCCTCACTGGTGTCACAGCGTTGTGTCCTTGAGCAAGACACATTAATCCTAGCTTAGTACTGCTTCAACCCAGGAAGACCTGTCCCTTTATAACTGAAAGATTGTTGAAGGGACGTAAAGAATCAAATCAAACAAAACAAACAAAATTTATCTAAACCTATGTGTTAGACACTAGTAGGTAAAGAGTTAAAAGATCATAATAGCCTAATATTAGCTTGGTCTGCCAGATAGCTGCCAGATTGAGATAATTTGTACAATTACTGTATCTATAGCAGGTAGCAAATGTTCACCTGGCAGAGATTTAGGTCTAGAAAAACAAGATATTAAAATAATAACTGTATAAATATAAGTCATCTAACAAGGTCAGCAAAACAGGTGCTCTTGTCAGTCTCAGTGCAGTGACTTTAGCCAGGCGGTAACCTCGAGATCAAGGTTTAACATGAAAGGGTTCTCTAGGGGCCGAATTTCTGCTCCATTCCCAATTGAAAATAGCCATCTTTTTTCCCAATACCATGTCTATTTTCCCAATGAAGAAAAGTAAAAAAACTAGAGGACCTCAAGGTCCTGAGGCGCTCACCTGACCTTTTTAATTATGTTAAAATAGGTCAAGGTCAACTACAGCTTATAATAAAACATATTTTGTTTGGGTTGCAGCCATTTTGGTCAAGTGACTAAAAACAATCTAATGAATACTCCATCAAACAGCCCGGTGATATCTGAGAAACCAATGTTTATATAGGTATGTGGCAGTCCAAATGAGTGGCATTGGATAAAAGGTCACAGGTCAGCTTGACATTTGGTACTTATATAAAGCCATTGTTTCATCGGGTTAAACATTTCTCAAAAGTATTATGATTGTGGCTTAAACAGTCATAGAAAATGAACATTTTAAGAATATTCCCATATAAATACATTAGGAATCAAATTTGACCTTGCCATAAAGTAGGTCAAGCTAGATTCATCATTTGTGCAAACCTGGTAGAGACCACATCCCCAATGCTACATACCAAGTCCCAAGGCCATTGGCCTTTTGTTCCAGAGAATAAGATATTTAAAGGGTTTTTAACATATATGGGTGCGGTGGCCTTGACCTTGAAACTTATTTATAGCCATTGTCTCATTAGGTTTCACATATCAAGTGAGAATAATGACTTTGGCTTCAACAGTATTCAAAAAATCAATTTTTCCAAAAATTTCACATTTAAATGCAATCGGAAGCAAATTTGACCTTGATGTTAAGTAGGTCAAGGTCAACCTAGGATCATCATTTGAACAAACTTGGTAGGCCCAACATCCAAAATATTACATACTAAGTCCCAAGGTCATCAGCCTTCTGGTTCTGGAAAAGAAGATTTTTATAGGGTTTTTACCATATATGGGCATATCGGCCATCTTGGTCTAGTGACCTAAACAATTTGTTTGAATCTTGGCCAACTTTTTGTAAGAAGTCTTCATATGAAATTTGAGTTCAATTGGCCCAATGGTTTCTGAGAAAACTATGTTTAAATATATTGATGGGACTCCAATATGAGCGGCTTGGCTGAAAGGTCAAAGGTCAACCTTGACCTTTGGAACTTGTTTTTAGCCATTGTCACATTAGATTAAATATACCAAATGAGAATAATGGCATTGGCTTCAGTAGTTTTAAAAAAATCAACTTTTCAAAAATTTCCCCATTTAAATGCATTAGGAAGCAAATTTGACCTTGACGTTAAGTAGGTCAAGGTCAACCTAGGATCATCATTTGAACAAACTTGGTAGGCCCCACATCCCTGATGCTACATACCAAGTCCCAAGGTCATGGGCCTTCTGGTTCTGGAGAAGAAGATTTTTAAAGGATTTTTACCATATATGGGCATGGCGGCCATCTTGGTCATGTGACCAAAACCATTTGAACAAACTTTCTTTCCCCCATCCTAAGGAGTCTCCATATGAAATTTGAGTTCAATTGGCCCAGTGGTTTCAGAGGAGAAGATGTTTGAAAATGTTGACGGACGGACGGACGGACGACGGACGACGGACGGACGACGGACGACGGACGCCGGAGTCACTGGTATACTAATAGCTCACCTCGGAGCCTTCGGCTCAGGTGAGCTAAAAACATATCAGAATAATACTTAAACACTTGTGCTTAAGTGGTATGGTTGGCATTATACAATCTAAAATAACTTGATTTTGAGGATATATTTTGCTACCCTTGTTATGTTCTATGCCATTAATTTCTCCCAATTTCGCTGTTAAGTCGATCATTTTTTCCCAATTTTTGCCAGGGGCCTTTTCCCAAAATTGCTGGAAAAAGCCCTGCATGAAACAGAGTTCTGCCTGGTTCATTTTCAACCTGATCATGTTTGCTGGTAAACTGATCCGAGGTGACCTGATCCCACTTGTTTACTTGTAAACATTTTTTTTTCTTCGATAGCTGACATTTTGTTCTGAGCTGGTATTGATTTGGTAAACACAAATGGCCTTAAGCCAATTGAAGTTTTTTATAGACATATTTGTAAATTTGTGAATGAAGGCTTTGTTCCAATATAAATGGGTCAATTTTGAACAAAAGGACAAAATGATATATCAATATAATAGAATTTTTTATATAGAGCACACAGCTTTAGATTATGGAAACTTGTAAATGAACACAGCTTTAATCCTTTTCAGAACAATGGAATTTTCCATAAAACTACATACGATAAAGTTAGGATGGTCTATTGTATAGATTGAGGGGATTTTTTTTTTATTATTATTTAAAATCTCTAAAGATCAATTTAATCTTAGCAAACAGTGCAGACCCAGTGATTAAATGCCCTATAATGCAGCATTTCATCTGGGTTTTCACTGTTAGCCAAAGTACCTGTTTAGGGGGTTTCTGTCCGAAGGGTTAAAGATATCTAAATATTGTCTTTCAAAGAATACCAGATAAATTTGTTAATAAGGGTATAATCAAATTAAGAGTTGGTGCAAATGTTGAGACCTGTCCTTCTCGGTCCGGATTTTTTTGTTTTTGTTGAAAGATTCCTGCCAAAATTGGATTTTTTTGCAAATAAAAAGCATATGCCAGAATACTAAATAGTCATATTCCATAAACCCATTTCCAATTTTAAAATTACATTGGCAGATGTTTGGGTTTTATAAGAAGCTAGACAGTATATTGCCTCAAGTTCAACACAAAATCTAGTCGAAGATTTAAATGTCACTGTGTCTGGTAAAAACTGAAGCCTGATACAGATATTAAAGCTTGTAATATTAAATCTGTCTGTCTTCTGATATTGCTTTGGGGATACAAAACTATATTTACATTTCCACTGCGAGTCTTTAAATGAACCTTTACATTTGAGATGTGGTTCATAGCTTCACGAACCGATCTATTGAAGCAACGCCAACACACGCGTTGTTTGGGCGGACCGACGTCAACGCCATCCAATAACGTTGTTTGTTTACTGACGTTTGTCTGACGTCGAACGCGTATCGTCATGATGTTAAACACGGGAATTTGGCGTTTTGGCTGTTCCCAACCCTCCGTTATGTCTACAGGGATGAGAACAGTCAGCCACTTATTAAAGGTTTAAAATCACAAAATATCAATAGAAACCAGTCAGTTTATGCTTAATTTATATCTAAAATTGAGTTTAACTTCATTCAAAAATAAATTTCAGCAAAAACAACTGGCATTATATAAATCATATGCCAGTGCTCAATCAGGAAATCCTGATCAATCCTGAACTTTCTCATGCCTGTGTCTAGTATAATGCAAAATATCAAGAAAACCAGCCAAGTTATATGAATATTAAAAATTGATACTTGACAGACAATATAAAATATAGATATAAGTAATAAATTCTATTTTTGTCTGTTCATGAGATCATGAACAGACAAAAAATTGAATTCATTTCTTAATAGACAATCTTCATTAAGTTCATTATATTTAGTGCAAAAGCAATATCTTCCAACAGGTGCCATGACTATCGCATACTGACCTATCTGATTTGAGCATTGTGGGTACATGTGACAGACTTGTTTATCAAATGCGTGACAAAGTCACGTGATTCGCATGATTAGTTGATTCAATCTTGTTATCATTCTGCGTCATCACATGTCTATGATCTGGCCATGTGCAGAATGTTTTCAAAAATATTTTAATGAAGAAAATCTTATCATTCTGTCATTATTTACTGTTATACCAGTCATTGTTATGGTTTGGCTATCAAAAATGACTTGATGTCTCCACAGATTATTTATAGCCATTCGCCCCTTGCTACTTTTTCATGTAAGTGTTTGATAATGCATACCGCTTATTAACACAAAACCCATTTTTCAGCAGTGATGTGCCATAGTAGACAGGTCGATCTTTTATATTGATGCATGTGCAGACAATGTTCAACATAGCTTGGTTATCTTCTTTGTTCATAGCTGTTCCAATTACATTTGCAGGTAACATTGTTATGATCTGTCATATGATCAGAAAGACATCAGGGGTACCAGCTTCGCTAACTTTTATGGCATCCGGATATGAAAGTAAAGTACAAATGTAGGCGGGTGACTTGACACTTCTTGCATATTTATAAACTCTGTAAAAACATACAAACCGCCTCCCTTCTCAAAATGAAACCACTGCAACATCCTTTTGATTGTTTGCTTTGAGTCTTTGTGTCCCATCAACAATCTTTCAGTTATAAAGAGAGTGAGACAGATCTTCCTGGGTTGAACCAGTACTAAGCTAAGATTAATGTTCTTGCTCAAGGACATAACACAGTGGCGCCGGTGAGGCTCGAACCCGCGGCCCCTCGGTCTCGAGTCAAGCACTCTACCACCGAGCCACTGCGCTCCCACATCCTTCTTGAGAATTGCTGAGCACTGATAATTAACCTATCTTATGTCTATTGGAATTTCCCACGACCAATTGGATGAATCCATTTCAAATTTAACGGTTGTTGGGCAGAGCATTTACAATTTCCTTCAATTTCTAAAAGTACATTCTGTAAGTAGACAGTGCAGAATCAGATCAGATGGCGCATTCTTCTGTGTCTAGTCTAGCCATGGTCCTGCAATGTTTGCCGATGTACAGTAAAACAGGCTCTGTAAAACCGCCACTATATAATAGACAAAACAAATCTTAATGATAAATGGTAGCTTGATGAAGGTCGAATGTATTGCAGAATGCTCCCCTTGGAGCATTCTGCAATACTTTTGATCTGCATTAAGCTAGCTATACATGTAATTGGTCTTGAAAACTAATTTTCTGTCTTTTTGAGAGTGGCCGTTTTATACAGTTTTTTACTGTAGCTGAACAGAGGATTCACAGTTTTTCCTGAGACATGGCTTGTCTTCCTCGGTTACAACTGGTTCAATCAGGTTATGTTTACAAATTGAGATGATGCAATATTATGGTATGAAGTAAAAAGCGTGACTGACTTTTATGAGCGTATAATTCAAACATCAATTACCGAAAAGAAGGAATGTTGTCCTTGGGCTGATGTCTCCTACTTAATTTTAACATAAGGGAGAGAAAAAGTTTTTTGCAGCCTCTCATAAATAAATGATCAGTCTCACAGGCTAGGTTGTCTACCTAGTAGGCACAAAAGCTCTATCTACATGTGCCCCTATAGTTTTATAAGCTTTATCGGGAGACAGATGTTTAAGTTCTATGAGGTCCCATTCACTACTATAGATTTCAACAGGAAAAACTGATAGTTCTATGTACCCCCTCCACTACTATAGGGTACATCAGAAAATGATAATAGTTCTATGTGCCCCCTCCATTACTATAGGGTACATCAGGAAATGATAAGTTCTATGTGCCCCCTCCATTACTATAGGGTACATCGTTCTATGTGCCCCCTCCACTACTATAGGCTAAATCAGAAAACGATAAAAGTTCTATGTGCCCCCTCCACTACTATAGGCTAAATCAGAAAACTATAAAAGTTCTATGTGCCCCCTCCACTACTATAGGCTAAATCAGAAAACGGTAAAAGTTCTATGTGCCCCCTCCACTACTATAGGCTAAATCAGAAAACGGTAAAAGTTCTATGTGCCCCCTCCACTACTATAGGCTAAATCAGAAAACGGTAAAAGTTCTATGTGCCCCCTCCACTACTATAGGCTAAATCAGAAAACGGTAAAAGTTCTATGTGCCCCCTCCACTACTATAGGTTAAATCAGAAAATGATAACAGGGATTTTTTCAACCTTTTTGGGAAGGGGCCCTAGGGCCTTTTGCTTTGGGAAATTTTCGGCATTTTAACCGAAATTGGGAAATTTTCTTCATTCATTTTTATAGTATTTTCTTAAACAGGGACGCTTAAACTGCATTGAATCACTATTATTTCTGATCATATGCTTTATTTTGATTAAAAGTCCATTGAAAATGAAGGCAATTTGTAAACTACATTGATTTACATAAAAATGACCTTCTGATTGGGAATTTTTTTGTTCAAATTGGGAAAAAATGTAGGCATTTGCAATTGGGACAGGGGCCTTATAACGGCCCCTGAGACACCCAAAAAAATCCCTGGATAAGATCTGCGAGTCCCCTCCAATACTATAGGCTAAATCAGAAAATGATAAGTTCTGTGAGTCCCCTCCAATACTATAAGCTAAATCAGAAAATGACCCCCTCGGAAAATGAAGCTCTGTGAGCCCCTTCCATTACAATAGGCCACATCAGAAAATGATAAGTTCTGTGAGCCCCTTCCATCACTATAGACTACATCAGAAAATGATAAAAGTTCTGTGAGCCCCAGCTTTGTTTCCTACAGGCTACATCAGGAAATAATGAAAGTTCTGTGAGCCCCCACCATTACTATAGATTACATCAGAAAATATTAAAAATTCTGTGAGCTCCCTCCACAACTATAGACTATATCAGAAAATGGAAAAGTTCTGCGAGCTACCTCCATAACTATAGACTACATCAGAAAATGATTAAGTTCTGTGAGCATTTGGCTACTTCAGAAAATGACAAGTTCTGTGAAACCCCTCCATTACTATAGGCTACTTCAGAAATTTAAAAAAGTTCTGTGAGCCCCTTCCATTACTATTTGGCTACTTCAATAAATGCTAAAAGTTCTGTGAGCCCTCTCCATTATAACTCTAGGCTACATCAGAAAATGATAAAAGTTCTGTGAGCACCTTTCATTACTAAAGGCTACTTCAGAAAATGACAATAATTCTGTGAAACCCCTCCTTTACTATAAGCTACATCAGGAAATGGTAAAGTTCTGTGAGTTCACTCTACTACTATAGCCTAGGCTACATCAAAAACTTATAAAGTTCTGTAAGCCCCCTACACTACTATGGACTGTATCAGAAAATGATAAAATGATAAAAAAAATCTGTATTTGTTCGATTTGATGTTTTACTTCCAAGAAAACAATTTTAAAGTCGTTTCAGGACATTTCCTGGGTTGAACCAGCAAAAAGCAGATTGCTCAAGCCACACCACAGTTCCTCCTGTGAGGCTCAAACCAGTGACCCCTCAATCTCAAGCTAAGCACTCTACCACTGAGCCACTGTGCTCCCCACAGGGGTGTAAAATTCCACTTGCCTGCTCACATTTGTGAGTAAAATGTTATACAGGGTGAGTAAAAGTTTTGACAATTTGTGTAGTACTTTTATAATATACAGCATCTCGGAGAAAAATTGGGGACATGAAGGGTGAGTAACTTATTTTGAAATTTTACACCTCTGCCCCATTAAAGTTCTGTGTGCCCCCTGCACAACTAGGTTACATCAGAAAATGATAAAAGTTCTGTGTCCAGGAGGACTCCTCCTTCACTACTTCTCAAGAGAAAAGTTATTTATCCGATAGTATATAAAGGCAAAGATAAAAGTTCTTAGTATATGTGTTTCCCTTTAAAAACCTATGTTAGTAATGTTACTACCAGGTATATATCAGAAATAACAGCTGAAAGTTCAACATACCCCCTCCATTACTGTAGGCTAGGTACGGGAAGCGCCAGACATTTCCAAGACCAACTGAGTAGCCCAGCAGTGACATAAGAAAGTCGAATCTACCGCTCCAGTTGCCACGGTTTGGAACATCTTGTATATTGCCGACCAAGTCATCATCTAATGGTGTAAGGATGGCTGTACTGGATACATCTTCTACAAGGCTCTGGTTGGGATTCTGAAAAGAAAAGATTTTTGCTAATTCAACAGGGGTAATACTTTCAAAATTGGAGGATAAACCATTCAAACACACCGGATAGGGGCATCTGAGATTTTAACCCGGGTTAGAAAATCGTATCTTACCCATGCTATCTTACACAGGCTGTCACGTGAGTGCTAAATACATTGGTTGTATTGGAACTCATGCACATGGTCGTCAAGTGACGTCATTGTTATGTCAAAGTGAAGTCATCATAACATGTCGCATATCGGTGCATTCAGGAACTTCTGGGAGCCTTTTCTTTAGAATAAAACGTGGTATCTAATGGTGAGCAAGTAAAAGAATCCATTATTCAGGTGAGAGTAGGATAGAAAAATCCGCCCCTCGGGATCACCGTTTGTCATCACTCTGCAAGCCTCGTGATGCCAAACGGAGATCCTTGGGACGGATTTTTCAATCCTACCCTCACACTCATGATAGATTCTTATATTCTTACCCAGAGTGTAGAAGCTCTATCAACAGCACACTCAAAGCTGCTGGATGACCAGAAAAGTTCTATGAAAAAAGTTTTATCGACAATTGCAGGGATGTGTTTGTTTCACGAAAAAAATAAAAGCCTAGTTTTCGCTTGTATTTATTACGTGCAATGTGGCTGGTCAAACCAATTGTTATTATTTTCGTCTTACGAGTCCCCCAAATGAAAAAGTCAAGGGGAAACCCTGCTCAATCGGGAAAAATCATAGCTGTGAGGCCAGGGTCCAGATGCTGACAGTGACTGGCAACCCTTGGTAGGACAAGATCATAGATGGGTACAGCCAGATCAGCCTGCTTCTGAGGAGCAGTCTGAATAAGGTTTTCACTGTTTGCAATTCTATTGCCATAGCTGGGCCATGACAGTAGGGAGAAGTGACTTCTCCCTCCGAGAAAATTAGGAAGAAGTGACAGTCAGATAGGGAGAAGTTATAGCGCAAAATTACGGCATTTTCATGTCAGTTTAGAAGCAAATTAGCCATTACACATACTATTGCCATTAAATGGAAGAACTACAATGCAGTGATGCAGTGGTAGTAGATTGTCACCTCAGCCTGTATTTGTGTGGTGATAGAATGAAAATGAGTCTCCCTAAAAGGGAGACTAAGGGAGACCCCCACTTCTCCCTGGGTTCCATTTAGGGCGAAATTTCTGCCCCTAGAGCGACTATCCCCTAGCTTATTCCCTGAGCTACTTTTTACAAATCTCAATTTCTGTTATAATAGCTTATAACATGGACTTGTTCACGCTTAATGATATGTACAACCAGTAGGAAAGGTGTGACAGATTATTTACTGCCACTTACTTTCTCATGCACTGTTACTGTTTGTATATAATTTTCCTTTTCATCGTATACAATTTTGGCCTGTTTTCATACAAGGTTATGGAAGCATGGAGAAAAATGCATTAACCATGGTTTATAGGCTGCTTCCTATTGTGGTAGGGTTATTACTTGAATTTATTAACCTGCTGCATCAAAGCAATTTAATGCTTCATTTAAAGCAGGCCTCCAGATATGGGTGTGTAATTGAGAATAAGTTTTCTTATTTCTCAATGAAAACATATGTTGTGGGTACTCCAAAGAACTGTCTGAATGAAAGTATATGTTTAGACAGATAGGCAAGTAAATAATTACAATTTTAGGCTCAAGGGGTTGCAAAAATGACACTTTTCAGACGAAATATGGGTTTAACATACCAAACTCCAATTCTATCCATTTTGCATGGCATTTGGCCGTATTTTTATCAATGGGGGAAGAGGTGCTAATTACTAATTAGGAAGCATGTATTACAATATGTATGGTATACTCAATAAGAGTTCATTCATTTAAAGTTGCGGCTGAGTTCTAATTTTCCACAGATTTGTGAGATCAATACTTTCAAGCTGATCTTTAAATGAACATCTTCAGCTGGTTTAAAGTCAACAGATTTAACACACCAGGTAGGTGGCAATCGAAAACGCTCTTTACAATCGACGAACGTGGATCAAAAATCGATAGAAACAGCGTTTTTGATTGCCATTTGTCGCCAATCGGGCGACAAATGGCAATCAAAAACTATGTTTCTAACGTTTTTTATCTACGTTCGTCGATGGTATTAACGTTTTGAATTGCCGTCTACCCGGTGTGTTTAATGACATCCAAAGAAATAATAAAGGAGTGTTGCCTGGGTTTACAATTATATCTTTGACTGATTTATATTCATATAGGTGTAAAGTTTCTTTGGTTAATTGAACATAAATCAGTTGACTTTACTAAATCACCAAAATAATAACTCATTTCTGATGATATATAAGCAGGAAAAATTCACGAAATTGTGGATCACAGGCCTTTAGTTTAGAGTGTGTAACAAAATATAATTTTTCTTATTTCTCAACAAAAACATATGTTGTGGGTATACAAAAGAACCGTCTCAATGAGACACTTCTTTTGAGCACCCAAAACATATGTTAAAACTGATGGGTAAGAAAATATTTGCAAGTTTAGGCTAAATATTTTATTGCTATGGATCAAGTCAAGAGTTGATCTACAAGTGAAATCTGAATACTGGCACTAGCGTTAATTATAGAGAAGAATCTCTACAAAACTTTTTAGGGGGGGGTTGTGTCTTTTGTTTGATTTTGTTTGATTTGATTCTTTACATCCCATCATCAATCTTTCAGTTATATAGGGACGAGTTTCCTGGGGTGAACCAGTACTAAGCTAGGATAAATGTGTCTTGCTCAAGGACCACAACCCAGTGACACCGATGAGGCTAGAACCCGCGGCCCCTCGGTCTCGAGTCAAGCACTCTACCACTGTGATCCCTCTAGTTGTGTCAGAGCAGTGATTTTGTTACATGCTTGCGCATACATGTAATTTTGTCTCAGGGATGCAAAGTTTTTATTTCGGTGAGTCCCAGGATGCAATCCTATCGTAGACTTGTCACTAAAAATAGTGATCTGGACTCATAAGTTTGCAGTTGGGACTCATTGATATGGGAAACAGCGAGTCCCAGGACTCATAAGCCCAAAATTGTAAATAAATCACTGGTCAGAGATTCAGCCGCTTGAACAAAATGTCTGGAGTAAATTTGAGTCAAACTGAATCCTTGGGTGTTCAAACTCATGCAACCCCGTTAAAAATACCAGAACTATATCTCACTATTCATTGCCCTTAAAGTAGTGCTAGTTTGTTTTATATTATGAAGGAGATGGATTGGTACATGTAGGTAGGGGTCTAAATGTTGGTGGCCCCTGAGTAGTAATTACCTCATCTTCTACGGGAGCATACTCCTTCTTCCAGGCCATAGCATACTTCTTATCCTCTTTCCCATCCTTGTACTTTTCTGTTCCTCTCTGAAAATACATATACCCCACAGGTTTAGATAAACACAAATTTTGAGAGTAAAATCGTAAATATTTCCATACCAATCAGTTTTAATATATGCTTTGGGTGCTCAAAAGAACCGTCTCAATGAGACGGTTCTTTTGAGTACCCAAACATATGTTTTGGTTGAGAAATAAGAAAATTAAATTTTTAATTTTTTGGTATGCACTCTTAACTAAAGGCCTGTACCCAGATTAGCAAATATTTGGAGTAAAAAATATGATAACAACAGAGAAATAAGTTTGGGTTTTGTGTTTGGGACTTGTTTTATGATGTCGTTCTTGGCTGAGGAAGAGAGAGCTGGTTGCTTTACTTTGATTAAAGGTTCATTCAGGCAAGTTTGTGTAAAATTCAATGACTTTTCAAGGACTTCTAAAGACTTTCCTACTGTTTTCAAGGACTAAAACCTTATGAAAAATACTGATTTACATGTTAAAATTGAAATGCTAGACTGCATTACTAAAGATATAAATTTTAGAAAATGGGTATAGAATTGTGGTGCCTTTAATTGGTGCAGCATATGCTGCACCAAATAAAGGCACCACAGTTTTATACTGATTTACATGTAGGTCTCCAAAGACAGTGGTGAATCCCCATATAAATGGTAAAATTCAAGGACTTTTCAAGCCTGTGCGAACCCGGATATCTGTGTGCTGTGTCTCTGGACACAACCTGACTTACTTAATGTTATACTCATAGCCGTGGTGGGTGACCTTTCAAGCTGGTTAACTTTCGAAATGAAGACAATAAACAAAAACAAAAAATATGTATAGATGTCAAAGATTCTAATCTGCAGGTGTTTTAAGTCTAATGCATTGTACTTTAAAATGTCTCAACGCAATCGTCTAAATTAATATACAATGAAAAAATATTTCTACTAATGTTCAGTTGAAGAAATGATCTCAATAATGAATTAATTTTCCTCAGTACCAGGCTTTTATATATTTAATTAAAAGTGCATATCAAAAAAATATTTTTTCTTATTTCTCAACCGAAACATATGTTGTTGGTACTCAAAAGAACCGTCTCAATGAGACGGTTCTTTTGAGCACCCAAAAAGTTTGTTAAATCTGATGGGTCAGAAAATATTCACAATTTTGTGCTCAAACATTTTGTTTATCTAAACCTGTATTTTATCTGAACCATCTAAATATCCTGGTTAAGCAACCAACAATCAGACTCTAATTTTAAATTAAATATCCTGGTTTCAAAGAATCTTGTTATGCTTCATTAATATAGTAAACTCTAATCCAGATGTTGTTCAGCCTGGAAGAAAGGGTACTACTGTCCTGCCAGCCAAGAGTGACAGTGACGTCATGTTTTGTTTACAAACTTATCAGGGACTTGTAATCGATAAATCACTTGCATATTAATCCTATCCACAGGATAGGATTAATACATGAGTGATCTATTGATTCATTCTAGCACAAGGAGTGTGTACAAGTTAATGTTTGATTTAGAAATTGTAAACAAAACATGTCGTCACTGCCACTCTTGGTTGGCACGACAGTATATTATAAGAATCTATCATGAGTGTGAGGGTAGGATAAAAAAAATCCGTCCCAGGGGACCCAGGGATCACCATTTGGCATCACAAGGCTTTTTTTGCTAACCATTTGATACCAGATTTTTATATTTTAAAGTGCCTGAATAGGCCGAGATCAGACACGAAGACGCCACTTAAACATAACAATGATGTCACTTGTCTATTAATGTGCAGCTGTTTGTTTTTTGTCCTTCCCAGGGGTCGATACGCGCATGCGAGATAGAATTTTCTCATATGGGTAAAAACAGCAAAAACAGCGGAAAACCCGATCTGTAGACTGGCTCCAGTCCTTAAAACTTTTTTTCATCAATGTGTAATATCATATACTTGTAGCTAGTCTAAAACAGAGCCATCAGAGTAAGACTACGTAGCTACAAATACACGATATGGCACATTAATGAAAAATTGTTTTAAGGACTGCAGCCAGTCTACCTGATTTGGTATGCATGAAATCTTTATCATTCTATTGTTTTGTGTTATTTTTCTGTAGGTCAAGAATCCACTGCAGATCAAATTGGTAACCACTTTATACCAAACTTAGTCAAGATTTGTCAAAAATTGGACAGACTATTAAAGTCAGGGAGTCTAAGAATCACGTTTTTTTTTAATTATTAAGCGAAGGATATCTGGAAGTCAAGGTAAATGAGTTTGCATTAAGGGTACTAAACTTGGTTAAGATTAAAGAATGTGGCCTGCCCAAGGGGCCATAACTCTCCAGTGTGTGGGTAATCAGGCTGGTTATAAAATTAAGATGGCGGATCTAGATTGCAAGCTAGTTTTATTATTTCCAAAAGAAAACATGCATCATTCTATCCACCATGTATTTGATTTCTATAAGATTTTTCTTTGAAACGTTCAATTTTATCAAAAATATACAGACAAATAAAAAAGCATTGAAAATTACTCTGCATACAAAAAGTTAAAAAGTGTCATCTACATGTATGGCCATGTTTACAAAGTTTGCCAAGTCAAGACCTGATTAGGCCATGTTGACCTTTTGTGGCATTTGAACTTGACAAAGACTCGTTCATAATCACAACAAAGACCAGTTTATATTTTGGATTAGTGATTAACAACAAACCTCAGCCCAAATTTTTAGAGCATTTTATACGGCTTAACAAATCAGGGAGTGCAGAGTATTTTGTTTTTGGTGGTCAACTTTACAATTCTTTGTACTGTAAATTCAGAAATTTTCACAAGGATTTTAGTTTCGTGAAACTTCGCATATGCGAAGTTTCGTGAAAATAAAATCCTCGAGAAATGGGGAAATCACTCTGTGGTTTACTGATGCAGGTAAATTATGCCCTAGTCAGGAATCTTTAACGAGGCAAATATATCTTTTTACACTGTATCTCAAAATCAACTCCTTCGGAAATACACAGGTTAAAATTTCCAAATTAAGATTTACTTCAAAGAAAATAGTTTTATATTTGCAAATAATGTCAGAGGACCCTGATGAAATGCTGTGTTATGCTAGAACCTGTGACGTTGGATTTGATTCTTTACGTCCCATCAACAATCTTTCTGTTATGTAGGGATGGGTCTTCCTGGATTGTACCAGTACTAAGCTAGGATTAATGTGTCTTGCCAGTGACGCTGATGAGGTACGAACCTGCGGCCCCCCGGTCTCGAGTCAAGCACCCTACCACTGAGCCACTGCGCTCCCTGAGACCCCTTGATACGTACAAGGACACATCAAGAATTTATTGTATCAAACCAGATAGAAGACTCTACAACACAGCTGCAGTTCTTGAAATGTGGTGATCACATGAATGTACACTAAGCAGCAAAATTATATGATTGCTAGCTCAGCAAGAGATATATACTTTTCACCCAAAGAAACAGACCTACTGTTAGAGATATGAAAGAAATACCCATATTTGTCTACCCCATTTGTCCAATCAAATAGATACAGTCGCTCAACATGATCAAATACGTTTGTTTGTTTGATTTGATTCTTTACGTCCCATCAACAATCTTTCAGTTAAACAGGGACGGTTCTTCCTGGGTTGAACCAGTACTAAGCTAAGATAAATGTTGCTCAAGGACCACAACGCAGTGACGCCGGTGAGGCTCGAACCTGCGGCCCCTCGGTCTCGAGTCAAGCACTCTACCACTGAGCCACTGCGCTGCCATGTGACCAACTACCTAACTCTACTCTTATTCCGCACAAACTATACAAAAATAGCAACTGTTACTCTCAAATATTTTACTTAACTCTTGCATTGTGCGTAATTTTACAAGCTTTTTTATATTCTGCCGATTTTTTCAAAAAAAAATTCTCAAACTATTCTTTCAGGAACACAATCAGAGTGTCAAACAGTTTGGATCAAGATCAGGACTGACATTCTGTCAGTCCTGATCTGGGTCCAAACTGTTTGCAAAGGTTATCATCATGCAGACGAAAGTCATCGCTAGCAAGGAAAGAGTAAACTGGAGTTTACCCAGTACAGAAATATTTTACCGCCAGGTTCGGAAGAGTCCCGCCATTGGCTAGATCCCCATCTTCTAAATCTACATAACCAATCATATCAGAAAAACATCATTTCATCCACAACATATTTTCTACACAATTTGGCTAAGAATGTTTATGTTGATCTATTTAGTGACTCATCTACTCCTCCTCCTACTACTCAGGTAGCAAGACCACAGAGAATAAATATTCTGAAAATGTTTCCAAGAAAGCATCAAACAGCTTATACTAGCTAATAAGCACAACAGGGCCCAGATAAGAGTGTGTAACAGCAATTATTTTTCTCATTTCTCAACCAAAACATATGTTGTGGGTACTCAAAAGAACCATCTCGATGTGACGGTTCTTTTGGGCACCCAAAACACATGTTTAAACTGATGGGTAAGAAAATAATTACACTTTTACGCTAGAAAAATTTGCTTAACTGGCCCTATGGCACAAGCAGGCAGCAATAAGAGACTCAGAGAATCACAGGCTTTCCAAAGTTCTGTTTTCATGTTTTTGTTTACATTTTTATGCAAATTTTCTTGCATCTCATTCTGTAAGAATGCTATTTTTTTGTTCGTTTTTTACCAAAATTTAGAACTAAGAAATTGTGAATGATATAATAAATTAACTCAGCTGCAAATGTCATTGTGCTGCTGCCTGTCCATGAGATAATAGTACTTTTGCATACAAGTATTAACTTTCAAGTTTGATAGTGCATGAACAGCTACTAAGTGGGGCTAGAGTTCTAACTTTTGATCTGAACCTTCATCATCCAGTGATGGCTCTTAAGTGACTTCTCCGATGTGCAAGCTCCCCTTTGCCGCTGATAACCCATGCACAGATCCAGGATTTTTTTTCAGGGGGGTCCAGGCTGGACGGCCAGAAAACAGTCTGGACGTTGTTTTGGGTTTTTTTTTAGTCCTCAGCTTATTTTACAGTTTACAGAGGGAGTCCAATGTTTTATTACAGAGAAAACTACTGTTCCAAGGATCCAGAGCGGGTCCAACTTTTTCCAGGGGGGGGGGGGGGGGGGGGTCCAAATGCTCATTTCTAAGGAAACCCATTTAACTTGTGATTTTCCAGGGGGGGGGGGGGTCTTAACCCTATCCCCCTCTCTGGATCCGCACATGTAACCCTTTGCAAACACTTTGGACCCAGATCAGGCCCAGCAAAATGTGGGGCCTGAACAAAATGTCGGGCCTGATCTGGATCCAAATTGTTTGACACTCTGATGGAATTTAATTTTTCGAAAAATTGATTTTGAAAAAAATCAGCAGACGGCAATATTGTATTTATTGGATATTTACCTGAGGGGAGTTCAACATTGCGAGCGCTCAGAGTCCTATTGAGCACAAATTCTCTCTGAAACGCAAGCACTCACGATTCAACTCGCTGGGTGTTTCGCACAAAATTCAAAGATGGCTACCATGATAATCATGGGTTTTCGTGAAGGTTTTCAGGCTTGATTTTTGGAATGAGTGTGTTTGTTTCTTTGTGTGGATATATGAAATAAAACAATTGAAACTGCGGGTAGATCGATGCATTTGATTTGCTAATTGCAGGGCGCAGCCATTTTTTATTGAGTAAGGGCTCGCTATCGTTCAAAACTGTAACGTTCACACTAACAACCCCTCCAACAAGCACCTGCCTAACAGACTAAGCTCTGAATACCAATGCACTTGACATTAACATGGACATGAAAATGCACTCCATACTGCGGAGCAATTTGGCAAAGTAACAGATACCTTGTTAACTCTTTGCGTGCCGGGCAATTTTTCATGATTTTGTTGTCATCTGCTGGCTTTTGTCAAAATTAACTTTTTCAAAATTTCAAAAAATTCTTTCAGGAACACTATCACTATCAGTTTGGGTCCACATGGGGGATCCAGAGGGGGGGGGGGGGGGGGGGGGGTCTGGACCCCCCCCTGAAAAATCACAAAAATAAAGTATTTCCGAGCAATATTGATCTGGATCCCCTAAAAATCACAAAGCTACCAAGCCAGCATTTAATGGTGGACCATTATCGGCATGCCAGCGAAACGCTATTTCAATGGCGTTTCGCTGGAGGGCCAATGATGGCCCACTTTTAGTGGCGTTTAGATCCTCCTGCTAAAACAAAACAACAAAAAACTTTGTCAGTGTTGGACCCCCTCTGGCAAAGCTTTCTGGATCCGCACATGGTCCAGATCAGGATCGATGTTCTGTCGGCTATCAACAGAAGGCCAAAGTCACCGCTAGCAAGCAAAGACCCTACAAATTTAATTATAGGAAAGAAAGGATCACCTGGCCTAAGAAAGCTAATGTTTGGGTACAGCACAAACTGGACTCAGTACAATCAACTCATCATGTCCTAAAATGACTTTATTAGGTCACAGGAACATCTGTTTCTAGCCCCTGGGCAATAGCCATGATCTAGTGGGATATTAATAGACCTAATTAATTAGCCAGGCTCTCCAGATAAATAATTTACATGCAGAAAATAGCCAATAACCAGATCTGTCTTCATCCTCCCCCTTCCCCCAGAAAGTAATCTACTTTACTTGATATTTAACCCTTCTAAGTATTGAGATAATACTTTTATCATTTGTTCAAGGGAAATAACTCATATATGAAGCAAGGGAGAGCATATGATGGGCAATTAAAGCAACAAATATGTTACAGCTTTACACTGCTAATTCCTTATATGTTTTTAATCCATTTAAAATGGCGGCCTGGTTCTTTTAGACAGCATCAAGTTTTCCCAATTTTGATGGACCAAATGCTTTTTTTACCAAATTCAACAGGCCCCTGGCCCAGACTTCAGAAAGGTAGGAAAATCCCTGGTTTCGGACTTGGAGATGATCCCATTTTACACTTTGTAGTAAAATTTCATAAAGGTCTTTTTTAACTGTACCAGTTCTATTGTATACCAAGTTTAATTAGTATAACCAGAAGCCATATTCTGTATAACTAGAAACCATTTGAGCCAGGACATGTGATTTCCAACAATGTGGCATTTTGACAAGTGTAGACTCAGACGAGCCTGTGCAGCATCCTTTTAAGCTTAGAAACTCCAAATGATGTTCAGCCAGTAGCTAAACACTCATAGAATATTCAAGCAACTAGCAAAGGCTCTGGTCAGACTGTGCGTACGCGCAGGCTGATCTGAGGCCTTGCTGGTCGCACATACCATATTGTTGGAAAGCTCATGCCGTGGCTCATTTTAGTTTCATGAGAAAAGCAAACAAGATACCTTTCATGATTGAAATATTAACTTGTCTTTCCATGGACAATAGGATCTACTGGGTAATTTTTTTATGCTTTTTTGTCACCTGCGTTTTTTTCCAAAATCAACTTTTTCAAAAAATTATTTCAGGAATACAATCAGAGTGTCGAACAGTTTGGATCCAGATCTGACACGCCCAACAAAATGTCGGGCCTGATGTGGGTTCAAACTTGTTTGCAAAGGTTATCAGCAAACGTCAAACGACACTAGTAGGCAAAAGAGTTAATAAAACTGATACCTGAGCAAATACGTAAGTGAATAAGGAAACGCCCACTAAAAAATGTGAAGACAGTTGTATAAATTGTCATTAACAAGAAGCCGGATTATTTATTACTTGAACATATGTCACCATTATATATATAGAGGAAAGTTGAGACAGCTTGATAGTAAACAACTAATCTACATGTAGCCTGTATACATGAATGGAAAATATCCTCATGTCTACATGTAAGATTCTTCGTTAACCCTTGGCATGCTGGGTATTTTATGTACTTGTCTACACCTCTACTGTACTTCGTTTTTTTTTATCTGATTAGACTGGCTCCAGTCCTTAAAACAATTTTTCATCAAAGTGTCATATATACAGTTTGTAGTTAGTCTTACTCTGATGGCTCTGTCTTAAAAGAGAGCCATCAGAGTAAGACTAGCCACAAGTATAATATATCATATGATATGGCACATTGATGAAAAATTGTTTTAAGGACTGTAGCCAGTCTATTATCTGATGTACTTGCAGCACTTCAGTTATAAGCATATATTTGCTAGGAATTTGAAACTTGCTAGCTGCGCCTTTTGTCGTGTCTGCTGATAACCTTCGCATACATTTTTGACCCAGATCAGGACATATGTAGAATGTCGATGCTAATCTGGATCCAAAACCTTTGACACTCTGATACTAGTGATAGTTTTCCTGATTTTTCTCCATGTTTTTGTTGTTGTCCCCTGACTTTTTTCAAAATTGACGTTTTCAGGAACTCTATCAGAATGTCAAATGGTTTGGATTCCAGATCAGGACCAACATTCTGTGGGTCCTGATCTGGGTCCAAACTTTTTGTGAAGGTTATATCAGCAGACCACAAAAGACACTGCTTGCAAATTAAGAGTTAAAGATAAAAAGCTTCACCACTATTTCGTGGGAAAAAATGGTTTCTCTGTGTGAGCTAAATTTTTACCCACGCCTTTTGAAGCCTTTGAAATATCACCTATTTGAAAATATTATGGAAAATGGAGTATTTGCTCCAAAAGAGCAAATGCTCCATTTTCCATAATATTTTCAAAAGTATACAAAACTTAAGCTTAATTTTTCTTGATTTTTTTCAATGTTGTCTAAAAATAGAAAATGATGTCATGATCTAAAAATAGCCTATGGAATATATACCTGTTGTTCTTCTCCACCGTCCGTTATTTCTCTCACTGCCACGTCCGGAATATTATCGAACCTACTCGAGGACATAGCTACTGCAACCCTATCAGCCTTCTTCAAGCTTATAAGATGTATTCCTTATAACTGTATATTGATTCCTCAACTCCCGATTTGAAAATAATGTTAAAACATTCACTCAAAATGTTAAAGTTTATAAAATCAGCCAGACAGTCAAAACTCACACTGCTTCCTAATAAAGCCACATCTTGAATAAATGACTTAAAAATGTTTAAAACAATAAATTTTAATTATTCATCAAGTATGGTAAAAATTAACAATATGTCAATATACCCTGTATAATAATCCCAATAAAAAGTGAAATACTTAAAAGTTTAGGTCAATGATTAAACATGAATATCAATAGCTGACCACTTTAGGTTTAATTCTATTGTCAAAGTGAACCTGTTCTGTAATCTGTGATCCTGGTTAATAATGATTTCAATTCAAAAACCTATGCCATTTAAATAAGCTGGCAGGAGATCAAACGTCACAAATCCTATTAAAATATTTTGGTTGTCAGAAAAAGTTCAACTTTTAGAAACAGAATCAGGACATATCTTGCATCATCTAAGGCCCTGGATTTTTTTTCAAGAAATTTATTGACTTAATTTCTTATTTTTTTGAGAAAACAGATGATATTGGTACTCATTAGAAGCGTCTCATTGAGACGCGCAGAGAGCACCATAACGAATGTTGTAATGTAGAACTAGGGGAAAAATGCCATATTATAATCGAAAAATTAGCCTTAACTAGGGGTATGGAGTTTTTACCTAAAAATGGTCAAATACACGAACAAACAATATGTATACACAGTTTGTTTTGTTCTTATAATTTGAAAGACATCCACTGAATTAAATATCCTGTCAATATCTTTATTTAGAATACACAGACTAAGACAGATGTTATCACAGGTTTAATAAACAAACATTTTCAGAGTATAGTTTCAAAATCTTCTTATCCATATATTTTAGCTTATGTTTAGGGTGCTCAAAAGAACCGTCTCATTGAGACTGTTCTTTTGATTACCCATAACATATGTTTTGGATGAGAAATAAAAAAAAATATTTTTCTGTCACGCACTTGGGTTAAGATCTTTCCCATTTGGTAGTCGAGGTAAATCTGTCTTGACCTTTATTCACTGATGGAATCATATATCCAACCTGTTACAATGAGATTAAAATGTATGATCCGAAATATTTTTTTTACTAAGATTACTGATATGTTTAGTAAACTGAGTAGACTGATGAAATGCCTTATTTTTGTGCTGTCTCATCAGGATCTACGTTGTCTCATGAACGTACGTGTTTAAAGATTTCCAGTCATTTAAGCTATGTCAATATTGTTCTATAAAATACACAATGAACTGAATCAGTTTACGTATCAAGCTGAACATATGTTACAAATGAACTTTATATTATTGGCAAATTTAGGTGATCACGAAAAAACGAGCCATAATGTGAGAAAACCTTTTTTTTTTATGTAAAACAATAAAAGAGAAGATAAGTTTGCACATCTACCAGGACATGACCTGTCACAGGTTTAGATAAACAAAAAATTTCAGCGTAAAATTGTAAATATTTTCTTACCCATAATTTTTAGCATATGTTTTGGGTGCTCAAAAGAACCGTCTCATTGAGACAGTTCTTTTGAGTACCCACAACATATGTTTTGGTTGAGAAATAAGAAAAATATTTTTCTGTTACGCACTCTTAACTAAAGTCCTAAGATTAGTTTGCAAATCTACCAGGACATGATCTATACTGTCTATCGCTCGCAGCTTTGAAATCATTATAATACATATACTTGCTGCATTCTCAAGAGTCTAGCTAGTCCTTGTAGCTGGCCAGGTTTAATCAAGTCTTACCTCTTCTTACCTGAAGACAGGCTTTCTAGTAATACGGCCACATAATTTATGCTGATCAACTTAATTTAGGATAGTAGAGAAAAATTGTTATGATGACAATTCGAAAAATGTTGTAACCATATGCTGGGCTAAATACAAGACAGTGGTTATTATGGGTTCCTTGGCTTGGAAGTCAACAACTAATGTTTAAATCCTCATATACTGAGTATTAAAAAGAATCTTTTTTTATTCACATGTGATAATTTAACTATGTCAAACACATGATATTTTTACTCTTAATTCTTAAAAGTAAAATCATCATATGTGTTTAACATTGTTCCCTATGGAATATAAATGAATAATATTTTTATTCAGTTTTGAATTGAGGATTTCACCAATTTATTTCAATGCCAGTTTTGAGCATGGGGATTTTCTATTTTTTAGACAAACTAGAACGGGAAGAAACTATTTCTGAAGTAAAAACAGCAAAACAATGTTCATGGGCGCGGATCCAAAAGGAGGGGGTGAGGACAGGGGGCCCAGACCCCCTGGAAAATCACAAGTCGCTAAGAAGTCCTTAGAAATTCTGGTATGGGCACACCTTGAGAAGCAACTGAAACCATTGGGTCAATTTGCTTCTCAAGGGAGATCCATACTGCCCTCTGTGAAATATCAGGACCCCTGACTGTGTTTGCAAACAGTTGCAAGACAATTGACCAACACTTTAAAAACCGTCACTTCATCAATGCTTTTTTTAACAATTAAGATGATTAGATCTTATATTTGGTCCTGAAAAGACATTGCTTTTTTCTTAACCCTTGTCCCGCTGAACCCGGATATCTCCTTTTTTTTTAAATATATTCTAGATCCAGATCAGACAGTGAATTCATACCAATTAACTATAGTGGAGTAAGCTAATTTCGCCAAGAATGTAATTTCGCCAATTGAACATTCCTACCGTTTTTTCACTTGTGTGACATCACAGGCTCATTCTGAAAAGGGGATTTCCAAGGGCAAAAGAAAAGCTGTCTGTTAAGTTGTTTAAGCAGTAAGAAAATGCATATCTAAGTGGTAAATTAATGGTCACATATCTGCATCAATGTTTTCCCGCCATTTTCACTAATTCTTTTTAACCCCAATCTTTAAACTATGATCCTGATATGTTTTATTCATTGAATACATCGCTTCCTTCATCTTCATTTGCGTTGACACCCTCACGATGGAGGTAAGAAAACTCAGTGATGTATTGGGGTCCCAAGTGGGGAAAATCATTGATTTTATCATAAGGGGGTTCTTATTAATGTTAAGACTCAGAAACAATGGTATGGCTAATAAGCAGCTGTACGGACCATATATCTAAAAATGATTTTTTGTTAAATTATATCAATCTTTCACCTGCAATGGCTTGATGTATCCCTTAAGTGCATAAAAGAAAGTTTTTATGTCTACTTTTTCATTTACTGTCTGTGTGGTAGCACCCCAATGAACCTAGGGGTTCAAATCAATCTGAAATTGGATTGAATATAGAAAAAAAAACATGACTGACATATTTTTGATTACAATGAATTAATTGATAGAAGATTCACAATAATTTATATTCATTGAATGCAAAAAATGGTTTGTCTCATAACATCTATTGATTTTTTGTCTATCCAACCCTTTTTGAGGCCTCTTTTTTCAGGTCAACAAGAGTTGTCGAAATTAGATTACTATTTTCAAAATGGCGGAAAAACGGGTGCACAAACAAATCAAGGTTTATGCAAATTAAATAACATATTTTGATGGTCTAAGATATCAAACATTATTATAAAAGGTTGAAATTATATGATAAAATCATTTTCGGGTCAGGTTGTATTTTGTTTTGCTATCCTCAGAGCCATATCTGCTTACGTTGGCGAAAACTGATTATCCCAGTATATATGCCTTCTGGGTAATTTTGCATGTTTTTGTCGCCTGCTGATTTTTTTCATATTTTTTTTTTCTTCAAAAAATTGTTTGTTTCAGAGTGTCAAACAGATTAGATCCAGATCAGGACCGACAGTCCACACTGTTTGCAAAGGATATCAGCAGATGACACAGAAGAACTGGGAATAAGGGAACCAGGGTTTATGATAGAAGGGGAAAAGTGAAGAGGTTCATTAAAGGGTATCATTATTCTTGGCTTGTTTCTCTAAAAAAACATCCCGTTTATTATACTGTAACTGTCTGTAAGCATAATCCTGACTTTCTATGTCCACTGTTCCCCTAAAAAATCCATCCTTTTAACCACCTTCCCTCATTCTCGAACCTCTGTAATATAATTACCATGAAAATGCCCTGATTACACTTAATCCCCTGAGAGAGCCTCATAGAAAGAACATCTTAATAAGGGCACTTCTCAATTGGCTAGGGAAATTAAGGGACCAGGTGAGGGTCTCATTTTGCCAACATGCTCAGTAAGCATGACAATACCCAGCGATGATGCAATAAAAAACCAGGTCAAAAATGTAAACAATGCTATTAATAAACATCAGATTTTGTGCTGCCATCTACCAGATTTATCTCTTCCTGATCTACAAATTGCAACATTCTGACCAATATCAATGATGTTCGTTGCCATAACACATTAGAACCCCGATTTGTGTCTTCTAACAACGTTCAAAACATCTCCATGTTTGGTCTCCCTCGTTGCAGTTTGTAAACAATAGCGGAAAACGTGGTTGTTTTTCGTCTGAAATATTTAGCTATTTCCTGTAAAATTAAGCAAAATTCTTACCAATAAGTCAACTTCTGCGCCATTTTCTTCTAGTTTCTCGGTCATTTCAGTGTCTTTCATGCCTTAATTTGGCTTATTTCTGTAATTTATGTCTCATCCGTTTTTCTCCTCGCCCGTATATTTTACGCAAACGGCGTACACCGATAGGTGGCGGGAAAAATAATAGGTTACATTCGACTGGCCATTCGATCAGCGCTCCCTGTTCCCCATATTGTATTTGTCCCCTGTTCCCCTAGTAAACACCACATACAAGAGGTCAGCATTTTCCCAGCAGGTGACCACAACGCTGCCAGGAACCGACAAGTCTGTGTGACAGACAAACACGAAACTAAATTAACAAATAGGATAGGCCTATACAACAGAAGCATCGGCGTAAACATGTTTGACGGTAGGGCCTACCAACCTCACCTTTACCTCTGATGTGGATCAAGACAAGTAGATATTTGGTTTACATGAAAGATCCCTGACTAATTCAATTTATCATAACTGTACTTACATCTGTAGATGCCAAAGCCAAGTTCCTGCGAAATAAACGGCCGTTTGGTATCTGAATTAGCAGAATAAAATAGTGAGTTTGATCAGGAAATACCACAATCACAAAACGCAGACAACCCCGTGGCACCGCGAGGAAGAGCCGCTCAACCATCACGAGACATCAGGAAGACAAATCAAGCAAAGCAACCAGCTCTCTCTTCCCCATCAAGATTATTGCAATACTAGAAGGGACATAAGGTAACGTTCAACAAAACATAGAACAATTACAGACTCCCGCAATGGGAGTAACAATAAACAAAAAGTCAACAACAACAGAACCACCGCCTTAGAACGGACAGCAGCCTAAGCCACCGGGGGCTTAGATAGGCTACATTTTACTGGCACCAAATCTTCGCCCTAGATTCTGCAGTTGTTGAAGTACAAGAACTTTTCAGCTCGCATGGAGGCCATCTAACTATATTAATGCAATGTATGATCACGGAGAAACGCTCTAATCAAACTAACACACCATTATGAAACAAAGAAAAGGGCTCATGACTCACAGATAGTCAGAGCTAAAGAAACCCTCAAGTTGAGCCACGGTGGGTCCAGCTACAGATAAGCATCAGTCTGTTCAAACGCCGCTGGCCCCGAGGTTATAAAAATACATTCATACTTAACTCAGCTGAGCACGAAATTTATCCTGCTTATAAATTGTTGGCATTTTAACAGTTATTAGCATGATGAATACAACATCTGAGAGACTTACAGTAAGACATTTTTCTATTTGTTGGTATTTTAGTTTTTATGAGCAGTTGAAATTTCGTGCTCAGTTGAGTTGAGCATGAAAAAAGTTTTATAACCTCGGGGCCTGATCACAAGACCAAGATGACTGCCATTACCATATACGTCTTCTTTGCTGATGTCATTGGAGCTTGGCATGCGTCGTCGAGGACTTCAGCGTTACAACATTTTGTAAAGTTGACCATGATCTTCTATAAAAGTTCATAAAGGGAGACCAAAATTGATTCGCAATGCCTTTGTACAGAATAAATATCAACACTTTGGTTTTTAATTACTAAATAAATCTGAAAGACGCGTAATAAAGCTTAATTTCCTAATCGTAACAACCTTGCATTGCAGTGGTATTTTTGATGTGTTTCGCTCTCATGGCTCCAGTGTTTCAAAAACAAGTGAGTATTACCAGGAAATGCCACAACCACATACCACAATACTTACACACGGTACCGCGAGAAAGAGACACAGAACATAGACAGCCACACGATCGCAAGAGCACACTTTAAGTAAAGCAACATGCTCTCTCTTCCTCAACAAGATGATTGCAAAATAGACTGCAGGGCACCTAGGACTACATTATAAAACAATGACCACCCCACCCCCACCCCCACCCCCACCCCCACACACACATACAATGGGAGCAACGATAAACAATGAATCAACAACAACAAAATCCAGTTAAAAAAAGATTAGCTCACATGGAGGCCAGGCTTTCTAACTTATGAGATGCATTACCACAATGAAACAATCAAGTTCTAACTTACAATGATGGGAAATCATTTCAAAGAAATGGGCTCTAAATTTACTCACAGATAGCCAGAGCTTTTTCGATAAATATACCCATCGGCTTTTGGGTATCCAGAAATGAATAAGTTCACGGACGGACGTCAGCGCCCTAACATATACTCAACTACAAAAGAAACCCATCAGTCACATTTTAGTGCAATTATGGTAAATAGTTAAAAATTAAATTATATTTTATACCATCTTCTTTAACAATCAATTATGCATCAAGTTATTGAATAATGTATACTTAAACCCGTTCACGGTGTACGCCAGTGTACAGACAAGGGGTCAATTCTAAAAAATGACAAAATTCAGACAATTGGTTTTCACTCAAGTTCTAGTCTTAATCAGTACACTTCATCCAATAACCGGTTTGTCCGTCTCTGACGCGGCAATCAAGTGTGTGCGGAAGCCAAAAGAACCCGTGTAAGTTTAGTAAGCCCGGATCTCAATACGATAGAGCAGTTATTGGATGAGCTCTGGCGACGCATCCGGGATCGTTCAGTGCAAACTCGGATACTTCGACAGCTTCAGATTGCTCTCCATCAAGAGTCTGAGTGGGCGTGGATTCCCAAGAATGTTGTGCGGCGTCACATGCCTTTGGTTCGACCTGCATGTTATGACGAAGATCATGTCTGCTTTTGGACTACTTTAACTCAACTGAACTGATTTAGACGAGAACGAGATATTAGTCTGGTAGAAACCCAGAATGACCTGGAACTTGATTTTAAAGTTTTTTTCTTTGTTGATTCTTGTTGTTCAGGCATTGTAATTGATGAATCAAACTAATGCCACTCTGGCATCATTGAGCGTTTTGAAAAATTAAAGATGGCGTCCAAGATGGCCGTCAGTTAGGTTCCTAAGTCCTATATGACCCATATACTTGATTAAAAGCACTTTAATTTTGACTTTTTATGGATGTTTAGAAGCGAAATTATACAAACAATTAAAATAGAACAGTGTTTTGATGAAGGAGGTTGAAATGTTCAAGATGGCGTCCAAGATGGCCGTCAGTTAGGTTTCAAAGACCTATATGACCAACATACTCGATAAAACATTGTAATTGTGACTTTTTATTGATGTTTAGAGGCTAAATGATTCAAACGATTATTTATTGGAGCATAGTTTTGATGCAGAAAGTTGAAATTTTAAAGATGGTGTCAAAGATGGCCGTCATTTAGTTTCCTAATACCTATCTGACCAACAAAGTCGATGTAAAACATTTTAATTTTAACTTTTTGAGGATGTTTAGAGGCCTAATAATACAAACGATTAAAATGAAGCATTGGTTTGATTCAGAATGTTGAAATATTAACGATGGTGTCCAAGATGGCCACCATTTTAGCAAATCTCGAGCATTTAATAATTATTTTCTGAGAGTTTTCAGCAACCTTTGTATTTGGAGAATTTGACTGGCATATTGTTGTATTTCAGTATTGAAAAATATTCAAGTTGACATCCAAGATGGCAGCAATAACAGGGTGGGAAATCACATGGGTTTTGCTATGATACACTGCACGGAAATAATAACACTCTTATTTTTCATACTGGTTATGATTTTGTCTTTGTTCTATTAATCGTATCCATCAACCCATGCATAACTTTCCAGACCACTTTTGGCCAGATCTAACAATGGCATAATATCACATTATTCTCAAAAAGTTCCTACTTTGGGAAAACATTCTGTCAAAAAATGAAGTGATACATGCCAAGGTATACTCAACGGATGATATCACTGAAAACTTTGTTACAGCATGTTTGATCAAAGTACAAACCTTTTTTGAATCAATATGCGCAAACATTCAGCTGGAAAGTAGTATATGGATGGATGGATAATATTACCAAAATGAGAGAAAATACGAATGGAGTGCAGTGTATCAACACCAAAACAACCCTTGAGTAAGATATCTGTATGCTGCAGATGTTCATTACCACCTTGACTGGTAGGATGTTACTGTAAAATACAGGCCTGCTGGTCAGGTGCAATTGTAACAATCATTACTACTATAAGTGCAATAGACAGCACAGATGGTTGGATATTGCTTTAAAAAATATAAATGCTGGTCCAGTGCAAGTGTATCAGACATGCTTGCGTGTAGGTGCAAGTTTAGCAGACATGGCTGCTGGTTAAGTGCAACTGTAAAAGACTTGACAAATGGTCGGATGCCATTGTTACAGCCCTGACTGATGGTCAGGTTCAAATGTAATATACATGGATGCTTATAAGATGAAGCTGTAAAAGACATATATGCTGAATTCTGATAGTATGCAACTTATTAAAACAAGGTTGCTGGCCGGGTGCAACTGTAACATACATGCTTGATGGTCTGGTGCAATTGTGCTTACCAACCCGTTGGTTTGGTAAGAGCATAGGGACACAACTGCGGGACTGAGGCAAGTGTAACATATATACCTGCTTGTTCATACCAACAACTACAGATATGCTTGCAAGTTAGTTACAACTGATTCAAACATATCTGATGATGAGTTGCAACTCTTATAGACATGCATGCTGGTTGAGTTTAATTGTACGACGTGCCAGGTGATTAATTGTAACTGATGTGCAAGGCGGTCGGGTGCAACTGTAATAAACATGCCTGCTGATTAAGAGCAACGTTTAAAATATGGGTACTGCAACAGGCCTGCTAGTCTCGTGAAGCTGTTACAGAAACAAACTGCTTGGTTTCAGACATATGTGCTGGCCCTGTGCCACATAATCAAACATGGGTAATGGTAAATATGTCTGCTGACCATGTGGAAACTAAGGCTGGGCAGCTGGTCTGGTACAAATAGAACAGACATGCACACTGGCTGGGTGCCCTGTTGATCCAGTGCAACAGTACCCAGCATTCCTGTTAGTTGGGCGCAATTGCAACGTACAGTATTGCTGGTGCGATGTAACAAACACACATGACTGCTGGACCAGAGTCTCATTAACAGACATGTGTGCGGGTTAAGTACCACAAAATTAAACAGTTGTGATTGTAAGGATGTCTGATGACCTGGTGGCAATACACGGATGGTGTTCAGTGAAATTTCAACATATGTGCATTAGGAATCGATACCATTCAATCAGACATGCCTCCTGGTCCATTGCAAATCAATGAAAAAGCTACTCGACTGATGCCCCTCCATCAGATATGCCAACTAACCATGTGAAACTTTATTAGACAAGACTGTTACATTGTCAATACAACATACATGTCTTCTGGTCCAGTACCACTCCGTGAAGAGAGTTGCCATGTCGCTGCAGCTGCAACATATATGCCTGCTGGCCTTGTGTAACTGCCACAAACACCACTGCTGTTCAAACATGCCTACTGGTTGAGTGCTGCTGCAAGATGGATGCGTGCTGGACCGTTGCCACTAAATCAGCATGCATGCCAATCTTTTGCCTCTCAATCCTGCATGTCTGCTGTCGTTGTGCTCCTCTATCTGCCATACCTGCTGGTATGATGTCTCACTGTCAGCCGTGCCTGCTGGTGTGGTGCCTCATTATAGGTCATGCCTTTTGGGATGGTGCCTCACTATCAGCCATGCCTGTTGGTGTGGTGCCTCGCTATAGGTAATGCCTTCTGGCGTGGTGCCTCACTGTAGGCCATGCCTTCTGGTGTGGTGCCTCACTATAGGCCATGCCTGCTGGTGTGGTACCTCATTATCAGCAATGTCTGTTGGTGTGGTGCCTCAGTATAGGTCATGCTTGTTGGCGTGGTACCGCAATATAGGTCATGCCCGCTGGTCCGTTGCTATAGTGCAACCGATACTTTACTGATCGAGTGCAGATAAGAGAAGGATGGTTACAAGTCTGGTGCTACCTGTAGAGAGGTGCCATTACATCAGACATGTCTGCTGATCCAGTGCCACTCTCACATATGCTTTCTTGTACAGTGCAACTCTATCAGACATGCATGCTGGGTTCATTTATTCAGATACGTGTATTTGTAATGCTTCTCAATCAGGCAAGGCATCTGGTCTGTTACAAATCCATCAGACATGCCTACAGGTAAGGTGTTGTAAGGTGTTTGTAAACTTGTCGGCTACCATCCTGGACGCCATCTTGAATATATCAAATTCTGAGTGATGCATGAATAGCAATCACTGGGATGTTAAAAGGATGATATCTGTAATTCAAGAATCAGTAAAGTTAGAATTTTGCATGCAAATCCCTGGAGTAGGGAGATTTTCCTATGTTTTTTTTGTAATAAACTGCAATCTTGGCGGCCATATTGTCCCCATTCTTATTTTATTTTTTATTTGGTTACAGGCTTAGTGTCTTCAACTAGATTCCAACTTCATAGCTAACAATTTAAGAAAGCAAATGGGTTTGAGACATTTTTTCCATATCACACAATTTTTTCACTTATAATTGTCCACCATCTTGGACGCCATCTTGGATATATCAAAATGCTCAATGATGCCAGAGTGGCATCACATGGATTCTTAAAGGACAAGGTATGCACTACCAGAATCAACAAAGAAAAAAAGTTTAAAATCAAGTTCCAGGTCCTCCTAAAATTCGCCCAAATTCTGCCGGACTATATTCATTCTCAAGTGAAAAACTTGTCATTTTTGAAAATGACTCCTTTTCTAAACACTGGCGAATAGCATGAACAGATTTAGGTAAAACTGTTACATTATTCGATGAAATGATGCAGAACTGATTGCTACGGAATATGGTATAAAATATTTTCATTTCTTAATTCTAATTTCCATTATTGCCCAGAGAAGAGACTGATGGGTTTCTTTTGTAGTTGAGCATATAATTACAACATGAAGATCGAATCAGTCAACTATTGTAATGATGATGGAATCATACAGGATATGCGGCAATCTAAAACGTAACTTAATACTATCGACGAACGTAGATCAAAAATCATTGGAAACAGAGTTTTTGGTTGCCATTTGCCGCCCGACTGGCGACAAATGGTAATTGAAAACGCTGTTTCTAACGAGTTTTGACCCGCGTTCGTCGATTGTTAAGAGCGTTTCGATTGCCGCCTATCCTGTGTTGCGATCGCCCTCGTGGCCTTCGTACCTAGAAAGTTATTGAACCTTTTTAACGACAATGACAGACAGCTTCCTAGGCCTACGCCCATTATTAATTTACAGGAAGTCGCTGAAATCTAAAGAAAGTGAATTTGACATTGACGCAGATATATGGACGCAGACATGGACACAATGGCCAAGTCAACTTGTCTCTTGTCTTCGATGAATTGCTTGTTTTCTTATCATTATTTTATCCATTGAAAAAGTGAACTTTTTAATATACTGTGTTTACTTTTAATGGCTGTGATACGAATAGCTTTGAACCAGAGCTTCAAAATCAAATTGAATATTAGGAGAGAGAGAGAGAGAGAGAGAGAGAGAGAGAGAGAGAGAGAGAGAGAGAGAGAATTAAGCCTAGTATGTGTATGCCATTTTTGCATGATTTCTGTCGTCTGCTGATGTTTTGGGACCTGATCTGAATCCAAATTGTTTGGCACTCTTATGGTATTCCTTAAATTAAATTTGAAAAAAGAAGATTGAGCCTAAACACGCATGGTGTCCTTTTTATGGCATATATGCAACCAGTGCAGACTCAGATCAGATGCCACAGAACGCGGCGTGTGGTCAGGGTCTCCAATGTTTGATTACAGAGTGATCTATAAAATTGGAATAAAACTAAAAATTGCCAACCAACAATTGGAAATGGAGTCGTCCAATTGATAGGATGGGAAAATACATTCGGCATAAATGGGTTAATTTTGAAACAAAGGAAAAGATCAGCAAGAACCGCTTGGTACAGGGTTACCCTGCTAAGTTTATTTTATTTTTCTATTAACATCTACCACCAAAATTGCTTTTAACATCAGAGAAAGCTCGGATTTGGTACAGAGGAAGTGATAGTGTTTGTGGCCGTTCCTTGGGTGTACTCAGTGGGCCGGTAGGGTTTATGGTTTTTGTGGTTTCATGTCCGGGAGCACCCGAAGGCTCAAACGACAGTGATTCTGGTTTTAAAGCGTCTCAAAAGAAGGGACAACGGTTAAAAGTCTCATCCGTCAGACTGGGAGAGCCGAGAATTGAACTCAGGACTGCTGGGTACAAGGCGGGTGATTTATCCACTACACCACGGCGGCTCACAGGTACTGGGGAAGTGATGGCCGTAGCAGCGTTAAAGACACTTTTGATGTCCCACAAGTTATGTTATTGTAATGATCTATTAACATTTAAAAAAACGAGTTTAGTTTTCAAAAATTGGTTACAAGATCTGTCAGCTTTTGCAAAATGTGTGGGTTTTTTTAAGTTTAGCCTATTTTGTAAAAAAAAAAAATCAGCGACACCAAAAATTATGATTCATTATCACCCTGGGAGCGGAAGTGACCGGACAGTTGCGAGTGAACGGCAAGTTACGACACTGCGATGTTGTACGTTGGAAGATCAGTCACTTGCTCTCAATAGAAAACACAGGGTGCATAAATATGTCAACACGGCAGCCACTGGCAAGTTTATCATGATTTAACTCATACTTACGTAAGTATCCAGATGATTATCCTTTAAAACAGATATTTGGGATCGTTCTTTAAAAAAATAATGACACTGATCAGACCATTTACGCATTGTTTCAATGAGGACACTGTGTAAAATTGGAATGAAATATAGCATAGCAATAATTATCATGAATATAGGATGTACGTCCTGCATATTTATCTACCTTCTACAATTACATATCAAGTTTATTCTTGAATAAAAGCTAGCAGGAATAATATATAAAAAGTTGTCATACGACCTATTCACATACTATGAACGGGCACTTGACAGTGCATTGAACGGGTCCTTGCAATCCAGGCTGTCTGTATTGAACGGGCACTTGAGATCGTTCACACATTTAGTTGAAATGATCATTGCTATATTTTGGTGCAAATTTGTTATTTCAAACAACAAATAGTCTTAATATCGTTTATATTACATGCTTTGAAATAAACATAAAGCAAAACAGTGTTTATGGTTGGATTAAGCGTACTGACTTGCTGTAATAATACACATTGATATGAGACATACTGTACAGTTTGCCTGCCTGGTATTAAAGTGCAATCGGTTGTGTGTACATCCCAGCCTTTTTGGAGTTTGTGCTTTTGATATCCAAGCTTGACAATATTCCTTTCAATGAAATGGTCATGAAACCCTTTTTACATCTCCTTACCACTGATTTTCGCAGAACATGTATCAATTTCTGATTGAAGGATGTTACCTAATACTCTTAAATGCTTAGGTTAAGGCTACAAAGGTAAAATTCTGATTAGGATAAATAGCCATACCAACGTGTCCACAACTTTTCAGTGTGGACATAAAAAAACTAACCAAATAGATAAAATATGCATGGTTTTGCCATTTTCAGCTGTAATGTTGCATATCATCTTTAAGCAATCTGAGCTTCAGTTTTTTTCAAGATAGGTGGGCTGAAGTGACCCATGGAGCAAAAAAATGGTGGGTCATTTTTTTGAAAAGATGGGTCCAAGCATATGTTGACATTTGAGTTGTATTTTCAAAAGGTTATATTCTTAAGTTAACACTGGAAACAATGTTACAACTTAGAGAAACTTAACAAAGGAACATCTTACAGTGTATATATAAAGATCAATTTCAAATACTATAGGTTAGCTAAATTATCTAATTTTCAAATAAGTTCCCAAACTTTCCATTGATGTAACACCATTAAACTGTATTCAATAAACCCCTTGTAATATATATTTGGTAAGAACAATGCTGCCTTACACAATCAAGTTGACTTCAAAGTGAATCAAACATAATATTAAATCATTTAATTAAAGGGAGCTCACTCTCATCTTAAACGTTAGGACAACGTATAAGTAAACACTACAGACTACTTTTGGTCATATGGAAGCAAACATAGATCTTTAAAGAGCGAATTTGATATCATACAATACATTCCAAAATCACATAAACTGACCCATATTTTATACATTTAAATCCCTGAATAAAAGCCAGACTAACTTTATCTTGGAAGTAAAACACTATGGACCATGATCAGAGTGGTCCTGAAGGAACTTTCTGATCTGAGTCCAAATCGTTTGCAATATAGAGTTCTAAAGAGTATCAGTAGATGTGAGAGCAGATAACAGCTTATATTAGCTTTATACAGCTTGTTTACATGTCTACAAATTCGAAAATCAATTACCCTTAGATGATAAACAAGTGATCAGAATGCAAATTCACTGAACACCGACCATGAAATTGCATTTCAATGCAGTCAGAAAGTAATACATACCCAGGAATATAATTAAAGGATATTTAGATTCAGTTCCATCTCTAACACTCAATACTATAAAAACTAAACTAATTATTCATGTGTTTCATAGTTCAAGATATCTGCAATCATAATGAATGTTTGATTTAAGTCTTGCTTCAATGATTAAAATACAGTACAGGTCCGATTGGCGCAACCCTCTATACTGAAAAGTCATAATCATCCAAAAATGATTGAAACCCATTTGTGTTGTTTATATTCGATAATGACTGTCTCCAAAATCATTGCTGGCATTCAGTCAAAAGAATGACACCTAATTTTGTAGTTGTTGTCAGTGTTTTACTTCCAATTTGTTGTCGTATTGGCTGGGGTATGCCATATTTGTGCATTTTTGTTGAAGAAGTTGTCACGTTATTAGGTGCAATTACTGACAAACGGGTATGAACACTTGTTTATGGTCAGAATTAGAACATAAGCAATGACTAGGTCAAAGTTGCAGCAAAAAAATATAAAAGCTAAATTTTTGGCTTGTGAACTCTGGGTAAATTTTGTTTTGCATTTTGCTGAATTGCATATTGGTAGTTCTATCAAATACGAAAATACTTTGTTTGGAAATTATTTTCTCAAATGTTACATAGGCTTAGTCAAAATAATTTAAATATGCTTCAATTGTTTTTCTGAATATATAAATATACTGGTGTAATAGGAACATACTGTCTTTTATTGAAACAGGTAAATATCACTGCAGTTAGAGGTATAGTCGGTGCTCGATAAGAGTAGGGTGACGAAACAGATTTACAGTTAAAAGTATGAATGAAAACCCTATATTTGTCCAATCAGGTGAATAAAGTACCATAACGAGACCAACTACTTAACTCTACTCTAATCGAGCACGGAATCTAGCCTAGAACATATACCTATATAAATCACCTCTACCTGGATTCGTTTATTCATTTAGCTTATGGTTCTCATTTATCTTTGAATCAACTGTAACTTACCTGCTAGACCTAAACACGTTTCTCTTGTTGTTTTTTCGTGTTAGAAAAAGAAATTTGTTTGGGTGTAAACGAATAATCAAATACCGCAAATGACCAACAGTCGATGTACAACATCGCAAGTGCCGTTACTTGCCGTTCACTCGCAATTGTCCGGTCACGTCCGGTCCCTTTGGGTGAAAAAGTACATGCCGACACAGATCAGCCTATAGCCATTCAGGTTACCCCACCCTCTTAATAGTTCCTAGCAAATATTTGATTGTGTGCTTAAAAACAGCTTTGCAGATGCCAAAACAAAACAAACACAAAAAAACAACAAAAGTATTAAGGAGGAAGTAGGTCAGCTTAGCACAGCAATGAGTCGTGACACAGAGAGTAAAACGTAACGCGCGATAATTTCATTCATAGTAAAGGCTGTGTTCGATTGCTTACTCCAGTTCAATGTTCATTGACTTAGACAAATAATAAATGAAATACAATGAAAATGCGATTCAGAGAACATTCAATAGTCTGGACAATTGAAGCAGGGTAGATCTATATGAGTTTTGTATGCTTCATTCGCTGCTCGTATCTCGCGGCTCGTACAGAAAGGCCTTTCCTTATAATACATATGTACTAGTTGCGATTTTGTCTTCTCCGAATATTTAGATCCAGATCAGGACCGACAGAACTGATCTGGATCAAAAACGGTTTGACACTCTGATAGTATTCCTGAAAGTTAATTTTGTAAAATGCCGGCAGACGACAACAAAGGCCAGAAAGTATCTTAATCACACTGGCGGATGGGTACACATGTACAGACATGTTTTCATATTCGTTCAGGTCTAATAGATACCCCTGACTGCTCATGAATGAAATACCTGTGTCTGCATGCATGAATATTTAGTACCCGTCATGTGGGAAAATAGTGTCATTTTTAACCCTTAAAATGCTATCAGCATTTGCAACAGACTAGATTGAGATCGAAGGCAGTTAACATGATACCCAGCAAATACATAACGTCAAACAACGCCGTATTAACGCCGATGCGACGCAATTACGTCAAATCGACGTTGTTTTAAAGTTTTGTTTCTGTTGGGTTATATTTCCACCCAGATCAAGAGAGATAGCACAAAACTTGTCGTCTGCCTCTGCCACACCTGGGATTGGCGTAATGTCGTCATTTTCTTTGACTTTGTGTACTAATGAATACTCTTCCATTTGCTATATATATGAGCATCAGTGGCGGATCCAGAGGGGATCTCATAAGGAGCCGTCTCATCTGGATTCCCACTGTTTGCAAATGTACATGTCTGTCCGAATTAACCGGATTTACCTGATGTCCGAATTACCTGACTTTACCCTAAGGGGCTCAGATTTGCACCGTCTGATTCATTCACGGATCCAGAAAATTCCGTCGGTGTGTGTGTGTGTGGGGGGGGGGGGGGGTCCTTTCCTTTTTTTCAGTCATCAACATTTTTCACAGAGGGCAGTCCGTACGGACCTCCCTCGTGAAGGTCTCGAGGTCCGTATCATTTTTTCAAAGGAAATCTATAGCCACTTGTGTTTTTTTTCCGAGGGGGTTGGACCCCCTGTCCCCCCCTCTAGATCCGCCCTTGTTAGTGGTTCGGATTGGGTCGCCCAACGACATTCTGTAGTACTAGAGATATCATTTTGATTTTTTTCGTGCTTTGTGTGAACGAACAGTGAACTTGTTCTGGTGAGACTGTGCAGATGCCATTCTCATCTGCACCAGCATTCGCTGTTCCGCTATATGCGATAAGTAAACCGCGTGGCGGCTCAGTATGCAGCCTTTTAGCATCTGCAACTGGCATGTCATGGCCATACGACATGTACAGGTCAAATAGAGTCCATGTAGTCTAAAGTCGTCATATACGATGAATGCGTCATGCACGGAGGGGGGAAACAAAAAGTCAGTATTTTTGTTTTCCCTTTCGTTTGCTGAACAAACTGGAGTACTGCTTTTATTCACAGTCTCATCAGAACAGAAGCTGGGCTCGAGAAGCTGAGGGTTTGGGCGAAGGCCATTCATTCAATGGGCAGCCTAAAACCTCGGACCCAATAAACTGAGTCCGAGCTAAAACGGATACAATTTTGTGAATGACAAAATCTATACAAAATGAATTGTGCCTCCTAAAGAAACAGCTAGGCTGATCTGTGTTTGCACTGTTTGGCCAGACCGTTTCTGAATATTTAGGGTAAATAAGACAACATAAAGGCTGGTCTATATAGTTTGATATCTAATTGCGTTACCACTGACGTAAATCGTGTACTGTTTCGGCTATGACGTTTTAGTTTCTAAAATGAAAATAAACCAGCACACGAGATTATGGTGCTGAACGAATTATCGAACAATAAAAGTAAGAAAGAGGGCAAAGATCAGGAGTACAATCAAGCAACACACCTGACCCAGGAAACAATATAAAGACTAAGACGAAATGTGCAGACTCGTCAGAGCCTTCGCTGCTCGCACACACAAAGTAGGGATGTAAACGAAGACTCCGACTAGTATGTAGACCTTAAGCCCGGCGGTGAAAAAGTTACGCATGTCAAAGGGAGACTACTGGATCAAGCAGTGGTTGGTTCTCTTCAATTTCGTCCCTTTTCAAAATGAGAACTTCTCTTAAAGGAAAGAATTCGCTCCGTTTGGGAGCGAATCCTTTCCTTTAAGAGCAGTTCCTTATGGTATGGAAAATCAGTTTTACCACATTAGGTGACCTCCCTTGAAGGTTACTATTTTTATTAAGCACGTGCGTATGTGCGTAATGGGAGCGGGCGTTTAAATGAGGTAATTGCGCTTACGCGATTGCTACTAAAACCTAATGTTCTGGTTCAAAATTAAAGAAGACGTAAACAGAAATGTGATGTTTCTTCTTTTGTAACAGTACAACCTATTTACAAGAAACAATGCTCCAATTATTATTAACAATGCAATGATTTCAATATAGAATTTTTACGAGAAGTCAAGCACGTCGATCGTTTGTATTTGTTAAAGACGCTGGCCAGACCAGTATTATGTTGGGTAACTCAGTTGATCTGTAAACCGAACTGTTGCTAAAGGGTTATTGCTGAGGTGTGTTTAACTGAGCTAGTAAATAGCACTGCCTACTCAGCATCACAGTGGTGTATTTATCGTGTAAAAACGAGTTTAACATGACCTCTTACTTTAAAATAAATTTTCATTCACATTCCCCAGTGTAAACATGGCCTTTCACCCCCGAAATCAATATTCGTTCGCATTCCCCAGCGTCAACATGACATTTAACCTCAAAAATCAATATTCATTCATATTCCCCCCCCCCCCCCCCCCCAGTGTTAACATGACCTTTAACCTCAAAAATCAATATTCATTCACATTCCGCAGTGTAAACACCTTTAACCTTAAAATCAATATTCATTCACATTCCCCAGTGTTAACATGACCTTTAACCTTAAAATCAATATTAATTCATATCCTCCTTCAAGTGTAAACATGACCTTTAACCTCAAAAAATCAATATTCACTCATATCCCTCTCAGTGTTAACACCTTTAACCTCAAACATCAATATTCATTCACATTCCCAAGTGTAAACACCTTTAACCTTAAGATCAATATTCATTCATATCCCCCCCCAGTGTTAACATAACCTCAAAAATAAAAATTTATTCACATTCCCCAGTGTAAACACCATTAACCTCAAGATCAATATTCATTCATATCCCCCCCCCCAGTGTTAACTTGACCTTTAACCACAAAAATCAATACTCATCCCATTCCTGAGTGTAAACACCTTTAACCTTAAGATCAATTTTCATTCATATCCCCCCCCCCCCCCCCCCAGTGTTAACATGACTGTTAACCTCAAACATCAATATTCATTCACATTCCCAAGTGTAAACACCTTAAAATCAATATTCATTCACATTCCCCAGTGTAAACACCTTTAACCTTAAAATCAATATTCATTCACATTCCCCAGTGTAAACACCTTTAACCTTAAAATCAATTTTCATTCATACCCCCCCCCCCCCCAGTGTTAAGATGACCTTTAACGTCAAAAATCAATATTCATTCACATTCCCCAGTGTTAACATGACCTTTAACCTTGAAATCAATATTAATTCATATCCCCCTCCAGTGTAAACATGGCCTTTAACCTCAAAAATCAATATTCACTCATATCCCCCCAGTGTTATCACGACCTTTTACCTAAAAAATCAATATTTATTCACATTCCCCAGTGTAAACACCTTTAACCTTAAGATAAATATTCATTCATATCCCCCCCAGTGTTAACATGACCTTTAATCTCAAACATCAATATTTATTCACATTCCCCATTGTAAACACCTTTTACCTTAAGATCAATATTCATTCATATCCCCCCAGTGTCAACATGACATTTAACCTCAAAAATCAATATTCATTCATATCCCCCAGTGTTAACATGACCTTTAACCTCAAAAATCAATATTCATTCACATTCCATAGTGTTAACACCTTTAATCTTAAAATCAATATTCATTCATATCCCCCAGTGTTAACATGACCTTTAACGTCAAAAATTAATATTCATTAACATTCCCCAGTGTTAACATGACCTTTAACCTTAAAACCAATATTAATTCATATCCCGCTCCAGTGTAAACATGACCTTTAACCTCAAAATCAATATTCACTCATATCCCCCCCCCCCAGTGTTATCACGAACTTTAACCTCAAAAATAAATATTTATTCACATTCCCCAGTGTAAACACCTTTAACCTTAAGATCAATATTCATTCATATCCCCACCCCCCAGTGTAAACATGACCTTTAACCTCAAAACATCAATATTTATTCACATTCCCCAGTGTAAACACCTTTTACCTTATGATCAATATTCATTCATATCCCCCCAGTGTCAACATGACATTTAACCTCAAAAATCAATATTCATTCATATCCCCCCAGTGTTAACATGACCTTTAACCTCAAAAATCAATATTCATTCATATTCCCCAGTGTAAACACCTTTAATCTTAAAATCAATATTCATTCATATCCCCCCCCCCCCCCAGTGTTAACATTACCTTTAACGTCAAAAATCAATCATATTCCTCAGTGTTAACATGACCTTTAACCTTAAAATCAATATTAATTCATATCCCCCTCCAGTGTAAACATGACCTTAGCCTCAAAAATAAATATTCACTCATATCCCCCCCAGTGTTTACATGACCTTTAACCTCAAAATCAATATTCATTCACATTCCCCAGTGTAAACACCTTTAACCTTAAGATCAATATTCATTCATATCCCCCCAGTGTTAAGATGACCTTTTACCCTTAAAAATCAATATTTATTCACATTCGCCAGTGTAAACACCTTTAACTTTAAGATCAATATTCATTCATATCCCCCACCCCAGTGTTAACATGACCTTTAACCACAAAAATCAATATTCTTTCACATTCCCTAGTGTAAACACCTTTAACCTTAAAATCAATATTCATTTACACCCCCCCCCCCCCAGTGTTAACATGACCTTTTCACCTCAATCAATATTCATTCACATTCCCCAGTGTAAACACCTTTCACCTTAAAATCAATATTCATTCACATTCCCAAGTGTAAACACCTTTAACCTTTCATATCCCGCTCCAGTGTAAACATGACCTTTAACCTCAAAATCAATATTCACTCATATCCCCCCCCCCCAGTGTTATCACGAACTTTAACCTCAAAAATAAATATTTATTCACATTCCCCAGTGTAAACACCTTTAACCTTAAGATCAATATTCATTCATATCCCCACCCCCAGTGTTAACATGACCTTTAACCTCAAACATCAATATTTATTCACATTCCCCATTGTAAACACCTTTTACCTTAAGATCAATATTCATTCATATCCCCCCAGTGTCAACATGACATTTAACCTCAAAAATCAATATTCATTCATATCCCCCAGTGTTAACATGACCTTTAACCTCAAACATCAATATTCATTCACATTCCCCAGTGTAAACACCTTTAACCTTAAAATCAATATTCATTCATATCCCCCCAGTGTTAACATGACCTTTAACGTCAAAAATCAATATTCATTCACATTCCCCAGTGTTAACATGACCTTTAACCATAAAATCAATATTAATTCATATCCCCCTCCAGTGTAAACATGACCTTTAACCTCAAAAATCAATATTCACTCATATCCCCCCCCCCCCCCCCCCCAGTGTTAACATGACCTTTAACCTCAAACATCAATATTTATTCACATTCCCCAGTGTAAACACCTTTAACCTTAAGATCAATATTCATTTCTATCCCCCCAGTGTTAACATGACCTTAAACCACAAAAATCAATATTCATTCACATTCCCCAGTGTAAACACCTTTAACCATAAAATCAATATTCATTCACATCCCCACAGTGTTAACATGACCTTTAACCTCAAAAATCAATATTCAATCACATTTCCCAGTGTAAACACCTTTAACCTTAAAATCAATATTCATTCACATTCCCCCAGTGTTAACATGACCTTCGACCTCAAAAATCAATATTCATTCACATTCCCCCAGTGTAAACACTACAAAAGTACACATTCCCCTATTTAACCTCAAAAAATCAATAATTCAACAGATTTTCAAATAATGTAGGATTTTGTTAACTTCTGTCATGGAATTTGGTTATGTTCTGCCAGGGTCTCTTTCTTTATTTCTAACGGTAAATCTGTTTCACTAGGGTGATTCGCCCTTTGCTGCAGCTTTCAGGGAGCTGGCCCTATTGGTAGAATGAAAAGCTTCACTTGAGGCAAATTTTGGTGGGGGTCAGGGCCTTTTAGACTAGTCTTTCCCATTCTTCTTTTCTCTCTTCCTCTCTGGGATGAGTCTCGGCATGACTGAAATATGGAGCGCAGTGGCTCAGTGGTAGAGTGCTTGACTCAAGACCGAAGGGCGGTGGGTTCGAGCCTCACCGGCATCACTGCGTTGTGTCCTTGAGCAAGAACATTAATCCTAGCTTAGTACTGGTTCAACCCAGGAAGACCCGTCCCTTTATAACTGAAAGATTGTTGATGGGACATAAAGAATCAAATCAAACAAAACAAACAAACAAAATGACTGAAATATTGTTGACTGGGACTTTAAGCCTTAACTCAATAAATCTGTGACAAAGGTGGAAAAAAAGGGATCCAGGAATCCAGAAAAATTCGGCATGGTGGGGGGGGGGGGTTCCTGACATTTTTGGTTTTGTTTTTTTAGTTGACCACATATTTCACAGCCGTACAAAGGGTTCAATTTCTTATCGAGCGGGTCCGTACCAGTATTTCTAAGGGAACCTATAGACATTAGTGATTTTCCAGGGGTGTCCCCCTCTGGATACGCCCATGAGAGGTAGGTTTTATTCTCATAGTGAGTCAGGTTCTGCTGCTGTACAGTAAAACCTGTCTCTAGCGGCCACTTAAAAATAGACAAAACAAAGGTCTTAAAGACAAATGGTAACTTAATGAAGGCCGAAAGTATTGCAGAATGCTCCCCTTGGAGCATTCTGCAATACTTTTGACCTGCATTAAGCGATACTTGGTATTGAAAACCAATTTTGGTGTTCTTTTTGAGTGGCCACTTAAGACAGGTTTAAAGGAAGAGGGGGCTGGTTGCTTTGCTTGGTTTGTCTTCCTGGTGTTTCGTGATGGTTGAACGGCTCTTCCTCAGGGTGCCATGGGGTGGTCTGCGGTTTGTGATTGTGGTATTTCCTGATCATACTCACTATTTTTACTGTATTCAAATACAGGATCTCTTTCTTATTTCTAACGGTAAATCTGCTTCGTCTCTCTACTATGATAGCGGGATAACTATTAATTTAATATTTGTGTTCTTGATGTCATGTGGCTGTTTGTGTTCTATGTATCTTCCTCACGGTACCATGGGCTGGTCTGCAGTGTGTGATTATGGCATTTCCTGGTCATACTCATTTTTTGGTATGTGTGTTAAATAAAACAGAAGTGAGCTGTGACATGAGATTTGCAACAATGTGGTATGTGCAGCCAGCAAAGCCTCAGATCAGCCTGCGCATACGGGCAGTCTGATCAGAGCCTTTGCTAGTCGCTTGAATATGCTTTAAGTGTTAAGCTACTGACTGAACATCATTTGGAGTTTCAAAGCTTAAAAGGAGGCTGCACTGGGTGGTCTGAGTCTTCACTTGTCAAAATGTCACATTGTGGCGGCTCAAGTATGTTTTATCCCATACTTATCAGTGAGCACCTTTCAGGGGTTTTGGGCGAACAAGGGCATTTAAGGCTTTGCATCCTGGGGAATTTTTCATGCTTTATTTGTCATCTGTTGATTTTTTTTCAAAATCAACTTTTTCTGATTTTTTTTCAGGAATATACCATCAATTTCAAATATTTTGCTTCCTTACCAAAACCTTGGGACATATTAGCAATTTGACAAGTACGCATTGGTTTGGGGTCATGAAGTCAATAGGCTTCATGCTTTTGTAGATTCAGTTATTGAGGATGAAACCCCCCAAGGAAATTTTTCATGCTTTGTTGTCATCTGCTGATTTTTTCAAAATCAACTTTTTCGAAATATTCTTTCAGGAATACCATCTGGTCAAGATTGACACTCTTTGCCTCCTGGGTAATTTTTCATGCTTTTTTGTCGTCTGCTGATTTTTTTCAAAATCAACTTTTTGAAAAAAATCTTTCAGGAATACCATCAGAGTGTCAAACAGTTTGGACCCAGATCAGGGCCGACGTTCTGTCCGTCATGATCTGGATCCTAACTGATTGCAAAGGTTATAAGCAGACGACACTAGAAGGTATATTTCAACCTGAACTAAGTGGCAGCGGTAGCTGTTGTTTGTTCAGGGTTAGTTTAGCCAACTAACCCTGAAACAAACAACAGCTACAGTTATTAGTTCTTTGGTTGGGTTTGTGAATACATGGGTGAAAGTTCAAAATTTCCAAAATCCTGAACTTTAGAAATTCAAATTTTTTAACCTGCAAGATGCCTACAAAAATGAATAATTTCATGTTTAAATGGTAAATTGCGTTTAGATAATCTAAAAATTAACCAGAGAAGCTACTAGAATCTCCCTAATTCAGCATTTTGAGGCCGACTTTCTATGGAAAGTCAGCCTCAAAATCCTGAATTCAGGATTAATCTTGAAAACTTTCACCCATGTGAATATGTTCAGTGCAAATAAGATGATTCAATATCATCACTGTCATTGCCACTGTCTATGTAACTATTTTAGGATTAAACAACAAAATACAAAGAAACAAAAATAACTTTTAATTAGCATCATGATTTTATTTTCAGGATATCTACTTGAATGCCTGTCACAGTTTGACCCAAGTGAAAATACACGTAGGTCTGAGAATATGAAACACAGAGAAAGCTGGGCAATGTATTTTGTGTGTCATCATCATCATCATCATCATCATCATCATCATCATCATCATAGCTTGTTCCAGGTAAATCTAGAATCTTAGATATTCCTGGAATAATTTATGATGATTTGTTTGTTTAATTTGATTCTTTACGTCCCATCAACAATCTTTCAGTTAAACAGGGATGGGTCTTCCTGGGTTGAACCAGTACTAAGCCAGGATAAATGTGTCTTGCTCAAGGACCACAACGCAGGGACACCAGTGAGGCTCGAACCCGGGGGCCCTCTGTCTCGAGTCAAGCACTCTTCCCCTGAGCCACTGCGCTCCCTAATTTATGATGAAAGATTATTCAGGAAGCTAGGCTATAATGTTAACCATTGATATCTACATTTAAGAAATGAATTCATTTTTTGGAATATTCATGGAATCATGAATACTTCGGGTCTCTTGCAAAGTCAGTGGGCTTCACATTAACTTTGCGAGAGACCCGAAGTATTCATGATTCCATGAATAGATCAAAAATTGAATTCATTGCTTATATTTACATTTTATTATGAATATCTAAATATTACAATTATTTTTAATTTAGAAATTAAAACACTTTTGTATTTAAAATATAATCGTATTACCGGTTTTGTTGGAGTGTAGAACTGAAAAGCGGAACAGCCAGCTTTAGCACGGACAGCTAATGGAGCAAACAAGAAGCTTGTTTTGCACGTGCGACTCGGGTGTGGCTCACTGTAAATCACAACACCTGTGTCACATCTGGCGAATGAGTTTGATGTTTGATGCATAAGGCATGGGCAAGTGTGCTTGGCAGCTGTCAATCAAATTTGTGTAATTCATGAGGCTATGAACGGTTGCAAAAATCTGAAGATTCATTAAAGGATTGCTTCGAAAGTGTAAAATATATGTTTATATCCTGCTTAACAAGGATGGTTTAGTTTTGTGAGTCACCTGGTGTTTTCAATGTTACAGACAGCAATATTGAAGCAGATGCACTAAAATGCAAGCCTTCATTAAACCATGCAATCTGCCACAAACCTGATCAAAATCGTACGTAAAATAAGAAAGTTATAGCAATCCAAAAATCAAGAATCTGACTTCTAATAAGTCATAGGAGGCTGTCATTTCGAATATTGGGGCCCCCCAGGGGTTTTGGGGATCTGGGGAGAATGGCTATTTATTTTCAGGGATCTAGGGAGCACTGGTAATTATTTTAGGGGATCTGGGGAGCAAGCTCATAGTATTGGGATCTAGGGAGCCCTGCCAAAAAGCAAAATAAATAACGGAAAAGCCTCCATTTGTTTGATTTTTAAAATTTCTTCTGCTTCTGGTTGGCTAGACCCCCCTTGTAAATTATAAATGTACTTATCTTTTTTATAACATGTACATCTAAATTGACCTAAGGGGAAAATATGGTAATTAACTTTTGTTGTTGTTCATTTATTAACCTTAAAATTGTTGATTTTTAGCTGGGTAATAGCATACTTTAGAACGCCCAAATTGCACCAGATCGCACCATTTTTATCAAAAATTTCCATGGGGGAGCATGCCCCCGGACCCCCCTATCACGAGTCTGGCTGCGTACTGTTACAGTACTACCTATGCACCTGCTATGTTATCCTCTTTTTAGATGGTAAGCGCATTTTTATAAGAAAAATTAAGAATGCTGATCAAATATATACTTATTTGATGAAACTGAAGCTAAACAAGTGTATAGGGGCTAATAGCAATTGTAGAAAATTTTATTACAAAAAAAAATACTTTCACTTTGTCAATAAAAAAAAATCTAGTTTAAGCTGTTGGAAAAAAATCAGCCCCTGCCAATACCCCCCCCCCCCCAACCAGAAAAAAAATGGTCTGTCTCTAATTAAAAAATTCAAATCTAGAGAGCATTCTGCCATGCCCACTCTACCAGGTACAGCAACAGCATTTTAAGGAATGGCCTTTGATACTTTGAGCCATACACCATGCATTTCATTGAAATAATTATATGTCATGTAATCTAAGACTAAGCCCTGTCTTTACATGTATAAGGCAAAATATTAAGTTATCATTAAGTCATGCGCTTTTGTATAGCTTCATAGTTTTTAAGTATGTGATTTTAATCCTACGAAAAGATAAATACATTTTAGGGAGAAATGACTTATATTTTTGGGGATCTGGGGAGAAGCTGGTCTTTTTTTAGGGATTTGGGGAGCAAAGGCAAAATACTTTTAGGGAGCCGAGGCAATTATTTTCAGGGATCTGGGGAGATCAATGCATTATTTTCAGGGATCAAGGGAGCACAGACCCCCCCTGGGGGGCCTCAATATTTAATTAACTTCCTGTAAGTTTTGAAAGACCAATTTCGTTGCAAACTGTAAAGAATTTTTTTAGAATCATCTATTTAATAAAAATGCAAATATAGTTAAAAATGATTAGCAGGAAACTAGTTATTTGTTTATGCATAACTAAGGGCTGTGTGACGTCACACAGCCTAAAAATGGCTGCTCTCCATAGGTTTCAATTCTCTACTATACAAGCATATGTAACTTACTTATTTTTCATTCGATTTTGATCGGGTTTGCAATAGATTGCATCGTTTGATTGTGGCTTACATTTCATATTCATTTGCATTCAATTTTCTGTCTTCTTTCAATATATCAGTCATAATTCGGAAATTGACAACAAAAAAATGCTAATTATAACACTACTTATTTCCCACATTATGGCTGTGATACATGCTATCACAGAATGCAATAAATTTACAAGTATTTTACAATTGTACAGAACAATAAATACTCTAAAACTTCAAATGCTGAATACTTGACAAAATGGCCTATGCACACACAGACAGATCTAGGGTTGCTATCGGGACAAGCATTTTGAGAGAGGAAATATTTGTTAATAGTAGTATGAGAAAACATTCAAAATTTTAGAACATTTACCATTAAATGATATTTACAATAAGATACCTTGAGACACAAGTAATATATAGTCAGGGTTCATACAGGCAAGCTTGAGTAAAATTCAAGGACATTTCAAGGACTTCTAAAAGACTCTCCTATAGTTTTCAAGGACTATAAGTTTATGAAAAATACTGATTTAAGCGTTAAAATTCTACTTAAGAACTGCTAAACTGAGATAATGGAGAAATTAGTACCAGAAAATTAGTGTAAAATTGTTGTGCCTTTATTTGATGATGGCACAACAATTTTATACTGATTTAGATCTCTATCAACGGTGTTGTCCTACAGAAAATAGTAGAATTCAAGGACTTTTTCAAGGCCTTTGAGTGATTTTCCAGTACTTTTCAAGGCAGATTTAATTTCAAGAACTTTTCAAGCAAGCCCTCCAAATTCAAGTACTTTTCAAGCCTGTGTGAACCCTGATAGTACACAATTATATTGGGACACAGTACATTTCTGTATGTCCCCTTCCGAAGTAATAATTTTAGACAGATTCCATCATCCCGATAATTGATAGCCATGTCATTAGGTTTTAGACTGTTTCGGCTCTTAACTCCTACATGTCGTCTGCTGATAACTTTTGCAAACAGTTTGGACCCAGAAAATGTTGGCCCTGATCTGGATCCAACTGTTGGACACTCTGATTTCCTGAATTGAACCAGTACTATGCAGAAGAAAAAGTTTTTGCTCAAGGACACATTGCAGTGCCCCTGATCAGTCTCAAACCAGCGACCCTTTGGTCTCAAAGCATGCTACCACTTAACCACTGCGCTCCTCATACAGCCTGATCTAGGTCCAAACTGTTTTCAAAGGTTATCAACATGCAAAAAGTAAACATGCAGACCAAGTTTTTATCAAGGGCCTTTGTCTATTTGTATGCAAGAGCAAAATTGCATGGTTATATGGACCTTGTCGCTAAAAAACCTGTATTCGAAGTTTCTGACAAAGCGAGACTAAAACCAGTCCCCTCAGCTACAGAGACTAGCTAGAAAATTGGAATTTTGCTTGTAGCAAGTCTAGATATGATACTTTCCAATAAGTGAATAACAATGGCGCTGATCAGACTGCGCGGATGCGCAGGCTGGTCTGCGCCTTTGTCATACGCACATCCCGGAGACAGGGTTTCTCGCATCGAGGCCCATACTAAGGCTCATATGAGCCATCTCTGGTCACCAATGAGTATTTAATCCTCATGAGCTGACTCAAATAGTCTTTCTATGTGTAAACACTCTGCAACTTCGGCAGCCATTTTATTCTGTTTTATTCACATCAGAGCAGAGATTCAGTATAGCCTTCAATCTGAAATAAAAGAAATTCTGCTATAATTACAACTGTCATGACATTTTTTTGAGATCTGTTAATCTGATTGGTCAAGAATAGGGTTGCCACGTTTACATGTGTAAACCGCTCTGTTTCGTGTTTCTGCAATAAACGTTTACAAAATTGACCTACCGTTTACACAAACTTAAGCATGTGACAAGCGTCATGGTTTATTAATAGCATTTCCTAATGAAAAAATATTCTCTTAAACTGCATTTCACTGAGGTATGAAATGTCGTTTAAATTACATCTAATTTTAGCATGAAAACCTTTGGTTTTCATGTAAATTAGATGTTATTTTCCCGACATTTCGTACCTCAGTGAAATTCAGAAAAATAACTTTCAATTCTTAAATATAATGTTTCTGCCTTTAATACTTGTCACCTGTTTACTGCTTCATCAAATCTTCATGGGTGAAAGTTCAAAATTTACAAAGTTCTGAACATTTAAAACTTGCAGTATGCCTTCAAAATATAAATAATTACCATTTTAAATGGTCAATTGTCTTTAGAAAAGAAATCAGAAGCTATTATAGTCGTACGAATTAAGGATTTTGAGGCTGACTTTCTATGGAAAGTCAGCCTCAAAATCCTGCTTTCTAGGGAAAGTCAGCCTCAAAATCCTGAATTCAGGTATAATCCTGAAAACTTTCACCCATGAATCTTTCAGGAATACCATCAGAGAGCCATACAGTTTGCATCCAGATCAGGCCGGGCATTTTGTCGGGCCTGTTCTGGGTCTAAACTGATGAAAGCTAGGTTATTAGTAGAAGTCACCCGTAGGTAAAGAAAGAGTACACATGTCCAAATGTTAAAGTACATAGTCACCTCCATAACAGCATCCAGGTAAAACCTGGTAATTCAAGGACAGGTAATTAATATCTACTAATTGATATATCCTGTAATTAATATCCACTAATTGATATCCTGTAATCCTAGAAATGATGCAGACCAGTAGGTGTTTTACTGTCATTATAACTCTAGTAAATAGCAGGTCTATATGACCAAACACAGGAAAAGGCTCAATAAAGCATAGATCCAGAGAGTTTTGTCAGAGGGGGTCCAACTTTGCAACATTTAATTTTTTAATGAGAGGATCCAAATAACACTATAACCCGGCCATCATCGGCCCGCCAGAGAAACGCCATTAAAAAGCTAGTTGCTTGAATATTCTATGACTGTTAAGCTACTGACAGAACAGCATTTGGAGTTTCTAAGCTTAAAAGGAGGCTGCACAGGCTCGTCTGAGTATATTCATATCAAAAAGCCACCATGTTGGAAATCTCATGTCGCAGCTCATATATATATGGAAGAAACTGACGGAGAGAGACTGCCGTGAGTGGAAGCTCACCACAGTTGACCCTCAAGAAAGGAGCACCTGGAGATCAGGTGTGAGATCTGCTATGCATGCAGCTAGCCAGTTACCTGGAAAGGGGCCCACTGGTGTGGATGATCCCCCTGCACCTGCACGTTAATCAAAAATCCGATTATGATATGATATATATATATATATATATATATATATATATATATATATATATGTGTGTGTGTGCTGTGAAACATGGTTGGATCCAGAGGAGGGGGGTCTGGAAAATCACACAAGTTATATGGGTTTCTATAGGGAATAAGCCACTGGACCCACCCTGGAAAATGTTGGGCCCCCCTGGAAAATGTTGGACCCCCCATTGGAAAATGATAGTTTTCTTTGAAAGTAACCATTTGACTTCTGTAAAATAAGTTGAGGACTAAAAAAGAAAAAGAAACAAGAATGTCAGACCTTTTTATTTATGTCAGATGAACCTGGATCCCCCCCCCCACCCCTGATGAAAATTCCTGGATCTGTGCATGTGAAAGTTATCACTCTGGTTTCTCTTCAACCCACGAATCGTTTGCCTTTTACCTTGAAGAGGAACATTTAATGTCTATATAATTGGTAAGGCATGGCCCCCTAGCTAATTCTAGGATGGGTTAGTTAACCTTTACATCAAACCCAGCACATCTTCAGACTAAAAAAATGAGGTTCAAAATAGTAGAAGTGCATTTTTTTTATTTGTCTTAGAAAATGTCAGACAGTCATGCAGTGCACCATGATGCAATGTTCATGATTAAAAAATCCAGAATGACACAACACAAAAAATAAAAACGCAGGCTACCAGACAAATCTCCCCTCACATAAAAATCAAATGGTTTCTCTTTAACCCGGCCAGGATAAAAGGGGCATCAAGATTTCCATTTCTTTCATTGGATGTGTCTCAAATACTGTCCTGCCAGCCAAGAGTGACAATGACGTCATGTTTTTTTATCAAGTTATCAGGGACTTAGAATCGATAGATTACTTGTGTATTAATCCTATCCTCAGGATAGGATTAATACACAAGTAATGTATTGATTCGCAATTAGCTCAAGTTGAGTGTGAAAGTTTATTGTTTACTTAGCAACTGTAAACAAAATATTAGGTCACTGTCACTCTTGGTTTGCACGACAGTAGACATTTCCATTGCTGACCACAGTGGAGAAGTTACAAATCACAACTTTTGGCTGAAAATGGCATCTTACAAATCCAGAGCAAAAAGTCAAAAATAGCATTCTCAACAGGATTACTGGAAATTAACTCTCTAGATAATTTTTCATGCTTCTGTTGTCGGCTGCTATTTTTTCTCAAAAATCAACTTTTTCAAAAAAAAATTCAGGAATGCCATCAGAGTGTCAAACAGTTTGGATCTAGATCAGGCCCTACATTTTGTCGGCCCTGACCTGGGTCTAAACTGTTTTCAAAGGTTATCAGCAGATGACACTAGTATGTATAGAGTTGAAAAAATCTCTCCTGATGCAATATTCACAATCAGCTATCTCCTGCATGTTAACAATTGTATAACGTTTTGCGTCATGAATTTTTTTTTGTCGTCTGCTGATTATTTTTTTTCAAAATTAAAATAAAACTAGAGGACCTGAAGGTCCTGAGGCGCTCACCTGATCTCCTTAATACTGTTAAAATAGGTCAAGGTCAACTACAGCTTATAATGGAACAAATTTTGTTTTACCATATATGTTGTTGTTGTTGTGTTTGTGTTTAACGTCCCACCAACAGCTAAGGTCATATGGAGACGGGGCCACGGCTTAAAGTCTCATCCGACAGACTGGTGAAGCCGGGAATCGAACCTGCCACCCCTGGTTTACAAGGCAAGCGGTTTATCTACTACACCACAGCGGCTCCTTTACCATATATGGGGGTTGCAGACATTTTGGTCAAGTGACTTAAACAATCTAATGAACAATCCATCAAACAACCCAGTGATTTCTGAAAAACAGATGTTTAGATAGGTGTGTGGCAGTCCAAATCAGTGGCCTTGGATAAAAGGTCACAGGTCAGCTTGGCTTTTGGTACTTAATACAAGATTTTTCCCAAATAAATGCATTAGGAATCAAATTTGACCTTGCCATAAAGTAGGTCAAGGTCAACCTAGATAAATCATTTGTGCAAATCTGGTAGGGCCCACATCCCCAATGCTACATACCAAGTCCGAAGGCCATTGGCCTTTTAGTTCCAAAGAATAAGATATTTAAAGGGTTTTTACCATATATGGGCGTGGTGGCCATCTTGGTCATGTGACCAGTACACTTGGTATAAATTTTGGCTAACCTATCATAAGGAGTCTTCATATAAAATTTGAGTTCAAATGGCCTGGTGGTTTCTGAGGAAACTATGTTTTGATGTGTTGATGGGACTCCAATATGAGCGAACTTGGCTGGAAAGTTAAAGGTCAACCTTGACCTTTGAACCTTATTTATAGCCATTGTCTCACTTGGTTCAACATATCAAGTGAGAACAAGACAAATTCGACGAATTTATATCCCCCGACAAAGGGTTATTTGAGAGAAACATGTAAATCGCAAAACATAAATCCCATTCGTCTAACCCTTAGGTCACCTTCGGTATCATTCAGATCATAACAAACGCCTGTCAAGTATGTTTTAGTGCTTAGTTTAATAAAAGAGAATATACTTGCATCTACATTATTTCAATATCGGACCTTTCAACCCAGCCCCAGAGGTCAAGGTTGTGTGTAAATTCAAAGTGTTACCTTGCATGTAGGTCTACACTTCCTCCACTTTAATTTGATATGCAACATGACCACTTTTAGAAAAGAAAAAAATATATGACCTTTTGACCTCACCCCAGGGGTCGTTTGTGTGTGTAATGACAGCATATTTGCTTTCATTGTGCTCTGTGCTCAACTCCCTTTAATTTGATATGCAACATGACTACTTTCACAAAAATATATGGTTTGACCTTTTGACCCCACCCCCTGGGTCGAGGGTGAATCTATGGGCAAAATATTTGCTACCATGTTGCTGCAAAAGTTGTCAGCTTTAATTTGATATGCAACATGACCATATTCTGAAAAAGTTTAATTTCGGCCTCGGCCCCACCCCCCTTAGTCCACCCAAGGGGCTCGGACCCAGGCCTTCAAACTGAAATCCCGTTTGATATGTTTCATATCTATTGCTGCTCTGCCTACATGCAAATTTTCAGCAAAAATATTGACAATTGCCTTGGTTATTGCAAAATTTAAATATTTGACCTTTGACCCCTTAGGTGGGGTCAAAGGGGGTGGGGTAAACCTTTGACTCTGCCATGCTTATCTACAGGCACTGGGTAATCATGGTGTATAGTGAGAAGTTGTTAAATACAAGTATTAGCTTTTCAAAAAAGCTGGCGGTCGTTAAGCCCTATCATTGTATGTATTCTTGCCCACTGCATGCTTCCATTTTGAACTTCTAGAGCTTGTACATGTAGATTTATTCTAAGCTCTGATTGTTAATATCTGAACTGTGATTTGAAAGCACCTGGCTTATGCATGGTATGTTATGGCAATGTATCTAGCATGCGACACATTTATGGAAAATCATATCACAACACTAGACAGCACATTTTTCTTAAAATTTATGCCAGAAAATCAAGATCACAGTGGTCGCTTAACTGTATATGTACAGACTCCGTGACCCCAAGATGTGTTCTCAAACCAAATTTGGGATTCCTAGGATTAATGCTCGCGACACGATTTTTCTAGATCTGATGGCAGTGGTAAAGGTGTGTGACACTCCATGACCCTAAATTCATTAAGACAAGAATTTTGGCATTCCTACCTAAAATAATATAGGAGATATACTCCAGATATGATATGAACACTTGAACACTTAGGACACTAAGGACAGGTAAATTGATTACTATATGCCTCCCTTTGGGGGCATAAAACCTGCTTGTCATGACCGTCATAAGAAAGTGCCTCAATTCATAGTAATTCTATGTGATCAGATGTGGATCACAATCATATAAGTACGTTTGCTGATGTGAAGTTCGCTCGCACGCTTTGCCAAGCAAGGACGTTTTGACTTTGGGACGTTTCACTTTCGCCAGCTTTTTAAAAAGCTAATACTTATTGCGTTTATATAAGTGACGCCTTCTTTGTGAAAATTAAATTCGTAAACGAGCTTACCTCGTGCTATAGGTAGCCCTACAGATTTCACGGACAGTTTACTTCGCGCTGAAGGTCAACCCACAATATTTGGTACCCCACTCGTTGTTCGGCAGAGAATAAAATATAGCCTGAACACGGCATAAAGGTTTGGTAAAAACCTGAATTTGATGTGTGTTTTGATTGAAGTTTATATAAGCGGCCGGCCATGGCCGACCGCAATAATAGCTTTGATCTAATGTAAAGATTATCACACAAAAAAGCTAATATAGGTTTTGCATTATAATTGCCTATACTAAAACATGGGCAAAAACTCAAGTGTTAAGGGGTCCATTTTGACATAACTTATAGGATATCGAGAGTCCATGGTACTTATCATTTGTACCAATAATGAATTAAATCTGACAAATAGGTACTGAGATATGGTTCCGGACGGACGGATGGTCGGACGGAAGGACGAACGACGCCAAAACTATATCCCTCCGACTTTGTCGGGGGATAATAATTTCTTTGGCCTCAACAGTTTTTAAAAAATGAATTTTTCAAAACAAAATCCCATTTAAATGCACTAGGAAGCAATTCTGACCTTGACGTTAAGTAGGTCAAGGTCAATTAAGGTTCATCATTTGAACAAACTTGGTAGGCCCCACATCCCAAATGCTACATACCAAGTCCCTAGGTCATTGGCCTTCTGGTTCTGGAGTAGAAGATTTTTAAATGGTTTTTACCATATATGGGCATGGCAGCCATCTTGGTCATGTGACCAAAATATTTTGCATAAATTTTGGCCTACTTATTATAAGGGGTCTTCACATGAAATTTGAGTTCAATTTGGCCAATGGTTTGTGAGAAAAGTATGTTTTAATATATTGATGGGACTCCAATATGAGCGACCTAAGCTGAAAGGTCAAAGGTCAAGCTTGACCTTTTGAACTTATTTATAGCCATTGTCTCATATCAAGTGAGAATAATGACTAAAGCTTCCACAGTTTTAAAAAAAAATCAACTATTCAGCAATTTTCCCATTTAAATGCATTAGGAAGCAAATTTGACCTTGACGTTAAGTAGGTCAAGGTCAACCTAGGATCATCATTTGAACAAACTTGGTAGGCCCCACAACCCCAATGCTACATACCAAGTCCCAAGGTCATGGGCCTTCTGATTCTGGAGAAGATTTTTTAAGGGTTTTTACCATATATGGGCGTGGCGGCCATCTTTGTCATGTGACCAAGACCATTTGAACAAACTTTCTTCCCCCATCCTAAGGAGTCTCCATATGAAATATGAGTTCAATTGGCCCAGTAGTTTCAGAGGAGAAGATGTTTGAAAATGTTGACGGACGACGGAGTCACTGGTATACTATTAGCTCACCAATGAGCCTTCAGCTCAGGTGAGCTAAAAAAATTCTTTGGGGTATAAAAATGACTATCAGAGTGTTAAAATAGTTTGGAATCAGTTCAGATCAGGCCTGATCTGAGTCGAAACTGTTTGCAAAAATTATCAGCAGACGGCACTAGCAGAAAAAAGAGTTATGTCCCTTCAATATAAATCAATATCTTTGCATGCAAAAAAAATCTTTCAGTCTGCACAGGTCTGAAGTTTAAGTCTGAACTATTAAGGCAGAGGTGGGTTAGCAATGATAACAGGGCCCATGCAGTTCATAATTTGTATCCAAGGTCCGGATATCAATGTAAATGGAAAATAGTATTGATCCTGATCCGCTGGCTGCCTCCAAAAAACAAAATTCATCTCTTATTATTTAATTTATGTTAACTTAAAGCTGCATAGTCTGTTACTTTTGATCTTTTAATTTTAGAACTAATGCTCCTATATTTCAAGAACACAGTGAAAAACTAAAATTCAATTATACATTTTACTAATTTCGTAAATCTTAACAAATTATCAGTATCAAAACAGCCGCATTTATGTTAAAATTAACTGTCTATAATTATTGGAGGGACGCAAATAATTACCAACAAGAGAAAAACACACCTGTTTTATAAGATAATTCACTTTTCCGTGCAGTTTTCAACAATAGTGAACAGATTTATTGTGAAAACATAACTTAATTCTACTTTTACAAATGATTTAAAAAGAAAAGAAAATTTTTCGAAAAATGTTCATAGTTGCAGACTTAGTCTCTTTAAGGATACATGCATATAACAATTCTTTCATATTTATTAACAGGTTTGTTGGCTTGTATGACGGGAAACATCCAAAATCCTAACAGCCAATTAATGCAAACTAGGTTTGACTTGCAGTCAATCACAGCTAATATTGTCACTACTAGCCAATCAATGCTGTATGAAGCATATTTCACATGGGCGGATCCAGAAATTTTTGTCAGAGGGGTATCCAACTTTGATGTTTTTTTGTTTTTTATTAGTTGATGAGGGGTGGGAGGATCCAAATACCACTATAAGTGGGCCATCATCAGCCTGCCAGTGAAACCCCATTAAAATGGCGTTTCGCTGGCGTGCCGATGATGGCCCAACATTGAATGCTGGCATGGTAGCCTTGTGCTTTTTCAGGGGATCCGGACCAGTATTGCTATGAAACCCTATATTTTTGTGATTTTTCAGGGGGGGGTGGGGGTTCGGACCCCTGCTCCCCCCTCTGGATCCACCCATGTTTCTTGTGCAAGTGAGCAGCTGTCAGTTAAATTTCTGCTGTTCATGAGGTTTTGAATGGTTGAGAAAATCATTCTGTTAAAGGATTGCTTTGAAAATGTAAATATAATGACTTTTACCCTTTATTTTGTTGTTGTTTTGTGTTATTGCTGTGACTGAATGATAGCACACTACTGTCCCGCCAGCCAAGAGTGACAGTGACATCATGTTATGTTTACAAAGTTATCAGGGACTTATAACTGATAGATCACTCGTGTATTAATCCTATCAGAAGGATAGGATTAATACACAAGTGATCTATCCATTCACATCAGCTCAAGTGGAGTGAACAAGTTAATATTTAACTTAATAATTGTACAAAAGGTATTTTGTCACTGTCACTTGGTTGGCACTATTAAAAGTAGTATAATCGATTATCTACTTTTATTGCACAAAAATTCAATACTTCTATCTGCATGTGCCACTTAAAAGTGCATTTTACAATAAATTTTAAAACACCCTGACACATGTACTCCTATTAGTGGAAGCCAAGCCCATTCATAAAATTGTCTTTCATTAATAATAAAGGAAAATGTCAAAGCTTATTGAAAAAATTCTAGAGCAGTGGGTTAAAAATTGCTACAGACAGCACTTTTTTTATTTCTTCTTTTAAATACCAAATAAAGCAGAATACACTAAACAAAAATAAAAACCACTACATCATGTTGCATATAAATGTAGATAGACAAAAAATTTGAGCGAAAAATTGTGATTATTTTCTTATCCATCTGTTTCAACTTTGTTTTGGACCGAGACTGTCGAAAAATAAGAGAATAATTTTTACATCCTTTTATCCAGAGGTCTGATGTACTGTAAATTCGGAAATTTTTGCGAGGGTTTTATTTTCGCAAAGTTTCGCGAAAATAAAACCATCGCGAAATGGCTTAATTACCCAGTCGTTAGCTGTATACGTAAACCATGTCCTATTCATGAATTCTTAATGATGCAAATAGATCTTTTATGGCTATTCACGAAAATAAAATTCTCGCAAAAATTTCTGAATTTACAGTATAGACAAAAAAAGGGAGCGCAGTGGCTCAGTGGTAGAATGCTTGACTCGAGACAGAGGGGCCGCGGGTTCGAGCCTCACCGGCGTCACTGCGTTGTGTCCTTGAGCAAGAACATTTATCCTAGCTTAGTACATACTGGTTTAACCCAGGAAGACCTGTCCCTACATAACTGAAAGATAGTTAATGGGACGTAAAGAATCAAATCAAACAAAATCTACAAAATAAGATATATTAATGGGCTGTTCCTAGAAGTTTAATAGCTGTTGTCACAAGGCATTTAAACCCTATGTAATCAGGAAACCCCTAAACGAGTACTTTTGCAAACAGTGAAGACCCAGATGAAATGCAGCATAATGCTGCATTTCATCTGGGTCTTCACTGTTTGTAAAGATAAAAAAGATCTTCAGACAAAAAAAATACAATATTTTGTTGATAATTATAACCTAGATGTGTACAGGAATAATCCTGGGATGAGCCCAATCCATTTTGTGAGAAAACTATTATTGTTTTGCTAAAATAGACTTCATTTTTGGCTGGGCCCCATATATAAGCTATTCATACTTCATGTCAATAATGCTCTTATGTGGATATTAAGGATTCTTTGGCCCATCAAATTTTGCAAAGGGCCCATAAAAATTTCAAAAGGCCCATGAAAATTTGGAAATTTGCATGTTGGGCCATTGGCCCATTTTATGGGCCCATCATCATTTTGGGCCAGGCTTATCCCTGTATGTACAATGGAATGTCCCAAGTTTATTTATCAAACCAGAAGGAAGAATCCATTAGTATACAAAGGGTTAAATGTGACAGGTCCACAGGTCATCTGACCCAGTTAAGGCCTTCAGAAATCCGAAAGGTAGGCCCCAGATCCAGTCCCACTATACAAAGTGTTAGTGTTGTAAAATCATCACAGTTTAGAAATTGGATTCTGAATTAAAAGTCGATTTTTAATCAGAAATGTTATTAGGAAAGCAATGTATTGTAACATCAATGGTAGTTTGTTTGTTTGTTTGTTGCTTTACGTCCCAAGTCAACAGCTCTGGTCATGGCGGGACGGTCAGTTCACCTAACCACACTTTTTTCCTGGGCAAGCTTGAACAAGCAGTTAACCAGTACTTTGTCCACATACCTTCACTTGTAACTGACAACAATCCTTCTTGAATGATTCAGCAAAAGGGAAGAGAATGATCGTAGAAATTATATCACAATCAATCTCCACGAAAGTATGGGACTGGGCTGAAATCGAACTCGCGACCCCTGGATCTGCACTCACTATGCGGCCCGGTCACAAATGTTGTTTGATAATTTAGAAATTGGATTCTGAATTAAAAGTCAATTTTTCATCAAATTGCAAAGCTTGAAACGTTATTAGGAAGACAATGTATTGTAACATCAATGGTAGTAAAAATAGACTTCAATAATTCTGCGAAAGATATTCTTCGAAAATTGTGATAAATGAAGGAATAGATACTACATGTATTTAATATTCTCTATTTTTTTGTCAAGGGAGGCACCTTACCACTAAATTGGACATTGTTTCAAAGGATTATTCAGATTTTTTAGTTTTTAATGCACAGCTAGTATTACAGTTTCTGATAAAGCCACACAAATTTTATCTGGCTGTATTATTCGGCTATTTGGGCATTGACTAGCCACGCCCCCAACTGGTTCCTATCTCTGTTAGTTTTACAAGAGACCGGGACATTGCATACCACGTGGCAATACAGTAACCTAATAGTTGAATAATATGTCTGGGAAACATTATCTTATCTTGCTTTACATAATAGTAATTTTTTGCACAATAATTTACGTTGTAGTGCATCCTTTTCAGTAATGTTCGTGACCTAACCAAGCCTAATTTTAGACCCAAATTTGAAAAAATGCGGGCTTCAGTCATGAAATGCGATTAAAAGGTTAAGCATGACAAGTGGTGTACTCTCTGTGGGAGTCAAGCCCATTCATAAAATTTATAGTGGGAGTCCAGCCCATGCATAAAATTATCTTTCTTTTTAACTCATTGCATGCTGGGTATTTTTCATACTTTTGTTGTCGTCTGCTGACTTTTTTTCAAAATTAACTTTTCAAAAAAATCTTTCAGGCACAAATGGTCTGGATTCAGATCAGGACCGACAGAATAGGCACAGACTGTTAGGATCCAGATCAGGACTGACAGAATGTTGGTCCTGATCTGGGTCCAAACTCTTTGCAAAGGTTATCAGCAGACGACAAAAGTCACCACTAGCAAGGAGAGAGTTAGCAATAAAGAAACAGCAATGCAATTGATAAGCTACAAAATACTGCAGTAGCAAATCATGTTTTTTCTTCTCTTGGCTTTTAAATACATTTGCCCTTAGCCGCCAGACACAACATTTGTCGTCTGCTACTCTCATCTGCTTATGCGCTTAGGTAGCCTTTATTGCAAACAATATGGACCAAGTTCCCACTGCTTGCTTGGGAGCAGTCTGATCAGGGTTCATATTGTTTGCTTCCATGAAAAAATCTAGTCTGAAGTGCACTTGAATGTATGAAGCAGACATAAATAACAGACATCATTTTCAAGACAAAAAAAATAGTGGAGTGATAAGGGTTGACTGTTTGCTATAGAAACCTCTTAAATGCAGCAGCAGATGAATGACAATGAAAGAGTAAACAAAAAGCACAATATTATGCATTCCAGCCATATGAACCCAAAGAAGAGTATTAGAAGGTTTAAGTCTTTGCATGCTGGGTAATTTTTCATGTTTTCTGTCGTCTGCTGATTTTTATTCAAAATTAAGCTTTTCAAAAAATTCTTTTGGGAATAACTTCAGAATGTCAAACAGCTTGGACCCAAATCAGGTTTGACATTTTGTTGATCCTGATCTTTGGTACAAATTGTTTGCAAGGGTTATCAGCAGACGGCACTAGCAGGGAAAAAGTAAAGGCAAAGCTCTAGGCAGAGATCTGAGTATATTCTGTTACCAGGTTAGTAAAGTGCTCATACCTCAATTAGTAGTTTCAGTGATGAGCAGCACCCGCATCTTTAATAGCGTTCAAAAGTGGCCGGTCTTGTTTTACTACCCCACCCACTGTTTCATTAACTGATTTCACTATAGATTTTACAACTGGTGCAGCCTGGTCAACAACTTTCTTAGCAGTTTCTGTTACCATATCAACAATTTCTGGAAGAGAGGATGTGATGTCAGTCATGTTACTCACAAAATAGATCATAAGTTGTGACATGGGATGAAAAAAACAGGGGTGATGTGGAATGTAAGTATAGATTATCGGATAACAGACAGGAATAAGTGATCATAACATAGAGGTGATGGGATTATAAGCATAGATAGTGAGGTAGAGAGGATGTGATGTCAGTCATGTTACTCACAAAATAGATCATGATGAAAAACTGAGGTGATGGGATTATAAGCATAGATAGTGAGGTAGAGAGGATGTGATGTCAGTCATGTTACTCACAAAATAGATCATAATGAAAAACTGAGGTGATGGAAATTATAAGCATAGATAGTGAGGTAGAGAGGATGTGATGTCAGTCATGTTACTCACAAAATAGATCATAATGAAAAACTGAGGTGATGGGATAATAAGCATAGATAGTGAGGTAGAGAGGATGTGATGTCAGTCATGTTACTCACAAAATAGATCATAATGAAAAACTGAGGTGATGGGATTATAAGCATAGATAGTGGGGAAGAGAGGATGTGATGTCAGTCATGTTACTCACAAGATAGATCATAATGAAAAACGGAGGTGATGGGATTATAAGCATAGATAGTGGGGAAGAGAGGATGTGATGTCAGTCATGTTACTCACAAGATAGATCATAATGAAAAACCGAGGTGATGGGATTATAAGCATAGATAAGGGGGAAGAGAGGATGTGATGTCAGTCATGTTACTCCAAAAATAGATCATAATGAATAACCGAGGTGATGGGATTATAAGCATAGATAGTGGGGAAGAGAGGATGTGATGTCAGTCATGTTACTCACAAAGTAGATCATAATGAAAAACCGAGGTGATGGGATTATAAGCAAAGATAGTGGGGTAGAGAGGATGTGATGTCAGTCATGTTACTCACAAAGTAGATCATAATGAAAAACCGAGGTGATGGGATTATAAGCAAAGATAGTGGGGTAGAGAGGATGTGATGTCAGTCATGTTACTCACAAAATAGATCATAATGAAAATCTGAGGTGATGGGATTATAAGCATAGATAGTGGGGAAGAGAGGATGTGATGTCAGTCATGTCACACAAAATAGATCATAATGAAAAACCGAGGTGATGGGATTATAAGCATAGATAGTGGGGTAGAGAGGATGGGATGTCAATCATGTTGCTCACAAAATAGATCATAAGTGGTGATATGGGATGAAAAAACAGTGGTGGTGGGGAATGTAAGTATCAGGATTCCCTCAAAAATTCAAAAAAACAATTCCATGATTTTCCAAGATCAAAAATGTAATTTCCATGACTATTTTATGCATGGCCTCCAACCTCCCCTTTTAGCGGCATCTTCACTACACTGAGCATAAATGTGGGATGCAGCAACAGTAATGTATTTAAATAAGCATGCTTGTAGACCATGCCTGCATTTTGAAATAATTAAAACTTGAAACCCCCAGTAGCCAGAGAACTAGTTGTCAGACACACAAATTTTGTGTGTCTGACAGCTAGTTTCCTGGCTACCTGTGGTTTCATCAAATTATTTAACAAAATTCCATGATTTTTCCATGATTATTCAGGAATTTTCAAATTCCATGATTTTTCCATGCATGGAACTTTTTTTCGTAATTTTCCAGGTTTTCCATGATTTCCAGAGCTTGTGGGAATCCTGAAGTATAGATTGTGGGATGACAGACAGGAATAAGTGATCATAACATAGATCACAATTGGTAGATCACATCACAGAAATCTAATGGTGAAGTTGGATAACACACAGGGGTAATGCATCACAAATCATTGGATAAAACATAGGAGTGAAGGGTTACAACAAAGGGGTTTAGGATCACAGCATGGGTTCTAAATAGTTAAGTGTGATAAAACATAGGGATGGAGGTCACAACGTCAACTGCATTGGTACTAGAGAAGTGGGATAAACTAAAAATGTGTCAGCGTAATACAGATGCCCCTGCCTGTTGCCATTACAGTACTACTTTCATTCAAAAGACAGTTTGCTAAAATCAAAAACCAGTGGTTTTAGAGGAGAAGATGTTTGACGCCGCAGTGACTGGTATACTATTAACTCACCTATGAGCCTTTGGCTCAGGTGAGCTAATAAAAAGTTATCGCCAAAATTCAATGTGAAAAACATAAAAAATCGAGTTTAGGATGCCTATGTAAAGTTTTGTCAAAGTCCATCAATTCGTTCTGAAGATATTGAACAGAAAACAATTCTGAGATCAAGGGCCATAACTCTTTTAATAATCAGTCATGTAGGGGTAAAAATCACAACAAATTAAAAAGAAACCCAGAGTGTATTCATCATTATTTGCAAAGTAAAACATAGAAAACCTTTATAAACAAGCGAATTTGAAAATGAATTGATATCCCCCGCCGAAATTATGCAAATTGTTTTCATTGAAATTAAAGTAAGTAAGGATGCAAAGATCAGGAATCGATACAATCAAGTACCACACCTGACCCAGGATACCAATGGGAAAGTGACAAACTCACATTTAGACACCCCAAACAAGAGCCAAGAGGTCAGCCCTTTCCCAGCAGGTGACCACAAAGCACATATAAACAGACACACACAAAGACATAGCAAACACAAGACAGAACAAAAACATAAAAGATCCACAAAAGAATTACCGCCTTGGAACGGTCAGTAAAACACTTTACTGGAGGGCTTAAACCGGTTTAACGGCGCCAACCTCACCCTTAATTCAGATGTGGATCAAGACACATAGATATTTGATTTGCATGAATGACCCCTAACTTATGAATGCATCATCTCTTAAAACTAGGCAATCAAATAGCAATAACTCCTGTACATCTGAGGATATTCTAATGAATATTCATGAGCATCACCCCACCTCATGTTCATTTAAGTTTCATATAATTTGCTCTATTCCTTATTCTATTTTCAGAGCTTTTTCTTTAGACCTTTTTTTTAATATCTCCAGAAAAAACAGTAAACAAGTAAGGTAAACCAACAGTCTGTATAAAACCTTTAAATATTTTATCATTTTCCTAAAAATCTGGACAGGAAAATCACCTTTAACAGTGTCACTCTCAAAAATACACAGACAGAACCTCAAAAATATATTATTTTTTCAACGAAACAAATAATATTAAGAGTTGGCGGATAAAATATAAAAATAATTTTAGAAATTAAATTCTATTTTTTTCTTCTTAGGAGGGTTTGTAAATCAACTTATAAAAAAATTCTGGCCTTATTACTATTAAAACACTATGTATACTCTGTTTCAAATTTTCGGCCACTTGGCCTTTATCAAGAAACAAATAATGGAATTAATGTTGTGAACTACATCTCCATTGTCTTAGCCAACCAGTAAATATAAATAACCAAATTTTAATGTGATTAAATTCCCTTTGGAATTTTTATTGAGATATTCATTTATTACTATTAGTTACATGAAATTCCATGGTCTGGTTTGTAAGTAATGGCTCTGAATGAAAAAATCATTGATATTAAGGTGATAAAGGGCAATAACTCCTCTACAACTGATGACACCCTGATAAAACTTTATGTGCATAACCACACTATGGTCATATATATTCAGTATAAGTTTCATGAAATTCCATCCATTAGTTACTAAGTTATGGTAAAGGATGGAAAAAATCATTGAAATTTAGGCAACTCCTCTATAACTGATGACACCGTGGTAAAACTTCATGTGCATAACCACACTATGGTCTTATGTTTCATGAAATTCCATCCTTTAGTTACTAAGTTATGGTTGAGGACGAAAAAATCATTGTAATTTAAGCAATCAAAGGGCAATAACTCCTCTATAACTGATGAAACCCTGGTTAAAACTTCACATGCATAGCCACATCATGGTCTCATATGTTCAGTATAAGTTTCATGAAATTCCATCCATAAGTTACCAAGCTATGGCTGAGGACAGAAAGACAGGCGGACGGAAATTTAGGCAATCAAAGCAAAATAACTCCTGTATAAATGGTGACATGATGAAACTTTGCTTGTATCATGGCACCTAGGTAATATATATTCTGATAAGTTTGATGAAATTCCATCTGTTGGTTACGTAGTTATGGCTGAGGACAGAGTCAGACGGACAACGCCAAACCCGTATCCCTTCGAAATATGGTAAAATTGCATATCAAATTGAAGGGAAAGGTGCAATTGCAGCAACATGGTAGCAAATATTTTACGTGCAGACACACCATCGACCCCGGGGTTGGGGTCAAAACGTGAGGACAGAGTCGGACGGATAACGCCAAACCTGTATCCCTCCGCCTTCTGCGTGGGATAACAAAGGTACTTGTAATAAAAGTGGAAAAGAACACATGTGTAGGGCATTAAAACATAGAACATCTTTATATTGATAAAGTTTTCACAGGTGTAAAGCAATTCAGAATAAACCATTACTTGTATGAAAGTGGAAAACAGCACACCGATAAAGCAAAACAGCATATAACTTTTTTATTTATAAAGTTATCACATGTGTAAAGCAATTTAGCAAACATTGTTATATACCTTATGAGTGTTAACTATAGAAACTTGACGTGTTTCAATTGCTGACAGTTGTACTTTTCATCTAAATTTAACGTGTCGCAATGCGACAAATCACTGTCCGCGGGCTTCATTCCCATTAATACATGGCAACAGAGGGCTGCAACGCCATTACAGCCCGCTCAAGGACATCGTCTGCAAGTTAAGATATATCGTCGCTAATGTTTTAAGGAGAAATGACCAAACTATTTCAATTAGCATAAAATACGCTCCCTTATCATATCGAACAGGCGGCAATCGAAAACGCTCTAAACAATCGATGAACGCGGACCACAGATCGCTGGAAACAGTGTTTTCGATTGCCATTTGCGCCAGTCGGGCAACAAACGGCAGTCGAAAGCTCTGTTTCTATCGATCCTGGATCCACGTTCGTCAATAGTATAAACGTTTTCGATTGCCGCTATCTGAAGTGTTTATTTAATATAGGCCTACTGAATACGTAGCAAAAACAATCCGAAACAAGGGCTACTAGGAATAATTTACTGTCGGGCGACAAACGGCAATCAAAAACTCTGTTTCTAACGATCTTAGATCTACGTTCGTCGATGGTATTATCGTTTTCGATTGCCGCCTATGTGAAGTGTTTATTGAATATAGGCCTACTGAATACATCCCCATTTGAAGCAATACTAGGAATAATTTACATTTTTCATGTTCCTGTTGAAAAAAAAAGGTTTCCATACCGGATATGCTGCAATCAAAAACTCATGATGAACAATTGATGAACGCGGGTCAGAAATCGCTACAACCTGTGTTTTCGATTGCCAGTTGTCTCCAGTTGGGCGACTAATGGCAATAAAAAATCTGTTTTTTACAATTTTAGTGTGCGTTTTTCGATAATATTGACGTTTTCGATTGTCGCCTATCCGGTGTTATATCATTGTACGTTTCATGATGTTACAGTGGACATTTTTGCATACAATTGAATAAAATTATTTGGACCGCTTGTGCTTGAAAGGAAGGTATATAACAATGACGATATAACATTATTTTCCGTATATTAACGTTTGCAAGCCCTCGTGTGATAATGTGTTGCAGCCCTCACCGCTTCGCGGTTCGGGCTGCAACATAGTATCACACTCGGGCTTGGCAAATGTTAATATACGGAAAAGAATGTTTTATCCTCTTATTATAACTTGCATCAAAAGTGGAAAAGATCACATGGGTAGAGCAGTAAAATATAGACTATCCTTATTAGTAAATAATGTACAAGAATGTAATTTATACAAAAAAAATAAAAACACAATCAAAGGGCCATAACTCAGAAACATGAAGATTTCCCAAATGGTTACTGAGTTATGGGGCATACAAGACTTTTTCGAAAAAAAAAATGGAAAAAATAATCAAAGGGGTATAACTTGGAAATTAAATATGGGGAGACAATCATTCTTGCAGGTGACACATCATCTTTAGCTAATTCACATTGCTATAAAATTTCTTGAAGATATCCCAAACAGTTACCGAGTTATGGGGTGTACAAGAATGACAATTAAACAAAATAAGCATGAAAAACCCCAATCAAATAACTCTGAAACAGGAAAACAGAAGGTAACCATAATTATATGCAACACGTCGTCTAGACCTGATACACATTCCTATAAAGTTTCATGAAGATGTATATAATGGCTACTGAGTTATGGCGCGTACAAGTTATTTTTTTACGAGTTTCAAAGGGGCATAACTCAGAAACTTAGAAAGCAGGAACAATCTTTCTTGTGTGGCACACTTTTTCTTGGCCTAATATACATTTCCATAAAATATCATGAAGATTGTTTGCGGACGAACAGTGCCATGCCATTATACGACAGTTTTTTTCAAAATAAGGGTATAAATATAGCAAGAAGTGAGCAAAACTCACATAACCCCGGCAGTAGTCATCAGAGGTTGTAACACTTTCAGAGAAAAGACAAAACAGTTAAAGATTTCATAATCCAAAATCAAGTAGTTTCTGAGAAAACTTTGATGAAAAATGTCCAAATGTGTAATATATGAGTGACAGAAGGAAAAATTGAAAATTTGAAAAAAGAAAGCAAAATGAGGATTAGCATCTTACTTTTCATTTACACATTACACTTTGCCTACCTGAAGGTGTATACAAAATTTCATAATCCTGAATCAAGTAGTTGCTGAGAAAACTCTGACAAATAAATATCCATATGTGTTATATAGGAGTGACAGAAGGAAAAATTGAAAAAGAAGGCAAAATGAGCTTTAGCATCTTTTTTTTCACTTACACAATACACTTAGAAGGTGTTCACAAAACTTGAGAAAACTTTGGCACCAATAGGAGCTGAGAATTCAGCGACAGAAATTTTCATTGGAGAAAAAGAAAAATGAACAAATAAAGGGACTGATATGCAATATGTGGCTGTTTTTTGTTACACAATACAACTCATCACTATCAAGTTTTGTACCAAATTTCAGAATCCTAACGCAAGTAGTTGCTGAGAAATCTTTGACAGTAAAAAATGTCCATATGCATTTTATAGGAGTGACAGAAGGAAAAAATGAATTGAAAAAAAAGGTAAAATGAGGATTAGCATCTTAATTTTCATTTACACAATACACTTTGCCTACCTGAAGGTCTACACAGAATTTGAAAACACTGGCTCCAATAGGAGCTTAGAAATCTGCGACAGAAATTTTCATTGGAGAGAAAGAAAAATGAACAAACAAAGGGACTGATAAGCAATATGTGGCTGTTATTTTGTTACACAATACATCTCATCACTATCAAGCTTTGTACCAATTTCAGAATCCTAAGTCAAGTAGTTGCTGAGAAATCTTTGACAGAAAAAAAGTTTACAGACAGACAGACAAACATAGTTACAGAAAAGGCAAAAACTATATACCCCCTATATACTTCATACCGTGTGTATAATTACTCAGTATGCAAAGAGGTAATAATTCTTTCATAGTATCTTAAATCAAATAAAGACTCTACTAACATATTTTAGTTTATTATATTATCATTTCACAACAGTCAGATATCACTATACGCATGCACAAAATTCACCATCTTTCGACAAAAAGTCATTACTGTTTTAAATACTTTAATATTCACATTTTCATTATAGATGTCTTAGGAAACCAGCATTACAAATGTGTGCATTGCACAATGCATACATTTAACAATCAGGACTTTAGTTAAGAGTGCTTAACGAATTTTTAATTTTCTTATTTCTCAACCAAACATATGTTGTGGATACTCAAAAGAACCGTCTCAATGAGACAGTTCTTTTGAGCACCCAAAAACATACGTAAAAATTGATGGGTAAGAAAATATTAACAATTTTACGCTGAAATTTTTTGCTTATCTACACCTATGAACAATCATGTGATCTGCCTCTAGGTGGAGTAACATCATTGCAAACCAATAACTTTCTTTGTTTATAGATGTGACACTGTTTAAGTATTTTTTATGACATTTAGTATGTTGAGTTTTGCCAACTACTTCAAAAATTTTCCTTACAAAAAATTATCTGGAATACTACAGGCTAGGACATAATTTAGCACATTTGATTGGTTATATACTAGCCAAAAGTTCTAACAGGCCACCTGCATTTTATTAAATTTCTTCAAATCGTAAAATGACAAGACTACTCTTTTTGCATCTCAAAATTGACAGACATGTCATGTACCCTTGGCAATGAAGATATTGACAAAATGTTCAACAGAACATGCAGGATGCTAACTTGAATACCCCCGCTTTCAAAATTCGCATTGTGGCACATTTTGTGAGTCATGACTTTTTGAAATAACCCTTTTTCACACGCAAAACGTTTTAATTTCAACAGCCAAACACTTATTGAACACTAAAGTGCTAAAATGAACATTCCATCTGCATGGAACTCATTGCTATTGGCTAACGTGTCAAGAATTACCCCACCACCCAATGTAAATTCTTGTGAATTTTGAAATTGAGTGTAAGCGTATTCCTCAAAGCCTCCTGGATACAATTTAAAGAGTTTTGCTTAGCTGTTTTCTGTTATGGATGACTAATAGGCTGGCCTATTTGGGAATGCAAATGAAATTGATATAGTTCTTATAGCTTTTCCGAAAATCGGTAAAAACACACATGGTCGGTTAGAACTTTTGACTAGTATATAACATGTAAATACATTATTTTTTAGCATCTCAGGTGCAAGCGAAATAGTTAGCTGTCCATTATATTTTTGTTGTTCATGTGGTTTTGAACTGTTGCAAAACTCTAACGATTAATTATAGGCTTGCATTGAGAATGTTATTATCATTGGTTGAACAAGCCTCAGGCATTTTGCTAAGAGTGTGTACCAAAAAATTAATTTTCTTATTTCTCAGCAAGACGGTTCTTTTGATCACCCAAAACAAACGTTTAAACTGATGGGTAAGAAAATATTTACAATTGAATGCTCAAATGTTTTGTTTATCGAAATATATGAGCCACTTTATCAAAGGCTTTGATTAATATGTTAAAGGACCTCGAACAGTCTTTATGAAGGATTGCCCTTAAAAATGACCAGAGAAAAGTTTCAAAGAAAATGATATTTTTTCAATGAAAAAGATAGTAGGTTTAACCCTCGAATTATCCGCAAAAGCCGTTTTCTCATTGGACAAGTACCAATTGAAAAAAATATGGGTAGAAAACTCTGTTTTTGAAATTTAACATTGGAAAATAGAAAAAGTTTTACTGAAGTAATCCCCCCCAGCCGTTTTCTCATTGGACAAGTACCAATCCCCCCCCCCCCCCCCCCAGCCGTTTTCTTATTGGACAAGTACTAATTGAAAAAAAGTATGGGTAGAAAACTCTGTTTTTGCTATTTAACATGTAGAAAATAGAAAAAGTTTTACTGAATTACAGTCAAAAGTCATTGACAGCACACATCTTTAGATGAAACAATGAAATCTTCACAATCCGAATTTTATGCAAACCCAGAACTTTTGTCTCAAGTTTTATGCCACAAACATAATATTTACATGAATTTAGTTGAATACTCGATGAAACTTTGACTTTCTGTGAAATAAAATTTGGTCACAAAAAATACCCCCACCCCCCTTAACCTTAAAGTCCTGGCATAATTATGCAATATTTTCAAAATATTTTTAGTTTGCTAGGTGCACTAAGTGTAAGGGTTTGATTTAATCACAAAAATATAGTTGTCAGTTATGCATTATCCTAGCCACAGGCTGTCAAAATTTTGGCAGAATGAATAGGAAACTGTTGGAGGTCCTTCATCCAGGATGTCTGCATTCAAATTCCACTTCTAAATATTTGTAATTTCCCCAGCAAGGATCCCCGAAAACATCATTGTTTGCCACCAAAGTACAAGACACCTTTTTCTGGCATAAACTTTCAACCACTGTCTTTGATTTAATATCTACACAGCTTGTATTTCTGCGAGGAAACACCGGGTGTATACACACGTCAGTTGATGTGCGACCATAATTGGCATAAACAATATGTATGGTTGTGCCAGGACTTTCAGAACAGCTCAATGTCAGTGAACCTTTATATTCACAAAGAATCCATTTTTCTGAAATTTACAAGGAAATTTCGTAATACTCATGAATTGTTGTGGTATTTATAAAAGTGCAAAGGGCTTTTTTCAGCAATTTTGGGAAAAGGCCCCTGGCCAAAACTGGGAAAAAATGATCGACTTAACAGCAAATTGGCAGAAATAAATGACATACAACATAACAAGGGTAGCAAAATTTATCTTCAAAATCAAGTTATTTTAGATTGTATAATCCCAACCATACCACTTAAGCACAAGTGTTTAAGTATCATTCTGATATAGTTCATTGTTTCTCATAAGTAGTAGTGGTCTCTAAAACTAAAGGACCTGAAGGTCCTGAGGCGCTTACCTGATCTCTTTAATGATGTTAAAATAGGTCAAGGTTTTACGGCTTATAATAAAACATCTTTTGTTTTACCATATATGGGGGTTGCAGCCATTTTGGTCAAGTGACCAAAACAATCTAATGAATATCCCATCAAACAGCCCAGTGATTTCTGAGAAACCAATGTTTAGAGAGGTATGTGGAAGTCCAAATGAGTGGCAATGGATAAAAGGTCACAGGTCAGCTTGACATTTGGTACTTATATAAAACCATTGCCTCATAAAGTTAAACATTTCTCAAAAGTATTATGATTTCGGCTTAAACAGTTATAGAAAAATGAACATTTCAAGATTTTTTCCATATAAATGCATTAGGAATCAAATTTGACCTTGCCATAAAGTAGGTCAAGGTCAAGCTAGATTCATCATTTGTGCAAACCTAGTAAAGACCACATCCCCAATGATACATACCAAGTCCCAAGGCCATTGGCCTTTTGTCCCAGAGAATAAGATATTCAAAGGGTTTTTACCATATATGGGTGTGGTGGCCTTGACCTTCAGAACTTATTTATAGCCACTGTCTCATTAGGTTTAACATATTAAGTGAGAATAATGACTTTGGCTTCAACAGTATTCAAAAAATCAACTTTTCAAAAAATTTCCCATTTAAATGCATTAGGAAGCAAATTTGACCTTGACGTTAAGAAGTTAAGGTCAACCTAGGATCATTATTTGAACAAACTTGGTAGGCCCCACTACCCCAATGCTACATACCAAGTCCCAAGGTCACCGGCCTTGGAGAAGAAGATTTTTAAAGGGTTTTTACCATATATGGGCGTGGGGGTCATCTTGGTCATGTGACCAAAGTATTTTGCATATTTTGTGGCTAACTTATTATAAGGAGTCTTCACATGAAATATGAGTTCAATTTGACCGATGGTTTGCGAGAAAACTATGTTTTAATATACTAATGGGACACCAATATGAGTAACCTAAGCTGAAAGGTCAAAGGTCACCTTTGGACTAATTTATAGCCATTGTCTCATTAGGTTAAACATATCAAGAGAGAATGATGACTAAAGCTTCCACAGTTTTCAAAAAAATCAACTTTTCAGAAATAGAATCTAAAATTCATGCTCTTGTATTATTGAATTTATTAAACTTGTAGCGAAAAAGAGATAAAATGCTTGGCAAGCTTTGCATTTTATCTTTTTTTCCACAACTTGTTTAATAAATTCATTAAAACATGAGCACTCATGTAACATCCTCTATATTTATTTGAAACTTTATACTTTCTTCACTATTAAACTCAATTTGATCCCGTCCCTACATAACTGAAAGATTGTTGATCGGACGTAAAGAATCAAATCAAACAAAAAAACTCAATTTGATATGTAAGGTTTTTGATTAGTCTGTTATAACTTAGTCACTTAGGCTACCAACAAGAATAGAAAAAAATCATTATTAGCAAAGATTACCCTCACATGGAGACTTAAAATCTTTAGGAACACAAGAAATCTGCAGACACAATATTTTCAAATCATTTTGCTGGTATTAGTGATCAAATTAAGCTTTATTTTTCTTGTGAATCATCGGCTTGCATGAAATATGAATCCTAGTTTTTCAAAGACATTGAAGAGAGAGATCAGTACATTGTAGTCTTCTGCAGTCATTTTGATTCTGCATTCATTTTAATTGGATCATGTGCTTAGGGAATAGGATAGGGGAGGACTAGGGCAAAAAGCTTGCCCTATCGGCTGAAATTTTGCCCTAAATGGGACCCAGGGAGAAGTGGGAGTCTCCCTCAAATTTTTTTTTTCTTTTTTAGGGAGACTCATCTTCATTCTGTCACCACACAAACGCAAGCTGTGGTGACAATCAACTACCACGACATCGTATTTCTCCTTACATTAAATGGCAATAGTATGTGTAATTGCTAATTTGCTTTCTAAACTGACAGAAAATGCCGTAATTTTGCTCTTTAAAGCGCCAAGAAAAAAATGCATTTGAAAATGTCGTCTGCTGAAGTCGTCTGCTGCAAATAATTGCCTAACATTACTGACAAATTAAGTAAAGAAGCAAACAGCGTGGACCTAGAACAGACTGCTCCTATAGGAGCAGTCTGATCTAGGTCCACACTGTTTGCCATAGAGGCTTCTTAAACATTTCAGCAGACGAGAAAAGCAGACGACTTTTGTTTGGATTGGCGCATTAAGGGTTAACTTCTCCCTATCTGACTGTCACTTCTCCATAATTTTCCTGGAGGGAGAAGTCACTTCTCCCTAGTGTCAGGGCCCCGCTTGAACCCTGAGTGCTCTTTCCATTTACTTAGTTCCTGCCTCTGGTCCTACCACTTGATAAATTATAAGATTTAAGAATGTTCCAATTAATGCTTAACACTTAAAGCGCCGTCAAGCATCTGCAGGAGACAACAATTTTCAAATCTTGTTACTGGTTTTAGTGACCACATCCGGCTTCATTTTTCATGGGAATCATCTGCAAGATATGCTCCCTTGTATGGCCTAAGTTAATTGTTGCCATGGCAACAACCCTCATACAAAACTTAAATATAATCAGAAACGTTAGCTATTTTGATGGCATCAAAAATTAGGCTTCATATTTCATGGGAATCATCTTGCAGATGATTCACATGAAATATGAAGCCTTATTTTTCCAAGACATTGAAGAAAGAGATCACAGAAACTGTCGTCTGCTGTGGTCCTATTCTTCTTCCATTTACTTACTTCCTGCCTCTGGTCCTACCACTTGATTTGGTTGAGGGATTTCTTTTTGTTCTAGTGGAACTGGATCACGATGAGATTCTAAAATTTGTGATAAATCTGTAAAACAAAACAAAAATAAAAAGTGAATGGATTCATAAAAATTATCATATGACATCATGTCTGGGAGTGAAATAATGCCATGCAATAAAATTGATAATCCACTAGTGGTTTACAGATTTTCGAGAAACGTTATGACGTCCATAACAACGGTGCATACATAATGACAAAATTATAACGTTTTTACGGCTAAAATGAGATTTCAGAGTAATCTTAATGTCATATGATAAATAGAATCTAACATTCATGCTCTTGTTTTATTGAATTTATAAACTCATTGCGAAAAAGAGATAAAATGCTCAGCAAGCCTTGTATCTATCTCTTTTCCCCAACTCGTTTAATAAATTCAATAAAACATGAGCACTCATGTAAGATCCTCTATTTTTTTACTTTAACTTGTTGTATAGTGGAAACCCCTAAACGGATACTTTGGCAAACAGTGAAGACCCAGATGAAACGCAGCAAAATGCTGCATTTCATTAGGGTCTACTCTAGTTGTGATCTTTAGAGAAAGAAATTCAATTTTAGTTGGAACCTTTATATACAGTGAGCCATGCCAAATTTATTGAATCATACATTTATAATATGCAAAGTAATGAAATACAGGTAAATATTGATTAAATATAATATATTTCACAGCCGTGAAAATATAAAAAGTTGTATTTCACAGCCGTGAAAAATAAGTTGTATTTCACGGGTGAAATTGGATGTCCTCTGTTTTCTCCATTGACTTCCTTGAGCCCACTTCAGAATTTCAAATGCCTGTAACTTTCTTATTAGTAAACAAAAACATAAAGTGTGGTTATTAATTCTTTTAGTTAGATTTGGTAATTAAATTGATGGGATTTGCTGAAATTTTCACGTTTTCTACTCCTGCTCCTATGGTTTCAGTTTTGGCCTACATTGCACATTATGCAACATCATCATTAATATGACGTAATGTGTGAACATGTATGACTTCATTTAAAGCAAAAAATCTGTCACGCTTAAAAGTGTATATAATAAAAAGAAAATTCAAATTTTTGGAATGAACCATTCTTGCATGTACGATCGAGTTTCAAGCAGTCGCAAAAATCTGATTTTTGTGGGACTTACTCAACATAGGAACAAAAGGTTGGTATTGTTAGACAGTCTAGTTTCTCCTGAAGCCAGAACACTATAGTTTTGCTTATACAAGTTGAGTTTTTGGGCTGCTTTGATGAGCCAACAGGGTACACTTACAACTAGCGTTGCAATCCTTGTCTATGTTTACAGACACACGCCTATTTTTTCTTAAAACATTGTGAAAAGTTCCTGTGTTACTGTCCTTCCAGCCAAGAGTGACAGTGACATCATGTTTTGTTTACAAAATTTTCAGGGACTTATTATCGATAGCTCACTAGTGTATTAATCCTATCTGCAGGATAGGATTAATACTCAAGTGATCAATGGATTCGTGTTAGCTCAAGTGGAGTGTACAAGTTAATGTCTTACTTAACAATTGTAAACAAAATAATACATACTGTCACTCTTGACTGGCAGGACAGTAGAATCCTTTGTGATCTGTAATTGTGAGATTTCTTGGTCATAGTCACCTTTTTTTAGGGGGGGGGGGGGGGTTGGTATTTCCTGTTTTAACCTACCTTCAACAATCTGGTGATAAGCAAAATGTAGATATAAAAGAAACAACAAATGTAAGCCCGCGATGGCACCACACACTATCAACCTCTGTGTTTGACCATGGGTCCGAGATAACACTATAGATACCTACAATAGAACAGAAACAACAAATATAGCCCTGCGATGGCATCACACACTATCAACCTCTGTTTTTGACAGTGGGTCTGAGATAACACTAGATACCTACAAAAGAAAAGAAACAACAAATGTAGCCCTGCAATGGCATCACACACTATCAACCTCTGTGTTTGACCGTAGGTCAAAGATAACACTAAAGATACCTACAATAGAACAGAAATTGTTAAGATATTAAACATTTGGACCAGTGCATCAGATATTGGTACATATGTCGTAGTTTTTTATTGCATAGGCAAGCAGGGAGGGCACAGATTAGCCTGTTTCTGTTTGTTTGTTTTGTTGCTTTACGTCAACAGCTATGGTCATGGCTGGACGGTCAGTTCATCTAACCAAACTTTTTCCTGGGCAAGCTTGAACAAGCGGTTAACCAATAATTTGTGCACATACTTTCGCTTGTAACTAACAACAACTCTTCTCGACTGATTCAGCGGAACGGCAGATGAGCCTGTGCATTCGCACAGTCTCATCAGAACCTTCGCTGCTTGCATACATAAAGGATTGAAATAATTGTGATGGCTCTGATCACGTTAAGTAGCTATACCATTAGGTAGCTATACAAGCATGTTTAAAAAATGACTTTACATTAATGCCATAAGTATCTTTTTTTTTTCAGCATCTGCATAATTTTTTCACATCATTAAAGCATCTCATTGCACTTTTAATGGGGTTGGTCTGCAGTATGTGATCATTTTGTTTGTTAGTTTGATTTGATTCTTTATGTACCAGTCAACAATTTTTCAATTATGTAGGGACGGGTCTTCCTGTGTTGAACCAGTACTAAGCAAGGATAAATGTGTTTTGCTCAAGGACACAACACAGTGACACCATGTGTGTGATTGTGGTTTTTCCTGATCATTCTCACTTTATAATTATCGGAGCACCTCATTTGCTGAAGGATTTAATAGAAAATAATATACATTTTAAAAGGCAAAAGTTTTGTAAATCTGACCCAAGAGTTGCTTACCATTCTAAGAGCTGCCAAGCCACCAACAATTGCCCATAATAAATAGAAGAAAAGATGATCGTGTGACATGTGGATGACTGTCCCCAGAAACAACACAATACAGTGACTGAACAACATTACTTACCATTCTAAGAGCTGCCAAGCCACCAACAATAGCCCATAATAAATAGAAGAAAAGATGATCATGTGAAGTGTGGATGACTGTCCCCAGAAACAACACAATACAGTGACTGAACAACATTACTTACCATTCTAAGAGCTGCCAAGCCACCAACAATAGCCCATAATAAATAGAAGAAAAGGTGATCATGTGACGTGTGGATGACTGTCCCCAGAAACAACACAATACAGTGACTGAACAACGTTACTTACCATTCTAAGAGCTGCCAAGCCACCAACAATAGCCCATAATAAATAGAAGAAAAGGTGATCATGTGACGTGTGGATGACTGTCCCCAAAAACAACACAATACAATGACTGAACAAACCATAGCCCTGAAACAGTAGAGACAATGTTAGCTGTCACAACGTAGTTTTATTAACTAATTGTCTACTAGTGTTGTCTGCTGATAACCTTTGAAAACAGTTTGGACTCAGATCAGGCAAGACAAAATGTCAGGGCCTGATGTAGATCAAATCTGTTTGACACTCTGATGGTATTTCTGAAAGAATTTTCGAAAAAAGATGATTTTAAAAAAAAATATCAGAAGACAACCAAAATAGCATAAAAAATACCCAGTAGGCAAAGAGTGGACAAAAGTAATCATCTCTATTTAATCAATGCATTTGCCGATTTTTTGCAAAGTATATTGTCCCAAACTATGGAAGCTACAATCAAGAAAAAAATACCAAAGAAAACAAACTGATTTACCCAATAAATTTTCATTGATTTGAAATAGTTTTAGCAATAATTTTAGCAAAACAACAAGTTTTCAGTGGTATTATTTGTTTGTTTGGTTTGTGGTTAAATGTCCCAGTCAACAGCTATGGTCATGTGGAGATGGTCAGTTAACCTAACAGCACCTTTCCTGCTCAAGCTTAGACTAAACTGTTAATCAGTACTCTGTGCACATATGGATGAAACTTCAAATTTCCAAAATCCTGAACTTTTTTATAATCAAATCTTAAAACTTGCACTATGCCTACAAATATCAATAATTTCAAGTTTAAGTGGTCAATTGTCTTTAGATAAATTGGAAATAAATCAAAGAACCTAATAGAATCTGCTTAATTCAAGATTTTAAGGCTGACTTTCTGTGGAAAGTCAGCCTCAAAATCCTGAATTTAGGAATAATCCTGAAAACTTTCACCCATGTACACATACTTTGGCTTGTAACTGACAAAATCCTATCTTCAATAAGTGGAAAGAGAAGAATGACCATAGAAAATATTCCATGATAAATCTCTATGAAAGTATGAGGCAGGGCCTAGATCAAACTCAAACCCCTGGGTCAGCAATCAGGTTCTGTTGTTGCTGATTCGATGTTGATGGTTACTCCCATTGTGGGATTCTGTAATAATTATTGTTCTGTGTTTTTTTATGTGTTACTTTATGTCCATTCTAATTTTACAATCATCTTGATGAGGAAGAGAGAGCTGGTTGCTTTACTTTGTTTGTCTTCCTGATGTCTCGTGATTGTTGTGTGGTTCGTCCTCACGATGCCATGGGTTTGTCTGCAGTTTGTGATTGTGGTATTTCCTGATCATACTCACTTACTATTTTTTCTACCAATGGGGCTATAAGACCCAGTTTTTTTAGCAGCATTAGCAGTAACATTTTTGGGAATCCAAATATTTTAAATTTTACTTTAACTTCAAACATGTTCTACTTTAATATGGACATGGCTTCGCCTGACAGAGGCGATTTTTGTCATCTGCTGATAACTTTTGAAAACAGTTCAGACCCAGATCAGGCTGAACAGAACCTTGGTCCTGATCTTGATCCAAAATGTTTGATACTCTGATGGTATTCCTGAAAGAATTTTTCAATAAAATTGATTTTGAAAAAAATCAGCAGACTGCAAAAACGCATGAAAAATTACCCAGAATGCAGGGGTAAAATTATATGCTTACCACCATAGATAATATCTGTATAAGGGCCAAATGTGCATTACAAACATAAGACAGGAACCAAATAAACCCTGATGCTCCCAGCCAGTAGGTGAAGCATACACCAAACGCTGTCCCCATTAACGTGCCTTCTTCCTATAAATAGATATAACAGATCTGTATAAGGGCCAAATGTGCATTACAAACATAGGACAGGAACCAAATAAACCCTGATGCTCCAAGCCAATAGGTGAAACATACACCCAACGCTGTCCCCATTAACATGCCTTCTTCCTATAAATAGATATAACAGATCTGTATTAGGGCAAAATGTGCATTACAAACATAGGACAGGAACCAAATAAACCCTGATGCTCCAAGCCAATAGGTGAAACATACACCCAACGCTGTCCCCATTAACATGCCTTCTTCCTATAAATAGATATAACAGATCTGTATTAGGGCAAAATGTGCATTACAAACATAGAACAGGAACCAAATAAACCCTGATGCTCCAAGCCAATAGGTGAAACATACACCAACGCCCATTAATGTGCCTTCTTCCTACAAAAGATATAACAGATCTGTATAAGGGCTAAATGTGCATTACAAACATAAGACAGGAACCAAATAAACCCTGATGCTCCCAGCCAGTAGGTGAAACATACACCAAACGCTGTACCCATTAATGTGCCTTCTTCCTATAAATAGATATAACAGATCTGTATAAGGGCTAAATGTGCATTACAAACATAGGACAGGAACCAAATAAACCCTGATGCTCCAAGCCAGTAGGTGAAGCATACACCAAACGCTGTACCCATTAATGTGCCTTCTTCCTATAAATAGATATAACAGATCTGTATAAGGGCTAAATGTGCATTACAAACATAGGACAGGAACCAAATAAACCCTGATGCTCCAAGCCAATAGGTGAAGCATACACCAAACGCTGTACCCATCAATGTGCCTTCTTCCTATAAATAGATATAACAGATCTGTATAAGGGCTAAATGTGCATTACAAACATAGGACAGGAACCAAATAAACCCTGATGCTCCAAGCCAATAGGTGAAACATACACCGAACGCTGTCCCCATTAATGTGCCTTCTTCCTACAAAAGATATAATAGATCTGTATAAGGGCAAAATGTGCATTACAAACCTACGACAGGAACCAGATAAACCCTGATGCTCCTAGCCAATAGGTGAAACATACACCATTAATGTGCCTTCATCCTTTTAACAGATATAGAACAAGATTTAGGTGAAAATACACTCAAGGCAGTATCTACAGTTAAACCTGTCTTAAGTGGCAAACTCAAAAAAGACGAAAAATTGGTTTTAAAGACCGATTATCACTTAATGCAGGTCAAAAGTATCTCTTTTGGAGCATTCTGCGATACTTTCGACCTGCATTAAGCTTAGCTACCATCTGTTTTTAAGATCTTTATTTTGTCTATTTTTGAGTGGCTGCTCAAGACAGGTTTCTTCCGGTAAAAAGATACAACAATAGAAGGTGAAATATAGGCTAATTGCTGAACACATTTACATGCATTCATCCTATAGACACATATATTAACAAGATCAGGGCTAGAAAAATCCACTCACCCAGGCCCCCAGATAAGAGTGCGTAACTGAAAATTATTTTTCTTATTTCTCAACCAAAACATATGTTGTGGGTACTCAAAAGAACTGTCTCAATGAGACTGTTCTTTTGAGCACCCAAAACACATGTTTAAACTAATGGATAAGAAAATAATCACAATTTTACGCTTAAATTTTTTGCTTAACTGGCCCTATGCTCACCCCTCGCCATGATGAGTACCTCATTCTGCATGATGAATATAAATTTTGTTTCCAATGTAAATTATTGAATTTACAAACACAAGTGGGCATGTAGGATGAGTAGAAATTTTAAGAATTTCATGCAGCCATCTCAAATTGCTTACTTCAATAGAAACCTGCTTATTTCGATAGAAACCTATAGCACTCATGATTGTTCAGGGTGCGGAGGGAGTGGGGGGGTCTGGCTAGACACCCTGTCCCCCCACCCCCTGGATCCACGCATGAATTTTCCCACCCTGAACATGTAGACTTCCCATTTTTGTGTCTATTTCAGTGCTAGAAATCAACCAGAGAACTCAACTTGTCCTGCAGGCAACTTGAAGACAAATGCAACTTGTCCCCCACAATTTTAACTTGCCCTGCACAATTCATTCGTATAATTACTAAAAATGCTGATACATGAAATATTTGTTTGTTTGAGGCTTTACATCCCGGTCAACAATTTTTCATTAATTTAAGGATGGCTTTCTGGGTTTAACCTGAGTACTATAAGCATCTGGAAAGAAGTGCCTTGCTACAAGGACACAACACAGCGCCCCAGGAGAGGATCGAACCCAGGGCCTTGTGATTAAGAGTCTGACACTTTCCCTACTGGGCTATCGGACAAGAAAAATTGCTTTAATCAAACAATATAGTTTAAACATGTACAGATATGGCTCAAAATATGCAGCCATAATGGCAAACAGTTCAGGCCCTAATTAAACTGCTCCTCTGAGACGGATCTATTGAGCACCCAAAACATATGCTAAAAATTATAGGTAAGAAAATATTTACAATTTTACGCAGAAACTTTTTGTTTATCTAAACCTGTGGGTTATAGCTTATTAACTCACCACTCTGTGTTCAGCTGTTTTCATCTGGAAAAGTAGCAAGGCTATCAATGTGAAGATCACCATCATTGGACCGTACAGTTCCCGTGGAATACTCTGAAACCAGAAGGAAGAATCCATTAGTATACAAAGGGTTATAGCTTATTAACTCGCCACTTTGTTTGTTTTGTTTGTTTGTTTGTTGCTTTACGTCCCAAGTCAACAGCTATGGTCATTGCGGGACGGTCAGTTCACCTAACCACACTTTTTCCTGGGCAGGCTTGAACAAGCGGTTAACCAGTAATGCGTGCATATACTTTCGCTTGTAACTGACAACAACCCTTCTTGAATGATTCAGCGGAAGGGAGGAGAATGACCGTAGAAATCATTTCATGATCAATCTCAACGAAAGTATGGGACCGAACCGGGATCGAACTCGCGACCTCTCGATCTGCAGTCAGACACGCATCTGTAGCCAGACACGTTACCGACTGCGCTACGCGGCCCGGCTCGCCACTTTGTGTTGAGCTGTTTTCATCTGGAAAAGTAGCAAGGCTATCATTGTGAATATCACCATCACTCGGCCGTACAGTTCCCGTGGAATACTCTGAAATATTTACAACATTTTAACCCTTTTTATTCTGATGGATTAGCCCATACATATTGAAACAATAGTGATGGGATAGTCCATCTTATGTTTTAAGGGCTGGCAGGTTGAAATGTCTAAATAATGACATATCTTTGTTTTTGTTTGACTTGATTCTTTACATCCCATCAACAATCTTTCAGTTAAACAGGGTCGGGTCTTCCTGGGTTGAACCAGTACTAAGCAAGAAAAATGTGTCTTGCTCAATGACACAACGGAGTGACGCCAGTGGGGCTCAAACCCGCAGCCCCTCAGTCTGGAGTCAAGCACTCTACCACTGAGCTACTGTGCTCCCTACGTTTTCATTCTGATAGATTATCCCAAATATATTGATACAATAATGATGGGATAGTCCATTTTGTGTTTTATCGGGTGGCAGGTTGAAATTTCTATATTAAGATGTATTTATGTCCCTAAAGGTTGTTGTTATCTTAATAAACAGTGCAGAGCCTGAATTATAGAATAGGCTGATGAAATGCCACTTATATGCTTCACTTTTACGGCGATCTGTATAAACATGATTACCAACCATATATCCAAAGATGAAGCCTCCCCAAATAAACATTTTGAATGTAGTTACAGGACTTCGGTTAAGAGTGCCTAACAATAATTTAATTTTCTTATTTCTCAGCCAAAACATATGTTGTGGGTACTCAAAAGAACTGTCTCAATGAGATGGTTCTTTTGAGCACCCAAATCATATGTTAAAATTGATGGGTAAGAAAATATTTACAATTTTACCCTGAAAATTTTGGGCTATCTTAACCTGTGTAGTTATCACCATTCTAATGTTCTTCTGCACTTGTTTACCGTTAAAATATTTGTTTTATCTCAAATTGGAGCATTACAAGCTGCATGTCATCCAATGAAATGTGAGGTAATTAATGATGTCAAACTAATTAATGATGTCAAACTATTTCCGACACTATCCATTCTAACTACTTGTTACAATGACAATTGCATTAGAATAATAAATTCAATGGTGTTGTGACTGCTCTTTTTGCTTTCCCTACACTTTCACTTTGTTTTGTTTGTATTTGTCTGTCTGTCTGTCCATTCACCTGTCTGTCTGTCTATCTATCTATGTGTCTGTCTATGTGTCTCTGTGTTAGTCTGTCTGTCTGTGCGAGTGTCTGTCAGTCTGTCTTTATGTATTATGTATATATGTATGTTGTCTTTATTGTCATAAATGTATGTAAGGAGACCAACTAGTAGTCCCAGGGCTGTTTGGAATCCTTGTAAAATAAATAAAGCATTAAACTAATGGTGTTTTCAAAATAGGATATATCAAGGTACAGCAGGACAAGAGTTAACAAGGATAAGGCCAAATGAAAAAATAAGTGTGTTTCAGGTAACAGGTCTGAAAATTTTAGGTAGGGTAGGCACACATAATATTATTATTTTTAAATTATTATTTTTTCTGGAAAAAATACAATTTTATGGTTTTTGAATGGCATTTTAGCTTTCTAAATGCATAAAATCATATTTTTTTCCAGAAAACGTGAATAAAATTCTAGCTTTCACCAGTAAATTAAGTAGGGTCTGGTTACCCTAAACACTAGTATTTTATTTGGCCTAAAGAATCAAATAATTGAAGCAAAAGAACTCCAACAGCTGAAAACATCTTACCTGTCTTTGGTCTGTCTGTCGTTTTGGGATCAAGGATAAGTCTTCCATTTGAAAAGAAAACAATCTAAAACCCTTGTCCCAATGAGTAAATTACCATGCTTTATTTCATCTGTTTTCCATCTAGTACAGTTGCACAAATGAATTTAAAGGCTTGATTGAAAACATTGTGGATCCTGATCAGCTGGTTTCGCCATTAGTCAGCCAATCTGGAGCTACAGTGTTTTAAAAGGATTCATCATACGACGTCCAGTCTGGGAGTGAAATAACGCCATGCAATAAAATCAATAAACCACTAGTGGTTTACAGATGTTCGTGAAACGTTATGACGTCCATAGCAACATTGCGTACAAAATGACAAAATCATAACTTTTTTACGCCAGAAATGAGATTTCAAAAGTAATCTTAATGTCATGATAAATAGAATCTAACATTCGTACTCCTGTATTATCTAATTTATTAAATGTGTTGCAAAAAAGCGATAAAATGCTCAGCAAGCCTTGCATTTTATCCCTTTTCCTCGACTCGTTTAATGAATTCAATAAAACATGAGCACTCATGTAAGATCCTCTATTTATCAAGCATTAACGAGGCTTAAGAGGTTAACAAAGAATCAATTAATGGAAACATAAGAACTACAACAGTTGAAAGTCATCTTACCTGTCTTTGATCTGTCGGTCTCTTTGGGATCAGGGAAAACAACAATCTGAAAATAGCAAGAAATGAGCTAGCATGTGATATTTTAATGCCTATCACAAACGTGCAGTCTGGCCAGAGTCATGGATGCTCACTAACATATTTGCTTTGCAGGAAATGAAGGCACAGACAAAAGTATAGACCTGTAACCCCAACGTATTGTTGAGCATGCATGCTTAAATAATGACTACAAATACCGTAAAACGAGACATTTTCGAGTCGTCCAATTTTCGTGGTATTTTGTGGTAAGTTGTGTACCTTGAAAATTAAAAACCATGAAATATTTTCCAAGTATTTTCCTTTATATTGTACATTAATTGTGTATTCAATTATGTTTCAGTAACAACACATAAAACACTGTTGTTTCTCATGAAATGACCAGCATAGTTTACAGGTCAATTTATTGTGGAAAGATTATGCAAACAAGGTCATAGTCGTGAGCATTCAACCGTTACACGTTTTGTAATTCAATCGATGGCTTGGACAAGCTAAAAGATAAGAGATCAACTATGTTAAAAATACCTGATCATCAGATATGGACCAGTGATTGTCAGTGTGTGTTCACATATTTCTTGTCAGAATAAATGTGCCGTGATATTTGATTTCCAACAATGTGGCATTTTGAGAAGTGTAGACTCAGATGAACCTGTGCAGCCTCCTTTTAAGCTTAGGAACTCCAAATGATGTTAGGCCAGTAGCCTAAGAGTGATAGAATATTCAAGTGACTAGCAAAGGCTCTGATCAGACTGCCTGTATCAGGGATGAGAGCAGTCAGCCATTCTCAATCAGGAAAATATGTCGGTTGACTCCAAAATGGAGAAAAGGCGATTTTAAATCACTTATTAAAGGCTTAAAATAACAAAATATCAATAGAGACCAGTCAGCTTATGCTTATTTTATATCTAAAATTTAGTTTTAACTTCATTCAAACATAAGTTTCAGCAAAAACAACTGACATTATATAAACCATATGCCAGTGCTCAATCAGGAAATCCTGATCAATCCTGAACTTTCTCATCCCTGCTGTATGCGCAGGCTGGTCTGAGGCTTTGATGGTCGCACATATCACATTGTTGGATATCTCATGTTGTGCTCAAATGGTAAAAACTGAGTGACTGATTCTTTTTGGAGATAAAAGAAAGAACAGTGACATTACATTGCCAGTTAAAGTACCGCTATTCTATGCACTACAACTTGTCTCCTAGGAGAAACTACGATTAGTCTTTCAGACGAAATACGGAAAGCACCTAGTTTCAACACACTATATGAATACTTGCCCAGGAGACATTTCGCTGGACATCTGCAGTTATCATTTCCGTGGGTAAAAGAGACCGCGAAAATTAAAAATCTTGAATATTTATTGTTATGTTTTTGAGGCAAATTAGCGAAAATTTGGCTCCGCGAAAATATTTCATTTTACGGTATGTGGTAAGTACCATTATCTCAAAGGCCAAAACAGTCAGGCCTCCAGATAAGAGTGAGTAATTAAAAAATTATTTGTTATTTCTCAACCAAATCACACTCAAGAATGTTTAGTCATGTCAGAACTTTTTCCTGGGGTGAACCAGTACTATGTCTTGCTCACAGACACAACACTGCCTTAGGTGAGCCTTGAATGAGGGACCTCTTAATCATAAATCACACACCTTACCACGGAGCTCCTTCACCTTGCAGTTAAAAACATGCATATAATTTTTCAGTTCAGAATGATTTATAACATGACAATAGGTCAAGATTAAAAATTATCACAGGTTAAGAGAAACATAATTTTTGAGCGTAAAATTGTAAATATTTTCTTACCCATCAGTTTTAACATATGTTTTGGGTGCTCAAAAGAACTGTCTCATGGAGACGATTCTTTTGAGTACCCACAACATATGTTTTGGTTGAAAATAAGAAAATTTTTTTTTGGTAGGCACTCTTAACCAAAACCTGAATTATGGTTCAAACTATATTTTTTTCTGATCCATCAGTTTAAACATGCCTTTTCGGTGCTCAAAAGAATGCATTGAGACCCTTCTTTTGAGTACATAAATATGATTTGGTTGTGAAAAGAGATTTTACAGGCCTCCAGATAAACAAAATTTTGGGACGTACAATTGTTAATATTTTCTTATCCATCAGTTTAAACATTTCTTTTGGGTGATCTCGCTGAGATGGTTCTTTTGAGTAACCACAACATATGTTTTGATTGAGAAATAAGAAAGTTATTTTTTGGCTAGGCACTCTTATCTGGAGGCCTGGCTCAGAACATCAAATTTTAATTATCCCCCTTTAATCTGTGTGCCTGATGACTTTCCATTTTTGTTAACCCTTATTCTGGTCTCTACTGAGACAAGTTTCTGATCAGCCTGTTAATTTCATCGTAACAAAAATTACTCACAAAGACAGATTGCAGTTAATGTTCAAAATTTTATAATCACCATAAACATTTCAAGAAGTTCTTGCACATGCTGTCTGCCAAATTCTTTTTCTTTTCTTTTTCAATAAAAATCTTTTGTGAATACCATCAGAGTGTCACAAAGTTTGGATCAGATCAGTCTTGAGAATCATTAGCCAAAGGTTATCATTCAGATGACAGAAGTCAGTCCTGACAATTGTTAGCCAAACTTTATCAGCAGATGACAGAAGTCAGTCCTGACAATCTTTAGCCAAACTTTATCAGCAGATGACAGAAGTCAGTCCTAACAATCGTTAGCCAAACTTTATCAGCAGATGACAAAAGTCAGTCCTGACAATCGTTAGCCAAACTTTATCAGCAGATGACAGAAGTCAGTCCTGACAATCATTTGCCAAGCGTTTGACAGAAGTCATCACTAGCAGGAAAAGAAGCAGCTCGACTTTAAGATATGGTTGGAGAAAATCCAATATCTTTGTAAACATAACATGCACTACCGGTATTTCTTACCTAGTTCTGACTTCATGAGGTTCAACATTGAAATATGGTCTTAGAAAATCAATGTTGCCATAAACATTCCAGGCACTTTTGGCTCTTTCTTTACCAGACTGCCACATCTGAAAACACAAAAAAAACAGTGAAGCCCCTTTGTAACACTTAGTGGATAACAGTATTCAAAATTTCCATTTGGGGCGGTATATCATCGGATATAGGGTCGGAAATTTAATTTTACGGCGACGCACAAGCGGAGCTGTAAAACGTGATTTCCGAACGCATATCTGACAATATACCTCCCCAAATGAAAATTTTGAATATGGTTTATCCCCATTCTAATGCACTATTAACAATTTCCCCTTCAAATGGACAGTGAAAATGTACTTTGTTGCGACTATATGTCCAGCAGCTGCCAGCTGCATAAAAACGCTTGTCAGCTGCATATATTCAGTTTTAACCAATGAAAAGCGACATTACACAATAAGGTCGGGTTTCCGACAGTATTTCGCAGGATATACTGTCGCAAATTTATGACCTTATCCAATCAGACTTCGCGTTGCATCTGCAGGTGCATTTGAATTTTTGTTTATCTAAACCTGTGTTTTACCATGGAATTTTACAAAGGAATTATAGGAAAATGACCATAAAATGGTCATTTTCCTATAATTCCTTCTTAAAAGTGTCCCTTTATAACAAAATTCATAAAAGCTGATAAGCTGACAATTATGCAAGTCCTTGTTATTCTCATGTTCCATATTTTTATAAGCAAATTCTATATTAAAAAACCTGAAATCATCTCTTTTATTATAACTTTAAGGCAAAATATCTTTAGATGGAATGTCTTTTAGTTGGAACGTGTTTTTTTTTATTTGATTCTTTACGTCCCATCAACAATCTTTCAGATATAAAGGGACGAGTCCTCATTGGTTGAACCAGTACTATGCTAGGATTAAGGTGTCTTGCTCAAGGACACAACACAGTGACACGGGTGAGGCTCTATTTAGCGGCCCTTCGGTCTCGAGTCAAGCACTCTTCTACTGAGCCATTGCGCTCCCTTAGTTGGAATGTGTTTTGATAAAATATCTTGGATATATTTTAGCAATTCTGATGTAATTAGGGGAATCATACCATGTTTGTGACATTTTCTTGAAGTCTCTGTTTCATTGTGTCCATGTATCCCCCGTCTGATTTCTTAGATCCCCCGGCTGGTGACTTGGCCTCTGAAGAAATTAAAAAGAAAAAGAAAAGTTATCAAAACATTTGGACTAATTAGGAGAAGATTGCAGCCAAAAATTAAGTTTTCATTTAAGAAATGAATTCAATTTTTGGAATGTTCATGGAATCATGAATACTTCGGGTCTCGTGCAAAGTAAGGGCTTGTTAACTTTGCAAGAGACCCGAAGTATTCATGATTCCATGAACATTCCAAAAATTGAATTTATTACTTATATTTACATTTAATATTATCAGTCAAGCATCAATTTTCAATTTTTACCTAACTTGGCTGCTTTATCAGATATTTTGAATTAAATCAGACATAACGTAGGGTTTGGAATAGCCAAAACGCCAAATTTCCGCGCTTAACGTCATGGCGATGCGTGTTCAACGTCACGCAAACGTCAGTAAACAAGCAACGTTATTGGATGGACTTGACGTTAGCCCGCTCAAATGGCGCGTATGGGGTGTGGCTTAAATCGATTCGTTCATGAAGGTATGAACCACATCTCAAATGTAAAGGTTCATTTAAAGACTCGCAGTGGAAATGTAAATATAGTGAGATATTAGTGCATCCCAATTTTTTGTGCAATGTCATAAATGCTACATTTTGGAGGATCCATAATTTATTTTCAATGGTCACAGGTTAGATTTCCAAATTAAATTGTAATACTGTGCCTAAAGATTATTTTAACCTAAAGCAAATAGCCTAGATCCTGATAAGACATGGCGTTGCATATATGTAATGTGGCATCTCATCTGGGTCTACATAGTTTTATGATCATGGATGAAAGTTCAACATTTCCAAAATCCTGAACTTTAGAAATTTGAATCTTCAAACTTGCAGTATGCCAACAAAACTAAATAATTTCAAGTTTAAATGGTTAATTCTCTTCAGTTAATCTGAATTAACAGGCTATTTTAATGCGCCTAATTCAGGTTTTGAGGCTGACTTTCCAAAGAAAGTTGGCCCCAAAATCCTGAATAAAGGAATAATCCTGAAAACTTTCACGCATGTACATGTATGATGCAGTCAGATGCACCCAGTAATCAGTTTCTGATCAAGAAAGAGTTATATAAAGCTTACCCGAGAAGCTAGTTTCATAGTCTGAAGTGTCACTCCCAGCAACCTCCATTTCAGTATCGCTGAGATCAATCACAGCTGAGCTCTGAAATACAAAAGTACCTGTACACACCCTTAGATAATAGAACTTTTTCAGGGTAAAAATTAAAAAAGAGCCAATAAGCTGCTGCCGCCTTAGTACTCCTAGGTGCAAAAGCCAAGTTCCTTCGAAGGAAACCTGAAGTCTTAGTTGCTTTGGAAGAAATATCAGAGATATGTTGACCCCAATCCATATTCTCTGTGATTGTTATGCCAAGATATCTTGCGGACTGAACGTTTTCTAAGGTTTGCTGATGCAGTGTGTAGTATGATTCATGACTCATGAAGAATATGTTTATGTGAATAATGCTGAGTCACTCCCATAGAGTGAAATTTGGCAAAATCAAACTGCATTTACCAATCAATCTGACAGAGCACATGACTGTCAAGATTATCCTGCAAAATAAGACAGTCTGTAAAGAATTAATGTTCCTATACAGGACACAATCGTCCGCGAACAGGCGAACTAAATTTAGACTTGATATTATCCAGTAAGTCATTTAAATGAAGATTAAAAACAGAGTCAGTCCTAAGACCGACCCCTGGGGTACACTGGATAAAACAAGGACTGGATCTGAGGCTTGACCATCTAAGACTACTTGTTGACCTGAAGGGGTGAGAGAAGCTTGGTTACTTTCTCTAAATTTCTTTCGTTCCTATAACTATTTTCCCTTGCTTTCCTATTTTTCATTGCTATTTTTTTCGTTCCCGCAAAAGTAACGTAATGGTCAAATGTGTGCTAGAAGTTACTCAACGATTAGATGTAGATGACTGCACCCAGAGAGCCAGGAGCTGATCCATTTAATGGGTGGACCCTCTTATCCCATAATAATCAAGTTTATGTATTATAAATAGCCTCCTGTGTGGGACTTTGTCGAAGGCCTTTGCGAAATCCTGTTTCGTTTCTTGGGGTACTGTCTTAGAATGTATTAGTAAAGCTCAATAAAGAACTCAACACAGCGTGTTGTATACATACATCTACTTTAATGAGTACCTAAATAAGAACTGGCAACAACAAGAGAAGCGCGTTACTAAAGCATGCAGTATGTAAATATGCAAGGTCATAGGTAAGCTATAGCATTGATGCTATACAAAACGTTACATTCCCCTTGTTCAAAAAAGATGTCCTCATTGATTTCTAAACCAATGTCCATTTATATAATCCACTACAGTATTGTTGTCTCATTGATTTCTAAACCAATGTCCATGTATCTGATATACTACCGTAATGTTCCAGAAAACAAAATCTGATCATTTTTATCTATAACACAGCATCACAGTTCTTTAATCTTCAACTGTTCTTAGTGTCAATTACAGCCTGGGTAAAACAAATAAATTTCCAGCGAGAAATGTCAAAGCTGTTTACACCACACACGTGTGAAACAAATTTTACACTTCTGTTATCTTTTTTCATTACCATCAAAATTACTTATGCCACACTGGATCACTTAAATATTTGTTGGGAATGACCTTCCTCCCAGACCTAGTGATATATCTGTCAGAGTCAAGTTTCGAAGGGGGGTTTATCTCTCGCGAAGTAATTAATTGCGGAGGCTCCGTTCAGAGCTCTCACTAACTGACGATTTGCAGTTCTGAACTCCCATTTTTGGTGCTGGGACTCCTATTTTTTGAAGGAGGCCATGTTCTTTTGTATTGTGGGACTCCCACTTTTAGGCAAAGAGGGCTCTGGGACTCCTGTTTTCAAAATCCTAGTGAGAGCTCTGCTCCGTTATTTCGCTGTGTGCTTGACTCATCGGCATTCCTGACAATTCACAACTTTTTTCCTGAGATTTCAGGAGCGGCATGAGGTCGCTGTCCTCACGTGTTTGGTCTTTTGACTTGTGAATGAATTTTTGATTTCTGCGGTAAACATTGCCATCATGTGTTTGCAAAATGTATGAGCGGCTGCTATGCTGGTCTGTTATAACTGCAGGCTTCCATAGTTTGTCAAATATTTGAACATGCACTTTATCACCTTTTTGCAAAGAAGATAAGTGTTTTGCTGATCTGTCGTGAAATTTCTTCTGCCTTTCACGATTAGCTGACAACTTTTTTCGCACATCATTCAATTTAAGTGGCTGCGGTGTTAAGCCTTCGTTTGTGCATGGCAAATTGGATCTCAATCGTCGCGATAGCATAGTTCTGATGGAGACAATTCACATGATTTCAGAGGTGTTGTGCGGTATGCTAATATTGCAAGATAAGGATCCTTTTTGCTATCTCTAGCCTTCTTAAATATGCGTTTCATGATGCTAACTGTCTTCTCCGAAAGGCCATTACTTTGAGGGAAACGTGGAGAACTATGTACAACTCGAAAGTTCCATTCCTGTGCAAAGGAATTGAAAGCTTCAGACGTGTAATAAATAGCGTTACCGCATACGAGCTTTTCAACAATGCCATGTCGAGCGAATATGGTCTTTAGCTTTCATATGATTGAGATACTTGTCGTAGTTGGAAGTAAATCTACCTCAAAATATCTGCTAAAATAGTCTACCGTAACCAAGTAGTCTTTGTTGTCAAATATAAACACGTCTGTCACTGCAACCTGCCAAGGTCTGTCCGGAATTTGGTGTGATTGCAAAGGTTGTTTAGTGTTTGATGCTCTGTATTGAAGACAAATATCACATTTCAACACAAAGTCTGTTATGTCACTTGTCATGCGTGGCCAAAACATTATATCTTAAGCACACTGCAGACTTTTTTCCACACCCATGTGTGATTCATGCACAGTCTGTGTCATGTCGAGTCGAAGCGAAGTAGGTGTTACTATCTTCTGTGCTCTAATGATTATGTCGTCTGCTACTGATAATTCGTCTCTGTGATTCCAATACTCTAAGATTGATGGTGGACACATTTTCCTTGTCTCAGGCCATCCGTCAAGAATTGTACGCTTTAAAGTTTGGAATTGCACATTGTTTCGCGTTGCTTGTCTAACCTGTTCAAGCTTACGATCAGAAACGGATATTGTCGAGAAAACTGTATGAACGTGTAAGTCCAAGCCCTCTGACAATTCAGGATAAGTATCGGGTAGAAATTTTCTGCTAAGGGTGTCTGCTAAAGGTATGTCACGACCACTAACGTGCTTAATGTCGAGATCATATCTTTGAAGCTGTAACAGTATGCGTTGTAACCTTAAAGGTGCACTACTGAGAGGTTTCTTAGCATTGGATGAAAGTGGCTTCCCATCAGATTCCACTGTCACGCGTCTACCGTATATATACTCGTGAAATCTCTTTGCCCCGAAGAGAATTCCCAACATTTCCTTCTCTATCTGCACATAACCTATCTTGGTTTGTGTCAACGTTTTGGATGCGTATGAGACTGGTCTACCGTCTTGTAGTAGCGTCGCGCCAAGTCCGTATTTGGACGCGTCAACCTGCAGCGTAATGTCAAGCTTTGGGTTAAAGTGCGCTAGTACAGGACTGTCCGTCAGTACGTCTTTGATTTTTTGGAAAGCCTTATCATGAGATTCATTCCAAACAAATTCAACGTCCTTCTTAAGCAAGTTTCTAAGTGGAGCAGTCAAGGTAGCTAAGTTTGGTGCAAAACGTGTAAGATATGTCACCATACCTAATATCGTCTCTAGCTCTGATCTGTCTTTTGGAGCATCCATTTGTCGAATAGCAGAGAGTTTTTTGTCATCGATTTTCAAACCGTTTTGGGTCAAAATATTGCCAAAATAGCGAACTTCTGTAACTCCAATTTTCACCTTATCCGCGTTCAGTTTGATACCTCTTCATGAGCACGTGTCAAGACTTTCCGCAAGTTTTGGTCATGTTCAGCCCTTGTTTTACCAAATACAAGTATATCGTCCACCATTGCTGTGACACCAGTCATACCTTCAAAAGTCTCGTCTATTTTTTGCTGAAAAACATCCTGAGACCAAACTGAGACCAATTGAGACCAAACTGGACTCGCAAATAGCGATAGCGTCCAAATGGTGTGTTAAACATGGTCAGATATGAAGACTTATCTTCAAGCTTCAAGCTCCAATAACCACTAGTGGCATCGAGAACTGAGAAGTAGGCAGCTTCTGACAGCTCTGACAATACTTCATCGAACGTTCGCATAGGGTAATGCGGTCTGCGGATCGGGTCATTCAATGCTTTTGGATCTAAGCATATTCTAAGACTTTTTGTCTTGGGTTTTTCGACAATTACAAAAGAATTGACCCAATCTGTCGGACATGTAACTTTAGCAACGATGCCTGCGCAGGGCTTACCCTGGCTCAGAATTTGTTGTAGCCAACACTTAGCCAAATGGAAAAAGTTGGAGCCAAATGAAATTAACCTTACCAGAAAGTATCAACAAGCTGTTTTGTATTTAACTCTTTGCCCTCCATGTCTGTTGATAACCTTTGCAAACAGTTTGGACCCAGATCAGGTCTGACGAAATGTCGAACCTGATCTGGATCCAAAATGTTTGACACCCGGATGGTATTGGAAAAATCAGGCATCTAAAGAGTAAAATAAGGTACAATAATAAAGTGTTAAGGAATATTAAAAGCAATTTTGGAAAATCCAAAAGCTGATCAAAATACACTTTTTTGCAAATACATATTTTTTAACCACCTAAACTGTACTTTTAGCCAATGACTTATATTTGTAGCCACTCTATATTTTTAGTAGCAAATGGCTACAATGGCTAATGGCAGGGTGAGCCCTGCTGCGTTTTCCATACGCGTAAGTTCAGTCCTAAACCTTTCACGTAACGCAACAGGGATTGGCCTGGGTGAATTTATTACTGGAACTGCATCTGGCTTCAAATGCAACTCTACATCACCAGGGATCAGACCCTAACCTTTGAATAGGTCTGGATATTCGCGCATAACTTGCTCTTTGGTACAAATCTCATTTTGACCACCGGGATTGTCAACCGAGTAAATGAGTTGTATCAGACTAAAATCAAGTGAAGTTTTAAGGCTCATCAACGGCGTTCTACTTGTTTCTACAACGTAAAACAACGTTTCAATTTGCTTGGCCTTATACCGACAATTCAGATTAATTGTGCCTCTGACATTTAAAGGGTTACCCGTATATGAAGAAAGCTGAGTTTCAGGAGGTAAGAGCGGGTGCTTGATATTTAATTCACGAAAAGTGCACAACGGAATGATGTTTACTTGTGAACCTGTGTCAATTTTAAACTTAATGGGCGTTTTCTTTGGACCAATGTTAACTGTGGCAAAATCTTGATCGTAATGAGAAAAAGATGTATTCACCGTATCAACATAAAAATCTGAATCCGAATCTGAATCCTCAGACTGAAATTGGTCACTTTTCACTTCATGCACTGTTTTTGATCTACACACGCATTGAAAATGATTAAGTTTATTGCACTTTCTGCAAATTTGTCCTTTGGCTGGATACACTTCATTTGACTTATGAGCGTCATATCCACAGTTCGTGCACTTAGGGTCCTGTTCACATCTCGTCTTGTTCTTCCCCGTCTGTGGTTCGTAGCCCTGTGGTGTGTAACCCGTGGCCCCATACGATTGTCGCTGACCCATCGTATTACCAGATCGGTTCGAACGTCTGACTCGTCTCTTGGTCTTCGGTTTGACCATGTGAACGTCATTAGGTGTCATCTGCTCCTGGGCGTATTCGTAATTTTGCCCAATCTGAATAGCTTTTTGTAACGTTAAGTCTCTTCCAACGTTAATGAGTTTCTCACGTATTTTGGGTGAGTTAGTCCCAAACACAATTCTGTCCCGTATCATTTCGTCAGAATCATGTTAGTCACAATCTCTCGACTTCAGTCGTAATCTCGTGACAAAAGAATCAATGGCTTCACTTCCCTGTATTTCGTTATTAAACTGGTAACATGCAAATATAGGGTTCAACGTCGGTCTGACGTGCTTCTTAAAGCGTTCATAAAACGTATCCAGTTTCTTGGCGTCGTCTGCTGATATGTCTGTCCAGGTATGACGAATATCTCTCCCTTTGTCGCCAACCCATAGTAACAAATATGACACTTTTTCTTCCTCTGTTTTAGCTTTAAGAGGTCCAGAAAACATTAATGCAGTGTGTCTAATAAATTTCTCCCACTGCTCTGGCAAGTTTGTATCGTCCCATCGCATCGAGGGTGGTGTTATTCCTGCGAATTCCATTGTCACAATTTGTGCATATAAATTCCAAATTTCTAGATCGAACTGTTTTCAAAATGTTTATTAAATTTCACTTCTGAACACCATGTTTCGTTTCTTGGGGTACTGTCTTAAAATGTATTAGTAAAGCTCTTTCTTTCTTTCTTTCTATTAATACTGGCACGATCAAATTTTGATCATTACGCCAGGGAGTGCAATTTTGGAATTTTGAAGAAAAAACAAAAACAAAACAAAAAAACAAAAACAAAACAAAAAAAACAAAAAAATCTTTCGGCTGTGTTTTTAACTAAATGAGGAGTGCCCTAAACTCCTCAGCAGTCTGGGAATTGACCGCCGAAGGAGAAAGACTATTCCATTGTGGTATAGTCCGGGGGAAAAAAGAGTTCTTCAGGGCATCACTGTATGTCTGGTATCTACAATATTGGGCACTGTGTGATGACCTGGTAGATTTCAAACTGCGAGCAGGGGTCAGGTACTTGTCTTTTTCTATAGACACAGCACCAGAATGTATCTTATGAAAGAGAAGCAGGGAGGACTGATCCCTACGGGCCTCAAGAGATGGCCACTCAAGCTCATCAAGCATCTCGCCGACACTACTTGTGTTACGCCATCTCCTGCAGGTCCAACGGGCTGCTGTCCTCTGAACTTTCTCTACCTGATTAATCTGAAGTTTTGAGTAAGGGCTCCAAATGGGTGCTGCATACTCTAGTTTAGGCCGAACCAAAGTTTTGTATGCAACTTCCTTAGAACTCCGAGGTGCAAAAGCCAAATTCCTGCGAAGGAAACCAAGTGTCTTAGTTGCTTTGGAAGAAATTTCTGAAATGTGTTGACCCCAATCCATATTATCAGAGATGGTTATGCCAAGGTATTTTGCTGACTGAACGTTTTCCAAAGTTTGGTTGTGAAGGGAGTAATCAAAGAGAATCTGTTTGTGATGCTGATGCCGAGTCACTCTCATAGAGTGACATTTGGCTACATTGAACTTCATTTGCCAATCGGCTTCCCATTGTCCTAAGCTAGTGAGGTCTTCCTGCAGTATAAAACAGTCTTGAATCGAATGAATGTTTCTATACAGGACACAGTCGTCCGCGAACAGGCGAACAGAAGACCTGATGTTATCCGGCAGGTCGTTTATAAAAATAAGGAACAGGATCGGCCCTAAAACTGATCCTTGGGGTACACCGGATAACACTGGGACTGGATCTGAGGCTTGACCATCTAATACTACTTTTTGAGTGCGCCCAGAGAGCCATGAGTTGATCCACTTGTGGGTGGACCCTCTTATCCCATAATAGTCCAATTTGTGTAATAGCCTCCTGTGTGGTACCTTATCAAAGGCCTTTGCGAAATCCATTATGATCAAATCTGTCTGCTTGTGTCCACGATTCACAGCGCCATCCAGGTTGCTAATGATATCGTGCACAAACTGGACCAACTGGGTCTCGCAGGACCTCTGACTTCGGAAACCATGCTGACAGTCAGCAAGTATGCTATCTAAGGCTAAGTGCTTGTTGATGTTACTGACTAATATATGCTCTAGGGTTTTGCAGCAGATGCATGTGAGCGACACCGGTCTGTAATTAGCAGCGTCATATTTTTCACCTTTTTTAAAGACCGGGGAAACATTAGCTTGTCGCCACTCATCTGGTACATCGCCCTGAGCTAAGGACTCATTAAAGATAAGTGCCAGTATTGGAGAGATCTCATTGCTACACTCTTTAAGCACTCTGGCATTCAGTCCATCCGGGCAAGGTGCTTTATGTACATTTAGTCCGTCCAACAGTTTGGCGACCCCTTTCGGGTCAACTGTTATGTCCCCCATGGGGGAGAACGGACTAGCCCCTTTAGAGGGCGGGTCAGAGTCGCCTTCACGTGTGAAGGCTGATTGGAACTGCCGGTTACATATATTGGCTTTTTCCTTTGTATCTGTCTTAAGAATTCCGTTTTCTCTGAGTGATGCGATCCCACACGCGTCTTTTTTAAGAGATTTGACAAATGACCAAAACTTTTTTATCTTTTCAGGCTTAGGAGTATCGGGATCTGAGCTGTCGTTCTCAAACGTAAATATATTGGAAACGTATTTCCAATAGGCATCTCTCAATACCTTCTGTACATGTGCTCTGAACCGCTTATAATGAATCTTGACATCAGGGTCCTTGGATTTACGAGCACGAAGGTAAAGCTTATTTCTTTTCTTTACAAGCCGTTTGATCGTTAAATCGATCCATGGCACAGAGTATTTTGTTTTGGTCATTTTTGATGGGATAAACCTTTCAACAGCCTCTACAAAGCCTGTTTTGAATTTGACCCACATGTCATTAACTGACATGTGACTGTGGTCTTCAGAAAGGTATGCGTCCTTAAATTGGGTCATGTGGTCTTTAAGTCCGACCATATCTGCACGTTTATAGAGATAGATCTTTCTTGATGCCTGTTTTAACCTTTTAGCCTTAATGTCATATTCTACGTACACAATGTCGTGATCAGCTTTGCCGATCGGGGGCATCCCCTTGACTCTATTCACAGGAGATGGGAAATTCGTAAATAGCAGGTCAAGAGTTTTATCATTGCGCGTTGGTATATCTACGACTTGAGTAAGACAGTGCTCCCCTATAATGTCCAAAAGTTGTTGCTGAGACTTTTTTTTTGCACCCCTTGAGGTACTTTCATGTGACTCCACTCTATATCACCGCAATTGAAATCTCCTCCAATCAGAACATGTGCATTTCCGTTAGACATAATCCGAGATAAGGATGAATTAAACTCCTCAAGGTAATCATTATCAATCTTGTCGGGGGGCCGATAAAAAGAACCAAGGTACAAAGTCCTGCATCCAATAATGTTCATCTTACACCAAACTATTTCACAGTTGGTGTCCAGTTCCGGAGTTTCAGTACAGAGCAAGTCACGCTTGAAAGCAATAAAGACACCACCATGGGCATCACTTGCTCTGTCTTTCCGAACTGCATCAAAAGACTCTGGGAAAATTTCTGAGTTTTTGATATCAGGGGTTAACCAAGACTCATTCCCCAAGATGATGTCTGGTTTTGCCGAGTCGATAATTGTATGAAGTTCAGCCTTCTTGTTCTTTATTGACTGACAATTCATAACCAAAATTCTGAGTGGATGGTTTAAGGCAGCCTTGGTTGCCTTCCCTTTAGCTTCCATAGGCCCCTGTACTATAGGGGATGAAGCTGCAGTGGGGGGGCCAATTATATCTGGTATCGGACTTTAATAAAGAACTCAACACAGCGTGTTGTATACATACATCTACTTTAATGAGTACCTAAATAAGAACTGGCAACAACAAGAGAAGCGCGTTACTGAAGCATGCAGTATGTAAATATGCAAGGTCATAGGTAAGCTATAGCATTGATGCTATACAAAACGTTACAATCCATGATGATCAAATCTGTCTGCTTGTGCCCACGATTCATCGCACCATCCATGTTACTGATAATATCGTGCACAAACTGCACCGACTGGGTTTCACAAGACCTCTGACTTGGAACCCATGCCGACAGTCATCAAGAAGCACTGTCCTTATTCTAAGGCGTGAAAGCCAACTTTATACTTTTCAGTGAAAGATAAAAACCCACTCTGGACCTGTATAAAGGTTCTCTTTTGTTATAGGTGGCTTAATTCAATACTTTCAAGTTTCAATAACAAAAATGTTTTTATAAAGAACACACAAAAAATCAATAAAAAGAAGAATTTTCAGATTTCTATGGCGTGACAGGATAAAATATTGATGATCTCAGAACGGCCAATGTGTGTGCTATTTATTTATGCTAATTCTATCAACAATTACTGAGGCAATCGGCTTAAAAACTTGTTCTTACATGTTCCTTTCCCCAACTTTGTGACGTGTCCGCCATGTTTGCAAATTGGAGTTAACCCCCTTTGTATGGGTATAGCTAAACACCGGAAGGAACGTTGGTTCCGCGTCCGTTGACATCCTCAAACTTCCACAAACTATCTAAAAATCTTCCCCGGTGCAAACTGGCACACCTATCATATCCTACCACACAGTCTCTCGACCTAGACGCCCACAACTTATTAAACAGACTGTTGCGCATATGCGATAAATGTCAAAATTTCGTGCATTGGCCCATCCATGCATACATACATCAGGGTCTTTAGAACTACCGTGCAGGGAGCGCAGTGGCTCAGTGGTAGAGTGCTTGACTCGAGACCGAAGGGCCGCGGGTTCGAGCCTCACCGGCGTTGCTGCGTTGTGTCCTTGAGCAAGAACATTAATCCTAGCTTAGTACTGGTTCAACCCAGGAAGACCCGTCCCTTTATAACTGCAAGATTGTTGATGGGACGTTAAGAATCAAATCAAACAAACAAACAAGAACTACCGTGACATGCCCTGTGTAGAAAGACCCTGCATACATACCATATACCATGTACTATATACCATACCATACATACACATTATCATAATAGTAACTTGATCTGGCGTACTGTATCATGTCGAGTGGATGAGGTCAAACCATCGGATCACCCGAGACGCGTAGCGTCGAGGGTGATTCAATGGTATGGCCTCATCCACGAGACGTGATACTGTGTACGCCAGATCAAGTTACTTTTATGATATGTTTATTATATGCCCTTTTTCTGACATTCTTTCTGATTTGAAAACCTGTCTTTAATCCCGAAAAATTGCGGGAACGTTTGCCATAACGTTACGTTTCTTGACGTCACGTCAACTAGACTGGTTCTCTCCCCTACATTGCCTATTGTTAATTTGAACAACTTGGAACCAGTTTACACGTCAGCATGTTTTCCGTCTCTGGTTCCATGCTTGCAATTTACTTTACGTAACGTCGCCGCAAAAGCAGGTAACCGACGTTAGCCTCGTTTTAAAGGATAGTGTTATGGATTCAGAAAACCTCAGTACCTTGATCCGGCTTTCTGTATCAGATGGCCAGAAAACAGACAGTTCTAAAGTCGCATCAGTTATAGGTATATAATAAAATACCATACCGTATATCATACCATATACCATACCATACTCTATAATACCATACCATGTATACGTATCACGAAGGAACCGTTTGCTTCATTGATCTTTATATGTGCCAGTACATGAGATTATGGCACTCATCAGCGAGCAGCCAAGGCTCAGACGAGCATGCGCATGTGTACAGTCTCGCCCTCGCCAGAACATACGCTGAGCACTGGCTTACACAAACATGTATGTAGATGAAGAATCAGTCCAAATTTTAGACCTCTAGCTCCGCTGGATACGCCAACATGGGCATTTAGAAGAGGCCTGTTATATGACAAACTGTGTAGCACTGCACCGCTGTGTAATTTACCGATTCCATTATCATATCATGAATTTTATATACAGTGTCCTGCGTGGAACAGCTGGTGGTCATCTCATTCACACTTTCAAGGGACTTTTTCAACCGCATTTGAATTCAGCAGCCCATTTTTTCATCATGTTGTAGCTTTGGACCTCCTCCCCTAATGTTCCTACAATGTCCTCATGAACCTACTAACCCATTGACAACAAGGTAGATGGTTAGCATTGTCCTTTTGCTTATAAAGACTCATTGTTAGTACATGTACCTTAAACTACCACAGTGTGAACAACAACAAAACGACAAATTGTTGAAGGGAAGAAGTATTGAATACGTGTATACATTTATTGGGTGTAAATATGTAGTTAAGAACCAAAAATCGAACGTTATGCCCTTTTGTGAATGAATCGGAATGTGTGGCCCCTTTATAGACTAAAACATCATCTGGAAGCCTACTTTTATTGGTCAATTCAAAAAGATAACCAAACGTTATAAAAAGTGGGATATAACATGAATATATCATATGGCAGTCTGCATGCCTGATTGTAAACCCAATCAGGGTTTATAACTATGCCTTCCTCTTTAATTGTACGACTATGGGTCAGGCCTTAGACTCAGTGACGACCCTGTCCAAAAACTTCCATCGGTGGACTGGTGTCTGGTGCTTGCCTTTGGCTGGTCCACCGTGACTTAACTTGAGGTTTTCTTTAGCTCTGACTTTCTGTGAGTCGTGAGCCCTTTTCTTTGTTCCACCATGGTATGTTAGATTATTGCTCTGTGATTATGCATAGCATAAGTTACGAAGCCTCCATCGCCTAAACATTTTTGTTTTGTTTTAACAACAGCAAAATCTAGGGCGAACATTTGATGCACCAGTAAAATGGATTTAAGTCCCCAGTGGCTTCCCCTGTCGTCCGTTCTGTCGCGGTGGTACTGTTGTTGTTGACTAATTGTTTATTGTTGCTCTCATTGTTTTTTTTTGTTTGTTTGGCCCTTGCTTTTTTAAGGAGTACTTAGGCTTAGTACTTAAAGATTTGGTACCAGTCAACTGCATTTAAGCCCCCCCCCCCCCCCGATAGCTTAGGCTGCTGTCCTTTCTAAGGCGGTGGTTCTGTTGTTGTTGACTTGTTGTTTATTGTTACTCCCATTGTGGGAGTCTGTAATTGTTCTATGTTTTGCCGTACATTACTTTATGGTCCATTCTAGTTTTACAATCATCTTGATGGGGAAGAGAGAGCTAGTTGCTTTGCTGAGTTTGAGTTCCTGGTGTCTCGTGATAGTTGTGTGGCTCTTCCTCGCGGTGCCATGGGTTTGTCTGCAGTTTGTGATTGTGGTATTTCCTGATCATACTCACTTACTATTTTTGAAGATTCTTCTGCAAGAAGGCATATCAGAACCAGTGTTTCATGTCAGTATAGTTTATAAATTAAAAAAAAATATTGGAAAGTCTTCTTTTTCTGCTTAGTTCAAGCATTATAAAATAGTGGGATATAGCATTGATATTATTAGACAGTCTGTACGTCTGGTTATAAACCAAATCACCCCGGGCCAATCACAGCTTACAGCTATGGTTTCCCCTTTAAGTGCATGACAGTGGGTCAGGTCTTGGACTCAATGACGAACCTGATCTAAAACTGTTATTGGTGGGCCAGTGCCTGATGCTTGTCTTAGGCTGGGCCCATCGTGGCTCAACTTGGGGTTTTCTTTAGCTTTGTCTTTCTGTGAGTTAAGACCCGTTTTCTTTTGCTTCATCACAATATTTTAATCTGATATGATTGTTATCCTGTGATACTTTGCATAAATTAGGAAAGCTTTCACTCGAGCTTAACAATATTTAGTGTTTTAAAAATCTCAGAAAGTATAGGACGAAGATTTGTTCAAGCCCCCTCCGCTGGTGTCTTTGTCCGCTCTTCGTTCGAAGGGGGTGATTCTGCTACTGTTAATTCATTGTTTATTGCTGCTCTCATTGATATTGGAGCTTTTGTGTTTGGTCTTTGTTTCGTAGTAGTGTCCTTTCTATTTTTGCAATCATCTTGCTGAGGTAGAGAAAGCTGATTGCTTTAATTGTGTTCTTGCTGTCATATGGCTATTAGGGTCTATTGTCTCTTCCTCACGGTGCCGTGGGTTGGTCTGTCGTCTGTGATTGTGGCATTTCCTGGTCAATCTCACTTGCTTTGTTTTTATATGTTCGATGAGCTGCAGTGACCAGCTCTTGTCGCCCCTCTGTACTTCTCAGTCTCACACAAGATCCATTGTGTAGACATGTCCATGAGTAATGCCAACACACATTAGTTGAAACTCACTTGGTCATCATATTGATAACAAAATTGCAGTTAATAGACATACATTGATGATCTTCTCTAACATTTTGATGTTAGTGAAACTTGAAAAAGCAAGTGAGTATAACCAGGAAATGCCACAATCACAGCCCACAGATTATCCCACAAACTTTATAGTTGAGAAGTTGAGTTTTAAAAGTTGTTTTGGCATAGCGCAAATCTTGTTCACGTGACCAGGATTATTTGCATACATTTTCCTTTTCCCATCCAAAAAACCCTATTATTATTATTAAATTTTAATTCAATTGGTCTGGTGTTTTGTGTTGTTTTAGAAAAATATTTTAATATATCAATATAAGCAACCTTTGCTGGAAGGTCAAAGGTAAACGTTGACCTTTGAGACTTATCTTTAGTCATTGTTCCATTCAGTTTAACATATCAAGTAAGTATAATGATTTGGGCATTAACAGTTATCAAAAAATTATCTGAAACTAAATTTCCGACCGTTTATTTAGTTTATACACATTGTATTGCCATCAATTACATCAATAGGATTGAGACCGTATGTTGGATGATATACCTCCCCAAATGAAAATTTTGAATATACTTAACCCCTAAATATACCCAATATATAGAGAATATTAACACTTTTTAATTGATGTGACATTTATTTCATCGAGTAAAGTGAATAATATGATTTTTTTATATTACATGCTGGACAGAAAAGTACCATGATTTATCAAACAAAAAAATCTGTAATTTTGTTAATGTGTAGAAAGATTGATCCCCTCTAGCGAGAAAGATCTCTTTTGCTGGAGCTACTTTTTGTACACAAAGTCGATCTAGTTTTTTACTTTTTAATCAATAGATGTAATACATGTCATATTCATGACAAAATGAATCTTTTTATCATATACGATAATAAAAAAACATGATTTTTCAAGTAGTCTTGATGTCACACATGATGAAAACTCTATTATAACACTTTTTCACTTCACGTGTGTCATATTCATGGCATAAATTTTCCTTTTTATTATATGCAATTTAAAAGCGTAACAGATATTTTGCACGTATGACTTCACACAAGATCACACATGACATCATATTTATGACGACGTTACAAAATGTGAGACATTGAAACCACCTGTAGTCAAGAAGAAAAAAATAGCAGAGTCTGACAGTTTTATTATCAAATTTTTCCTTCTGATCCAATTAATAAAATAAATACCCACACTTTGTGATTTTGTCCACTTATAAGAAAATTTAAAAAATCTGAAGTGGGCTCATGGAAGTCACTGTAGAAGGCAGAGGTCATCCAAATTTACCAGGAAGAAGAGTAACATGTGAAAATATAACTTTGAAAATATATATTATATGTCACTAATATATCTCAATATTTCACTAATTTGTATATACTAAATCAACATAATTTATTTCTAGCATGTAAGAATATAGTTTATTTCTAACATGAACTATATCCAAATATAACAACATAGCCAGTTATTAGCTTATTTCTAAATGACATATATCCAATGTAACAACATATAGTTTATTTCTTACATCAAATATATCCAATGTAACAACATATCTTATTCCTAATGCTATATACATCCAATGCAACAACATGGTTTATTTCATATTTAATGCAATGTTATATAAGGTCACACAGAACAAAGCAACAGTTAATTTTATATTGTATATCCAAACGTAAAAATCGATTCTTTCATTTCTGACTCTATTAGCTTGTCAAAGGTCTCATTTTGTGCAACAGTGAAGTGGTTCTTCCAATCTCCAACTATACCTGAAATATAAATTTACAAAAGTCTACTGTCCTGCCAGCTAAGAGTGACTATTAATATAAATAAGCGTTAAATGTTAAATTTTTGTGTATCTTTAAGTATAAATAAATCAGGTTTTTTAATTGATTATAAGAATATTAATATAAGGGATAAATGTTGTTTTTCTGATGTTCATGAAAAAGCAAGTGAGTATGATCAGGAACTGTCGAAATCACAGATTACACAAAGTCTACAGCACAGCGAGAAAGAGACACAGAACACTGACAGCCAGTATGAATGAGCTAGGTTCAGTTCAAAGTTAACGTTGCATGGGCGTATCCAGAATATTTCGTCAGTGGGGTCCTTACAACGTTGTTTTTTAGCCTCAACAACGAATTTCACAGATGGCAGTACGAACCTTCCTCGAGAAGCATTTGGACCCAAGGTGTCCAATTGCTTCTCTGGTGGGGTCCGTATCAGTACCTCTAAGGAAACATATAGCCACTTGTGATTTTCCAAAGGGAGTTGGGGTCCAGTCCCTTGTCCGCATATGTTTTACCATGCTTCTATATGCTGGAGGCGTTAAACAAAGGCCAATTACAGTCACTCGCAATGTACCAGACAATTATATCAAAGCATTCATGCAATTATTTGGCTGAGCAAAACATAACTGATCACTATAATAAAGCAAGCTGCACATCGTGAATTGATTATATTTATTTAATTCTTCTCATAAGAATGTAAATTGAGAGAAGTCTCATAGCTCACCTTTTCTATAAAATGGCAGTATTCCATCTTTACTGACTTTCTTGGCATATTCTTGTATTTTTTCATCTTTCATTAGTTCATTAAGAACACTTTTAATTGGCATTTTCTCTTTAATTTGCTGTAGAAGTTCATCAGAAACATTGTATCCCAGGAAATCAGCTATCCTTCGCAGTTGTTTCTTGTAATCCTGAAATAACAAAATAAGCATATAAAGGTGGGCCTTTTTGGCCCCACCAGTAAAACACTACTTAAATAACGTTTTGCTGGGAGCCGATGGTAGCCCAAAATTGTATGATGGTTGGAAAAGGTGCATCATTTGATGAAAAAGGTGCATATTTATTTATTGCAAGATGATTGCAAAACTAGAAAGGGCACAAAGTAATGCATACCAATACAAAACAAAGACAAACACAGAACAGAGAATATATATAGTTAAATTGTTTTAAATAAATATTAATCGTTGGAATTCTGCACGCTTTTTAAAAGTTAATTGGATTTAAAAAATGGGAAGGGGTGTGGTTGTTTCCATTGTGTGTGTGTGTGTTTTGTGTGTTGGTTCCTATTTGTGTAATGTATTTCTTTGTGTCCTTTCCAGTGTTGCAATCATCTTGCTGATGAAAAGAGAGTTTGTTGCTTTACTTTAATTGTTTTCATGCTGCCATGTGGCTTGTAATGTTCTGTGTCTCTTCTTCATGGTGCCGTTGATTGGTCTGCAGTGTGTGATTATGGCATATTCTGACCATACTTGCAAACTTTATGATAGTGCATCTTTTCTTGTGTGTATGAACAATAATTATAATACACACAAAATAACGTGCACTATCTGACAATTTGAAATGGTTTCAATGTTTTGCAAATGAAATATAAATTATACAACAAACCTTCTGCATGTCCTCATAGTACACAGGAAGAACTTGATTCGGATGTGAAGTCATAAACTCCTGCCACTGCCGGTACCAAGTAAAGAATGAGCCCCAAGGTACTTTAAGAGAACAGAAAATGAAAAACAGTTCTTGATATTAAATGACTTCAGTAACTTTTCTTGTCACTTAGTGCTTGGTCTTTAGAGTTGTGGAAATGTCAGGCGCAAAACTGCACAACTGTAAACAAACTACAGGACACATAACGAAAAGTAAATAAGTGTGACCAGGAAATACCACAATCACACACTGCAGGCAAACCAACGAAACCGCGAGGAAGAGACACAGAACACTAAATCACAAGACACCACGAAGACAATAAGAGTACAGCATCCAGCTCTCTCTCTCTCTCTCTTCCTCAGCAAGATGATTGCAGAACTATAATAGACACTATGTAAAGCATAACAAAACAAGGACCTAACACAAAAAAACAACAACTCACAAACGATGGGAGTAACGAAATCAGTTACCCAGTCAGCATACAGTATCAGGCGACTATCAGCCCACCAAACGACGTTTCGATAGCAGGGTGAAAGTGGCCACTTATGTTACTCTTCCTCAAGGTGCCATGGGTTGGTCTGCACTGTGTGATTGTAGCGTTTCCTGATCATACACACTTGCTTTTTTCATCGTCGAAAGATATATGCAATGCTTTGTATTTATGTATTTTACGTCTAGTGGTATAATCTTTCTTATATAATTGGGCGCGAGAAATAGTAAGTGAGTATTATCAGGAAATACCACAATCACAAACTTCAGACAAACCCATGGCACCGCGAGGAAGAGTCACACAACAATTACGAGACACCAGGAGGACAAACTAAGCAAAGCAACCAGCTCTCTCTTCCCCATCAAGACGATTCCAAAACTAGAATGGACATAAAGTTACATACAACAAAACATAGAACAATTACAGACTCCCACAGTGAACGGCAAAATACGGCATTTGCGACGTTGTACATTGGAGGATCAGTCACTTGCTCTCAAAAGAAAACACAGGGTGCATAAATATGTCAACACAGCGACCATTTGTGTGTCTGTCATGAATTTATTCATACTCACGTAAGTACCCAGATAATTATCCTGTAAATAGGTAATGTTAAAACTGATATTGGTCATTGTTCTCTTAAAATAATGACACTGATCAATCCACTTATGCTTCGTTTCAATGTGATTACTTTGTAAAGTTGGAATGAAATATAGCATAACAATAAAGTTTGTACGTTCTTCTTATTTATCTACCTTCTACAATTACATATCATGTTTATTCTTGGATAAAAGTTGCTGAAAGAGTGTTCACTGGAATAATATGTAACGACTTGTCATGCCACCTTTTTACATCATGTGAACGGGCACTTGACAGTAAACTGAACGGGTGCTTGTGATCTAGGCTGTCTGTATTGAACGGGCACTTGCCATCATTAACAAATTTAGTTGAAATGATTATTGCTATATTTTGGTACCAATTTGTTTTTCCAAACAAAAAATAGTCTTGATATCGTTAATATTACATGCTTTGAAGTAAATATAAAACAAAAAAGAGTTTATTCAGCATGAATTCATATAGTACTGGTTTGTTTCAATAATGCACCCTGATAGGAGACAAAGAATACATTTTGCCTGCTTGGTATTATAGTACAACCGGTAGTGTGTACAGTCCAGCCTTTTGGAGTTTGTGTTTTTGATTTCCAAACTTGACAATCATCCTTTAAATGAGATGGTCATTAAACCCTTTGTTTTACATAAACTGCTTATCACCAATTTCGGGAGGATACTTATAGTCTAGTCTTTAAATACTTAAAGAAAGGCTGCAAAGGGGGGAAATTGTGATTAGGATAAATAGCTATCCTTCAATATCCACAGCATTAAGCACTGGACATTAAGCAACTAACCAAATGGACAAATGTGCAAGGTTTGGCTGTTTTTGGTTGTAATGTTGCAATTTCATCTTATGCAATGTGCATTTATATGGCTTTGTGTAAACATTATGGGGCTTGATCAGACTGCTACTTTATGGTAATTTTGGAACAGCCTAATCAGGATTCATAGTGTGAGCTTCCATATAATCAAATGCAAATGGATATATTATAAAACAGACAACAGTTACAGGACAAAATATAAACATGATCAGGCTAAATAAATTATGAATGCGTTGAAAAGATGTTTTCCATAATAATTTAAAATTACCTAATTGCATTCCTTATATTTTGTAGAAAAAAGCGTAAACGTAAAACCCATATCAGTGTATCAGTGAGGCAGTTCTTAATATCAACAACATATCTTTCTCTAGGAAAAAATGAACCTTATTTAACTTTTTTTAAAATAACAGCTAAATTTAATTGGTTTGTTCAAAGTTATTAGGTTTTAAATTCTTAATAAAGTGGATATGATAGAATTCAAGTAACAGCTGAATAAAGACACTTCCCATGTTCTGTCAATTTTTAAGGTAACATTTCTTCTTATGATATAAAACATATGATATGGTTCTATATTTGTCCAAAATATCATAAATAATAAAAAAAATTATTCTGAAATACTAAGACACGTTGAATTAAGATTGCTGTAATATTTATTTGAATTGATTGATTAAGTTAAGGTTCAATATCCTAGTAAACAAAACTTCATTCATGTCAGGGCTCCTCACAGAGGAAGGGAGAAGGAACAGAAGAATATGATAGACTAAATGGCCTAATGGGAAACGAACCTCATCCTGCCAACATGCCAAATATGATGGGCCATCTCTCTGAAAGTTGTGACAGAGATTGCACTTCTCTTTACTCATAAAACTGTAAAAATAGGTGTCTTAATTAGATACAATTATACTGCAAGTCATTTGCGTTCAATTAAAAACTACATTTAAGAATAAGAACTAATATGATATCACTTTAGAATTCCTATTATTTAAGGTAAAATAGTAAACTTTGATTTTGCAGGGTATCTGCTGAAGAGCTAACATTTATTTTTGTAGATTATATAAAGAGTTTGTTGAAGACTATAATAGACAAAACCTTGGAGGTCTTTGACAGCCATTGGTCTAATTATATCACTGTACTATATATTAATATATTTGAAATTAAGCAACGAATCTAACAGTACTATTATAGATGAAGATTGTTTTGCTGCGCACTATTACTTTTGGATGAATTTATTTAAGAGCGTTCAATGCGTTCAAGAGAGCATTATGATTAATAAGAATTAAATCTGACTTTTATTTGCACAATATGTTTTGAGACTAAAATAGGGTAACAGAGTTAAAATGGCTGTAACACAGTAAACCCCAAACTGTAAGAAACTAACATGAGCCATTTTGCATCTTATATACATTTGATGCAGTTTTAGAATATCATAGTGTATAAAATATCCCTTCAATGGGGGAGGGTTTCCATTACCATATTTTATGTTACCTACGTTATTTTTTACATTATGGTTTCAAGATAAGCATGCCACTCAAGTATAATAGACTGCTGGTAATCACTCTATTAAGATGGCTGCTGAATATAGATGTGTGTGTTTTTAAACCCCATGACTTTATGCTAAGCTTTTTAGCAAAAACATGTCTTTGCTATCATTGAAAATTTATGAAGCGGTAGCTATTTTCAAACGCCTAAAACACTCTAAAGGGTAGGGAGCTGGTATTAGCAGTTTTGGTTAGGTAACTAGATTGTTTTTGTAGCAGCATCAAAACTCAGACCCAGTAAACAGTAATACATATTTCAGGAGATTCAACAGGCATAAAATATTTTCAGAAATAGGGTAATGCAAAATATAACATATAATAAGTACATACGCAATAGTATGTTACAATATAATTTCACACTTATCAGACGGTATCATTTTTTTTAAATGTAAGACATTGAGCTTCATGGAAATCAGAGTCAACAAAATCCCCCCTGTGTGTGTGGTAGGGGTGGGGGAAGGGGAAGGGGTTGGATCAGACCCATAACTATCCCATTGCCTATTAGTCTGGATTTCATTCAGGAGCGTGCTTCATATTAATTTTAATGAATGAAATATTGGTCAGCTTGATGAGAAAAAATATATAGCCCTCAGTATACAAGTGACCGTTCAGTAAAGTCGCAGTTGTCATGTACAATGCGTAAGCGAACGACAGCAAGTGACTGAACGGTGCCATGCTCCCACGTGTGTCATGTTTGCGCCATTTGCCATGCTCTGGTTTTGTTTTGGCAAAAAATATTAGTGTTTTCTTAGAAAGTACTAATATCAGAAGAGTAAAACTCCTAATGACAGTGAATTTGCGTTTTTATGCAGGTTTGTTTCATGTTTGAAAAACGAAAATCAATCACCCGTTGTTGATAAACAAGTGATTAGAATTCAAATTCACTGAACATAGACAATGAAATAGGATTTCAATCCAGCCAGAAAGTAGCTCACAAATATAACTTACCTTCTATACCCAAAACACGCATATGCTGGGGTTTTTCGTGTAAGAAAAAGCAGTTTGTTTGTGGTGTAAATGAATAATCAATACCGCAAACTTACATGTGACCAACCGTCCAATGTACAACATCACAAGTGCCGTTAGTTGTCGTACACTCGCAATTGTCCGATCACTTCCGCTCCCTGGGTGTGATAAACAACAAGTCAACAACAACAGAACCACAGCCTTAGAAACCTGACTTCATTTATGTTATTTCTGTGTTGTTTTTTGCTATGCTTTCTTGCGCGCCTGTTTATTGATGCCCTGTGGTCACCTGCTGGGAAAGGGCTGACATCTTCGCTCTCGTTTGTGAAGTTGTCACTTTCCCATTGGTATCCTGGGTCTGGTGTGGTGCTTGATTGTAATGATACCCGATCTTTGCCCTCTTTCTTACTTTGTTGCATGCAGACAACAAAGGCGCTGACCAGCCTGCGAATCCACGCAGTCTGATTAGCATATTTGATAATCGCTCTCTAAAAGTACAATAGTTATAGTTGTCACATGCCAAATTTCAACAATCTAGCTAGTCTCTGCAGCTCAACAAGTTGGTTTGAGCATAGCTAGGTTAGTAAAAGTACGAAAGGTGGCAAAGATCAGAAATCTATACAATCAAGTACCACACCTGACCCAAGGTACCACGTGGGGAAGTGACAAAAACACAACTAACATCACAAACGAGAGCCAAGAGGTCAGCCCTTTCCCAGCAGGTGAGCACAAGGCAACAATGAACAGACACGAAAGCATGACAAACACAAGACATAAACAACACAAATGATCCACAAAAGAAGTACCGCCTTAGAACGGTCAGTAAAAAATATTTTACTGGATGGCTTAAAACCGGTTTTACTGTGCCAACCTCATCCTTAGTTCAGATGTGGAGAAAGACACAAAGATGTTTTGTTTGCATGAAAGACCCCTTACTTATCCATGCATCATCTCCTAGAACTTATAAATCAAGATATAAACAGGAGATAAAGCAAAGATAAGGACCCAACATTGCATAAAACGGAATGCCAGCGCAAAAGAAATCCAACAGGCAAACCCCGGTTGGCCTGACAACAGCCAAAGCATCAGGCCCCTGCTATCTCATCAATAGATAATTCTTTAACTAAGTTGGAACCGTCATAGAGTCTGAAGTTCGACCCACCAGCGTGCAATTAAAGAGGAAAGCAAAGTTGCCAAACGTGATTGGGTTGACCACCAAGCATGTAGTCTAAATACAGGTTTTCTCGTGTAGAGGCACATTATTTCTATTATATTTTAGTAGTACCTTGTCCTTGCGAAAACAATTCAATAAAGTCTGCCCATGGCACTGCGAATTTCTCCAAGGGATCTCTTTGATAATGGTAGAAAAAGGACACAGCTGTATCTTTAGGATTCCTCAAACCAAGTATAAACTTAAGGTTACCCCTGAATTCTTCAGAAAGATGCCTTGGATACAGGGACATTTTCAGCAGTCTTTGACCACCTGAAAAAACAAACAATATTGAGGCAGAACATATGATTTTCGTTCACGCTACAGGACCCTGACCATTTACAATGTATTTTTTGAGCAAAAGAAAATGGCGGAAGGGGGCATGAGAAACACCACCACTGGAGAATCTGTTGGTGTAAATTGCTTTTATTCTCACAAAGGACCAAGTTGGATACATGTTTAGCTCTGTCATTGTCCAGACCTTGGTATTGCATACAATTTTTGTCTATTTGGTTAGTATTTGTAACATAATTTACAACGAAACGTGACTGAGTGGCTCTGCTCACGTATTTTACATTCACTTGGTAAACTTCAAAGAGTGAAAACACATCATCAAAAGAGCATTTTCGCTCAAATATTCTGCACAAATACCTATATTGTATCATACTCAGCAGAAACAAAAGCTGGTAAAGGACTTGACCACTGTACATAAACTAAAAGTTCTAAAACCGCGTGCAGAACAGCTCAGTTTATTCGAGCAGTACTGGACAGGTATTATGAGCAAATATTTTAGACTGAGCGGGTATTTTGAGTCAAATTTGGGTGCTCCGAGTATTGAAAATGTTTTAATCATCTTTTGATAATGAATTATTTGAATCTTTGATTGTCTAACTTATGTTATATGCCATGCACTTTATTCCTAGCATTGTAATTTAGTTCTGTTACGTGCAACAAGGTCTATTAGGATATCCAGAGCTGTTGAAAGAAGAACTTTCTGGTGTATATATAGAAAATAACCCAATATGCCTTTGTATCATGGTCTAGAGTTTGACTTTGCTGATGATTTCTTTGATTTAACCTCAACTATGGACTTTGGCACAGAAAAAAATGTTTAAAATGCCAGACCATTTACTCTATTAATCCAAAAAGTTCAGACAGGTAAGCAAGGCTTCAAATAATTTCTACTGGCATCAGTACCACTACAAGTCCAAATGAAACTTGGACAGCACAAGCTATTATATTGGCTCGCAACTGATGAAATGCTCCATGGTATTACATGTTACTTGTGAATATGAACCATACAAGCAAAAACACACCCGTATTCATTACGTCCTTATTTTCAACTCTATCCATATTTGGGAAAAATGTACCCATAATTTGCCCCTGCGCAGACGCTATCTGGAGCTCTGGGTAGGCCTGATCAAACAATGTTAACTCAAGTAAGCGTGCTTCCAAAGGAGCAATCTGGTCAGGGATTACACTGTTTGTGATTCCAACACAACCTAAACAATCATTCCAAAGGGCAATTACAATATATTGGCCTACAAGTCAAGCTTTAAAAGTTTGTGCACAGCTACCTTGTAGGCATAAATTCTGGTCTGGCTTTCGTTTACTTATTTACTTCTCTTCTTTGTGTCTGCGTGAAGCAAAGGCTTTTGGCAGGTAGGCAAAGGGTTAACTTGCAATTAATGACAGATAAATAAACCTTGGACAGCATATATGAGGGTCAGTAAAAATAACTGAGCCCTACCTCATAACATTTGAATCAAGTAAAATGGACATATATTTAGATGATATTTCATTGTAGTTATATGTCATCTATTTAATCACCTCATTTATTTCTGTTGGTAGGCTTTTTGTAACGGTTGCTAGGCAACAGAATATGCCCTGTCAAAGGGGTGTGTTCACGCTGTGATACATCGAAATCTAAGCGTTGCTATGGAAACAGTAATGTTAAAGCAAGGCTTTATTCACTGCCGTCTGATATATTTAACATGTACCTATTCAGTGTCACCAAACAGAAACCAACCAACTGACCCCTAATTATAGATGCTGTGGTAGTTTGATTTCAGAATTCATCAAATTTTAAAATGCCTGAGGTCCTAGAATTTACCCCACCCACATTCTTATTTACACAATTTTAATAGAAAACATAAACTATTAGCCTAATAATGCTTTAACAGTTCTGCATACACAAACCAACCCTCAGAAGTATTTTAAAAGTTCCTTGAGATAAAAGCACAATTTTGTTTCCATGACAACACAATTCACGTGTATTTGAAAATTTGTGGAATTTTGGCGTTTTTGTTGCTAGGCAACGCATAAAATACATGTTGACCTAAACATTAATGAATTAAATGTAATGAAAAGACAATATGATATATGTTATTCAAATAAATGTCAAATATGTCTTTCACAAAAACTATCAAGGGCACAAGCTTTTTAAAGACATCCTGTATATTCCTGGTGGCTGAGATCGTGAACGCATCAATCTGACTGACGATCTTCAGTTGCCTAGTTACCATAATAGAAGCTTCACCAGGGTAATTCTTTAGGGTTATAACATCTATGACATGTTATACTTATATAACATAATCACATTTGTTGTCTACAATACCCAATTAAAATGTTATGAGGTAAGGCTCAGTTATTTTTGACTAATCCTCTTAGACATTTAGTGCACATGAAACTGAACTGAATTGTCTATCTAGGTATTTCTTGAACCCATCAACTAGTCCAACTCAAATTAGAGTAATCATTGTTTGGATGTACTCTAAAATGTTATAATGACCTCCAATGAGATTTCTACCCCTACCTTAGTAATAGAGAAAATGAGGAGCCCCATTTTGAAGCGATTTTAGCATATCTGTAACTATGGCTACAAGTTTTCACCATAAACGTAAATTGTTGCGTGTATACAAATGCTATATTTGAAAATGAAATTTGGGGTAGTCTAAAAACCAATTTCAAAGTCTATATTGACAACATTTTTAACACCATACCTAAGATGGTGTTTACTAAATATAGCTTTCATCTCAATAAAGTAAATTGATTCCATCTGATTCGCTTTACAATTGAGAGAGAGAGAGAGAGAGAGAGAGAGAGAGAGAGAGAGGGATTGTTTAGACCAATAACATAACCAAGACCATTAAGCAGAAGTCTTGTCAATAGCTTGACATTACTGAACAGGTAGTTGAACCTGTTTGTGCAGAATCTAGGGCTGTGGCTGCTGTCGTTCTTAGGCAGTGATTCTGTTGTTGTTGATTTGTTGTTTATTGTTACTCCTATTGTGGGAGTCTGTAATTGTTCTTTGTCTTGTTGTACGTTACTTTATTTCCATTTTAGTTTTGCAATCATCTTGATGGGAAATAGAGAACTGGTTGCTGTTCTTAGCGTCTTGTGATTGTTGTGTGGCTCTCCTCGCTATGCCATGGATTTGTCTGTAGTTTGTGATTGTGGTATTTGCATTTTACTAGACTTTGAGAGTTTTCAGGCTTGGTCAGAAATGCTTCCTGTTAGGTAGCTTCACACGTACTAGCTTGTTGCGTTGTGCCAAATATTTGTCAAAAGCAGGTGCATTGCCTTCCAGATCTACCTCACTCAGACTACCCATTCAAATTTTTGGATAATTTATTTCTCAAAATACCCATTTAGTGGCTTTCTCGAATTTTTTGACCAGATCTGGGAAACTTTTGGTATGAGTACAGTAGACTAAATTGTTGTTTTTTCCAGTAAGTTCACATTTATTAAAGATAAAAGTCTCACAAAATCTTTACTGCATTGACTATCATACTCTCATGTGCAAAGGACTCTGACCAATGTATTCAGTTCCATGTTTTGAACGGTTGCATAAAACATGTCCTCGATTCAAATGGTGAGCAAATCACATGTTCATGCAACTTGAAACTAATCTGCTAAAATCAAACCATTATTCGTTTAATCAAGACGTCAAAAACCTAAAATAACTTATTTCCTAAAACATAGCTGAGTATGAACATCGAAATAGGACATTAAAGCTTTTATTATTACCTTCTTTTGGAGCAGCTACACCAGGCGTGTTTGTATTGTCCGCCATTATTGCTCAAAAATACATTGTATATGGTCAGGGTCCTATAGCGTGTCATTGTTACCGGAAGACTGGTGAGAGCCTTTGCTACTCGCACACACAAAGAATTGATGTGAATCAAGACTCAGAACAAAACTTAGACCTCCCACTCAGCTGGTTATGTCAGCATGGGCTTTTAAAGGAGGGTTTTGCACATATGCAATGAATACCATGGCCGATATCATTTTAGTATAATTGATCCGCTTTTTGAATATGTTCTTAAAAGGGTATTCTTTGGAAGCAAAGATTGCACCAAAGAACTGAAACTAGAGTGTGCATATTTCCTGGGCCAGACTAGCTAGTTTCTTTATATATCTTTACATTGTTGTTGATCAAGCTCTATCTTAAACTATAAGAACGTCGCCAGAATAATAACTTTATATCTTTCTAATAAATGTTTACAATAAACAGGGCAAAGAATCACGAGCGCACTCGCGCTCGTGGGTGTGGGTGTTCCCAAGCGCGTACGTGTATGTGTGTGTGCTGATACACTGTATGGACTATTTTCTTCTCATAAGTAAATAGCATTTTCTCTCTTTTTTGGCAACTGTATCCATCAATCTATATACTTCTTTCCAGCTCTATTTTTCCGCATCATTTGACCCCATATGATTTTTTTAAATGAGCAAACACTCTAGCGAGACCAGTGCAGTGTATTTGTCACTTCAAGTTTTGTGACAGAGTGTTCGTCCTAAGTAGCAGCATGTATGAGAATGATATGGCAACATAAGATATGGCTAAAAGTGGGCTGGAAAGTGGTGTATGGATTTTTGGAACGATTTTACTAACATAGAAAAAACGCTATTTACCATTACGAAAAAATAAGAGTCTGCAGTGTATCATATAACAATATATACCCCCCATTATAAAGTCAGCCTGTCTATTAGTAAACAGATCAAGATGATTGTATAATGACTGTTCATACCACAATATAGCTGAGCATGCTGATTTGCATCACACCTGGTTCCTGAAGACAGGGTATTGCTCAAAGTGGCTCTCTTTTAGGTTGCTATAATTTTGATTATTATATGATTTTATTCTGTTTCTTCCTGCTTTTGTGACTGGTACTATCAACATCACGTATATAAACTATTAAATCTTTTAAATTATTAAAACTGATAGACTTTTAACAGGCCCCTACATTAGAGTGTGTAACTGAAAATTATTTTTCTTTTCTCTCATCCAAAACAAAGAGTCATCTCAATGAGTACCCGAAACACATTTTCAAATTGAAAGATAAGGAAACAAATAACCATTTTACGTCAAAAGTTTCAATTAACTGGGCCTATGCAGTTTCAACAAATTATGAGCATCTCCGTCTAATTTTTTGATACATCTAAAAAAGTTACTTATATTATTGATGTCTTCCAACGAGGTACGTAGTTCCATCAAGTTATTATCTAGTTCATGAACAAGTTCAGGTTTCCCTAACATCAGCATCTGAACTGAGTGTTCTAACCAGTGGCAACCTACAGAAAACAAAACCAATTTTGACGGTAATACGTATTACAGTATTGTCTGACAACATTGACCCGAGACTGATTTATTTCCGCCAAAATCCTCGTGCGTTTTCGTGAAGTACTGCGACCTGCTTCATGCTTTTACCAAGAATATGAAAACAATGTCCATTCTCTGATGGCCTAGTGGTTAGCTAGCCTAACACAGATCGCACATACCTGAATCCAATCCTGGAAAAAATATATTTTTAAAATATATACTTGTCAAATGTATGCATTCATTTGTTAAATTAAGATTGTGATGATTTTTTACGCCGTCTTAAGCATAACTTTACACCTTTTCAGTTGATTTGTTTGTTTGTTTGATTTGATTCTTTAAGTCTCATCAACAATCTTTCAGTTAAACAGGGACGGGTCTTCCTGGGTTGAACCAGTACTAAGCTAGGATAAATGTGTCTCGCCAAAGGACCACAACGCAGTGACGCCGGTGAGGCTCAAACCCACTGCCCCTCGGTCTCGAGTCAAGCACTCTACCACTGAGCCACTGCGCTCCCCCTTTTCAGTTGCATTTAGTCCCATATGTATTCATTATTATCAGTTACCGCTCATAATATTGCATGGCTACACGTTGGCCTGATAAACGTTGTCTATCTCGCTACATGTGCATTTATCAGGTCATCATGACGATGCACTTTTTGAATGACGTCGTCAATGACATTGAATCACACAAAAATCGATAATTACGTCACAATCGCTAGTTTGAACAGTGAATCAGCTTGTAAACTGATAAATAGAATACAAGGTTTGCATCTTTTGATATCAATTTTCCCAGGCTCTGCAAAGAGAACGCATGTTTAATCCCTCGGCAAGCCACGTGATGTCTACAAGCGATCTCAAAGCCTTGCCTGGTAAACTTGATATCAAAAGACGCTCACCTAGTATTCTCTATTTCCCTATGTTCCCGCACGGCCTTTAAGACGAAAACATTGTACTTTATGTGTATTTGGTGCGTACCAGAAAATGTATGCCAGATTTGTATTAAAATATATACGTATGCACACAATCAAGAAAAAAGTACAAACAAACAAAATAAATGATAAAAAAAGAGATAAAAATCAAAGATTGAAATGGTCCTGGATTCGAATCCACATCTTTTGTATTATGACGAGAGACTGTAATCCATTAGGCTACCGAGGGATTGCATAATTATTACACTCAGATCAGAAATTGTACCATAATCTAAAGGGTACTACTTTTCATGATGATTCCCGAAGATTGGATGAAAGGTCATTGAATATTCATATGCCTCAAGTCGATGTTGTCAGGCGATAGTACAGCTTCTTAACCCTTAAAATTCTACACACCTGTCCATGTTTATCCGACTAACTTGAATGGTTCCAATAACCAGCATGTATTTACAGACACAGTGAAAATCAGTGTATATCATGTCAGAAGCAAGCTGATCCGGCTAAACACTGATTTTAAAAGAGGCTTGACCTGGATTTAGCATGGTAGCGTAAGTTTCAAACGAGGAATGAATTAATGCAGCAACCTTTGGTAATAAAGCAGGCATTTGTGTTCAATCTCAAAGTGGTCTGAACCCCGGACTGAACCGTCTATTAACGGCAAACCTAGACATACAGATCATCATATCTAATCAAGATCCTTGCTTCATATTATTCTATTGAAAAAGCTTAGTCATTGACCTTTCAAAATGTTGCAGAGACCACGAAATGCCACAATCACACACTACAGACCAACCCATTACAGTACCTCAAGGAAGAGACATAGAACACTGACAGCCACATGCCAGCAAGAAGACAATTAAAGTAAAGCAACCACTTCTCACTTCTTCAGCTTGATGATTACAAAACTAGAAAGCACACTCGCATAACAAAACAATGACCAAACCTCAAACCCCACAAATAAAGGGGGCAACAATAAACAATGGATCTACAATAACAGAAACCCAAAAATATCGTATCTTTCTATTTTACATCAGAACAAGTTATATTCGTTTCATTAGGCTAGTGTGTTTTTACTTTGGCAGCAGCTAGTTAGTCGTGTTGTGGAAGTTCTTAGAAGTATTTGTGAAAAAATATTTGTCATATTAAAAGTTTCTGTTAAACATTTAAAATCTGTAAAAAAAAATACAGCTTAGGATGAAAGTATGTTTATATCCGAAATTGAATTATAATCGATACCATCCGCAATATTTCGAGTTTTTATCCCAGGATATCTCTCTATACATATGTATATAGAGAGACCCTGTGGTATATAAATCGATTATTCTACGAAGACATCTGACCTTTGACATTGCTGTGTAAAATCTATTTGATACATATTACTGAAACCGGCTAGCTTACTGTGAAATCTGCTGTGCTAGTTATCATCTTAGATTGTTTGAGATAAGAATTACATAACAACTTGGACTACGTTCTAATCCTGATATATATTTTGCAATTGTTAAATGAAAATTATCTGTAGACATGGACCTGATTGATTGCTATTTCATTGTGTGTGCGGGTGGGGGGTATGCCACTTCCTCTTGGAGCCAATGTGGTTTTAGTGTGGCATTTCCTGGTCACACTCACTTCTTTTATGCGTGTATTTCACCAAGTTTAAAACGTGTGTTAAGTTAGTTCTTACCAACTTTTGGGTAAGTGGCTATCATCACATCGCCATCTTTATAATGTATCTCTCTGATTTGTTGAAGTCTTTCTCCAAGCTTCTTAATCTGTGCCAGCATGTATAGGTCATCAATCTTTTGAAGCTGATAAGCGAATGCTCCATCTCTGGTTTTGATGTCAACCCACTCCGACATTGCTAAAAACAAAACGGTCATGACCATGACAATTTAAGGAGTGGGGTATCAACTTTTTCAGATTTTGCATAATGTAGTTTGTAATTGATATATTTATTTGGCATGTTTTCACCAACGTAAAGGCGGTGCTTCCATTGTTGTTAGTTGCACCCTAGGCAGCTTTTTGATTTGCGAAATCATCTCGTTGATGAGGAACAAAAAACTTGTTAGTTTGCTTACTGTCATCCTCAGTTGTAATCGTGCCTTTTTTTTTTATGTGTCTGTGTGCTCTAGTGTATCCTGCTACTGGTGCTGCGGGATGGTCTTTGATTGAGGTTTGGCCTGTCAGCCATTTTAATTGCATGTGCTGTTAGTAGTACAGCCAAGTACTGGCCCGGCATCATGCACAAGGTCATGTATAGCAAATGCGGGAGCAAGGTTATCTAATGTACTTTCCCTTGTTGCTTTTTTTATTAGTACGGAATGGCATCTTTGGTCTTGGCATTTCCTGGTATTCACCTTTATTTAAACTTTGGCTACTGGAAACTTCTGTATGTTTTTGTCGTCTGTTCTTGTTTTTTGTTGTTGTTTTTTTTTTGTTGAAAAAAATCTATCAGGAAATCCATCAGTGTCAAGCAGTTTGGACACAGATCTGTCCAAATTTTTCGCAAAGACTATCAGCAGACGACACCAATAGGTAAATATTAAGCATAATAAAAGACTCATGTTTACCTGAAAAATCCTCTTTAAAAGTTTTAAAAATAATTACTTTCTTTGTTATGAGATTAAATGTATCTTTTGATACTATTTGATAACACCACGAGCCTGACTTTTCATAAATGTTTATGTACTTATCTAACCTGGTTTAGATTAGGAGTACACGACTAGTTAAAACAAACACGAGTGTTATTTGTCAAAATAATTCATCAATCCCATTATGCAGGACATGCACTGTAAAAAGTAACTTTACACAATCCAGGCCCTCCCAGGGGTTTTGGGGAGCTCAAGAGAATGGCTATTTATTTCTAGGGAGCTGGAGAGCACTGGTAATTATTTTAGGGGAGCTGAGAGCAAGCTCATGCTTTTAGGGGGTTCGGGGAGCAGTGCGAAAAGTAAATATAAATAAATAAATAAAGAAGATTCCATGAAAGCTGATATTTAATGTTTAAATTTAAATGTGTTTGGTCAGTTTTGATTGTTTCTGAAATTACCATGTGACTGATCAGGACTGTAAGATTATGTTTATCATGGCCAAAGTTTGGGGTGTTTCAGCTGATCCTACAATATTACATACATTTCTTTCCATGCCTGCATGCACTGCATGTACTGACATGGTATACTCGAAGGAACTAGAGCGTGATATTACAACTTCCGTGATGGCGAAGGCGCTACTGCGCCTGAAAACTTTGGCATCATTCCTTCGTTCGTTTTTACGCCCGAAGAACAAATTTAGGGCTGTTATGTACATGCCATGTGAAAATGCTCTTGTTCTGAATTAAAACTGGCTAAACATCTGCATAGTTTCTTCGTTTTGACATAAAACAGAAGAAATACCGTTCTGGGTTCGATTTGGTTACGGTTCTCACCTCAAAGCAAAGCTTTTTTCAACATCGTGTTTGCCATGCTTAGCAAGGTATACATATCTACATGGAATAGCATTGGCAGATTTTTACATAGTTAGCTCATTCTTTGACAAAAAAAAAAACAAGAAAGAGTACCTACCTTTGTTTGGCTTTTCCCTGACGATGCCTCTACCTCGAAAGGTCCCCGATGTGACGAAGGAACAAATGTACGTTAAGGCGATTTCGGGTAGTTCCGCTGATGCCCACCCGTATATGTGATACGTCTTTGTGACTGTAAACTAAATGAAATTCCAATGAGGAGTCAAACACGACTTCTCAAGTATTGTCGGTATGGGTCAAACACTGACCAGCTGGTTCAAAATGGATTTTCCATTATTATAATGAAAATAATATTATGATTATTTATTTTCAGTTTGCGTTATTTGGTGATTGCATTGGCAGGCTATCGTTACTGGATATGAACTAGAATATTTGCTTGAAAAATGACCATTATTTCCATTAGAAATTGAATTTACTGACGTTTGATCCTTTTTACCCCTAAAAGGGGGGGGGGAGAGATATCTGTTTTTTTTGCAGAAAAACAATTCTAGTATTATGCAGTATTTAGTGTCCTTTCTAGTTTTGCAATCATCTTGATGGGGAAGAGATAACTGGTTGTTTTACTTTAATTGTCTTCCTGATGTCTTGTGACTGTTGATGTTCTTTGTCTCTTTCTCGCGGTTGGTCTGCTGCATGTAATTGTGGTATTTTCTGATCATAATCACTTACTTTTATGAAATATATCAAACAAAAAGTTAGTGAGTATGGCCATAAAATACCACAATCACACAGAAGAAACACAGAACACTAAAGGTCACACTTCCTAACGTATGCAATGCATCATCACAGAGAAACAATCTAATATATCATGATGAAACAAACAAATAAAAGGACTCATGACTCATAGATAGTCAGAGCTAAAGAAAACCTCAAGTTTTATTTCTAACGCAATATATATCCAATGAAACAACATGGTTTATTTCTAACATGAAATATATCCAATATAACAACATAGTTTATTTCTTACATGAAATATATCCAATATGACAACATATTTTATTTCTAACATGAAATATATCCAATATAACAACATAGTTTATTTCTAAAATGAAAGTATATCCAATGTATCAAGAAGTTTTATTTCTCTGGCATTTTATTATCCAAAAACAACATAATTTATTCTAAAATGAAATATATCATATGTATTGACAAAGTTTATTTCCTACATGAAATAAAGCATTGTAACAGCATAGTTTATTTCTAAGATGAATAATATCTGATGTAACAGCAAGGTTTATTTCTAACGCAATATATATACAAATTTATAACAGGAAATATATCCAATGCACAAAGATAGTTTATTTCTAACACGAAATATAACCAATGTCACAAAAAGTTTTCATTATTAAAGCAATAGATAGCCAATTTAACAATATGTTTAATTTCACATTTAATGCAATGTTATATATGGTCACAAAGAACCAAGCACAAGTAGATTTTATAGAGTATATTCAAATGTAAAAATTGATTCTTTCATTTCTGACTCTATTAGTTTGTCAAAGTTCTCATTTTGTGCAACAGTGAAGTGGTTCTTCCAATCTCCAACTATACCTGAAATAGAAATATAAAAAAGTCTACTGTCGTGCCAGCCAAGAGTGACAGTGGGCGTCATGTTTTGTTTACAAAGCTATCATGGAATTATCATCGATAGATCACTTGTGTATTAATCCTATCCGTAGGATAGGATTAACACACAAGTAATCTATCGATTAGCGTTAGCTCAAGTGGAGTGTACAATTTAAACTTTACTTAACAATTGTAAACAAAATATTACGTCACTGTCACTCTTTGTTGGCACGACAGTAAATATATACATTTTTAAGGCAAGCCTTTAATAAATATTTACACAATCGGCAAAAACCTCATGGACCACAAAATATAACTGTCAGCCACCCATGCCCTCTTAGCTCTGCAATATGCATTGAAACTCTAAATTTTAACATTCGCAAGCAGTGACAATGTATCTGTTACTGACATCAAGCCCATATCCGGTGCAGAAGTTATAAATCTTTTTTCATGCTCAACTCAGTTGAGCATGTACTTTAAACAAATCATAACAACAAAACTATTGAAAAACAAAGGTTTTTCTTGCTTTTAAACTATTAGATGTTGTATTTATCCAGCTAATAAAATGTTAAAATGCCAACAATTGTTGGCATTTTAACATTGATGAGCAGGATAAATTTCATGCCCAGTTGAGTTGAGTATGGAAAAAGTTTTGTAAACTCAGGTCCAGATTTGAACATGCAAAACAGACTCTTGCTTATTTATTGGCTGTCCAGGCTCACGTTGGCTCTTCTGCTGTTCCGTTTTTCAATCCAACAAAGCTGTTTATATAAATAAACATTAAATGTTAAATTTTTATGCATCTTTAACTATAAATAAATTGCTTTTTATGGATTTATTACAAGATTGTTAACATATAGGATAATTGAGATTACCTTTTCTATAAAATGGCAGTATTCCATCTTTACTAGTTTTCTTGGCATATTCTTGCATTTTTGAATCTTTCATTAGTTCATTAAGAACACTTTTGATTGTAATTTTCTCTTGAATTTGCTGTAGTAAATCATCAGAAACATTGTATCCTAAGAAATCAGCTATCCTTCGCAGTTGTTTCTTGTAATCCTAAAAAAACCACATAGGCTTATAGGGTAAGTCGGTATATTTGGACAGACAGCTAAATTCGGACAGCCACCTTGTTTGTTTCATAGTTCAATTATTGGAATAAAAATAAATAACTAAGCAAACAGTGAAAATCCTGATGAGACAGCTCATTAGGAGCCGTCTCATCTAGATTTCCACTGTTTGCAAAAGTGTGTCCGAATTTACCTGCTGTCCGAATTTACCCGACTTTACCCAAAAAGCAACCCTCTATCTTCCCACGAAAGAAACCCCACTCAATTGGCATTTCGCTAGTGATGGAAACCCAAGTTTGCATGCTGGCTGGAAAAGGTGCAAAATTTGATGAAACAAATGCATCAGTATTTCATGAAAACATAATTTGTTGCCATTCACTTCGGTTACATGATATTGGGAACTCATCTGCCCAAAATCATATCAGGCATAGGATGTATGTAATGCATAGGATTATGACTCATAACTTACCTTTTCTATAAAATGATTGGGTGCTTTATACTGTTTTTGTAATCTAGCCATATTGCTGACTTAAACACTCACAATAAACTGTTTACTCAGAAACTTCTCAAACAAGGCTATCAGTATCATTATACCCCCGGTACGAAGTATATAGGGGGTATATAGTTTTTGCCTTTTCTGTAATTATGTTTGTTTGTTTGTCTGTCTGTCTGTTTGTCTGTCTGTAAACTTTTTTTCCGTCAAAGATTTCTCAGCAACTACTTGGGTTAGGATTCTGAAATTTGGTACAAAGCTTGATAGTGATGAGTTGTATTGTGTAACAAAAGAACAGCCACATATTGCTTATCAGTCCCTTTATTTGTTCATTTTTCTTTCTCTCCAATAGAAATTTCTGTCACACATTTCTCAGCTCCTATAGGAGCCAGTGTTTTCAAGTTTTGTGCACATCTTCAGGATGGCAAACTGTACTGTGTAAATGGAAATTAAGATGCTAATCCTCATTTTGCCTTCTTTTTTCAAATTTTCATTTTTTCCTTCTTTCTCTCTTATATAATACATATAGACATTTTTTCTGTCAAAGATTTCTCAGCAACTATTTGAGTTAGGATTCTGAAAATTGGTACAAAGCTTGATAGTGATGAGTTGTATTGTGTAACAAAAGAACAGCCACATATTGCTTATCAGTCCCTTTATTTGTTCATTTTTCTTTTTCCTAATGGAAATTTCTGTCACACATTTCTCAGCTCCTATTGGAGCCAGTGTTTTCATATTTTGTGTACACCTTCAGGTAGGCAAAGTGTACTGTGTAAAGGGAAATTAAGATGCTAATCCTCATTTGCCTTCTTTATCATTTTTTCCTTCTTTCACTCTTATATAATACATATAGACATTTTTTTCTGTCAAAGATTTCTCAGCAACTATTTGAGTTAGGATTCTGAAATTTGGTACAAAGCTTGATAGTGATGAGTTGTATTGTGTAACAAAAGAACAGCCACATATTGCTTATCAGTCCCTTTATTTGTTCATTTTTCTTTTTCCTAATGGAAATTTCTGTCACACATTTCTCAGCTCCTATTGGAGCCAGTGTTTTCATATTTTGTGTACACCTTCAGGTAGGCAAAGTGTACTGTGTAAAGGGAAATTAAGATGCTAATCCTCATTTGCCTTCTTTATCATTTTTTCCTTCTTTCACTCTTATATAATACATATAGACATTTTTTTCTGTCAAAGATTTCTCAGCAACTATTTGAGTTAGGATTCTGAAATTTGGTACAAAGCTTGATAGTGATGATTTGTATTGTGTAACAAAAGAACAGCCACATATTGCTTATCAGTCCCTTTATTTGTTCATTTTTCTTTTTCCTAATGGAAATTTCTGTCACACATTTCTCAGCTCCTATTGGAGCCAGTGTTTTCATATTTTGTGTACACCTTCAGGTAGGCAAAGTGTACTGTGTAAAGGGAAATTAAGATGCTAATCCTCATTTGCCTTCTTTATCATTTTTTCCTTCTTTCACTCTTATATAATACATATAGACATTTTTTTCTGTCAAAGATTTCTCAGCAACTATTTGAGTTAGGATTCTGAAATTTGGTACAAAGCTTGATAGTGATGAGTTGTATTGTGTAACAAAAGAACAGCCACATATTGCTTATCAGTCCCTTTATTTGTTCATTTTTCTTTTTCTCCAATGGAAATTTCTGCCGCAGATCTCTTGGCTCCTATTGGAGCCAGTGTTTTCAAATTTTGTGTTCACCTTCAGGTAGGCTAAGTGTATTATGTAATTGAAAATAAAGATGCTAAAGCTCATTTTGCCTTCTTTTTCAATTTTTCCTTCTGTCACTCCTATATAACACATATGGATGTTTTTTGTCAGAGTTTTCTCAGCAACTACTTGATTTAGGATTATGAAATTTTGTGTGCACTTTCAGGTAGGCAAAGTGTATTGTTTAAATGAAAATGAAGGTGCTCATTTTGCCTTCTTTTTTCAAACTTTCAATTTTTCCTTCTGTCATTCTTATATGACACATATGGACATTTTTCATCAAAGTTTTCTCGGAAACTACTTGATTTAGGATTATGAAATCTTTGACAATTTTGTCTTTTCTCTGAAAGTGTTACAACCTCTGATGGCTACCGCTGGGGGTATGTGAGCTTTGCTCATTTCTTGCTATATTAAACTTAGCAAAATAAAATTGTTGGCTCTGATAATTTTTCAGCGCAGTTTATTAAAAGTATTTCTCAATATAAGAATATTGGTTATAACATTAATGTATTGCAACAGACTGCATGCTTTGTGGTTAACCCAATCACGGTTGGCAACTTTGATTTCTTCTTTAATTGCACACCGCAGGGTCGGACCTCAGATTCTATAATGGTTCCGACTTAAAGGCTTATCTAAAGATCAGACGGTTGGGGCCTGATGCTTTGGCTGTTGTCAGGCCCACCAGGGTTTACCTGTTGGATTTCTTTTGCTCAGGTATTTAGTTTTATGTACTGTTGAGTCATTATCTTTGCTTTATCACCTTTTTATATATTGATTTATATTCTAGGAGATAATCCATGGATAAGTTGGGGTCTTTCATGTAAACCAAACATCTATGTGTCCACATCTGAACTAAGGGTGAGGTTAGCACTGTAAAATTAGTTCAAGCCCTCCAGTAAAAGTAATTTTACTGACTGTTCCAAGGTGGTGCTTCTTTTGTGGATCATTCTTGTTATTTACGTTTGTCCTGTTTTCTTGTCTGTTCATTGCAGCCTTGTGATCACCTGCTGGGAAAGGGCTGATCTCTTGGCTCTCTTGTATGTGATGTTTTATTCTGTTTTGTCACTTTCCCAAGTGGTGTCCTGGGTCAGGTGCTGTGCTTGATTGTATCGATTCCTGATCTTTGCCTTTTTTTTTTACTTTGGAATGGTTTATATGACGTTTTCATCGGGTGGCCCCACTTTGTACATTCGAGATCTGATGACACAGACTTGGCTGAGGAGTACTGAGTGGGTGCTTTGTACTGTGTTTTTTGTAATGTGTATCTGAAACCAAGAATCTTCATCCTTTCATGAGCCTCCTAAAAATAAGAAAATCATTTCTTTAATATTTATGTTTTGAAATCAAGGCTTTAACCCTTAAAGCGCCAATCACGACTGCAGCAGACAACAAATTGTGTGACATCATTCTTAATTATCTAAAAAAAATAAAGTATGCTATTTCGTGAGAATTGTCTGCGAATACTCATGAAATATCATTCCTTATTTGATATTTTTGATAAAGCAGCAAAATTTGAAATTGTCGTCTGCTGCACACTATAGGTGGCGCTTTAAGACTTTAAAACCCTATATTTCAGTATATAAGAGGTCATTAGCGGATTAACTGATAAGGGACAGATAAAATAAATTTCAGTATCCCATTGAACTAAAGAGGTTTCAAGAGGGGACTTACCTGTATGATACCAAATTTCTTTCACCAAGATAAATATCAATAGTTTATGGGAAAATACCTAAACCCTTCAAAGGACCTCTTTATCACCCCTGCAATGAGTTCATAATAACCTCATTATGACGGCCTTTGATCTGTCTGGTGTTACCCCTAGGGAGAGTCATTATTAGTGGTACTACTATTATTAAGTAAATATTTAGGCCTTTAATAATCATTCGATTTTCATAACTGGTGAATAACTTATGACCCACAAAATAAATCTGTAAGCCAACCGTCTGTATTATGTGCCTCTTCCTCTGTGTGCTGTGGGTTGGTCTCCAGGGTAGGTCGATATCTTTGGTCTTTGACTGTGGAATTTCCTGGCCCTGAGGTTATAAAACTTGAGTACAGTCTCAAAATCAAAATAAAACGCAATGATTGGCTGATTGCGGACACATGTCCGCAAGCAGCCAATCATTGCGCTTTATTTTGAGTTTGGAATTTCCTGGTCATACTCATACTTACTTCTTTTTTTAACCTAGCCTAATCTCAAAACTATAATATTGCTTTTCTTGTGTAATCAAAAATAATAACGTGCATTATCTGACTATATCAATCAGGTTCTATTTTAGTTGCAAATGAAATATGAATTGTACAACGAACCTTCTTCAAGTCCTCATAGTACACAGGAAGAACTTGATCCGGATGTGACGTCATTAACTCCTGCCACTGTTGGTACCACGTAAAGAATGAGCCCCAAGGAACTTAAAGAGAATAGAAAAATAATTCTGATATTAAATGGCTTCACTAGCTTTGCTGGTCATACTCTCTTGCTTCCATCGGCGAAGCTCCCATTAACAATTACGCACATGCGTAATTAAAATAGTAACATTCAAGGGAGGTCACCTAATGTGGTTAAAGTGATTTTCCATACCATAAGGAACTGCTCTTAAAGGAAATAATTCGCTCCCTCTCTGAGCAAATTCTTTCCTTTAAGAGAAGTTCCCATTTTGAAAAGGGATGCAATTGAAGATAATCACTGCTTGATCAGGTAGTCTCCCTTTGAGGTGCGTAACTTTTTAGTGTTCTAGCTACGTTCTTGGCTTCGTGATACTTGCAGTGGTGTGAGGTGGCAGGCAGCTGCACAACTGGTCACATTGCGAATAGTTACCAAGTCAACATAATGGCGTAGCGAGAACGCTGAAAAAGCTACGCAAACCAAAGGGTGACTACTGTATCAAGCAGTGATTCTCTTCATTTGCGTCCTTTTTCAAAATGGGAACTTCTCTTAATAGAAAGAATTTGCTCTGAGAGGGAGCAAATTCTTTCCTTTAAGAGCAGTTCCTTAAGGTATGAAAAATTACTTTTAACACATTAGGTGACCTCCCTGGAATGTTACTATTTTATTACGCACATGCGTATACTGAGTATTGGGCGCTACGCCAATGTTAATTTGCAGTGGTGTGAGGTGGCAAGCAGCTGTACAACTGAACTCATTGTGGATAGTTACCCAGCCAATATACAGTATCGGGCCATTTTTATATGCTGACAAGGTTATTGTATGACTGATACACTAAAAGATGGAACAATAGAGTGGTAAAAATACATTCTGGTCACCCAACGGACAATATTGCTGGGTGAAATGATTTTAAATAACAGCCTTCATGCTGCCCTCTCTAGTTCAGATTTAAACTTTCGAACCCAGATGTTTAACTTGAACCGATTATAACATTTAGCAATTTATAGAGCATATATACCAGCTAAGTAATTTATGTGACTTAACAACAACATTATATAGTGATATATTTCACTCCTCAAGAGACTAAAACTATCTCGCATACTATTGCTAGGTGTACAATATATGCGATTGTTGTTACTCTGCTTCCGTCTTATAGTGGAGTTTCCTGTATAAACCTGTCTCCATATGCCTTTCTTAATATTATCTTATGAATATTAAGCAGTTATTCAGAACGAGGCTTCCTAAGCATGGAATAGTTAGCAGTATTGGTTTCCTTAGCTTCTTGACCATGTCTTACCTTTTCCTAGGTGGAAAATTATACATATCCATATGAAATATTGATAAAAATTATTAAATAAAATATTTAAATATGATTTTTTCTCTACAGTTTTTTAATTTAATCTCAAATACTATCATATTTCCTTTAACACATACTGTACTATTACTAAAAAATGACACACTTCCAATGTTTACAATATAAATCACGCTGGCAGGGTGGGTTTTCCCAGACTTGTATTCTTCTGTTTTTTTTTTATTTAGGCCAAACTAAATATTTAATGCATTATCATGCTGACTTTCAAATAATCTTAATGCTCAGATAACCTTCATTAATTGGGGAAACCAACATTTTATTCCATGGTTCTAAAACTAAACAACTACAAATAATATTGAGAAAGTCTGCAAGTTATTTTGTTTAATGAGAACCATCTGTTGTTTTCATCATGTATTTCTAAAATAATTTTCTACCATATTTAAAGTAAATTTTGTGACACCGAAAACAATTTTTGCAGTTTCTCACGATAGGTGCTTTCTTTACAGTTAAAGCGGCGGGTGACGATTTCGAAGTTATTTTATATTGGCGATTGGAGAAATAAAATCATTTTTCTAAAATTACTTGTTCAATATTATATACATAGACATTAATCCAAAATAATTTGTACCAGTACTCCATAAACGTTGTCTATCAGGAGATGACAGTCTTCAGGAAACACTTACTATTTCGTTTGAATTGAATATCAAGCTTGCACAAATGGACCATATTCAAAACCGATCGTGTGTAACTTTCGGCCAACAAATTAGGTCATATGTAAAGAAGCTAAGGAAACCAATACTGCTAACTATTCCATGCTTAGGAAGCCTCGTTCTGAATAACTGCTTAATATTCATAAGATAATATTAAGAAAAGCCTATGGAGACAGGTTTATACAGGAAACTCCACCTCTCAAATTATATGCATGGTTTACATTCCAATGCCAGAACGAGGCTTCCTAAGCATGCTCTGTAATACATAGGTAGCAGTTATAGCTGATTAATGAAATATATCCTCTACAAGTAATTAAAACTCATTTCATCTCAGTATCCATTTATATGTACACCAGCTTCAAGATATTATCCTAAAGTTTATTTTCATGAAATACCTCCCGATCCTGAAGAAAAGAGACGATCGAACAGAATGACAGCCTCATTGGTAATCGAGGTCACTTATTCTCACATGTTTAAATACTGTATATTTTTTTTCATAAATATATCAGAAAATTGTATGGGAATTTCTCATGCAGTGGTATTAGGACCCCATACTTAAGATCATATTAAATGTCAATATTAGTGTATTTTCTAGTTTCAGTATCATATCACTTCAAAGGAATTGTATTAGTTTGGCATTAGTTTGTTCTGTAGGCTATGACTGTAGCATTTCCTGACCACACTCACTTGTTCGTTTATCATTGTTTTATCATAAGCTGTTAAATTATATCAGGGCCATTATTCTATGGCGATCTAGTTTATAAATTCAAAGAATCGTTGGCAATCTATCTTTTCCTGATTAATTCAAAAAGGTCATCATCAAGCATTTAATAAGAATGGGATAAAACATGGATATATTGCGACAGTCTGAATGCATAGTTATAACCCAATCACGGTTTATAGCTATGTTTTCCTCTTTGAATGCACAACAGGGGGCCGGGCCTCAAACTCAATGATGACCCTGACCTAAAACTTTCATCAGTGGATCAGTGCCTAATGCTTGTCTTTGGCTGGGCCAACTGTGATTCAACTAGGGGTTTTCTTTAGCTCTGGTTTTCTTTGAGTTAAGAACTCTTTACTTTGATTCATCTCAATGTGTTAATTTGATTTGATTGTTTTTCTGTGATTGTACATTGCAATATTCAGGAAGCATCCATGCGAGCTAAGCAAGTTTTGTGGTTGAGGAACAGCAGAATCTAGGGCAAAGATTTGGCCAGTAAAATTAATTCAAGCCCCCCCCCCCACCCCCCGGTGGCTTCGGCTGCTGTCTATTCTAAGTCAGTGTTGTTGTTTTTTGTTGATTGATTGTTTATCATTGTTTGTGGGGGCTTTGTGTTTGGTCATTGTTTTGTAATGCAGTATTCAGTGTCATTTCACAATAAGTTTTGCAACCATCTCATCGAAAAAAATGTTGCTTTACTTTATTTGTGTTCTTGTTGTCATTTTTGGTGTTAGTGTTCTGTGTCTCTTCCTCGCAGTACACTGGATTGGTATTTGGTCTGTGATTGTGGCATTTTCCGGTCATACTCACTTGTTTTTGGAATCTTTATCGTTGAAGAAAATATAAATGGCATTGCATTAAAATCATTTTCATGTATTTAACGTCTAGTGGTATAATCTTAACAGATATTTTCTTATATATTTTAGTAGTATACCTTGACCTCGCGAGAACAATTCAATATAGTCTGCCCATGGCAATGCGAATTTCTCCCCAGGATCGGTTTGATAGTGGTAGAAAAAGGACACTGCTGTATCTTTGGGATTCCTCAAACCAAGTATAAACTTAAGGTTCCCCCTGAATTCTTCAGAAAGATGCCTTGGATACAGGGATGTTTTCAGCAGTCTTGGGCCACCTGAAAAAAGTAATTGAGTCAGCACCTGGTGAGCCACAACATGAGAAAAACACCAAAGAGGCTGTGCATCATGAGAGGATTAAGATCAGCCTAGGCATCAACACAGTCTTAACAGAGTTTTTCTGTCCGCTCAATGATAGCTTGGGTCCTTAGTTACACACTCAGCGCACAGTGAAGACTCTGGTCAGACTGGGCGGAAGCCCAGGCTGATCTGAGTCTTCGGTGGCCGCACACTCATTATGTTGGATTTGTCATGTCAATTGTGAGCGAAGACGCTCCAGAGCTTTTGCTATTCCAATACAATAGGATCAATAATTTGGATATGTCAGCATGGGCGTTTAAAGTAGGCTTTTGCACATTTAACATAAAAATCAAAATCTCACGATGAACTGGCCCATATCACATGAACCTACTTGATTCGCTTTTTGAACGCTTTTTTACCTCTTTCTTTTTGTTATCTTCAGATATAAGAAACTTATCCAGAAAAAAAAACACATTTTGGTTTAAACAATATATTATTTCGTTATATACATACAATATTTAACAATTTACATAATCAATGGGCCAGGATCTGACAGTAAGCTAAAAGCTTATACGAGTCATTTCCTGAATAGCATTCAGTAGCAGTAAATATATACATTTGTATGTGAACAGTGTAATTTTACACTGTTAAAAACACTTCATATATTTATGATATATGTTTACAATAAGTGCACATAACAGCCTGTCTATAAGCCGAGGATGGCCATGCTGTCTATATAGTATGATAGCTGTTCATACCACATTGTAGCGGAGCAGGCCGATTTGTGTCATACCTGGTTACAGGGTTTTGGCAAAAGCTACTTTCTTTCACATTCAGTTTCTTGCCATATGTTGTTATTAGTTTGAAGATTGTATGATTTTAAATAATTCTTTTTTTCTAACTCTATAAAACAATGCCCCAATTAATTATAATAAAGGCGAGTGCAATCTACTGAATGATGAGGAACACTGTCTGTAATGACAATTTACTTTTATTGTTGATGTCTTCTAACGAGGTGCGTAGGTCAATAAATGTTTCATCCACTTCATGAACGAGTTCAGCCTTTCCTGACTTCAGCATCTGAACTGAGTGTTCTAGCCAGTGTGAACCTACAGAAAAGCAAAAACAATTACACATGTAGGTGCAATAGAACTTTTTATGTAACAATAAGTAGCCAAAAATGTCCGGAGTGAAAAAAAAGCCTGACATTTAAAAATACTTAATTTTCTTCCGACTATCACGCAGAATATATATCCTTATCAAGATAACCTTATATTTCAGTGTAAACTTCTATTATTTGAAAATTAGTTTTTGATATGGATAAAGTTTTTTTCAAATATTTTGTTACTTTATATTCCTATGAAAAGGAAGCACCTGTGAAAAAGTTGTCATTCCAAAAACACAATCATTGGACAGAAGCCTGTTTAAATTTCCATGCAGTGGATATGTATTAGCTACACTAGTGTGATGTTACAGCTCCCTAAAAGCATGGTTTTACTGTTGTATGTTGAGTGATGCTTAACAAGTACCATTTTATGTGTTGTAACCCAGAAATGTCCCGAGTGTAACATTCTGACTTCGGATGCACATATTTTCTCCATATTTAGCTTGAATCTGTACACTGCTTTTTCATGAGACCTAGTGCTATGAAGTTAACTCAACCAAAGATTTCCATGCTGAAACCCCTTTGTTTCAAGACCTCAAAACAAATGTCCCGGGTGTAACACTTTATTTTCACTGAAACCGTTTGCATTATATTGTTCCTTAAAACAGTAATTAAAAATGCAACAATATGAAATGCATTGCACATTACAAGTAAAGGATTTGTATTATAATTCTGAAGGACATATTTTGTGGAAAGATCTCTGTTTTAAAAATCTTTTGAGTTTATCTTTGCACATAAAAATCATGCGTTTTTGAAAAGTAATGATTTTACAGTTCAGCCATGCCTTCATATATAATTTCAAAGACATGTCTCATGAAACAGAAAACATGAAACAAAATGAAATGAAAGTACCTATACTTTTAGAGCCATCTTTATACAGTGGTAAGTTATAGAAAATGGTGTTACACTCAGGACATAAATTCTTCAAAATGAATTGTGGTACGAAATTTCGTAAATTGCTAAATTAATAATTTAGGCTACTAACTTCAATATAGATTTAACTATAGCAAACAGTTCAGACACATATGAGGTGCAGGTTTTTTATGATCTAGGCCTTCACTACATGCTATTGGTCCATTTGTAGAGTCATTGGCCTTAAAGGGTTTTATATAGCTTATCTTGGATAGTTAATGACAATCTATCCACTCATGAATACCTCAAATGGCTTGTGATATACGCATCAAAGGTATTAATTCTATGTGGCATCATGAGAATCCTGTCAATATGTTTATCAGATTCCTATAAGTACCACAACCAACATTTTCATGGTAATTAAAACACGATTGTCCTTTTGGGCTACTTTGCCAAGCAAGGATTGAAAAGCCAAGACGATGCATTTCATCTGGACCTGCACTACTCTCTAAAAAAGAACAATAACTGGGGCATAAAAAGCATTCTAATTAATGGCATGCACATGCAGATGCTTAATTGTTAACTTATTTAACCAGTGTGTTTTTTTTCTGATAAGTATCAAAAGGAATAAATCTTATTCATTATAAAACATCTTCTTTTAATTGTTTTATGCATTCAAAATAAATCAATTATTCTTAAAATATTTTTCATAATGCCAAACTCAATATTTTATCAGCAAATATCAAGGCATCTTTTTATTATCCAATGCAGGACGTTAATATGATAATCCTGACACGTTTTCGATCTAAAGATAAAATCACTAGCAATAAAACCACTAGTGAGTGTACCCACGTTAAACGTCTATAAATGTACTACAACTGTTAAATGAGCAAGCACACCAAACACACATAATCAAAAAACATATGATTGAGGTCTAAACTGTGCCCTGAATCATTCATCTACAACCATACTTTGTGTGATATTTTTATTTGAACCTGCTCGCAGTCATATTTGATAAGTACCAAAACCTTTTGGCTGCTCGACTGTGTATTGATGATACAGAAGTATAACTGAATGTTCATTGTCAATTATTGTGTCTTTAATGATTATTTAGTGGAGAAACGTGGCGATTGATACGAGGGACGTTTTTTTATGTTCGTAGAAAGGTAGAATTAATGAAAGTAAATGCATACATCATGCATATATTTAGAAAGATTGAGCTTTTATCTATACATGCAACCTAAAATAATTTCAAAATGCATTACTTTAATGACATCTTAGAGGCAAAGACATACCTTTATATGGGACACTGGAAATATGGTAGAAATATGACATTTACGGACTTAGTCTCAGAACGTTAGTAACAATTGCATGAAACTGGGTCCATAGCCATACAAATCTTCTGAAAATTTGGCTGCAGATAAAAGACACTATGTGTTACAATAATATATAACCATTATAGCATATACGCAACAATTATCGGATATGGAAGATTTGTTTGGAACCTCAGTAAATTGTACAGTAGGCATATAATTTTTATTGTAAAAAGTTGACACAAGTGGAAGTTGGATACGGGCTTTTGAACGTGGCTCAATATGTTAGCTGTAAAGTAGTAGTATATTTTTCTTGTTTACATGGTAGCTGGAAGTGTTATGGTAACTTTCATCCCAAAACAAAGTTAATTCTTTTGTTTTATTAGAAATGAACTACAAAATTAATAACCCAGGAGATGCTAAAATCTCTTATTTTGTACATAAATGACGTCATGGAGCGTTATTGTATTTAGAAAATTCATTAAAATTAATTTTGTGCCTCTTAAGAGGTGTTGTAATTACTGCAATAAGAAAAGTATGCAGCTCCGATTGTTATTGTTTTTTCTACACAGGGTTGATTTACCCCACCCACTTTTTTAACAAGGGGGTATGACAGTACCAGTTACACGCTTAAATCGATACATCAATATAACTGCTAACGAATGATTGAGTATATCATGTGCTATGCAAAACCAGAAGAAAATTAAAAATTTGTTCATAAATGTAATTTTAACAGATATATTAACTAGCACTTGACTGTGATTATTTTGGTATATTGATGGGTGTTTTAAAATTGTTATATAAGAGAAAAAAACATGCTTAAAATTCTACTGCACTTGTCTTCGATTAGCGTTTGAATAATTAATTTTGATGGTGCAAAAGAAAAATCGGCTTGACAAATGCTTATATATGTATCACCATAGCAAATGGAACTTAAAAGCGTCTAATTTCCTGCTTGCTGCGTGGTTAGAATGAGATGGATTTCGACCAGTGTCCTCTACCATGCCCTATTCAAAGCTATATATCTTGACCGAACTAATCGCAAATGATGTAAAATATATATCAGTTGATAAACAGAAGCTAGACCTTTCAAAATATATTTACTTATGGTACCATAAATTATATATTTGTAGAGATACAGCCCGATTCTACGAACATAAAAAATGACCCTCGTATGAGAACAACTCTATAGCACAAATCAATCTGTGCATGTGTGCTGTCTCCTCAGAGTCTTTTAGTGTTAATTCCCTGAGTTGACTAGTCTGTTTAATTATTATAAAAGTAAGAAAGGCAGCAAGTTAGCTGATCAGTTTATTTTGAGTATAGCCTGGTAGGAAACCATGAAAACAGTTTTCTTGTGACACTCAGCTATGCTCAAACTAATCAGTGTCCTTGTTGATTGCACAACATTGCCTAACAGCAAAAAGATTTGATCCCCTGTCCAAACTTTGGTCTTAGGAACCATGCAGAGAAACATAGCTTTTTTTACAATCTATTCAAAGAATACACTAGTGCTTTCAATGTCATTGGATCCGATATAAAAATGTAAAATCATCAACAATCTAGACATAATTTTAGATTGGAAATTTAGGGTTAAGGTTCCTCTAATGCTTATAAAAATGAAATAAAATAAAATAATTTATGGATAAATTAATGAATGTCTTAGAAAGAAATATGCAGGTTTAAAAACAAATCACAGCTCAAATGATTCAAAGTAAAGATGAACAAAGGATAAAATAATAAATACATATCTAATGACTGATTGAACTAAAGAAAGAAAAGAAGGAAAATGAATTATCCAGATTCTTCAAGTACAGCCAGATATATGGTGAACTATGGAGTTGATTCCTAAATCATACAGACACAGCTGATGTATAAGCTTTCAAAACATGACCTACATGCATTGAAGCAATTTCAGAAAGATCCTTTACCTTTACTGAAACCACCCTAATTTTTGCCAGGCAGAGGACCCATACTGTTGAAAATGTGAGTATGATCAGGTAATACCACAATCACTAACTGCAGACAAACCCTCGGCATCGTGAGGAAGAGCCACAGAACAATCACGAGACACCAGGAAGACAAACAAAGCAAAGCAACCAGCTCTTTCTTCCCCATCGAGATGATTGCAAAACTAGAATGGACAAAAAGCATAGAACAATGACAGAATCCAACAATGGGAGTAACAATAAACAACGAATCAACAAGAACAGGACCACCGCCTTAGAACCGACAGCAGCTAAAGCCATTGGGGGCGTAAATGCATTTTACTGGTACCAAATCTTCACCCTAGATTCTGCTGTTGTTGAAGTACAAAAAATGTTACGCTCACATGGAGGATCCCTAACTATTGCAATGTATCATCATAGAGAAACAACATAATCAAATTAACGCACTATGATGAAACAGAGAAAAGGACTCACAACTCTCAGATAGACAGAGCTAAGGAAGACCTCAAGTTGAGCCACGGTGGGCCCATCTACAGCCAAGCATCAGGCACCAACCTACCGATTAAGTTTTACGCCAGAGCCGCCATTGAGTCTGAGACCTGACCCACCGTCGTGCAATTAAAGAGAAAACCATAGCTATAAACCATGATTCAAGAACTCATATGAATTTCAGAGTCACAACAAGTTCTAAACTAACTGACAGTTTTTGTCCCGAGTGTAATATTTTAACAATGAATCAAAAGTCTTAAATGCAGTTTTAGAGCTATAATGCAAACAATGAATACTGGAATATGTAGCAGTCCATTTCCAACTTTGAATATACTAAAACAGCCAGATAACAGTTCAATCTATTTTTGGCTAGTATATCAACTAAGAAAGTAGAAACATATATTTGTTCTAATTTAATCATAATGCATGCATATGTGCACCTAAAAAGATGCATTAGTTCTTTTTCCGAAATATCCAAAAACAAACCCAGTTTACATTATTTCATATAAAACAACTAGATTGAGTATAGCTGAGTGTAATTACAATGTGGTCATATTGGAATATGTTTGTATGTCCCGAGTGTAACAATTCAGACTGAAGCCTTTTAAATTGCTGCATTTACAAGCTGTATCAAAATGTTTTAACAAAACAAAAAAAGGTCAAATTAGCTCTTACCAACTTTGGGGTAGGTGACAATCATCATATCACCATCTTTATAGGTCATCTCTTTGATTTGTTGTAATCTTTCTGTCAGTTGCTCAATCTGTGTCAGCATGTATATGCCATCAATCTTTTGAAGCTGATAAGCAAATGTTCCATCTTTGGTTTTGATGTCAATCAACTCCGACATTGCTGAAAATCAAAACAACCATGAAAATTTATTGACAGCGTTATTGTCAATGCCAAATAAGACCGAGTGGTGTTTTGGCCTAACACATGCAATTACAGCCTTATTTTCTGATTGTTACCATTGCAAGCAACCACCGACAATCCCAGCATATCTCTTTTTGAGTTTTTGTGCTGATTTTAAAGGACATGATTATCTAGTGGTTGTGGATTGTTACTCGAATAGGCCTAGTGTGAAAGGTCGTGTCACCGTGCTGAGGGACTTATTTGACCTATTGAATTCATGCTGGGCTGGCTTCTAATTGTGGTCCCTGGTTTATCACTACCAATATACGACACTTCATTCATGACTATGGTGCCATCATTAGCTAACATTCCCACATAGCAACTGAGTCACGGAAGACAGGTATACGTCTCTTGGGGGACAATACCAGCTGTGTGCAATTGGTGCTGAAAATATCAGCGAGCGACGATACAAAAAGGAGCATGAACTTTGGCGTTCAAATTCAGTTGCGGGAGACGTGGCTCTTCGGAAAAGACATATGTGATATGCAGACAAGTTAACGACAACGAATGACCATGTCTGCCTCCAAAATCAGATTAGTCCCCTACTCCGCAAATGGGATCAAGCACGAATAGCTTGTGATACGTGTTGGTGTCCCAGACGCGTTACCTTGCATAAATGCAAATTTCCTGCGCAATTACATACTCACGGTTAATATTGAATTGGACTGTACAGTCAACCGATATCGCACCTAATTACGAGAGCACTTCTAAACTTTGTCAACCTTGCCATGGCCACGCCCTATATTATGCCTACAACGCCTTTCATTTCGACACCTGTTCGCACCCACCCACCCCGGTTCGGCCATGCATGTTCAGACACCCATATCCGTAGACTTGACACTATTCGCTGTTAGGTGGTATTGAATGCAAAACGCCCAGACATGCTCAATGATTCCAAAACCCAGACTTTGTACAAAATATGAGTAATATCCGGAAAACGGCGATTTGCAAACTTTTTTTCGCACATCCACAATATGTCAATCGTCATGATCGTCAGTTCAAATACTATTTCAACATCGTACGCACACTAGGATATACTTATATAACGTCGTGCAAGTTTTATAGTAAAAGTAAGTCAGGGTGCAAAGATCAGTAATCGATACAATAAAGTACCACACCTGACCCAGGATACCAATGGGAAAGTGACAAACTCACAATTAGACACCACAAACGAGAGCCATGAGGTCAGCCCTTTCCCAGCAGGTGACCACAAGGCACAAATAAAAAGACGCACACAAAGGCATAGCAAACAGAAGACAGAAAAGACGTAAAAGATCCACAAAAGAAATACCGCCTTGGCACGGTCAGTAAAAAAATGGACATCAAAAGCAAAAAGAGTACCATCCATTTACAGTTTTCTAACATGCATTTTTGAACTAAACAACAAGTTCTTTGCTCTCTTCTTGTGAGCGGGGTATGGTGCGGTAAGAATGGGAGGGAGGCTGCGATACGTGTTTAGTCCTGGCTTTGTGCTGCAGTGTTTTGTTTCTCTTTTCGTTCAGCAATCATCTCGCTGAGAGAGAGAGAGAGAGAGAGAGAGAGAGAGAGAGAGAGAGAGAGAGAGAGAGAGAGAGAGAGATTCATAACAAGTCACATGTCTATTACCACAGTAAGACCAAATTCCAAAACCGGCAAAGCAACCATGCACCATTGCTGACACGTGACTAGTTATGCGTTTACCTGTGTTCTGGTTGTCTCTTCCTCTTGGAGTCACGTCCGTCATTCTTATGGTTGTGGTATTCCTGGCCATGAGAAACATGCACCTTCGTCTCATGGCACATCGTGCATTTGAAGCATTGATAAAATACCCATGCTTACCAGAAAATCCTCTTAAGCTTTATTAATAAATACTTTATTTTGTTTTAAATTTAAATGCTTTTTTACTATTCCTTACTATATGTTATTTAATTGTCTTAAATGTTACACACTTGTCTGTTTATGTACTTATCTAATCTCACCTTGTTTAGTTAAGGAGTACATGACTAGTAAAAACAACAATCAGAAGCCAATATATAACACATCAAAATGCTGGGCACGCATGTTTAACTGTATTGCGGTCCATATCTATATTATACTGACGTCAATAAAAACGCATCATCCGAATTTACTGTTTTCTTAGCAATCAACAGAGGTTGGAAGCTGATTTTAATCTGACATCACGGGGCACGGTGGTATTCTAATGACGTCATCATGACAGGTCAAATGTACTCATAACAGCAGTATGCATCAATCACTTATGATTTTAATTTGATTTTGCACTCAGTTTGTTTCATTGATGTTTTACAAACCCTTGTCAAATTTTGGATCATTTCAACTTTATACAACTCTGACGTCATCTTTTAAAAGGCAAAAGCTTGCGGATATTAACTCGATAAAACTCAAAATGTAAGGTCCGTTGTTGAAACTTGTCAACGTTCTCGGTGAAAAAAATGTGAAAAGTGGTCGGAGCAAGTCAATTCGTTCTGCAGAAGCATAAATACATTGTATGAACATTATATAAACGCCTTTCCTGTAGTATAGGGACGATTTGACATTGATAATAGAAGTTGTTCTTGCCAACGGGCCTGTCTGAAAACGAAACAAAAGTGGCTAAAATCGTAAGGCACACGAAATTGATGATCCCTTATCTCAAACTGAGATTGTAGGTCTAGAGAAGGGAACCATGCAGACAATCTACTAGAGTAACGGTGCTCTGACCCAAAGTTGATCTCTAGTAGGTTTCTGACGTCACTATAGTAGCAACTATCGGCGTTCGAATCAAACTTTAGTTAATTAAGTAGGAACTATAGTTCGATTCGAAGTGCGCCATAGTTATTGAAAGTTATTTACCTTACGTCACTGCCATAAATTGTTTGTGGAATAGTATATTTTTTTTTTCTTTTTTGTACATGCTATTCTTTTTTTTAATCTGTTTTATGATCATAACAAAATTGTAGATGCACACGAAATTTCGGTGCTTTTCGCATTCATATGCGTATACGCCAATGCTGACGTATCCAGCAAAGCAAGATGTCTAAGCTTCGGTCTGAGCCTTCATCTACACATATTCTTTGAACATGCGAGCATCGAAGGCTCTGGTGAGTCTGCGCCAATATACATGCTGAACTCTTTGCATCCTGGGTAATTTTTTTAGGGTTTTTTGTCGTTTACTATTTTTTTTTTCAAAATCAACGTTTTTTATTATCAAGTTCAGGAATACCATCACATTGTCAAATAGTTTGGATCCAGATCAGGCAGCCACTATGAGATAAAGAGTTAAATAGCAACTGATTCTCTACTGTCCTCCGCTAAGTCGTTAATTAGCTACATAGTTGGTGTGTGTGTGGGGGGGGGGGGGGGCTAGACATAAGCTTCATCTTTCATACTTTGCTGATTGCGCGGCATGTAGAGGCCACAAGCACGTGTATACAGAGTTGACCGGCCTACAGAAATCAAAATACTAAGTATCGCTTTTGAGGAGTGAGGATAGTTGTTCATCCCTAGTTTTTGTATATTCTCTTTTTCCAAATAATCTGCTCAGTTTTACACTTCACTTTTAAAGAATCATATATAAATCATACTTGCGAAATGGACAAAAACGGCACCGGATAACGCGAAGTTTTGCCGTTAGTATTAATGCATTAACCAGGTAATTGTCCTAACTTAGTACTGGTCCAACCCCGGGCAGGAAGACCCGTCCCTGTTTAACTGAAAGATTGTTGATGGGACGTAAAGAATCAAGTCAAACAAATTAACCAGGTAATGTCAAATCGATGACGGATCAATAAGATCGACCATGAATGTTTAAACCGCTTAGTCTAAACACGTCTGGAGTATTATTGTTTTCTTTAATTATAGCAACGATTCATTGTGTACGGAAAATCAACAATTGATAGATTATTAACAAGTTCGAACTGCAAATAAGTCAACTATTGATCAGCAACAAACTTTTATACACAAATATTGGAATATCCCTTATAAGGAATCTGTTTACAATGATTTCAAGTTAAACAGAAGTCCTAGGAACTATATATTGGTTTAGCTTTTAGCAAGAAGTGGTAAATATTTGATCAGTTTATTTTATTGTTGTATTTACTAATAATATTGCTATATTTTCCTTTGTGGTTGCGTTTAATAAATGTATTATTCAATTATTGTTGCTTGAATTGGCCATTATTGACATGTGTCGACGGTGTCTTCAGACCAAAACAGTATCGGCCCACCCACTAGTATGGGCCGATAGTGGCCCTACACTTTATGCTGGTTGGGTTATAAGTCTGGAAGAGGTTGGGAGTTCGGCTGAAGTTTGTTACTACTAAGGCCAGCATACCACTAATAACTAAATAAGAAAATTTTTCAGTGTAAAAACTTTGGGTTTGGAACTTTTAAAATGGTTCTCGTCGCGAGAAAACCTGTCTTCGAGGGTTTGCGAACAACACATGCGCAGACCAGCCTGCGCATCCGCGCAGTCTGATCAGCGCCTTTGTTATTCGCTTTGTGGAAGGTACCATTATGTAAACTTGCCACAGGTGAAATTTCAATTTTCTAGCCAGTCTGTGTAGCTGAGGAGACTGGTTTGAAACTCGCTTTTTCGGAAACCCTGAAGACAGGATTTCTCGCGCCGAGGCCCAAATAACACCTTACAATTACTCTCCAGAACAACTTTTATTGAAACTTGATCACTTTTTTGTTAGCGATCCTTACACATTGCATTGATTTGTAAAGTGCTCATCTTAATTAGTTCGGGTTTTTCGTCTTATCGAAATTGGTTGATTTTTTTTATTTGATTCTTTTTCGTCCCTTCAACAATCTTGCACTTAAACAGGGACGGGTCTTCCTGAGTTGAACCATTTCTTAGCTAGGATAAATGTGTCTTGCTCAAGGACCACAACGCAGTGACGCCGGTGAGGCTCGAACCCGCGGCCCGTCGGCCTCGAGTCAAGCACTCTACCACTGAGCCCCCCAAAATTGGTTGATCTAGAATTACACTACCAGTTGTGCGTCGAAAACCAGAGCACTTATGTGGCCCATTTTGAATAGTTATTTTATACAGTTCCTTTCATCCAAACTTTTTGGCATTACTTGTAATTTCAACACTACCATTGAGGAGCGCAGTAGCTCAATGGTAGTGACTCACTCGAGATCGAGGTTGCGGGTTCTTGCCTCATCGGAAGCAATGTATTGTGTCCTTTAGTTAAGCAAGACACTCTTTCCTCTGCTTAGTACTGGTAAGTTCAACCCAGGAAGACCCGTCCCGACATGACTGAAAACCTAATCAAAAGAAAACAATCATTACACATGTACCCATATCACATGAACCGATTGTGCCCGAGAGAAGTCTGTAAACAACAAAGAAACGGACCAGCCAACTGCTGCCTGTAGCTGAACAAATAGTTAAAACCCTGTTCGCAAACCCTGATGACATATCATGTTGGCATGTACCTCAATAATCCTTTGAAGGGAGCATTACATCTGTGCACTTTCTTACAATTGGCAATATCTTTTGCGCACTTTGATCCACATTTGGTGATAACTTTTGCGTTCCTCAGTTCGCATCTCAGGCTTAATATATGCGTTGGGTTACACCCATTTTGTCAGGACATTTTGCGATCAAATCTGACATGTCAAGGAAGGAAAAAACGCTTAACTTCTTATTAGACCAGAACAGTAGTTCTCAATTTATATTATGAAAAAGAACTTTTTTCGTCTGCTTCTCTAATAGGCCTAATGCCCTACATTGCTAACAATAACTAGATCAGACTGATCATGGGAGCAGTCTAATCAGGGTTTATATTGTTTGCTTCCATGAAAAAGAATCTAGTCTGAAGTCCACTTAAAATATGTGTAGCAGACGTAAAATGCAGACGACATTTTCTAGGATAATGCACAAACGATGTGAAAATGTGAGCAAATAAAGGAATAGAAGAGTTACCAAACGAGCACAAATGCAGTATAGGAGTAGGGAACTTTTCAATATTGGGGGGGGGGGGGGGCAAAGCCAGCGAGGCCAACTTCAATATGCAAAATGTACATGCTGTTAAATCTTTATACACCCATGAATTCATGGCATGCATGCATGCACACGCACGTGCATGTATAAATTTATACATATACATCCTGCTATGCTAATCATTAAAATCAAAGCAAGCGATCTCTATGAAAAAAAATGAGCAAAGTGAACGAGGAAATTATTTGGTTATTATATTGCCTAAAAGCTTTTGAATCTGCATACATTTTTACATGCATTATTAAAATCAAACCAACGGATCTTCATTTTTAAGATACCAAATATAATTTGAGTTCGAGGGAGGGAGGACAATTTTTGGTTAGAGAAAAATTGGAGCTCTTTAAAATTTAGGATGGAAAACAGGAATACTAGCAAAAGCCTGAAAAGCCTGTTTCTCTGAAAAAATGATACATATATACATGTACATATATATACATACAAGGTGATTCAAGTGTGCTGACTAAAAGAAATGAAAAGTATTTAAACCTGAGCAAATTGTCTGCTCTCAGAGAATTCAAAAACTAGAGAGCAAGAGAGGACATTTTTTACTACTAATGTTTGAAAGTTGCTTATTTTACCCTGAGTGACAAGCAATCATATGTCAATTAGACAGATTATTGGGGGGGTGGGGGGGGGGGGGGTGGAGGCTATTCTGCCCCCCCCCCACAAAATTATTGGGGGACCTGGTCTCCCTGTTCCTACGCTATGTGCAGTGCTGCTTGAGATTTTGGTACTTATCAAATAAATGAACAGTCTCATCAGAGATTTCGCTGCTCAGCGCATGTTTGATACATTGTTGAAGTAGAAACAGACTCAGAACAAAAACTATTGGATAGCTTCTCATGCACACTGCAAAAATAAGTGTAAACTAGATTTGTTTTTCAACAAAAAAAAGATGTCTCCCCCTTTTTGGAATACCCCCCCCCCCCCCCCCCACAAAATGACATTTAGTTATATTACAAGGCGAATAATTTGACAAATATACATGCAAGAGTTATGGTTCTTATACATGTGAAACATTGTCTGAATGTGCTTTACAAATGTATGAAGTTTGGTTGAAATATCTTTGAAGGTTATCAAGTTATAGAGCGGACACGATTTTGTGATGAACAGACCCACTAACAGAGGCAAGGGGAAAATATATACATGCAAATGAGTTATGGCTCTTGTGCATGACACGTCATCTGAATGTGCTTTACAAATGTATGAAGTTTCATTGAAATACCTCTAACGGTTATCAAGTTATAGAGTGGACACAAAATAGTTTTGCAAATGATCAAAGGGAAATAACTCCAAAAATATCCAAAGCAGAGTTATGGTTCTTGTACATGAAATTGTCTCATTGTGCTCTAGAAGTGTATGAAGTTTCAACCAAATAGCTTTAATGGTGTTCAACTTACAGAGCTGACAAAAAATTGGATTTAGTTATGTTACAAGGGGAATAATTTGAAAAATAAACATGCAAGAGTTATGATTCTAGTGCATGATACATCATCTTAATGTGCTTTACAAAGGTATGAAGTTTCGTTGAAACACCTCTAACGGTTATAAAGTTATAGCGCGGACACAAAATAGCATCGCAAATGATCAAAGGGCAAACACTTCCAAAATAATCAAAAGCAGAGTTATCGTTTTTGTGCATGACACGTTGTCTGAATGTGCTTTACAAATGTATGAAGTTTCGTTGAAATACCCGTAATGGTTATCAAGTTATAGAGCGGACATGAAATAGCATCGAAAATGATCAAAGGGAAATAACTCCCAAAATATCAAAAGCAGAGTTCTGCTTATTGTGCATGACACGTTGTCTGAATGTGCTTTACAGTTGTATGCAGTTTCGTTGAAATTTATCTAATGGTTATCAAGTTATTGAGCGGACACGAAATAGCATTGCAAATGATCACAGGGGAATTACTCCATAAATATCCAAAGCAGACTTATCGTTCTTGTGCATGACACGTTGTCTGGATGTGCTTTACAAACGTATGAAGTTTGGTCGAAATATCTCTTACGGGTTTCAAGTTATACAGCAGACACAGTTTTGTGACGGACAGACAGATGGACGGACCCAAGGGGAAAAAAATGTGTCTCCCGACCCTTAACATCAAATGAGCTACCACCCCTTTTGGTGTAAACTTACACTTACTTTCCCACTAAAAACTTTAGCACAACATTTCGCCAGTGAAAGATATTAAACATTTCTACCCGTTATTATTGCAGTTATCATGGGTAAAAGTTCAAAATTCCCAAAATCCTGAACTTTAGAAATTTCAATTTTAAAACTTGCAGGATGCCTACAAAATCAAATAATTTCAAGCTTAAGAGATTGTGTTTTGGTAATCTGAAAACTGATCAAAGAAGCTATGATAATCTCCCTAATTCAGCATTTTGAGACTGACTTTCTATGGAAAGTCAGCGTCAAAATCCTGAATTTAGGATTAATCCTGAAAACTTTCACCCATGAGTTATTTTCTAGATCAATACAATAGAACAGAAAATAGCTTTTAAGGCAGTTGAAAGGCTACAACAACATCACAGGGGAGCGCAGTGGCTCAGTGCTTGACTCGAGACCGAAGGGCCGCGGGTTTGAGCCTCACCTGCGTCACTGCGTTGTGGTCCTTGAGCAAGACACATTTATCCTAGCTTAGTACTGGTTCTACCCAGGAAGACCCGTCCCTTTATAACTGAAAGATTGTTGATGGGACGTAAAGAATCAAATCAAACAAACAAACAAAACAACATCAGTGACAGTTTAGCTGCCACCAAATTTGGTGTAAAGTAGCATATTTTTACAGTACACATAGCTTAACCCATGGGTGTAGTTTTCAGGATTATTACTGAATTCAGGATTTTGAGGCTGACTTTCCATAGAAAGTCAGCCTCAAAATTCTGAATTAGGGAGATAACAATAGCTTCTCTGATTTATTTTCAGTCTGTCTAAATAAGGGAGATAACAATAGCTTCTCTGATTTATTTTCAGTCTGTCTAAAGGCAACTAACCATTTAAACTAGACTGGCAATCCTCCAAACACTAATTGTCTTTTTTTCTAAATCAACACCAATTATCCTCTCTAATAGCACTTTAACTCTTTCAAACTGTTTGTTCATTCAATTCTCTCCAGATCTCCAGATTCTTTGAAAATTCAGTAAGATATTTAAGAGCTACTTGTTTCCATGAAAATATAAAATCTAATTGGAAATTTTGAACTTTCACCCATGTTTAACCCCCTGTTGTATATTTAAGGTGCCTATCAAGAAGATGACTGACTATGCGCGGAATAGAAACCTGAGCCTGAAAGAAAAGTTCAAGTTGAAATATGAAGAGAAAAAGAAACAACCACCAAAGTTTTTGGCGTGGGCCCCCGATGCCTGGCAGTGTGACAAAATTTCCCAAGTCAGTTATATCTTTGTAATGACTGGGTTGATTGGATGGGGAGTGTTTGATGCTATTCCGTTCTTGTACAGTGATCTCAGTGACTTCACAGGGCTAGCTGCCCAGTGTTTTGGAGTTCTCTGTTTCTGCGAGACTATGGGCAACTGGCTATGCCTCCGCATGGTGAAATCTACCTACAACCCTTTTATACATGGCACCATGCCGGTTGGACTCAAGGAGGGTGAACATATCAGCAAATTAGATAAGGGCAGTAACTCTAGTTCAAATACAATGAATGGCCATTCAGTGACGTTAGGAATTGATCGTAATTCACAATTAGAGGAAGTTAATGTAGTTTATATTGCAACAGAAATGCCGAAATCCGCGACAGAGCCGCCCAAAAGAGCTGCGTTCCCTTACTGGTCCTGGGCGCCGTGCATCAGATGTAATCGAGCACGTCCTCCACGTTGCCACCATTGTCCCGTGTGCAACGTGTGTGTACTCAAGCGTGACCATCACTGCTTCTTCGCAGGAACTTGCGTTGGATACAGAAACCTGCGATATTTTATTACGTTTATATTCTGGGCTTTGATTGGCTGTTCATACGCGGCAGCTCATTTTGTTCCCTACTTCTTCCTACGTTTCTGGCCAGACCTCTCATATGCTGACATTATTCTCCCAGTGACCATAGTGCGAGTTGTGTTCGGTTATATACACTGGCTCAACCTAGTATTAGTATCACTAATATACAGTCTAATATTTTTCATTCCATTGACTTTCTCATTTCTGCAAGAAATTGTAGTGTGGGTGAAAGATGGAACAACGAGGTTTGAGAAGACATTAAAACTGAAGGTATACGATACTCGAAGTTTATCGGAAAAAATCAGATCTGTTTTTGGATATTACTGGGCGCTGGACTTTCTTTTTCCATTTATGCATTTTATTTATGAACCAATTGAGGACCCTATTAACTGGCCCTATATCAAGGCTTAGAAATTATCATTATTATTAGACAGTGTTTCCACAATTATTTGGACCAGCAAATAAGATAACAGTACTTATGACATGATACAGTTCAGTCCGTTTATAAGGCTATGTTTGGCACTGGTTTGGGGTCCATAGGAATGTATTTGTGTACAGTGAACCATGTTATATAGGAACAATTTTACAAACGAATTACAGGAAAATGACCATTTTATGGTCATTTTCCTGTAAGTTCTTTGTAAAATTCCATTGTAACAAAATTTTGGAGCCACAACATGACCAGGTTATATCCAAATCTGTGTTATAATGAGGCACGTTATGAAGGGACTGCGCTGTATTGTGTAAAGCAGGTTGTAAAGGCTCTCTTTGAATGTGCCTGCACAATTATGATTGAAGCTAAATTTCTAATATTCTATCTAAGTCTTTATCTATTTCCATGCTTTGTGCTTGCAAGCAGTTAATGTACTGTTATCTCATGGGATGATGCCAATGATAGTGCCATATATGGAGACTACTAGCACATCAACTGCCAACTTGAATTTGATTTTTATTTGTAATAAGTTGTAGTTTTAATGAACTTTTGGAGCGTTTAATTGTAAATAATTTCTTATTCAGTTTAAACGTATGTTTTGTGTGCTCAAACAAACTGTCTCACAACAAATGTTTTGATTGAGAAATAAGAAAATTATTTTTTGTTACACACTCTAAAGGCCTGACATAAGAGTTTTACAATAATAGTTGTAGTCTTAATGAACTGGTACCTAATACACCCAAGATTTGTGAATTGTCACTAATGGAGGTGCTAAGTATGTTGTCTTGCTACATTTCAGCACCATTTTAAAGGGCTCTTCCCATGGATATAATGAATAATAGAAGAGTTGTGATAATTTTGTTAACAATTGTAGTGCAAAAAAGTTCAAGCTTCAGAAAATATATTGCAGTTTTATCATCCTTTTGTGTGGATTGTTGGTGGAATTTTCGCTAAGTGTAAAAAAATTAAATGGGGTTATCATGGCTTCCCTAATGGTGTTCACAAAAAAATTGTCTCGTTTAGAAATCTCTATAGCAAACAGTACAAACCCAGCTCAGACAGATTGATGTGGAGCAGTCTGATCTGGGTCCATGTTTGAATGCAATTTAGCAAGTTGAAAACATATTTCTTAATCCAAAAAGTTGAAGCAGGCTATCAGCAGGCTACACTTCCAGCTGCATTATCATCTGTAGTTAGAAATGTTCGATACAATAGTCTCCCAAAGCTGAAACCACAGGAGCTTGAAATATGCAAATGAAACTTTTAGCAAAGCCCAGGGGACTAAAATATTTAAATATTGCACTTGTCCTGCAGGACGAGTGACTCACAATTTTCACATGCACTTGTCCTTTAAAAGCGTATGCAATAAAGAACATAAAGGAGTAATATGTAATATGAGTTCCTCAAGTAATTCTTTCCAAAGCACTCGTCCTGTAGGACGAGTGCTTTGGGAAGAATTACTCGTCCTTTCTAGATTCCACTAGTAATTACGAGCGGACAAGTGGATTTTTAGCCCTATAATCTTATTACAAAAATGCTCGTTATGATCCCATTAACCCTTTGTATTTGGTGAACCCCAAAACGAGTACTTTTGCAAACAGTGTAGACCCAGATGAAATGCAGCATAATGCTGCATTTCATGTGGGTCTACATTGTTTGTAAAGGTGAAAAAGATTTTCAGACAAAAGAATACAATATTTTTTAAATTATAACTTGACACCCCTAAATATGTACAATGGACTATCCCAAATTTATTGCATCAAACCAGAAGGGAGAATCCATTAGTATACAAAGGGATAAGGAAATCTGTGAATACCCACACTTTGTGTTTTTGTCCACTTGTAAAAAAGTTATAGGCATTTGAAAATCTAAAGTGGGAAGGCTAAGAACACAGATATCCTCCATTTTGGGAATCTTCTTCATCCAGTCTACTTCAGAATTTCAAATGTCTGCAACCTTTTTATTAGTGAACGAAAACATAAAGTGTGGGTAGTCGTTTTCTTAATTAGATCGTAACGAACATTTTGGTACTAAATTTATTGTTTTTATACCCGCTTTTTTCTTAAGAAAAAAAAGGGTATATTAATTTCGTACCAAAGTCGGTCCGTCGTCCATCTGTCTGTCTGTCCGTCCGTCACGTTTCTTGTAAATGCATCTCCTCCTAAACCATTAGACATAGCAACTTTAAACTTTGTACCTAGATAGGTCACATGATGTAGAGGGTACTGGGCAACATTTCGTGTGACCTTGACCCCTAGGTCAAGGTCAAATAATGTAATTTCTTGTAAATGCATCTCCTCCTTAACCATTAGACGTAGCAACTTCAAACTTTGTACCTAGATAGGTCACATAATGTAGAGGGTACTGGGCAACATTTTGTGTGACCTTGACCCCTAGGTCAAGGTCAAATAATGTAATTTCTTGTAAATGCTTCTCCTCCTAAACCATTAGATGTAGCAACTTCAAACTTTGTACCTAGATAGGTCACATGATGTAGAGAGTACTGGGCAACATTTCGTGCGACCTTGACCCCTAGGTCAAGGTCAAAGAATGTAATTTCTTGTAAATGCATCTCCTCCTTAACCATTTGATGTTGCAAATTCAAACTTTGTACCTACATAGGTCATCCATAGGTCAAGGTCATATTGTGTATTTTTTGTAAATGCTTCTTCTCCTTAATCATTGGACATTTTAACTTCAACTTTACAGGTGCATAGGTCATATTATGAAGAAGGTACTAAGCTACATTTTGTGTGAACTTGACCCCAAGGTAAAGGTTATAGGTCAAAAAGCGGGTATTTGCGATGGTGTACCATCGACTTCTGCTCTAGTCTATATTTTTGTTTGTTTTGTACCTTGAGTTCTGCCAGATTCAGTGTTGGAAGACAGAAACTTTATGCAGTCATTGCAGTTGTAAATGACGTCATTTGTTAATGTTTGTGACATCAAAAATCAGAGAAGCGTTATGTTTGTTAAATTGTAAATAATAAAATGAAAATGAATATGACGTGCGTTTTATCTCATCAATGCCTTGGGTCACTTGTGTTCGGAAAAAAAGAGTTCCAGCTAAAGAGATTTATTTCCTTAGAGGAAACTAGACTTCAGTCGATGGTACACCATTGCAAATACCCCCTTTTGATCTAACCAAAGCATCTGCAAAGTTTGAAGTTGTTACGTCCAATGGTTTAGGAGGAGATGCATTTACAAGAAATTACATTATTTCACCTTTGACCTTGACCTTAGGTCAAGGACAAACACGAAATTTTGCCAAGTATCCGCTACATCATATGACCTATGCACCTGCAAAGTTTGAAGTTGCTATGTCCAACGGTTAAGGAGGAAATGCGTTTACAAGAAATATTTGATTTGACCTTGGGTCAAGGTCACATAAAGCATTGCCCTCTACATCATGTGCCCTATGTGCCTGCAAAGTTTGAAGTTGCTACGGTCAATGGTTAAGGAGATGCATTTACAAGAAAAAAACATTATTTGACCTTGACCCCAAGGTCAAGGGGGTCAAGGTCACACAAAATGTTTCCCAGTACTCTCAACATCATGACCTTTGCACCAGCAAAGTTTGATTTGCTAAAACTCACGGTTAAGGAGAAGATACAATTACAAGAAAATACATTATTTGACCTTGACCTTGGGGTCAAGGTCACATGAAATGTTGCCCAGTGCCCTCTACATCATGTGACCTATGCAGCTACAGAATTTAAAGTTACTTCGTCAAAAGGTTTAGGAGGAGATGCATTTACAAGAAAGTGCATTATTTGACCTTTGACCTTGGGGTCAAGGTAACATGAAATGTTGCCCAGTACCCTCTACATTATGTGACCTATTCAGCTACAAAGTTTGAAGATGCTACGTCTAACGGTTTAGGAGGAGATACATTTACAAGAAAATACATTATTTGACCTTTGACCTTGACCTTGGGGTCAAGGTCACACAAAATTTTGCCCAGTACCCTCTCTATCCTGTGACCTATTCAGCTATAAAGTTTGAAGTTACTACGTCTAACAGTTTAGAAGGATATGCATTAACAAGAAAATTCATTATTTGACCTTTGACCGGGTCAAGGTCACACAAAATATTGCCCAGTACCCTCTACATCATGTGACCTATTCAGCTACAAAGTTTGAAGTTACTACGTCTAACGGTTTAGAAGGAGATACATTTACAAGAAACGTGACAGACGCACAGACGGACGACGGACCGACTTTGGTACGAAATTAATATACCCTTTTTTTCTAAAGAAAAAAGCGGGTATAATAAATCTTTCTAGACAACAACAAAATTACCAATTTTATTTGTTTGATAGCTCATGGAATTTCTCCATCAAAATTGTAATATAAGCAAATAATCAAAATTGTATGCAAGGTTTTAGCTTTATACTTTTTTTTTACAATCTGATTGTAAAAATCTACTTTATTAATCATGCTTGTAAAACATATTTATCTATAACAAATTTGTCTTGATGTGATTTGTTGATTTTTTCTTCTAAATCTCTCTAGCAGCTAGCTTCTGAAGAGGTTTTTCAAAGCATTAGCCTGACTTCCATTGCTCTTTAACTCTTTGAATGCTAGGTAATTTTGCATGCTTTTTGTCGTCTGCTGACTGTTTTTGAAATCAACTTTTTCAAAAAACTATTTCAAGAATACCATCAGTGTGTTAAACAGTCTGGATCCAGATCAGGCCCAATGATTTGTTGGGCTTGATCTGGGTCCAGACTGTTTGTGAAGGTTATCAGCGGACAACACTGGTATGCAATGAGTTAAAGTCTTTGTGATGTGATTAGTTTACCTATGCAATTTGATAGGTGCATTTTCCCAATGCCCTCAAACAATCCTATAGTAGTTTAGTATTTACACTAAAGTCTACAAATGGTGTTATTATCAAAACATGGAGTAAGTCATTTTGAAGAAACTTCCAAATAATTTGCCAAGCTGTATAAAAGTTTCCGTAATGAAAATTGATGATTGTTGGGAAGTAATCTGTTGGTCAAGAACTGGTTAACTCTTTGCCTACTGGGTAATTTTACATCTTTCTAAATCAACTTTTTCAAAATATTCTTTCAGGAATACAATCAGATTGTCAAACAGTTTGGACCCAGATCAGACCTGATGTTCTGTCGGGGCTTGATTTGGGTTCAAACTGGTTGCAAAGATTATCAGCAGATGACAATAGAATCTATGATTAATGAACAAGCAATCAAATTTTGACCTGATGAACAAATTGTTCAAGCGAAAAATTGTTATTTTTTCCTTACCAGTCTGTATGAACATGTGTTTTGTGTGTTTGAGATGGTTCTTTTGAGTATCCAAACATATTTTGGTTGAGAAATAAGAAAAATATTTTTGAAATATGCACCCTTTTCTGGAGGTTCGAGACTCAGCAGAGCACCCTGGGGCAAGACAATTTACCTCCTACTTAGTACTGGTTCAACCAAGGAAGACAGGAATTCATCCCATGACTGAAAAATTGTTGACTGGGACGTAAAAGCATCAACAAAAACTTATCTGGATGCCTGGTAGTTTGCCATACACACAGTCTCAAAAGAGCATTCACCACTCTCACAAATAAAGTATAGAAGTTTGTTTGATTTGAGTCTTTACATCCCATCAACAATCTTTCGGTTAAACAGGGACGGGTCTTCCTGGGTTGAACCAGTACTAAGCTAGGATAAATGTGTCTTGCTCAAGGACCACAATGCAGTGACTCTGGTGAGGCTCGAACCAGCAGCCTCTCGGTCTCAAGTCAAGCACCCTACCACTGAGCCACTGCGCTCCCATTAAGAAAAGTATAGAAGTAGATGATGCTAAGACCAAAAGCTATATACCTAGACTTGTAGCCATAAAAAGTTGACTTATATATGATAAGTACATACTTTTGACAGAATAATAAAAATCAACAAGAAAGACATTTGATTTTCATAAAAAATGTATTAACATCTATTTAAACCATTGATGCCTTACATCTAAGAAAAACAAACATACGAGTATACCCTGTGTTTATCCAGCAGTAATATGAAAAACAGATTGTATCTCACTAACTCATATGAGCCGGGACATGAGATTTCCAACAATGTGGTATGTGCGACCAGCAAAGGCTCAGACCATACTGACTGATCAGAGCCTTTGCTACTTGTTTGAATATTCTATGAATGTTAATCTACTTAACTGGAGGAACAGCATTTGGAGTTTCTAAATTTAAAAGGAGGCTGCACAGGCTCGTCTGAGTCAACACTTGTCAAAACACCACATTGTCGGAAATCACACGTCCTGGCTCATATGTAGACAAGGCAAAGTACACACTTATCCTTTGTCATGCGGATTTTTATATGTACTACATTCCTCCCCAATTTTTATGCTGTTAACCTTCAGCATTCCAGTTGTAAGTATGTATTTCCAATCAGAGTGGAAAATAGTGTAGATCCTGAACAGATGGCTTTGTCAGAAGCCAGCTGATCTGGATCTACAGTGTTTTCAATAAGGGATAAATTTAGATTTAGCAGGATTAAGTCAAAGTAAATGTAAATTTGGTTACATTTGTGACACATTACTGTCACATTTTCTATCAAGATATAAAAGCTGCGAATATGAAAGCATACACTTATCCTGCCAATATGTTTGCCTAGAAATATCATAAGCTAATTACATGGGTGAAAGTTCAAAATTACCAAAATCCTGAACTTAGAAATTCAATTTTTTAAACTTGCAGGATGCCTACAAAAAACAATCATTTCACGTTTAAATGTGTTTAGATGATCTTAAAATTAATCAGAGAAGCTTACTATAGCCTCCCTTATTCAGCATTTTGAGGCTGACTTTCTATGGAAAGTCAGCCTCAAAATGCTGATTTCTATGGAAAGTCAGCCTCAAAATGCTGAATTCAGGTCTAATCATGAAAACTTTCACCCATGTTAATATGTCTGCTGCATATATTCAAATGCATTCCAGACTTATTTTATCACAGTTCTAAGCAAACACTATGAACCCCTGATCAGAATGCTACTACATTTTGTAATATAGGCCAAAAAAGTATATAAGCTGAAGAGAGAGCAGACGACAATTGCAGTGAATAGCAGGGAAAATATTTATGGAGCAGCTTACAGTCTAAAAGGATAGAATTGTTTTATTTAACTTTATCGAGAAAATTATGAAATCTGTCTTGCAGGCCCAAATGGCCATTACATTATGCTTCAACAAGACAGTTCGGAAACGTGTTTCGCAGACAAATATGGATATATCAAGTTTCAACAAGACAATTCTGAAACCTGTCATGTATGTACATTCATTCAATTTTATCAAACAATTCTGAAATTTGTCATAAAAGCAAAAATGGTTTCATTCAACTTTATCAAGACAATTTTGAAACTTTTCTTGTAGGCATAAATGGTTTCATTCAACTTCAACAGAACAGTTTCGAAACATGTCATGTAGGCATAAACGGTTACATTAAAATCTAACAAGCTGTTCCGAAACCTGTCTCATAGGCATTGATGCTTTCATTTAGCTTCAAGACAATTCAGAAACCTGTCTTGTAGGCATACATGGTTTCATTCAACTTCAACAAGACAATGAACACATCATGATTCTGAAAGACTCTGGTAAACAAGTCAACAAGACAAACATCTATTAAAGCTGAACACTACTACTGTCCTGCCAGCCAAGCGTGACAGTGACATCATGTTTTGTTTACAATGTTACCAGGGACATAGAATCGAACGATTACTAGTGTATTAATCCTATCCACTGGATAGGATTAATACACAAGTGATATATTGATTCGTATTAGCTCAAGTGTAGTGTACAAGTTAATGTTTTACTTAACAATTGTAAACAAATATTATGTCACTGTCACTCTTGGTTGGCATGACAGTAAAGAGGACACTGACTCTTTCCTTGCTAGGGGCGACTTTTGAGGTCTGCTGATAACTTTTGCAAACAGTCTGGACCCAGATCAGGACCAACATTCTGTTTGACACTCTTGACAGAGTTCCTGAAATCATTTTTTTGAAAGTCAGCAGACGACAACACAAGCATGAAAATAACCCAGCATGCAAAGAGTTCAGTATAGCTCCTGATAAGAAAACAATGGGTTTTTTGTTGTTGTTTTTTTTACTTCAATAAACAAAGATGTTATAGATACTCACTGAAAGAGACAATTCCAATGAGCACCCACAGAATTCGAGTGACAGTATTTATCGGCAAGCCTTGCTATGTCAATAAGCGTTCTCGAAGCCTTGCCTGGTAAACTTGATATCAAAAAACAATTCTCTATATACAAGTCATCTGATAATTATTGCATAGGAGAGCAGGGAAGACTCAGATGAATTGTCCTGCAAAGGTTTTCACAGCTAAAACAAAAAGTTTGGAAGTATGGTAAAACCTGTGTAAAAAGGCCACTCAAAAATAGACAAAATAAAGATCTTAATGAAAAATGGTAGCTTAAGGAAGGTCGAAAGTATTGCAGAATGGAGCATTCTGCAATACTTTTGACCTTTATTAAGCGATAATTGGTCTTGAAAACCAATTTTTGGTCTTTTGAGAGTGGCCAGGTTTTACTGTAGATCAATAGTGGTGGCTCAGTGGTAGAGTATTAAGACTTGAGATCTAGGGAATCCCGATTCGAAACTCACCGGAGGCACTGTGTGGTGTCCTTTAGTAAGAAACATTGTCCTGGTTCAACCAGGGAAGACAGGAAAACATCCCAATATGACTGAAAAACTGTTGACTGGGATGTAAAGCATCAAGTCACACAGGATCAAAAGCTGAATTTGCTTTTTGACAGATGCATTTTGTATTCAATGAAATCATCTCCATGAGAAGCTCTCATTAGCCCTTGCAGCAAATGTTATCAAAGAAACATTACTTTTCTTTCAAATTTTCAATAGTTTCCAATTTCTAAATCTAAAGTAAAAACATAACGTATATGCAATAGTTAAAGTGTCTCGATGAGAATTTTCCAATGAGCACCCTTTAAACATATTTAGATAAGAGAAAAATAGCCATTTTTGCTAAAATATATACATAAATATAAAGGTTTGTGTGACAGTGAACAGCCACTACTTATTCTACATAGGGAGCGCAGTGGCTCAGTGGTAGAGTGCTTGACTCGAGACCCAGGGGCCGCATGTTCGAACCTCACCGGCGTCACTGCGTTGTGTCCTTGAGCAAGATACATTAATCCTAGCTTAGTACTGGTTCAACCCAGGAAGACCCGTTCCTTTATAACTGAAATATTGTTGATGGTACATAAAGAATCAAATCAAACAAACTTATTCTACATGCCATTTTGTTCTGCCTTAATCTCAGACCTAAATTCAGTCTGCTCAACATTTTTAAAAGCCACTTTTCTGTACATTCAAGTCTATCTACAAAGACCTACACTATATCATCAACACACTTTATCATGAAGGATTGGCACATAAATATATATCGGATAGCATTATTGATTTTGGTACTTATCGCTCATGTGGTCAGCGAAGGTTCATATACGCCTAATAAAGAAACACAGTCTCCCTTTACTAATAAGTATAAATCTCTCCTGAGCTGGCCCAATTTTTTGTTACAGGAAACTCATAATAAATCTCATAATCGGGTGTTCTTAATTAAGAGAACCCTCCTCTGTATTTGGTTTTCCAAAGACAGTTTTCTGGTACCATATGGCACAATAAAGCTGACCATGAGCAGGGCTTTGGATTTTTTTTTCAAGATTGGTGGGTCTTTGATCACTAATAGTCCACTAAAAAATTAAAGACCCATGGAGCAAGAAATGGTGGGTCATTTTCTGAAATGATGGGCCCAAGCATATCAATCTAAACACAGTTGACATTTGGGTAGTATACTTTGCCTACACACTGACACAGACTTTTGTATGCATATATGTATATTGACTGCTGATGATACAGTAAAACCTGTCTTAAGCGGCCACTTAAAAAAGAAGACCAATTATTGCTTAATGCAGGTCAAAAGTATTGCAGAATGCTCCAAGGGGAGCATTCTGCAATCCTTTTGACCTTCATTAAACTACCATTTGTTAATAAGATCTTTGTTTTGTCTTTTTTTTGCGTGGCTGCTTAAGACATATTTTACTGTATTGACTTGAAGAGGTATGATTCAAGCGCTTCAGCACAATATGAAGAGATTCAGCACCATTTAAAGAACATCAAAGCCATTTATGAGCTAAGCCTCTATTTGTAGAGCTTCCAATCTATTTGGATGGCATCAGAAATTTACTGATCTGGCTCAACCTGAAGATCACAACCGATTGAAATGGTACAATTCAAGCATTTCAGCACAATGTGAAGAGATTCAGCACCATTAAATGAGCTTCCGCGCCATTGAAGAGCCAAGTCTCAATCTGTAGAGCCTCAACACCATTTGGACGGTTTCATTAATCAACTGGTCTAGCTCAGTCTGAAGAGCTTCCATTCACCACTACTTGAAGTGGTTAAATGTTTGGCACAATTAAAAGAGTTTTAGCACCATTTGAAGAGGTTTAGTTTCTTTTCTGACAGCGTAGCTAAGAACATGTGCTGATTGACCATCAAGGAACAGGTATCCAAGGTAATACCACCGGTAGACAGACTCTGTGTCCTCTGACCACTCCCACTGTCCCAAACACGCACCTGAAACACATAGGTCCAGTTACGCACATTTTTTGAACGTAAAATTGTAATTATTTTTCTACCCATCAATTGAAACATATGTTTTTGTGTGCTCAAAAGAACAGTCTCATCGAGACGGTTCTTTTGAGAAGCCACAACATGTGTTTTGGTTGAGAAATGAGAAAATAATTTTCATTTACGCAATCTTATCTGGGGGCCTGGCTAATTGTTAAAAACCACTCCCGCTTTACAATACATACACTTTGAGAACGGCTGTGGTGTGTTCAATTTCTGCTTCACCAGTCTATCGGATGAGACTGATGACCTTAGCTGTTGGTGGGAAGTTAAACACAAACACACCTTGAGAAAATATATTAACCCTTTCCCCGCCATTCATTACATTATATTAGGGAGCAGTCTGATCAGTGTTCATAGTATTATGGTAAAATCTTTAAGTGCATTTGAATATATGTAGCAGACAAAAGAAGCAGAGAATGATTTTCAGGACAAAAATATTGGCAGTATAAGGGGTTTCTTGCCCCCCCCCCCCCCCCCCCACCAGGCAGAACAGTAACTACCTGTGCGGCCTTGTATTACTACCATGCAACTACCAGCTTAGCAAAAACATAGTTCATGAAATCAAATTTGGTGGTAAAGCTGTCATGTAATTATAAACAATTTGCAGTAGAGTGACAGGAATTTTAATACTAATTGGCAGTTTGAGATGTTTAAAAGAGGAAAGCCAATGGACATGATTCTTGTTTAATGTATATTTCCAAATAATTTTCTTCCTTATCTTCAGTAACATATGTTGTAGGTACACATTGGAATTGCCTCTATGAGGCCATTCCAATGTATACCTACAACATATGTCTTTCAATAAATGAGTTTTTCACCATAAGTTTTTTTTAACAAATACTCAACCACTTTCATTTATTCAAAGAAATGAGCATTTAGAAATGAACAACTTTTCAAGTAGTTTGTGATGCACCCGGATGACAATAATAGACTGACAGCTTATCTTGAGATGTTTCATGGGAGTATATTGCTAAATTGCTAGTTGCCTGGTTGTAATACTGTTCTAGAGAATAGCCTGAGTTTTCTCACATTTGAATGAAAAGACAACTTACCATGGAGTCAGTCTCGTCTCCTGCACACACCAGCAGTCTGTTACTATCTGTGGGATGTTGTATTAATACTGTTTTTGAGAGAACTGTCTGAGTTCTCCCCCCTTGGAATGTAAAGACCACATTACAACTGCAAGTTGCGTCACCTACGGTATGCCATACCAATTCACACAGCTGCAAATAGAAACATTACTGTAACGGGACAGAACTGCCTGAATTTTCCCCCTTGGAAAGTAAAGACAACATTACAACTGCAGGTTGCATCACACAAGTTATGCCATACCAGTTCGCACAGCTGCAAGTATCAATGTAAATCATTTAATTCTTTGCAGCATTAAAGTTTTTGGTATTTAAGGAATTTTAAAGCAGTGTTGTCCCAAGGCTGCACCATTGCGCTAATTATGCATTTTCAGTCATTATGGCCCTTTAGAAATGTACTGGTGCGCCACCGTAGGCACACTTCCCAAATGAGCATATTATGCCCAGTAAATCACTACGTAGCAGGTCTGACAGGCCAGATGAGTTTTGCGGTCACGAAGTAAACCAGAAGTCGGGTTTGGGCTGAAAACATCAGCCATGAAAAAGCCACGATATATACTATGCTTTCACTCAGGTCCATGCTGCTAAACGACCAATCGAAATAAATATTGGAAACTGGTTTATTCTGCGCATGCCCTATATTCTAAAAAGCGCTTGTAGAATTCCATTGCCCTGAATGGCTTCATTGATTGGCTGCATGGATATTATTTATGCACATTCATGTTGAGCACATGAACAGTCAAGATGGCGGACACGATTTTAATGTGAATTGTTGCGTTTTTATTTGGAAAGAAATCAAACAAGACAAATTTGACCAATTTATATCCCCCGACGAAGGGTTATTTGAGAGAAAAATGTAAATCACAAAACATAAATCCCCTTTAGCTAACCCTTAGTTCACCTTCAGTATCATTCAGATCATAATAAACGCCTGTCAAGTATGTTTTAGTGCTTAGTTTAATAAAAAGTATACTTACATCTGCACAATTCAAATATCTGACCTTTAAACCCAACCCCAGAGGTCAAGGGTGTGTATAAATTCAGAGGTCAAGGGTGTGTATAAATTCAAAGTGTTACCTTGCATGTAGGTCTACACTTCTTTCACTTTAATTTGATATGCAACATGACCACTTTTAGAAAAGAAAACAAAATGACCTTTTGACGGTCACTACTCGTGTGAAAACTGCCTGGAAGAAGTTCAGGGAGCTACTACCAGTTCTCACATCCCGCCACCTCTCTTACAAGACCCGTGGCCATGTGTACAGCTCTTGCGTGCGGAGCGCCATGCTCCATGCCAGTGAAACTTGGCCACTTACCAAGACGAACCTGCAGCGCTTGCAACGCAATGATAGGGCCATGATCAGACAGATCTGCAGTATCAAGCCAGAGGATGTGGCCAGGGTAAGGTCAAGCGAGCTACTGGCAAAGCTTCAGCTTGAGGACCTCAACCTCATTTTGAGAGAGAGAAGGCTTCGCTGGTTTGGGCATGTGGCACGTTCGAGTGGTGCAATCAGAACAGCATATGATATGCAGATTGACGGCAAGCGGGGGGCAGGGAGGCCCAAGCAAACATGGAAGAAACTGACAGAGAAAGACTGCCGTGAGTGGAAGCTCACCACAGTTGACCCTCAAGAAAGGAGCACCTGGAGATCAGGTGTGAGATCTGCTATGCGTGCAGCTAGCCAGTTACCTGGAAAGGGGCCCACTGATGTGGACGATGCCCCTGCACCTGCACGTTAATCAAAAATCCGATTATGATATGATGATATTATGATGATGACCCCACCCCAGGGGTCGCTGGTGTGTGTAATGACAGCATATTTGCTTTCATGGTGCTCTGTGCTCAATTGCCTTTAATTTGATATGCAACATGACTACTTTCAGAAAAATATAGTTTGACCTTTTGACCCCATCCCCTGGGTCAAGGGTGTGTCTGTGAGCAAAATATTTGCTACCATGTTGCTGCCAGCGTCGTCAGCTTTAATTTGATATGCAACATGACCATATTCTGAAAAAGTTGAATTTTGGCCTCGGCCCCGCCCCTTAGTCCACCCAACGGACTCGGACCCAGGGCTTCAAACTGAAATCCCGTTTGATATGTTTCATATCTATTGCTGCTTTGCCTGCACGCAAAATTTCAGCAAAAAATATTAACAATTGCCTGAGTTATTGCAAAATTAAAATATTTGACCTTTGACCCCTTAGGTGGGGTCAAAGGGGGTGGGGTAAAACTTTGACACTGCCATGCTTATCTACAGGCACTTGGCAATCATGGTCTATAGTGAGAAGTTGTTAAATATAAAAGCTTTGATGAAATGTGAAGATCATCACACAAAAAAGCTAATATAGGTTTTGCCTTATAATTGCCTATACCCAACAAGGGCAATAACTCAAGTGTTAAGGGGTAGATTTTGACCAAACTTATAGGATATCAAGAGTCCATGGTACTTATCATTTGTACCAAGAATGAATCAAATCTGACCAATAGGTACTGAGATATAGTTCCGGACAGACAAAAAGTGTGGACGGACAGACGGACGACGCCAAAACTATATCCCTCCGACTTCGTCGGGGGATAAAAAATGGTAGATATTTGTTCTAATGAGAGCCAGAAAAAGGCATGACAACCGTTTTTCTTCCAGCTTCGATTCCTAGACATATTATTGGGACACATTTAGCTTTTGTAAAAGAAGCGTATAGGGTAGTGTTTCACTGATGGTAATATATGGCCCTCAAAAATTTCAAATGGCCTCCAGAAAATGCTGAAGGGGGCCAAACATGGCCCTCAAAATTTCTGACCTGGGGGACAAAACTGAGGAAGGACAAATCTTAAAAGAAAGAATTTTCTATTAAAGCAAACCAGCAAATTCTTTCCTTTAAGAGTAGCCCATTTTAAGGAGGGTTTTATTCAAAGGAGAAACATAGTCTGTAAAAGAACTAGCATATAAAACCCTTGTGCGACCACAGGTGGAGTATGCCTCAACCATTTGGAGTCCCCATACCAAACAAAACACGCAAAAGATAGAAATGGTACAAAGACGAGCTGCCAGATGGGTCAATAACAACTACTCCACATATGACAGTGTCTCAACAATTCTTGATAACCTTGGTTGGTGATCCCTTGAAAACAGACACATTGATTCCCGCCTGTTCATGTTCCACCAAATTATTTATGGTTATGTAGCTATACAAATTCCAACATATTTTGAGAAACCCCAGCGATTTACCCGTCACATGCACCCTCTCTCCTATAGACAGATCCACACCCATGCAGTTTACTACCAGCAGTCGTTTTACCCAGCAACAATTGTTCTATGGAATAAACTCCCCTCAGAGATTGTTCTCATGGATGATCTTGACTCCTTCAAAGAAGGAGTCAGCAAGATCAACCGTCAGTCCCCTTAAATTGTTAAACACTGTTTTTAATCTGTTCTTAAACCTCACCCTGCACTAACACTATGATCTTTTATTCTTTCCTTACTATTTTACTTTAACACTTGCTAGAATCTAGCTTTTATCCTTGCACTGACAGCACAACTGCACATAACACTCGAGAGAGGGTGCTGCAGGATGTAAAGATAGATAAGATAGTTTTCTTGATAAGGGTTTTCACAGATTGCAGGTAAGAAAATTTACCTACCTGATGTCTGACATGAGGGTGTCTAGCTGTTGGTCTGAAACTTGCCAATATATGTCTGGTGGCTGGATCAATATACAGGCTTGTTAGACTCCCTGTAAGATAATGGAATAATGTCAGGCCTCTTGATAAGAGTGTGTAATTAAAACATTTTTTCTTATTTCTCAACCAAACATATGTTGTGGGTACTCAGAAGAACCCAAAACATGTTAAAATTGAGGGGCAAGAAAATATTCACAATTCCAGAAAAAAAGATCTGGGGCCAAAATATGCATACTCCTATAACATGCCAAAATATGTCTGGTAGCCAATACAATGTACAAGCCTATTTTACTGCAAGCAGTGACCCCCCGAGGTGGGGATTGTTTTGACCCGGGGCCATAATTTGAGTAAATTGTAAAGAGGAATTTAAGGAGAGCTTTATGTAAGAATGCCAAGCAATGCTAAACTTACCGTCCAGCGGCAGAATATGAGGTTTATAATGGTTGTTGGGTAGACTCTCATAGAACTGTACTCTATCTAACTGACCAATCAGCAACCCTCCAGCACTGTAAAATAGAGCAAACAAAAGATTTCAGGTATCAGTGGGTATGTTTCATAGGGCCAGTTAAGCAAAACATTTCAGTGAAAAACTGCGATTATTTTCTTATCCATCAGTTTAATCATGTGTTTTGGGTACCCACAACATATGTTTTGATTAAGAAATAAGAAAAAATAATTTTCTGTTACGCACCCTTATCTGGGGGCCCAGCCCAATGTTTGTGTTTAACATGACACCAACAGCTAAGGTTATATGGAGATGCAACCACAGCTTTATTAAGTCTCATTCGACAGACTGGAAAACAGGGGGATCGAGCCTGCAACCCCTGATTTACAAGGCGAGCAGTTAATCCACTACACCAATGCAGCTCCTATATCAGGCGTCAGATAATAGAGAGTAGTCCTTACTTCTCAAACGATACATATGTTTGGGTACTCAAAAGAACCGTCTCAAAAGTGTTCATAAACTGCTTCTAAATTGCACCACCCTTAACCCTATGTAGACTGAAAGCCCCTGAACTGGTATTCTTTGTTCTCAGTGAAGAGCCAGATGAAATGCGGCATTTCATCAGGGTCTGCTTTTAACATCTGCTGATAACCTTTGCAAACAGTTTGTACTGTAAATCCAGAAATTTTAGCGAGAATTTTATCTTCACGAATAGCGTTAAAAGACATATTTGCGACGTTAAAAATCACGACTAGGGCATGACTAACCTATATCAGTAAACGAAAGAGTGATTTTGCCATTTTGCGAGGGTTTTATTTTCACAAAACTTCGGGAAGTTTCAAGAAAATAAAAACCTCGTGAAAACTTCCAAATTTATAGTACCCAGATCAGGACGAACAACATGTCTGTCCTGATTTGATTTCGAACCATTTGACAGTCTAATAGAGAAATTTTTGAATTTTTTTTTAAAGTCAGAAGATGACAACAAAAGCATGGAAAATTAGAGCTAACCATGTACAGTAAAAACCTGTCTTAAGAGGCCACTCAAAAATAGACAAAACAAAGATCTTAATGACAAATGGCAGCTTAATGAAGGTCTAAAGTATTGCAGAATGCTCCCCTTGGAGCATTCTGCAATACTTTTGACCTGCATTAAGCGATACTGTACACCCCTTTTTAACAATTTCCAAAGTGCTAGACATGGGCAAATTTTTACAACTCAATTCATGGATTTTGTCTGGACTGAGGGGATAGTTTGATCCAGGTTGAATGTCTTTTGTTTGGTTTGTGGTTTAACGTCCCAGTCAACAGCTGTGGTCATGTCGAGATGCTCAGTTAACCTGACCACACTTGTTTTCCTTGGCAAGCTTAGACCAAGTGGTTAAACAATACTGTAAATTCGGAAATTTTCGCGAGAATTTTATTTTCGCAAATAGCGTTAAAAGACATATTTGCGATGTTTAAAATTAGCGACTAGGGCATTAAATATCTATATCCAGTGATTTTATTTGGGATTTTGGGAAGTTACCTTTTCCTCAACATTTGGGAAAATATTTCATAAAAATTGGAAAGATAAGTGCTAAAATACGTGAAATTGAGAAAATAAAGGCCATTTTTGGAATGGGAATGACTCCCATATAAGGCGGTGAAAATGGGCAAATAAAATCACTGATATCAGTAGACGGTAGAATGATTTCACCCTTTCGCGAAGGTTACATTTTCACGAAACTTCGCATATGCGAATTTTGCAAAAATATAACCCTCGCGAAAATTTGCGAATTTACAGTACTTTGTGCATCCAGGTTGAACAGATTCACGAGAATGAGGTGCAACTGTAGATTGATACCTGAAAGTGGCTTGTAGATTCTTTGGCATATACTTGAGAGCTGCTACTGGTGACCGACTACTCCCTGAGTTGATTTCCTGAACAAAGGCGTCAGTGTTTCTGACATCAAACTCTAATGTGAGACCGTTCTGAAGTCCTGTGTAGAAATAGTTCTCATCGTCTGTGTTCCATACACAGCTCCAGGCTGGCATTGGTGTGTCATATCTGATCGAAAGAAACATCCATGAAAAAAAACAAAACAAAAAAAATTCCATGTTCACCCTATTAGCTTTGTCGCAATAAAACCTGATTTTGCTGTATCTGAACAAAATTGGCAGACACTTTCATGGGCATTCTTGCAATCTATTTTGTTTGTTTGGTTTGAGGTGTCACGTCCCAGTCAACAGCTAAGGTCTTGTCGAGATGGTCAATTCACCTAACCACGCTTTTTCCTGGGCAAGCTTGGTTAAGCAGTTAACCAGTACTTCATGCACATACTTTCAATTGTAACTGACAACCCCTCTTGAATCAGCGGAATGAGGAAAATGACCATAGAAATCATTTCATGATCAATCTCCACAATAGTATGGGACGGGGACGGGATCAAACTTGCGACCCCTGGATCTGTAGTCGGTCCAACTGCCCTACAGGGCTGGTTAATCTGAATTTGCCACCTTTATTATTTGCTCTTTGGGTCACGATTCATACAGGCAAGCCATGGCTTTTGGATGACTTTTAAAAAATTATCCAACAGTTTTCAAGATTACAAGTTAACCTTTTCGTATATGGGAAATCCCTAAGCGGGTACTTTTACAAACAATGAAGACTCAAATGAAATGAGGGTCTACACTGTTTGTAAATGAAATCAAGTGGGCCAAGAGGCCCTAAATTGCTCATCTGAGTCTTGATTAAAGCTTACATATAGGTATCTGTTGAAAGCTGGCCATGTCCCTGGTGACACCTGGGGTGGGGTCAATTTTGGCCCTTGGGGGATAATTTGAACAAATTTGGTAGAGGTCTACTAGGTCATTCTACATACCAAATATCAAGGCTCTCAGCCTTATGGTTTCAGACAAGAAGATTTTTCGATGTTTTTTACTATATAAGCCTATGTAAAACATGTGACCCCTGGCGCAGGATCATTTTTGGCCCCAGGGGTATAATTTGAACAAACTTGGTGGAGGTCCACTAGGTAATACTACATAACAAATATCAAGGCTCTCAGCCCTATGGTTTCAGACAAGAAGATTTTTCCATGTTTTTCCCTATATAAGCCTATGTATAACATGTGACCCATGGGGGCCATTTTTGGCACCAGGGTTATAATTTGAACAAACTTGGTAGAGGTCCACTAGGTCATGCTACATACCAAATATCAAGGTTCTCTGCCTTATGGTTTCAGACAAGAATTTTTTTCCATGTTTTTCCCTAATTAAGCCCATGTAAAACATGTGACCCCCGGGGCCGGGCCATTTTTGGCCCCAGGGGCATAATTTGAACAAACTTGGTAGAGGTCCACTAGGTCATGCTACATATCAAATATCAAGGCTCTCAGCCTAATGGTTTTAGACAAGAAGATTTTTTCCATGTTTTACCCTATATAAGCCTATGTAAAACAGTTGACCCCTGGGGGCTATTTTTGGCACCAGGGGTATAATTTGAACAAACTACATACCAAATATCAATACTCTTTGCCTTATGGCTTCAGACAAACATATTTTTCCCTATTTAAGCCTATGTAAAACATGTGACCCCTGGGGTGGGACTATTTTTGGCCCCAGGGGTATAATTTGAACAAACTCGGAAGAGGTCCATTAGGTCATGCTACATACCAAATATCAAGGCTCTCTGCCTTATGGTTTGAGACAAGAAGATTTTTCATGTTTTCCCTATATAAGCCTATGTCAAACATGTGACCCCTGGGGCGGGGCCATTCTTCGTTCCTTCAAAATACCATGGGCCTGGTTTCCCGCTTCCCTGTTAAAAACACACAGGCGCTTATTATCATGCGCGACGACAATGCGCGTACGGTTGTTTATGAAAGGAAACGTTATGCAACAATGGTGAAAATGAGGCATGGTTTGGCAAGTTTAAACTCAAATAACTCAGTTGTTTATGGTCAGAAACATAAAGTGTGGGTACTCGTTTTCTTAGTTAGAATGAGCGGAACATTTTGAGACCAAATTGAGCAGATTTGGTGAAATTTTTCGTTTTGCAACAAAACCGACTCGTCTACAGCAACTCCATTCAAGGAACACTTCTAAGTATTTCATCAAATGAATAAAACAGTTATTTCATGCCTGTTTGTAGTATAGTCAAAACTATTACCCCTAGGTACCGTGGACGAACTGATGCACTTTTGCACTCGGCCTTCAGCCTCGTGCAATAGTGCATCAGGTCGTCCACGGCACCTCGGGGTAATAGTTTTGACTATACTACAATCAGGCATGAAATAACTATAATATTTTCATAAGCAAACAGAGTAGACCCTGAACAGGCAGCTCTTGTGAACTGGGTCTGCTCTGTTTGCAAAAATGTAAAAAAGGCGTCTCTATGCGGTGAAGGGTTAACTAGTTATAACTACTCACGATTGTACAACAGCATTACTGAGAAGGTTGGTCATTTTAACTTTCTTGTCAAGACCACACGATGATAATATATACACATTATTATAATAGTAACTTGATCTGGTGTACTGTATCACATCGAGTTGATGAGGTCATACCATCAGATCACCCCGGATGGGAAGCGTCAAGGGTGATCAAATGGTATGACCTCATCCACGAGATGTGATACTGTACGCCAGATCAAGTTACTATTATAATAATAGGTTCATTATATAACTTTTTCTGATATTATTCTGATCTTATAAATTGTTTTGGTCTTTAATCGATAAAAATTCCTGGAATGTTTGCCTTTACATTACGTCAGGTCATTATACCTGACGTTACATAATATTTTCTGTCTCTGGTTCCATACTTGAAATTTACTTTACGTAACGTCGCCGCAAAAAGCAGGTAACCCACGTTAGCCTTGTTTTAAAGGATGGTTATACGGAATCAAAAAAGCTCTGTTCCTTGATCCAGCTTTTTGTATCAGTTGGCCAGAAAACAGACAGTTCAAAAGTGGTATCATTTATAGGTATATAATAAATTCAAATGGTATATCTTAATAACAGCTTACAAAAACAGTAAAAGCAAAATTTCTACTCACGATTGCACAACAGCATTACTGAGAAGGTTTGTCATTTTCACCTTCTTGTCCAGACCACATGATAAGAGCATTCCATTGTCAACACTGGGATGAAAGGCAATGTCTCGGATAGCTTTGGAATGTACTGTCATATACTGGGATGTCTTAAAATCTAAGGTGCTCAGCTGTAAAAAAAATTATGAAAACAGACAACTCAATTGTGTCATAATCTAACATGCTCTGTCATTAATAATTATCATTAATATTCTATTTTGGAGTTGGTAAATTGGTTAACTATATCGGTAAACAGAAGCAAACTCATCCTGTGTATTGCAAAGCTGCAATAGTAGAAAACTGTGTTGATAAAATATCCATTTTCCACCTTTACCTATGTGAGATGTTGACAAAGCTATTGGAGAAAAATATTGGACCTTAAAGTGCCAATAACAACTGTAGCAAATGACACATTTTGCGACATTTTCCCTAATTTACAAAAAATAAGGTATGATATTTCATGAGAATCGTCTGCTGGCAGACGATTCTCATGAAATATCATGCGTTATTTGTTATTTTTGAAAAAGTAGCAAAATTTGAAATTATCGTCTGTTGCAAATCATAGGAGGCACTTTATGGGTTAGTATTTCATTTCCAGTCATTGTAATATACAACCTTTTTCATTCTAAATACATGTTTAGACAGACAGATAAAAAACTAAATACAATTTTATTCTCAGAATATTTGCTTATCTTGGAACTATATTTCTTGCACACCGGATACGGATATCTGAGATTTTACTCTGGGATAGAAAATCTTATCTAGCCCATGAAATCTTACCCAGGATGTCACGTGACGGCTACATACATTGGTTGCATTAGAACCCACGCACATTGTCTCAAGTGACATTATTGTTATGTCAAAATGAAGTCATCATGTGAAATTGCATCTTAGCGCATTCAGGGACATCTGGAAGCTTATTTTTAAATAAAAAAAAAAAACAGTGGTGAGCAAGAAAAAGAATCCATTATTTATTTGAGAGTAGAATAGCAAGCCTTGTGATGCCAAACGGCCATCCTCAGGACAGATTTTTCTATCCTACCCTCACACTCATGATAGTTTCTTACAGTCTGTCACAGCTTCTTTACTTCTTACCTTCTTCACACCAAATCCTGGAAAGAGTGGACTGGAGGATGGTTGAGACACAACTATTGTAGCTAGTGGGGGACTGTAGGCCATCACACGACAGTTACCAGCCTGGTGAGAATATTGAGAAGTGTAAAAAAGAACAAGGCAAAAGTCAACTTGTTTTTAAAATGATCAGAAAGTTGATATGCATATTTGTTATATGACTGAAGAGAATCCTGTCTCCTGATTGGCTTAATTTGTCTTCATAAATCTCTATGTCTACCTGGAAACTGGTCTAAACTGGTCCACAAGTTAATATTGAATGAAAACCAGCTTGAACTAGTTTCCAGAAGTTAATATTTTTGAAACTTCTGCAATATTACCCTCTAGAGAGCTAAAAATAGCATGATGAGTATGAAACTAGCATGTGCTGCATGAAATTGACATGATTTGCTGTTTCACCTCCCAACAGGTAAATTAAAGACTTTCATGAATTTTTACAACAGTTTTGTTTTGTTTTGTTTGCTTATTTATCTTTGTTTGAATAAACAAACTGTAAAAACAGTTTTATGATAGCATTTTATATTCCCCATTAAGAGAATTAATATAAATTTGAAAATGCAAAATACTAGATTTTAATATTTTAATAAAAGTTGGTAAAACTTGTGAGAAAGTCCTTAGGTGTCTTAGATAGAAGGTTGAACATGTCTTTAACAACAAAAGTGAAAGTAGCAAAATTTTCATTCTTTAACGAAAAAGTCACATAACAAAACAGTTATTGACTTCAATTTCGGTAGACAATATACAATTATTGACTTCAATGAGGTAGACATAAGGATTTATCTACCCGAAAAAGTGATAATTCACTGAGGCCGATAGGCCGAGGTGAATATCACTTTTAAGGGTAGATAAATCCTTATGTCTACCGAGATTGAAGTCAATAACTGTTTTGTTATATGACTTTTCAACTTAGAATGAAAATTTTCTATTTTAACTTAAATTTTGTTGTTGCAGTCAACCTTCAACCTAAGGACTTTCTAAAGATGTATTTACTGTATTAGAATATTTTGATGTAGTATTTTGCAATTTGAAATGTAGATTAATTCTCTGAATGTGGAATGTAAAATTTAATCACAAAACTTTTTTTTACATTTTGTTTATTCAAACAAAGATAAATGAACAAACAAAACATAACAAAAAAGTTGTTAAAATTCATGAAAGTCTTTAGTTTACCTGTTGGGATGTGAAACAGCAAATCATGTCAATTTCATGCAGCACATGCTAGTTTTATACTCATCATGCTATTTTTAGCTCTCTAGAGGGTGATATTGCAGAAGTGTCAAAAATATTAACTTCTGGAAACTAGTTTGAGCTGGATTTCATCCTATATCACCTTCTGAGCTAGTTCAGACCAGTTTTCAGGTAGACATAGAGATTTATGAAAACAAATTCGGCCAATCAGGAGACAGGATTCTCTCCAGTCATATAACAAAAGGATTTATCTACCCTTAAAAGAGATATTCACCTCGGCCTAGCGGCCTCGGTGAATTATCACTTTTTCGGGTAGATAAATCCTTATGTCTACCTCATTGAAGTCAATAATTGTATAATGTCTATCCAGTATCGACTGATTGGTTCAAAACTGTAACTGTGCAAAATAATTCTGCTACATTTTAAGCTTTCAAATACTTTAAAAGTAAACTAAATATTGATTCTTAAAGATTCAGCAAAAACATTATTTGACTCATTAAATAAGAATCTGCAACTTAAGGCATTTATAGCAACCCTTGGAGCCAGAAAGGCTCAAACCAGCCTGCACACCCCTATGTATCCAGATTTGTTATGGTAAACACTTAACATCAGCCAATATTTTATTGATGATGTTTTTTAGTTCAAAACTTAAGGAGGTTTTACATATAATCCCATACCAAAAGCAGCCTGCTGTTTACTTACATCCCATATCTTGATAACTTTGTCTGCCATAAAGCGACCTGTAGGCTGACTCTTACTCAACACATCATTAGGATTTCTTGAAGATATATTTAAACCACCCACATTTATACCATTTCTGAAATACAGAAACAACAACATACACTTGATAAAGCTGTCTCTTGGTTAACTCAAATCCTGATTACTCATTAAAACTAAGCCAAATTGGGGTACACTGAATACTCACTGAACCTGATAGTCCAAGCAAAATTGGGGGTCACTGATTACTCACTGTACCTGATAGTCTAAGCAAAATCGGGGTACACTGAATACTCACTGAACCTGATAGTCTAAGCAATATTGGGGCACACTCAATACTCACTGAACCTGATAGTCTAAGCAAAATTGGGGCACACTCAATACTCACCGTACCTGATAGTCTAAGCAAAATTGGGGCACACTCAATACTCACTTCACTGTACCTGATAGTCTAAGCAAAATTGGGGCACACTCAATACTCACTGTACCTGATAGTCTAAGCAAAATTGGGGCACACTCGATACTCACTGTACCTGATAGTCTAAGCAAAATTGGGGCACACTCAATACTCACTGTACCTGATAGTCTAAGCAAAATTGGGGCACACTCAATACTCACTGTACCTGATAGTCTAAGTAAATTGGGGCACACTCAATACTCACTGAACCTGATAGTCTAAGCAAAATCGGGGTACACTCAATACTCACTGAACCTGATAGTCTAAGCAAAATTGGGGTTCACTGATTACTCCCTTTATCTGCTAGTTTAAGTAAACTTGGGGTAAATTGATCACTCACAGTACCTGTAAGTGTCAGAACAATTGGGGTTCATTGATTACTCACAGTGCAGTGTATCTGCTAGTAAAATTTGGGAAAATAGATTACTCTAGGAGATCTAACTTACCCACCAAGTTTCAAATTGTGTCTAAGATTCTCCAGCTCGGCTCTGAATCTATTGCTGTCTTCTACCGCCATCTGATACTTGAGACGTAGTTCAGCCGCTTCCATCTCGGCTTTACGACGAGCTTCTTTTTCCTTCTCCAGATCCTTCAATGCTCTGTCTTTCTCAGTTGTGTCTAAAGCCTGCATATAAGAGATCACATCACCAGAATATTGATCATATTAATATGCTAATACAAAGTTGTGTCTAGGTCAAGATTTCTGGGGGACACAGGTGTCCCTCTACCTGAATTTCAAGGGGACATTTACAAATTCTGGGGGACACTACAATTATTTCAAACTTTTACCTGTTAAATTGAATAGTTATCGAAAAGAGCCAGGTATGATTTGGGCCATATTTGGCCCCCATATCTTTTTTAATTTAGAATTTATTTTTCATCTTCCATTTTTCCGTCAAATTAATTAAAAGGCATTAAACTGTCCATGACACCCAGAATTATCTACATTGATTAATATGCTAATATTAAACAGTGCAGTTCTTTAAAACACAGCGCGTTATAACACAGATTTGGACGGTCAATTTGAGGCTCCTAAATCTTTTATCATGGAATTTTACAACAGCATTGTAGGAAAATGACCATGAAATGGTCATTTTTCTATAATTCCTTTTGTATAATTGTCCTTTTATAACCCATTTCATTTATAACACAAATCATTCCTATGGACCCTAAACATAGCCTTATAAAGAACCAGGCCTACAGATAAGAGAGCGTATTGGAAAATTATTTTCTTTATTTCTCATCCAAAACATGTTGTGGGTACTCAAAAGAATTGTCTCAATGAGACTGCTCTTGTGAGCACCCAAAACACACATTTAAATAAATGGGTAAGAAATAATTAAAATTTTACTCAATAAAATTTCTTTATCTGGACCTATGGGGACTGCACTGTACATAATTACAGGATAAATAGAAATACATGTATTTAATTGGCCTTAGAACTCAAATACTGGAACAATGAAACTAATTTATTCTGTCAAATTCAGTATAAATGGATTGACTTTCTTGGATCCTGAATTCAGACATAATCTCGAAAGTTTAAGCACATGCAAGTGACTTAATAAGTGTTTTTTTTCTATGTACTTAGCTGCTAACAGTTCTACCATGCAAGGATACAAAAAGATTGCATAAACTTCATGTTCCCCAATCAATATCTCATATTTTTTTTAAAGGATCTAAGTTTTGTCGATGGATGATTTTTTTTTTTTATTTAATTTGATTCTTTACATCCCATCTACAATCTTTCAGTTATATAGGGACATGTCTTCCTGGGTTGAACCAGTACTAAGCTAGGATAAATGTGTCTTGCTCAAAGACCACAACGCAGTGACACCGGTGAGGCCATTCGGTCTTGAGACAAGCACTCTACCACTGAGCCACTGCACTCCTTTTGTCGATGGATGACAAATTCAAATTATTTCAATAGTAACTTGACCTGACAGACTGTACTACTAACTTACTAAGTCAGTTGGAGGTCCTAAGATCTCATATTATTGGATTTCACAAGACGGGGAGCCTCAAGTGTGATATAAGATCATCCATGAGATGTGGTACAATTGTCAGTTACTTTTGTTACAACACTTTTATTGTATACATTTGGTCCTAAGATTCATGTCAATAATTTTTACTGTAATAAAGCTATAATCTTCTTCAGCTCAACCAATAGGAGACTAACAAACTTCTGAGTTAATGCGCCAATCGCAACAAAAGTCGTCTGCTTTCCTCGTTGGCTGAAATGTTTAAGAAGCCTCTATGGCAAACAGTGTGGACCCAGATCAGACTGCTCCTATAGGAGCAGTCTGTTCTGGGTCCACGCTGTTTGCTTCTATACTTAATTTGTCAGTAATGCTGAACCTATATGTCTGAGTCGATGTCGTTTGCTATTGACATGACAATGTTGTCAGTGCTTTCGTCTGGAGTTTCAGGGACACCGGAAATGCGTAAGCAATTTCTTCGTCTATACTGCTCAACCTGGTCTGCTTGTGCCGCGAGGAAAGCCACTCTAGCTGTAAGTGAATCATTTGTATCCTGACGATCTTTGTTAGACTTCTCGAGGGAGGTAATGCGTTCCTGAAGACCTGTGATGACACCCTTGACAATGTTGTCAACAATACCCACAATTTCAGTGTGGAATGTGTCCTTCAGCAACTCTGAAAGCTTTAGCATTTCTGACGGAGGAATTGTAATGGTAGGCCCAGCTGGCGGAACAGCGTGGATATCCATGACTTCTATGGGATCAGATGCCATATTACCAGTATATGTTTGAGATTCAGATGCGTCTGAAGTTTCGGATGCAATTCTGTTCTTCTTATTCTCTATATCAAACTCAGGTGATGTCAGTTCTCTCTTTCTAGGGTTCTGAGTAACAGACGTATTGTCAACTGGAGATTCTGTACTCATAACTCACATTTGGGCAGTCACTGTAGTTTTGAAATTTTTGAGTGAGGGTAGGTTAGCACATTGGCTATTTTTCACAATATACAAAAGACCAGACGGTTCACCGCTATTTGACAGTTATGCAGTTATACTGGATACATTTAAGAACTTTACTCACATGGGTACATAAGTTATGTAAGGCAATGATACACAAATTATTGAGAAATCTACATACTGTTTGAAAAGTCGGATATACTCCAAATTCTCCACATATATGAACTATATTAATTTATTCCAGTTGATCCTTGAAAACACACATTATGATGACATAAAAAATACCCTCCCAAAGTCCTCTAAACAGTCACATTTTTATTTTTTCTCTCCGCGAAACAAAAACACAACACCATCATTTTTGTCACGTGACTATTGATGATATAATGTTCTTTATTTGTCGGTATTTTAGTTTTTATAAGCAGTTGAAATTTCGTGCTCAGTTGAGTTGTGCATGAAAATTTTTTACTAACCTTGGGGCCAGGCCTTCACAATTTTATGCTCAAAAAGATTGCTTATTTGTTTGTTTTGTTGCTTTATGTCCCAAGTCAACAGCTATGGTCATGGTGGGACGGTCAGTTCACCTAACCTAACAAGCAGTTAACCAGTACTTTGTGCACATACTTTCGCTTGTAGCTGACAACAACCCTTCTTGAATGATTCTGTGGAAGAGAGGAGAATGGCCGTAGAAATTATTTCATGATGGATTGCTGATTTGGTCTTTAGACTTACCTTAATAGATTTAGCATAAATGACTCTGATATCCTGCCTCTTAGCTTTAGCATTACAGTGTGGGCATTTACCTCCCTGGCCCTTCAACCACTTGTCTATACAACTGAAACAAGAAAAAAAATCATTTTGAGACAATGATATGCTTTAACACAACATAAGTAAATATCAGGGCTGGCTAATTGATGCCAACATGCTAATTGATAATTGGTAAATATTGCATAAAAAGCGGTGTTGCAAGTTATTAACAGCCATATTTTAACCGGCAAAAACCCATGTCAATTCACGTGCTGTTGATGCACGGCTTTTGTACTTTACATATACTCATTCTAGGCCGTCAAAAAAGTTGATGTCATCAACAGTAACGTGCATAGGAATGAACGTAAGTTAGTGATGTTAGGATGACATAGGTCTTTGCTCTGGAACAGGCATTTTCAAAACCTACGAATCCTTTATGCTTTTCGCGCCATTATAGTAATAAAAAAAATGAACTTTTCAAAGCGTTTTTCACATTTTTTTTGCAAGTGACAAAATGACTTTATACAATAATAACGAACAAACATGGTTTTCTGATACATTAACATCTGCTAGACCCCTCAGGGTTGTTAAAACCCTCGCCTTTCAGGCTTGGCTTTCAACATCACCCTCGGGGTCCAGCAGATGTTAATGCATAGAAAAACATGCTTGGTCCCTATATTGAATTTCAATTTATGACCAATTAGTAATCGCTCAAGCTTGAAAGAAGGTCTCTGAATGTTTTGACAACTTTTTGCATGGCCAACGACATTGATTTTTCCATCAGTTTGCTAAGCAACACTTTGTGGTGCATGTCTTTAATTCACCGATTAAAAGTTAATACAATTGCTAAATACAAACTCCACACTTGAGAAAATTTTGATTTGATTCTTTATGTCCCATCAACAAACTTTCCGTTAAACAGGGACGGGTTTTCCTGGGTTGAAACAGTACTAAGCTGGGATAAATGTGTCCTGCTCAAGGACCACAACGTAGTGACGCCGGTGAGGCTCGAAGCCGCGGCCTCTCAGTCTCGAGTCAAGCCCTCTACCACTGCACTCTCTCACACTTGAGAAAAGAAAGTGTATAAAAACAGCTTTTGGAAAGCAAGTGTTGAGATGAGCATGCATACTAACAAGCAAAAGATTTGTACAGGCTTAGACAGGCTACTTAGAAAGCTTCCCGATGGACATTTGAAGTGAAAATTGTTTCATTTTTTTTGTCATTCTCATCTCGTTTGTGTATACTAGGAAATTGGTTGTTGAATTTTGAAAATTTGTATAATCATCAAATTTCTGTTCTTCATCGATCAATTAACCGATATTTTGGTTAATTCCACCAGCCCTAGCTTTATATCCAGGTCATAGGTGAAAGTTCAAAATTTCCAAAATCCTGAACTTTAGAAATTCAAATGTTAAAACTTGCAGTATGCCTTCAAAATAATAATATTTCAAGTTTACATGGTTAATTGTCTTTAGATTAACTGTAAATATATCAAAAAAGTTATTATATCCGGCCTAATTCAGTATTTAGAGGCTGACTTTCTATGGAAAGTCAGCCTCAAAATCCTGAATTCAGGAATAATCCTGAAAACTTACACCCAATGGCCATGTATCTTTAAATAATTTGAATAAGAAAGCAAACAAATAGTCCCCGACTGGACTGCTCCACCAGGCAATATTGTGGAAGGAATTTATTTTGGAAATTTCTCTAGTCCTGGTCAAGACTGTTCATTTGAACCTTCGCTGGTCGCCAACACAATAAGTACCAAAATTAATTCCCTTACAGGGGACAATAATTCCACTAGTCCGCGGGTAATTAAGAGTGAAATCTAGAAAGGACGAGTAATTCTTCCCAAAGCACTCATCCTGTAGGACCCGTGCTTTGGGAATAATTACTTGACAAAGCCATATTACTCCATTATGTCCTTTATTGCATACTCTTTTAAAGGACAAGTACATGTGTTTGCAGGAAGAGTGAATATTGTAAGTAACACGTCCAGCAGGACAAGTGCAATATTGAAATATTTTTGAGGCCTGATTCCCTTACCTTTGACCAAACAAGTGGCCACACTTCAATGAACACAATCTGTGATTCCCCGATGTTGTCCAGGGCTCAAAACAAATTGGACAGCACTGAAATATATTAACATGGTAGATGTTCTCAAATTTCTAACACCAGTTGCCTGTCAAAGAGACATAGACAAACATGACAGACCTAGATCAGACTGCTTCTGAAGAAGTCTGATCAGGGTCTTCCCTCAATCGGAATTGCCTCGGCCAATTCCATGGAATTCCTTGGAATCAGACCTTGGATGTACATCGAGGATCTACTTTGATAATGTGACGCTGACGTTGCATAACGTGACACTGACATCACAGAAACCATGCCAACTCAATAACAAGTGTGATTGCAGCAAAACAAATGGTAATAAATCAAGTTTATATTTTTTCAATAAAACATCATAAACTTCATTTCTTCTGTTGATAAAATGTTAGGGGTAATTAAATAATGGGTTTTAATAGGACTGAACCCACATGCTACAGAACTAATTTTCCTTACGCCATTTCCGGCTAACAAAATTGAGCTTTTTCATACATAGTGCTACGCGTAATGCGCCTTACGTACACCCAATGCTTGATTCAATTCTCGAATTGTGCCGAATTTTCTGATTGACATTTTGTACTTGATCACCAACATATTTATTAGAGAACAGAATGCGTGAAGTGTTCGAAATTTCAGAACATTTATGGTAACATTTTTTTGTTCCTACTAAGAAGCATGCATTACATAAAAGGACCCTACGTCATCTGTTGTCAATGTTGGCCCACATCAACCTAAACCAATCAGGCCTCTAGATAAGAGTGTTTTTAAATTTCACCTTTCTTGTTTCTCATCAAAATCTTTTTTCGTGCCTCGTGGGTACTCAAAAGAACCGTCTCGATGAGATGTTCATTATGGATGTCATTACATAATGTTACTAAATATGTAAAACATTACTGGTTTATTGATTTTAAATTTGCATTATATCACTCCCAGATGCAGCATCATGTGATAATTTGCATTTATTATGTATTGAAACAAAACTTTTCTTTTCAAATATATTTTAGGTGAAAAGCCTTTTTTTATTTATGACTTAAAATGATAAGGGTTTTTAGTTTTTGGGTTTCACTTACTTCATTATCTTCCAAATCATCCTCTGCTGCACCCTTCTCTTCTCCTTTCACTGAAGATTTAACAGGGGAGATCACCCTCCTTCTCTTTGGACTTCTGAAGTCAGCTGGCGATTCTCTCTGACCAGTGATGGCTTGAACCGCTTGATGTGAAGGACCTGGAGTGCCTTGTAGGGGACCCTGGCTAACCTGTGAAGGGCCCGGGGTGCCCTGCAGAGGACCCTGGCTAACCTGTGAAGGGCCCGGGGTGCCCTGCAGAGGACCCTGGCTAACCTGTAAAGGGCCTGGAGTGACTTGTGTTGGATCCTGGCTAACCTGTGGAGTGGAGGGGGCAGTTTGATGCTCAAGCCCTTCCTCGGTAGATTGTGAAGCTAAAGGTGCAGTCCGAGCTGACTGTGAAGCTATCTGGTCCCCATGCACAGCTTGAGGATCCATTGGCACAGCCTGATTACGTTGGGTTATAGCCCGAGCTGACTGGGAAGCTATCTGGTCCACCTGAGCAGTTTGAGAATCCATGGGCACAGCCTGATTATGTTGGGTTAAAGTCTGAACTGTCAACGAGGCAGCATTTTCTTCCCTTGTGTCAGAGTCTTGTCCTTCAACAAGTGTAGTATTCTGCTCTTCATTGTTGGCATCTGAAACAATATGCAGAGGGTCAGTTAAGCAAAAAAATCAGTGTAAAATTGCGATTATTAAACATCCATCAGTTTAAATATGTGTTTTTGGTGCTCAAAAGAACTGTCTCATCCAGACAGCCACAACATATGTTTTGGTTGAGAAATAAGAAAAATAATTTACAGTTACACACTCTTATCTGGGGGACTGAATATAAATTCAGTTACTATAATAAATTCGGAAATCTTCGTGAGGGTTTTATTTTTGTTTTTTTATTTGTGAAATGGGGATGTCGGTTGTCACCTGATGTAGGTAAAGCATGCACTAATCACAATTTTTCAACGTGGCAAATGTCGTTTAAAGCTATTCGAGAAAATTAAATTCTCATGAAATTTCCAATTCACAGTATACTAGAATGTAATCAGTTTTGTTTTTGCTCAGTCTTATCCGTTTGCTATATATTATGATACACTGTGGGTCTATCCTCCCTCCCCCCCCCCTTTTATTCCATTCATATGACTTACAACTCAGCTCAGCTTACTCGACTCATCAAGCTCAGCAAAATAGCAATTTTCGCCACTTTTTCAAAATAATAAGATAATTTGTTTTAGAAATTCTAACATGTGACCCAATATTATGTACTATAAACCACCTGAAGTTTATTCTATCAAACTAGTTAGAAGAGTCTATCATATATATCAGACTGTCCAAAATATATGGAAGACCTAACAGGGTGTATTATTGAATTTATCAAACAAGTTGATTTGTTTTGTTTGATTTGGTTCTTTACATCCCAGTCAACAATTTTCAATTATGTCAGGACGGGTCTTCCTGGGTTGTTTGTTTTGTTGCTTTACGTCCCAAGTCAACAGCTATGGTCATTGCGGGACGGTCAGTTCACCTAACCACACGTTTTCCTGGGCAAGCTTGAACAAGCAGTTAACCAGTACTTCGTGCACATACTTTCTCTTGTAACTGACAACAACCCTTCTTGAATGATTCAGCGGAAGGGAGGAGAATGACCGTAGAAATTATTTCATGATCAATCTCCACGAAAGTATGCGACCGGGCCGGGATCGAACTCGTGACCCCTGGATCTGCAGTCAGACTCGCATCTGTTGCCAGACACGTTACCGACTGCGCTACGCGGCCCGGTTCTTCCTGGGATGAACCAATACTAAGCAAGAACTAATGTGTCTTGCTCAAGGATACAACGCAGTGACGCCTGTTAGGCTGGAACCCGCAACCCCTTGGTCTGGATTAAACGAGTTGAGGAAAAGCAATAAAATGTGAGGCTTGCCAAACATTTTATCACTTTTTTGCACAATGAGTTTAATAAATTCAATAAAACGGTCATACGGTCATGAACACTGATGAATTCTATTTATCACAAGACATTAACTTTGAAATCACATTTTGGTATGAAAAAGTTAAGATTTTGTCAATATATACGCAGAGTTGTTATGGATGTCAGTACATAGTGTTACAAAATAAATAACTGGTTTATTGATTTTAATACATGATGTTCTACCATGCCCAGACACGACATCATTTGATAAATGAATTTAAATCATATTTGTATAATTTAGCTGTAAGTTATATAACTCAGTCTAAAAGAAACAAGACAAATTTGTCGAATTTATATCCCCCGAAGAAGGGGTCCTTTAGAGAAACGTAAATAACAAAACATAAATCCCCTTTATCTAGACACTTAGTTCACCTTGGATATCATTCAGATCAGCCTACCAAGTATGTTTTAGTGCTTAGTTTCATCATATCATAATCAGATTTTTGACAAACATGCAGGTGCAGTTTAATAAAAAATATACTTATCTGCACAAATTCAATATCTGAACTTGCTACCCAACCCTAGACTGGAAATCGTCCAAACAGTTGAAAGTCAATACCTCATACTAAGCAATGTGAGAAGAAATTATCCTCTCTAATAGAACTTTAAGTTTTCCTAACTGTTTGTCAATTTTCGACAGATTCTTTGAAAATTTAGAATGATAGGTATTTGAGATGATTAGTTACATTTATACATGAAATATATACATGACTTAAAAACCTAATTGAATGGACTGCACAAGTCTAACCCAGGGTGTGTGTAATGTCAATGTTTTGGCTTGCATGTTGGTCTACACATCTTTCACTTTAATTTGATATGCAATATTAATACTTTATGAAAAGAAATTTTTTTTTGACCTTTTGACCCCACCCCAGGGGTCAAGGGTGTGTGTAAGAACAGAATATTTGATTTCATGATGCTCTATGCTGAATCCCTTTAATTTGATGTGCAGCAGGACTACTTTCAGAAAAAAAATGTTTGACCTTTTGACCCCACCCCAAGGGTCGAGGGTGTGTCTGTGGGTAAAATATTTGCTCCCTTGTTGCTGCATACGTTGTCCGCTTTAATTTAATAGGCAACATGTCCATATTTCGAAAAAGTTTAATTTTGGCCTTGGCACCACCCCCCTAAGTCCACCCTAGGGGATTCGACCCTGGACTTCGCTTAGGTGGGGTCAAAGGGGTGGGGTAAAATTTTGACACTGCAATGCTTATCTACAGGCACTTGGCAATCATGGTCTATAGTGAGAAGTTGGTAAATATAATAGCTTTGAGGAAATGTGAAGATCATTACACAAAAAAGCTAAAATAGGTTTTGCATTATAATTGCCTACACTAAGACAAGGGCAATAACTCAAGCAGTGTTCTGCCAAGAAATTTCCAAATTTCGGACAATGTCCCAGCACATTTGAAAAAGTGGGGACATTTCCAAAAATAGTTGGACATAACACCTGATAGCGACTTTGAGAAAAAAAAAAATATGGAAAACACAAGAATACTTTAATTTCATCTCTAATAATCATAATTATGGCTATGAATGCTTGCTGACTGATCCTGATACATGAACTTTACAAATAGCCTGAAAATTGTTTGCTCTATGTTTTTTTTTCTTACAACGATACTTACTGACACTGGTATAGTGAAGCTGAAGCTGCTAATGCAACAGGAAAACGATTTTTCAGATGAACTTGCAGATGCAATTTCATCAGGGGGGACCATGGTGAGCGTTTTAGACCCCATCTGCGCTCTCAGTGTTTTGATCATCATTTGCATTGGGCGAATATAGATCATGATTGGAATTAAATGTAATTCTTCATATGCTGCATGGAGAGAAACTTAGAATTGTCCACGCACAAGGCCTACTCCAGCGGTCCGCCATCTTTGTTGACAAAGAAATAATAGACACACGCTTTGTGATGATGTATTTCATTGTTTGATTTTAAATGTGTGACTGGTTTCATTTTATCCCACCAAATATACTCGATCCGATAATACAACAAGCATACCAGTTTGAATTGAGAGATAAATGAGACTCATGCAATTCTTGCGAGATAACCCAAGCACCAATCAAAGAATTTGTTTCATTGCATTGGGAATTCCGTAAGAAAACATCAGTTTATTTTTGGAAGATGACAATTTTGACCCACATGCTGCAAATATCAGCGTCAAGCATGAAATTTGCATGCGTCAGATGACCCACGAGACAATTTTAAGTTGCGTCAGACTACAAAATAATGGGTCAACGGCACGGAAAACACAGCCTTGCCAGAACACTATATCTATAAACAAAAAATTGATTTTGACGAAACTTATAGGATATCGAGAGTCCATGGTACTTATCATTTATACCAAGAATGCATCAAATCTGACCCTTTAGGTACTGAGATATGGTTCTGGACGGACAAAAAGTGTGGACGGACGGAATGGACGGACGACGTCAAAAACCTTATCCCTCCGACTTCATCAGGGGATAATAAATTTCAGCATTTAATTGTGAAATGATGGCCATCATAAAGGCCAAAACATGATAAAAAAATTTGGCTGTATGCATCCAAGTAGTCTGATCAGCACATTGTTTCATCTTTCTGAAAAGAATAATTTCCAAACTTGCTACAGCAAGTTTATAAAACTTTTTTCATGCTCAACTCAGCTGAACACGAAATTTATCATTGGCATTGTTGGAATTTTAGCAATTATTACCATGACTAATACACCATCTGAGAGTTTGAAACCAAGAAAAATCTTAAATTTTCAGCATTTTAGTTTTGATGAGCAGTTGAAATTTCATGCTCATAAAAAAAGTCTTATAACCTCGGAATCAGATTTATTTGTCATTACTGTACCTTCTGTCAGCCTGTCTTCAGCCTGTTCTCCCACCCCTACAGGTGATCCAACTGCTGATTCTGTATCAGACTCTCCCTAAAATGATACAAAACACCTTCATTAGTTATGGTTAAGATATGATTGTTTCACCAAAAAAAATAGGCAATATTTTTCTTATTTCTCCATAAGTAAACATACTACTGACAGACATTCTAGCAGGTATGTTTTCTAGAACACCGCATATACCTTAACACCAATGTGAAGAAATCCTCTCAATATTTGAAATGCTTGATTTTTGTTTAAAATTGAGTTATTTTGGTGGGATTTGAATGACAAAACTTACAGAGCTCTTGTTTATTTAACTATCTGAATAATATACAGTAAGTGTTATTGGAGTTTAGATAAACTCAGAACCATTCCTGAAAACGGACATTTCCCCACCCACACTGACTAAGGTACAGCTTTTCATGCCTCTCAACTCGTTAGTACGCGTCTCGCTTATATCGCAAATGAGATTTGTGGACCCCAATCAGCACATAGTAACGGGACTGACCTGTAGCATCATCACCACCTTTCTCAGGCCTCAAGAAAAGACAGCGAAATTTAAAAATAAATTTCTTATTTCTCAACCAAAACATATGGAATGGGTACTCAAAAGTACTGGTTCTTTTGAGCACACAAAACACATGTTAAAACTGATGGATAAGAAAATAAATAAAATTGCTTATCTGGACCTATTCTTTTCTTACCTGGTCTATATCAGGATCTTCACTGCTATCCACTGAGACAACATCACTCTCCGAGTCACCAACTGTAATGCTAACATCACTGTCTGAGTCACCAACATAACTTCTAACATATTCAGTTGCTACATGAATAACACCATCATCTTCATCATCACTTATCTCCCTTACCTAAAATTAAATTTTAGTACAGTAAAACCTATCTAAGCCGGTACTCAAAAATAGACAATGTCACAAAACAAAGATCTTAATGACAAATGGTAGCTTAATGAAGGTCAAAAGTTTTGCAGAATGCTCCCCCTTGGAGCATTCTGCAATACTTATGACCTTCAATCTGTCTTGAAAACCAACTTTTTGTCTTCTTTTTGAGTGGTTGCTTAAAACATCATTTCCTGATAACATTTCTTAACACAATTGCACAGGTAAAGGGACCTCATACAGTCTTAATGAATGATTGCCTACAATACAATTAATACAATTGTAGTTTTGCATTACAGATAAATGGCAGGCTTGATCAAGGACGAAATGCTCAAAACAAATTATGATACACGCTCGGATACACTTTGCAATTTGAAAAAAAATGAGTAGTTATAGTATGATCTGCCTATGGTAATTCACTACTTTTAGGCTGACTTTCTAAGTGGACTTTGAACAAACTTTTGTTCCCAAATCCTGAGGAGTCTTCATATGAAAGTTGAGTACAATTGGCCCCATAGTTTTAGAGATGTCGTTTGAAAATGTAGACGGATGCAGGATGCCATATGACAGATGCAGCCCGACAGATGCAGCCCGACAGATGCAGCCCGACAGATGCCGAAGTCATTGGTATACTATGTATTAGGTTCGCTCACCTATGAGCATTCAGCTAAGGCGATCTAGAAACAGATGTCCAAAACAATTACCCAGGGCTGTGGAAATTACCATGCCCGACTTGTCCGACTGGTACATTTTCATTCAGGACAAGTTGAAAATTTCTATTTACTTGTCCTTGGACAAGTACAAATGAATAAAGTTAATACAATTTTGTACATTGTATTTCATATTTTGATTAATTATTACGAGTTCACATCTTGCATTGAAAACAGCGTGGATCCAGATCAGCTGGCTTCTGAAGAAGCCAGCTGATCTGGATCTACACTGTTTACAAGAGAGTTGATAACTGGTTTTATACTGTTTTCGAAAGAGTAAATTGTCTAAGCACAGAAAGGTATAAGCTAATCTGTTCTTTGGGACAAGTAAACTTTTCTTTGGACAAGTACATTATGGCCATTTACCGTACACCAAACGAGTAATTACCATTCGCCACTAGTCACGGTGGAGGTGACCTAGAGTGACGCACGGTGTCGCCACGGTGACGACACGTTGACATCCACCGACAGAACGAGACTGGTGACCGATTCACGGTGGATCCGATAATAGCCACGGTGTCGCAGCGTGTATTTTATTGCACTGTTATATAAACATTACACTCGCGCTTAACAGGTGAGGACACGTTTAAACTGTCGAAAACGATCAGTAGCATAGCGCAGGCTTTTCACGATAATGTGCTAGTTATACTAGAAAACCGTTGAAAATCAGCGCTATTTGTCCAGATTTTCTCCCCATGAAGTATGCCGACACCTGCACGTGAAACAGAAGCGTACGTGACAAAATTTACATCGTATTTCGCCAGCTTGTTACCTTTGACATGCGATCATTTTGAGCACCGATTATGAATTGAGGTTCTACAATAAACTTTACTTTTATTTCGAAGTTATGTTGTCTTTTTCTTCTCAACATAACACAACTATATTTTGAGGAAACTCGTTAGCGACGCATTGCAGAGGCAATTCTAACCCCTCTGTTTAGCAAACAATGTTGACCCAGATGAAACGCTATTTGATGCAAGACTCCTCGGCTTTGAAATTAAGTTAAGATTTAAAGCATTTCTGTCATGCCGGACTATCAAATTAGACTAGATACCTAATATCTTTTTTAATATTTCTTTTCCCTATGTACTTCGCTTGTGCGAGAAGTGAAAGGTCTAGTGTGGAAAATAACTTTAGGATCATGCCTAAACCACATGCACGATGCACGTTTAAGACCATATACTAAACATCTGCGAAGTTTCCTGAAGAGGAGTTACGCTCACAAATAACTACACATTGTATCCGAGATTGGCAGAAGTTAAAAGTTCACAAGTTGAAAAAAGTGAAAAAATAATTTGACGATAATGAACCAAACCAAATGCACATTCTCAGTCCATGGACAAAACATCTGTGAAGTTTCAAAAAGATCAAACTAAACCTGTAAGAGGGGGTGGGAGGTGGGTTGCGCTCATTAAGTTACAGTACCCCTCATTTCACCAACGGACAAACTCATTTTAATAGTCTCATTTGATAAACGTCGGGAGACAATTAATTAAAAAATCTCCCTACCGTGAACAATCGATGTTGGTTTTCATTGCATGTTCGAAGCGAGTCTGTCCATTTGAGCAGTCTCGCCAGTGCTTTTGCTATTCCCATTCAAAACATAAGTGCAATTAGAAGACGTTGACTTGGTCTTTATTGCTCTTAGTGCGAGCAAAACAAAGCCCAAACGAGTCTGCTCAGTCTCGCTGTATAGAGCAAAACGCATTCAAAACGTTTAGAAGACGCAGACACGAAATCGACGTTGTTGTTGTTGCTTCTGCAAAAGCTCAGACGTGTGCGCATTTGCGCACGCAGACACGAAATCGACGTTGTTGTTGTTGCTTCTGCAAAAGCTCAGACGTGTGCGCATTTGCGCACGCTTGGCAGAGCCTTAGCTACTCAGTAATGGTCCTGATTATAATTTGTTACTCTGATAGTGTTCCTTGAGTTAATTTACAGATTCGACAGGCCACAAAAAACGTGCAAAATTATCCTGTAGCTACCACAAATTACATGAAGCAGCATGGGCGGATCCAGAGGGGGGGGGGGGGGGGGGGGGGGGGGGGGGCAGGGGGTCCGGACCCCCTCTGAAAAATCACAAAAATATAGGGTTTCTTAGCAATGCTGGTCCGGATTCCCTGAAAAATCACAAATCTATCAAGCCAGCATTTAATTTTGTGCACTCATCAGCCCGCCAGTGAAACGGCATTAAATGGCGTTTCGCTGGCGGGCCAATGATGGCCCGCTGATAGTGGTATTTTGATCCTCTCATCAACTAAAAAACCTTTGTCAAAGTTGGACCCCCTCGGACAAAACGTTCTGGAGCCGTGCATGAGCAGTATATGTCACGATATTTAAACCATACTTTCCTTTTCTTACGTATATCTACACTAACATAACCATAGTTTGAGAACTCGTTAGAACCGCATATCCAATGCGATTCTAGTAACGAATACCACCAACAGAAAAACAACAAATGACATGTGATGTACCTCTCATGTACATAATGTATATGTTGACATCTGCACGTGAAACGGGAAGCTGCCAAGTTTCGAGCTTTTTGCACGACGCAGATAATATTAGCGGATGTTTTGAGTGTGATTCCAGTTCAAACATGTGTTTTGGGTGCTCAAAAGATCCGTCTCAACGGAACGGTGAGACGGTTCTTTTGAGTACCCAAGACAAGTGTTTGTTGTTAAGAAACCAAGTTATATGTCATTTACGCATTCTTATCTGGAGGTCTGGTTACTTTTTTTTCGTGTACTTTCTCCAAGAAAATATTGCAATGAAGACAGCGGACCGTCGAAGCTCATTGTTTAAAATTCTGAAATCTTTTTTGTATGCCAATTCCGATGCATAGACGCATCTGCATAAGCATGCTGTGTTGTCGTTTGCTGTACTGGCCGAAGACTTGCTCGGAAGATTTATGTATATTTCGCAGATGGGATAATAAATTCTTCCGACGTATATGCACAGCTATCTAGTGGGACTAGAGATATTTTGTCACTTCCTTCCCTTCACACACGTCGACCTCTATGAGACGACGTGCATCGAAGATTTTAGACGCCCTGCTTCAAGGTCAAGAATAGAGCAGAAGTTTATTTCAGGTTATGCATCTGCGCTGTGTGACGTGAACCCCCGTCTGTCGAATACTTATTTTTAAAAGTCGTATAAAGATGTCAAATCATTTTAACTTTGTTCAGGTTTCGCTGTCCCTTAAAGCGCCAGCGAAAAAAATGCTTCTGAAAATGTAATCTGCTCCAGTCGTCTGCTGCATATATTGACTAATGGAGGCAAATAGTGTGGACCCAATAGGCATTACAAGTGTCGTCTGCTGATAGCCTTTGCAAACAAGTTGGACCCAGATCAGGTCCGATGAAAAGTCGTGCCTGATCTGGATCCAAACTGTTTGACACTTTTATGGAATTCCTGAAATCAGCAGAAGACATTGCCCGTCATTCAATTACTGCATTTTGTCACGTACACAAGGGCGATTTCGGCTTTGAAGTCGACAAAAAGTGTTTCAACTTTTGACATCAAAGGTCATGCCAAACTTATTTCTACATGTTGTGAGCACTCATGCCTCTCCAAGGCGATTCTTCCGAGCAGACTCGTCAAGTAACTCGGAGGCACATCGGATATGCGGCAATCTAAAACGCTAATACTATCGACGAAGTAGATAAAAAATCGTTAGTGGCAGAGTTTTAGGTTGCAATTTGTCGCCAGACTATGGCAGTCGAAAACACTGTTTCTAGCGATTTTTTATCGGCGTTCATGCGCGGATCCAGGGGGGGGTCCAACTTTGACAACTTTTTTTTTAAGTTAATGAGGGGAGAAGAGAGGATCCAAATACCGCAATAAGCGGGCCACCAACGACCTGCCAGCGAAACGCCATGTGGCGTTTCGCTGGCGGGCCGATGGTGGCCCAACATTGAATGATGGACTTGTACATTTGTAGCTTTGTGATTTTTCAGGGGATCCGGACCAGTATTGCTTTGGAAACCCTATATTTTTGATTTTTTTCAAGGGGGGGGGGGGGGGGGTCCAGTTCCCCTGTCTCCGATGGCGTTCGTCAATTGTTAAGAACGTTTTCGATTGCCGCCTATCCGGTGTTGGAGGGTACAAACAATTTGGTCGTTGGATATTGGTGGAAAATTTAAAACGTCGGTGAATCGAAATTACGGATTTAATTAGTAAATCATTTTCAGGAAAGAAGATAACTTTGTTCACTAACATCAACGAAATGACGTACAGCCGATGATCCTGGAATTATCGGCGGAGGGAGGGGGGGGGGGTCAAGGCCCAACTGACAAAAAAGTTCTGACATTTTTATATGTATTTTAGTCTAACTTAGTTTACAGTGTACTTCAAGAGAACTATTTTTCCAAGGTTACAGGGGGTGGGGTCATGCATTTATAAGCAACTCGTGAGCCTTCGCAGACCTGACGTTATAATCTTATAAACAAACCCACCACTTGAACAGAAGATAAAAAAAAACTGAATACGCGCATCTCACCAATTAAAACCACTTATAAACTTCTACTCGACTACCCCGCCTTTCCCCAACCCTCTTACACTCTCCCCACATCGGACAACGCATAATCTAACACAGTTGCAACAGATAAGGCTCACATGAGCCTGCGCACTCGCGCAATTGTACGGATATAAAATTTTGGCGCACAGCTCCAAAAAGGGGGATGTTTTGAAAATGTTAAGATGCTCGCTTGTCACTGTAGCTGAACTGACTCGTTTTGGAAACTTCGAAGATAAATTATCTCGCGTTTTTTCGTTTCTGGGCCAAAGCATGTATTTTGGGTACTCAAAAGAACCGTCTCGATGAGAGGGTTCTTTTGAGCGCCTAAAATACATGAGTTAATGGATGCTGTATAATGTAAGAATGAATATAACATGCGCGGATCCAGGAATTTTCGTCAAGGGGGGGGGGGGGGGGTCCAGGTCAATCTGACAAAAAAAAGCTCTGACAACGTTTTTTTTTGTTTTTTTTTTGTCCTCAGCTTATTCTTCAGAAGACAAATGGTTAATTTCAAAGAAAACTATCATTTTTCAAGGTTCCATGGGGGTCCAACTTTTTCCAGGGGGGGGGGGGTCCAATTGCTTATTCCCTATAGAAACCCATATAACTTGTGATTTTCCAGGGGGGTCCGGACCCCCTGTCCCCCCCCCCCCTCTGGATCCGCACTTGTATAATAACAATCTAAGTAACCTTTCTTCAATTAAAAAACAGCTTTTACTGATTTTAAAGAAGAGTTTGTTAACAGAATTCGAGAAAAAGAAAAAAGAAAATAAAGATTCTCAGAAAGGCAATGATTTTTTGGGGTAGGGCCTGTTTTGGGTTTGGTAGATAGGAGCACGGCAAACCAACATTTTTTCAGGTCGGCCTATTTTAATCAATAAAAACACCAACGTCTACTAAATGTACCTATACTGCGCATTCGTTGCAAACGCCGTGCATAGTTATGTTTTGAATGTGAGGAACTAATGCTCTTACGAGACTGCGCATTTGCGCAGACTCGCCTGAGCTTTTGTTGCTCGCACAATGCACATGCAATAAGAAACTCACCAACGATTGCATGTCTACGTCAACTAAACTGTTATGTTTCATGCGGAGTAGCACAGGCTAGGCGAGGCATATGCACTCGATCAGTTCGCCTTATTTTTTTTTTATAGACGTACGTGTTTTAGACGTATACCGTATTATGTAATCACCAGCATGAGGGGATATCCGGACCCCTTGAAAAATCGCAAAATATAGGGTTCAGTCTATCAGCAATACTGGATCCCCTGAAACATCACAAATCTACCAAGTCAGCATTCGATGATGGTCCGCTTCAATGGTCAATGGCGTAGCCAGAACGCAAGAACGTTGAAAAAGTTACGCACGTCAAATGGAGACTATTGTATCAAGCAATGATTTTCTACAATTAAAGAGCAGTTCCTTGGCGTATGGAAAATCACTTTTACCACATTGGGTGAACTCCCTTGAGTGTTACTATTTTTATTACGCACGTGCGTTGTGTAAATTAATGGGTGCTTCGCCAATGATGGTATTTGGATCCTCTCCTGTCATCAACTAAAAAACGTTCTTTCTGGATCCGCGAATGACCAGTGCGCATATATGTGCGCTTCGTCATGTAGACAATCATATTTTATTCACGCTCGCGCAGCAGACAATTTGTGAGCTCGTGTCTACAAGGGAGGGGTTCATTGTCACCTTCTGACTGGGAGATGGGGGGCTATCAGATGGTATGAAAAAATACAAATGGTGCGTTAGAAGATAAGGCTTTTATAAATGGACTATTAGTAAATTGTTTGAAGGTAAGATAAATATTTTTTGTACATAGTCCACATCCACGCAGTCTGAGCGCCTTTGTTTTCAATTTAAAGGATAGGATCATATCTAGACTTGCTATGGGCGAGCATAAGTAACTCAGCAGGCTGGTTTTATCATAACCTCTTTTTTAAATTTGATATTTCTTGTGAAGTTTACTCAATTCAACACCAATTTCTTTGTAATCCATTCTTCATTTAGTACCTTGCTACCATGCGCAGAAATGGCGTCCGCCTTTGTATTAAATTCGATATACTTGATGAAGTTTAATTGATCGAAAATCAATTTCTTTGTTTAGCCGAATCCATTATTATGGCGATCGCTAGCCTCCGCTTTTTTTTTATTTGACATTTCTTAATGAATTTTATTAATTCAACATAAATTTCTTCATCATCCATTCTTCATTAGTCGAATCCATTATAATGGCGATCGCTAGCCTATGAAGGCTTTTGAGCATACGCGGTAAGCTGTACCTTGCTACCATGCTAAGAAATGGCAAAGGTAAACAATAAGTCATAAATTTCTCGCTCTGACACGTACAGACACGTTTTTTCTCGCCCTGACACGAACAGACACGGTGTCGCAATAAAACTTCCCATCTCCCGAGAATCAATAATTACGCCATGTTCTTCGTCACGCTGACTGTCTCGTTGATTTACCTGGAATTCACGGTGGCCGTCACCATGAAACCACCGTGACTGGGCGAGACACAGGGTGGCGACACTGAAACCAACGTGAAATATGGTAAATCCTCGTTTGGTGTACTGTACTTGTCCCTGGACAAGTAGATTATTTTGATATTACCTCTTCTTGAGATCTGCTAGCCACAGGTATCCTGATAGTCCTCTGTTCTTGGTTTGGTGTTCTCAACACCCAGTCACTCAATGCCCTAACTCCTCCTCTATAAAATGAAAAAAATGCTATGTACAAATGAGCCATGACATGTGATTTTCAACAATGTGGTAATTTGACATGTGTAGATTTAGACGAGCCTGTGCAGCCTCATTTTAAGCTTAGCAACTCCAAATGATGTTCAGTCAGTAGCTCAACACTCATAGAATATGCAAGTGACTAGGAAAGGCTCTGATCAGACTGCGCGTATGCGCAGGCTGATCTGAGGCTTTGCTGGTCTCACATACCACATTGTTGGAAATCTCATGTCGAGGCTCAAATGAGCTTTCATAATGTTCTCTTTCTCAACTGCAGTACCCTATTAAGTTTTTTTGTTGGTTTGATGCTTAGCGTCCCAGTAAACAGCTATGGTCATATCCGGACAGTCAGTTCACCTACATGTAACCACACTTTTTTCCTGGGTAATTTTGTTTGTTTTGTTGCTTTACGTCCCAAGTCAACAGCTATGGTCATTGCGGGACGGTCAGTTCACCTAACCACACTTTTTCCTGGGCAGGCTTGAACAAGCGGTTAACCAGTAATTCGTGCACATACTTTCTCCTGTAACTGACAACAACCCTTCTTGAATAAATCAGCGGAAGGGAGGAGAATGACCGTAGAAATTATTTCATGATCAATCTCCACGAAAGTATGGGACCGGACCGGGATCGAACTCGCGACCCCTGGATCTGCAGTCAGACACGCATCTGTAGCCAGACACGTTACCGACTGCGCTACGCGGCCCGGTCTTTTCCTGGGTAAGCTTGACTAAGTGGGTAACCAGTTATTTGTACACATACTTTCGCTTGTAACTGACAACAACCCTTCTTGAAACAGCGGAAGGGTGGAGAATGGCCATAGAAATTATTTCATGGTCAATCTTCACGAAAGTTTTGACTGGGACAAGATCAAACACACGACCCCTGGTTCTGTAGTCAGGCACATATCTGCAGCTAGACACGTTACTGACAGCAATACACAGCCTGGTAACAAGTTCCGTACAATATCAGTTCCAAAATCCTGAATTTTTAGAAATTCAAATTTTAAAACCTGCAGTATGCCTGCAAAAATGTTTAAATACAGTAGTAAATTGTGTTTAGATAACCTGATAATAAATCAGAAAAGCTATTATTATCTGCCTATTATAGTATTTTGAAGATGACTTTCTGCAGCATGGAAAGACAACTTCAAAATACTGAATTCAGAATTAATCCTGAAAACTGCCACCCAATGCAATCCGCACCAAAAACATTTTTTATTATCCAACCCGCTATATACAATGTGAGGGTGTTGATGTATTTTTTTCTATGGAAAATCAACTACTTCAAAATCCTGAATTCAGGATTAATCCTGAAATCTTTCACACATGCAATCCACACCATATTTATATTACCCAACCTCCTATGCACAGGTGTATTTTTGCTATGCTAAGCCTTTGCCTGTTGACTCTTATCTTGCTAATGACTACAGAAGTTGTCTGCTATTTCGTCTGCTGGTTTATTTATAAACTTGATAACTCATAAGCGCTCCGCTGGCCGCCATATTTATTGAAGGATCAAATTTCTTTTAGCTACTTTTGTACAGGGTCACCTACACCTAATATCCATTTCTGCAAAATCATTTTCAATTCTGACCACTAGTTTTCAGAAAGAAGATATTTAAAGTTTCTTACATAGGCAATGACGAAACATGAAAAGGGTAACTGGCCAGGCAGATTAAATTTGTTTAGCTATTTTTGTAGAAGGTCATCCAGTGATCATTTCTACCAAATTATTTTGATTTCTGACCACCGTTTTCAGAAAAGATTTTTAAAGTTTGCCTTACAGTGATAAGCCACGCATCATGCATCAAAGTTTGCCTTACTGTGATAAGCCATGCCCTCCTGGCGGCCAATTTTTCTACAGATCAAATTTTTTTACCTATATTTACAGAGGGTCATCTAAGGATCATTCCTGCCAAACCATTTCAATTCTGACCACTGGTTTAAGAGGAAAAGATGTTTAAAGTTTCTTACATAGGCACATAAGGAAAACTGGCCACGCCTCCTGGCAGCCATGTTTTTTGAAGGATCAAACACGTTTTAGCTATTTTTATAGAAGGTTGTCCAGTGATCATTTCTACCAAATTATTTTGAATTCTGATCACCAGTTTTAGAGAAGATTTTTAAAGTCTGCCTTATCGAAAGTTACTGTGACAAGTCAGGCCCACTAGTGGCCTTGTTTTTGATGGATCAGATTTCTTTTAGATATTTTTGTAGAGGGTCACCTCAGGATCATTCCATGGCTAGTAGTATAGGAGGAGTTGTAATTAAAGGAAATTGTTGACGACGCATGACGGACATATATACATGTAGCTATTATTCATGTGAGCTAAAAATAAATTAAATATGCACATTTATCTAGAGGCCTGATTGAAATAACAATACCTTGAACTTCCAGCTTGCTGGGTTGATGTAGCTTGTGGTGACAGTAAGGTACTGGAGGTGCTAGGCTGCTGTGTTGACGCTGCCAATGGTGACAGTAAGGAACTTGAAGTGCTAGGCTGCTGTGTTAACGTTGCAAAGGGTGACAAGACAGAGGAGCCTAGATGCTGAGACGATCTAGCTACTGGTGACAGTTGTAATTCTGAGCCGACTGGAGACCCAGGGAGTATCAACCTGGGAAGTGGAGGGAGGTGCTGGGAGGACAAACTTGGTCTCTGGGTTGAAGACAGTATTGGAGATGGAGGCACCAGATCTAAGACCCCCTCATCTGTATCACCCATGGATGCAGCCACGCTGAATATAAATCATAGTATCAGGTGTTCTGAAAATAAATTAAAACCAATTTCTAATTGTACAAACAGCTTGTACAGCTAGCCAGGAAATCTGAAAACTGTACAACGTAGATGTACCTTGGCAACCTTGTTCTAGTTGGCCGCTCTTACCACCTGAGCAACATGTACACAGCCTCATGTAGGCAGTCCTGTCCTAAACACAACCTGCACTCAGTGGATAGTTCCAGTCCCACGGGGTGCCTAGATTTACCGGAAAGACTCTAATTACCGGAAAGACCGCCGAAATACCAAAGATTAATAGGGAATTAAAATATGATATCCACTTAGTTTATGCTAAGTAATGTATCAACCTGTTTGGGGTGAAAAGTATTTTGTATGTTTATTGCCAATATAATCATATTGTTTAAATATTTAACCTTCTATTAAAAGAAATGATAAATTGGATTAAGGCCTATTAATCAAAGGACCCTTGTTAACCCCAACTTATAATCCCAATCAACGTGTCAATAAGGGTAGGTTAACCAGACTAATTAAAGGACCATTGTTAACACCAATAACTAATAACCCAATCAACATACATAATTAGTTAAGGTGAACATACCAGCATGTGAATAGTTACAGGGATTTTTTTTGCAATTTTGGGAAGGGGCCCTAGGGCCTTTCAGATTGGGAAAACTAGCGAGGTAAACCACTATTTTGGGAAATTTTCTAAACAAACAAGAACAGCATTTTTGGTCAGTTTAAAAACAAAATTAGCTATTACACATACTATTGCCATTAAATTGAAGGAAAATAGGATGCAATTCTAGTAGATTGTCATCATGTAGCTTGTGAGTGTGTGTGTGTGTGTGTGTGTGTGTGTGTGTGTGTGTGTGTGTGTGTGTGTGTGTGTGTGTGTGTGTGTGTGTGTGTGGTGACTGAATGAAAATTCTAAAAAAAAAAAAAAAAAAAAATTTTTTTTTTTTTTTTTTTTGAGATTGGGAATTTTTTTCAAATTGGGAAAAAAGTCACCTAAATCCCATTGGGAAAGGGGCCGAATTTCGGCCCCTGAGGACACCAAAAAAAATCCCTGAGTTAACAATACATTTTTTTTTCAAACTTATTGAATGACTTGTATTCTGAGTTTTTACTAAGATATGTATATTTCTAATTTTGGAATACTTTTCTGTAATGTCCACTATATAGAAATGCACAATTAAAAATAAATATCAAACTATAAACAACATAGAGAATCTACTTATTATATTCAATAATTAATAAAAGTTATCGTTGAAGCACCAATCAATATTTCCCTATTATTCTTAGGTATTTTCGGTATTGCGACAGTCTTTTCGGTGATTAGAGTCTTTCCGGTAAATCTTGGTACCGAGTAGACCTAAGATTAGGCCTAAGAATGGATTTTTCTGTTATGTCCCATTCTTAGGCCTAATACTTTGGGTCACATTTTGTTCAAATAGCAACACTCTAACATTTGACTCCAAAGTTTCTATATGGAATAAAAGTCTGGTGAAAAATTTATTGTAATAGTAAGTCCCTTACCTCTAGTTGGTGCTCACACAAAAATATGACCAAAATATTGAAAATCCACTTTTGTAGCAGCAAATAATGATTTGTTTACAAAAAAAGTTCAAAAACACATATGCTGACACAGTGACATCACAGATTTATGAATGACTGCAGCATTGTGGGTTAATTTGCATGAAGAGAAACCTGTAAGCCCATTGGCTGATGGTCAATTGACCATAACTGTGGGTCACATGACATATCTGATGATGTGGCTCACTGATTCCTGCCTCCAAATTTATAGCACTAAGAGACAGGGAACCAGTTTGACCCAAATGGAAGCTAAAGGTCAGGAGATACATGTGTTCTGAAACTTTGTTGATCTTTCTGGTTTGTACACTTTTATGTTTAATTATTCTCATGCATTTTATTTCATTTATATGTGCAGTATTTGCCCTAAGCTAATAGAATATGTAGAAATGAAGGAACTATGAATAAATGCTTACAACTTTATTTGTAAACAAACTGTAGTGTAAACAATTACTAATTTTGCTTCTATTGTACACAAAAACCATAACCTAGTTTGACCATGATGAAACTTACAAACTAGGTTATGGTCCCAGAACTAGGTACCGAGTCCCACCTGGGGTGCACATTACTTTACATTCAATATGTTAAATCATCACTACATATTGAAAAAAGTTGTTGTACATCTGTTTAAGGTACTTTATGTTGCCAATCGTCTCAGGGCACTTTGGTACCTCTGTGAAAACTCAATGTAAATACGTTCGTTTATTTTATATCGAGGTCGAATCAGGTTTGGCCGAACCAGGTAAGGACGAAAAGTCTCTTTGGCCTTTTCTCAGTAACTGAATCGTAAAGCCGTTCCGTCTACAAAGAAAATGTAACTAATCAATATATAATGTGGAAACTGTTATAGTGAAGAGTTATAAATGAAACAATGGGCAGAAAATGCAAATTACATTAAGCACTTTAAAGTAATGCGCCATTAGTCTGGTTCCCTCCCCTTGATCTACCTATCTAGGGTCAGGTATAGGCTAATCTAGACGGTCAAAATCCTGACCGTCAACGAGAATCACGGGATAGGTGTGATCTAAGGGAAGTAACTCTTAACTGTGTAAAAATGGCGCAGACGATCGAGGGGATGATTCATGAGAGCTTTAGATACAACAAAATCGACCAAATTTGAGGCAGGAATCCAGTATCTCAGTGTGTATTTGTTTTTTCGCAAAACTCGCTTTGCTTTAGTGATTAAAATTAACCAATATCGTAACAGTCAAACAGTTTGCAACCCACGCTAAATTTGAAATGTAACAGGTCATCTCATTGGTTGATCAATAAACTAATCACAGCCAATGATAGAATAGGGGATACCTGTTGTCGAATTGAGACGATAACAGGGCACCAGTTTAATGCGCCATTTCAGTTTTTCGCAACTTTCTGTTAACATGACAGCCGTGTTATGTCAATGTGATTTCAGCCGTTGACTTTGTGCTTTCTCTGTGCATGCTGTGGAGCTAGTCATAGTCAGTACTTTGGTGGTATAAACTTATCAAAATGTGACATTCAAAAATTAGAATTATATCAAAGAACCCAAATTAGACAGATCCTACACTTACCTGAAAGAGTTGCCTCTAGTGCCATGTATATCGTGTCTGTGTCTGGTCAGTTACCGGTGGAAGCGGAAATTCACAAAAGGAGACTAACATTGTATATGAACATTGTGAGAAAGGAATGCGTTGAAAAGGACATGGCTCGTAGACAGTTAGCTGTAAAGGATAGCACTTCCAAGAGCTGGTTTATCGCACTACGTGAGATACTGTACAAATACGGTCTTCCAACTACCCTTCCTGTCTTGTGACTAAAGGGGTGTGCCGATAAGTCGGCGGCAGAGATTTAATACACACGCACGCGCGCACATACACATGGGGAGGGCCGTGGCTCTATGGTAGAGTGCTTTACTCGAGACCGAGGGGCCGCGGGGTCGAGCCTCATCAGCATCACTGCGTTGTGTCCTTGAGCAACACACATTAATCCTAGCTTAGTACTGGTTCAACCCAGGAAGACCCGTCCCTACATAACTGAAAGTTTTGATGGGACGTAAAGGATCAAATCAAACAAATGCAGGCATGCACGCATGCACGCACGCACGCACACACGCACGCACACACACACACACACACACACACACACACACACACACAGTTCTAAAGCTCAGAAAAGAGTTTATCCATTTCAACGTTGTTCCACCAATTCCGTATCTGAACAGTTTACTTTTAAAGAGTTCATGAAGGGATGTATCGAAGGCCATATGAATGTAACCACGTTTCCTTTATTGTCTAATCATTTATAACCGTAGTCAACTGAGTTTCATAACTATGTCTTTTCCTAAAAGCATGTTGCCTGTCTGATAGAAGTTTATGTTTTTCCAGATGAGCTATGATTTTTAAAAGTTTACACAATATGTTCAAGCAACTTACAAGGTACACACACCAAGGAAACTGGGTGATAATTGTACAAAAGCGTCCTGCCATTTTTCTTGAAATGTGGGCAGATATTTTAGAGAACGGGTCCTAATACAAACACTGGACTTAACTTTGTTGCTAACTCCTTAAAGCTTACCAGGTCTTAAAGCTGTTGAAAGGTTTGGTACTTTGAGCAGTTTAGTTACTCCTTCCTTGGAGATGCAAATGTTGTCCACGAAATGGGCAGACCTGTCTAGAAAAGGGACTTGGCTATGTTGAACACATCTAGATTCTTCTGCCGTTTTAAGGTCCGACTGGGCAACACCACTTCTTTTATTTGAGCCATGGCATGATATTTCCAACAATGTGGTATGTGCGACCTGCAAAGGCTCAGACCAGCCTGCGCATACGCGCAGTCTGATCAGAGCCTGTGCTAGTCGCATGAATATTCTATGACTGTTAAGCTACTGACCGAACATCATTTGGAGTTTCTAAGCGTATAAGGAAGCCGCACAGGCTCGTCTGAGTCTACACTTGTCAAAATGTCAAATTGTTGGAAATCTCATGCCGCGGCTCATTTGTTTTATCCTATCTTTAAAGGGGGTGGCAACATTGAAAGCAAGCGATTTTGAAATGCAAGCCCTTATTAAACATTAAAATCTGCTGCAAATCTGATCAAACTCGGGTGAAAAAATATGTGAAAATCAAAATTCTGACTTCTAGATTAGAAATAAGGGTGCGGTCGGTACCATCAAACATGTTTAAACCCTCCAGTAATTTTCTTGCTGACCGTTTTAAGGCGGTGCTTCTTTTGTGGATCAATTTTTGTTATTTGTGTTTCGTGTGTGTCTGCGTAGCGCTTCTAAACAAAGTTTTGTAAATCATAGACGCATGTATCTACTGAAATTAATAACCATGATTTAACGATTTTTAATTATTATAATTATTTTATTATTATTTATTAAGTTATTAGGTATTTGCATTGTTATTTCTATCTCTGATGTAAAATTCTGATGTAATATTCTGCTCATGCTGAAATATTGTGTGTATCATGTGTAATGTGACTGTAGACGTTGCTTGACAGGGTCTTGCTATGGCTTTGCTGAAGTGCTGAAATAAAGTAGTTTATTGCAACAGAATGCAGGCTTGGTGGTCAATCCAATCACGGTTGGCAACTTTGCTTACCTCTTTAATTGCATGCCGTTTGGTCGGACTTCAGACTCTATGACAGTTCCGGCTATAGATGAGATGGTTGGGGTCTGATGATTAGGCTGTTTTCAGGCCCACTGGGGTTTACCTGTTGGATTTCTTTGGCTCCGGTATTCAGTTTTATGTACTGTTGAGTCCTTATCTTTGCTTTATCTCCTTTTTATGTCTTGATTTATATGTTCTGGGAGGTGATGCATCGATAAGTTAGGGGTCTTTCACGCAAACCAAACACCTATTTGTCTTGATCCACATCAGAAATAAGGGTGAGGTTGATACCATAAAACCAGTTTAAGCCCTCCAGTAAAAGTATTTTTGCTGACCGTTCCAAGGTGGTGCTTCTTTTGTGGATCATTTTGTTATTTATGTTTCGTGTTTGTCATGCTTTCTTGCCTGTTCATTGCAGCCTTGTGGTCACCTGTTGGCAAAGGGCTGACCTCTTGGCTCTTTTGTTTGTGATGTTTTATTGGGTTTTGTCACTTTCCCATGTGGTGTCCTGGGTCAGGTGTGGTGCGTGATTGTATCGATTCCTGATCTTTGCCTTCTTTCTTACTTGTCTTATGTATAGTCCGACCAGTTAAGAGAGACTGGGCGGTTCTTAGCAAAGACACACCCGTGGACATTTCCATTTAAAAATCGGTAAGACAGAGTGTATTCATTTACCTGTGAAACGCTTTACAGCTGTATACCTGTATATACCTGTTGTAGTTTTGAGCCCATTGTGAGAAAAAGGCATCTCGAATTAACTTGGATAACAAGGAGACTGACTAGTCTAGATATATGCACTCTGACAATATTTCGAAATTTTAACTATTCAAATTATAATACTGAATAAGAAAATAAAATAATGGTCCGCAATATAAAATTAATACTATAAATTGGTCAGCACACGAGATGATGGTTCTTATTACATCGGCTCCTACGAGACAGCATGTACGCATGACCTCGCCAGGGCTTTCGCTTCTCGCATAAACAAGTATTTAAGTTGAAGAAGACTCCGAGCAACTTTTAGACATCTAGTCTCTCTGTACACGCCAGAATGGGCGATTATAAGAGGCTTTTTCGGATATGCGATAAGACCAAATCTCATGTTTGTATGCCCTTTTCTCATGACCCAGATACTTAGCCCTTGTCCCGCTTAATTCTAATTGGTGATTTATCATTATTGTATCAGGCTTTAAAATCAAACCAGTTTTGCCATACAGACAGAATTTGAAGAAAGTGCAAACCTACCCTCCCGCGAAACTTTCACAACATATCCATCCCGGAAAATGAAAAGCAGAAGGTCTTCAGCAGCATACTAAAGATAAACGTTTACCAGGCATGCTAACGTATAAAGTTGGTCACCCTTGTCGTCTGCGCTTCAGTTGGTTGCACGAGTAAAGCGTACATAGGCTATTACACCCGATTTACTGTAGACTAGTCTTATTTGACAGTGTATGACAGCGCTCTGTCTGACACGCCCAGTCTCTATTAGCTGGACGCACTATACTATGTATATATATTTGTAAAGGCAATGTCGTGAATATATCTGTAGCAATGCCACGGCTTTTAAATTTATATAAAACATAATAATAATGATAAGTAAACAAACATAAGTAAAATCATGGTATTAACACCGTTAGAATCAGAAGAATCTTCAAAATACAGCCCCCACCCCTTAACTCTTGCAGAAGAGTTTAACACATCTAAATATTCTTTTTATAAATTACCGATACGTAGCAATGTCATTCTCCTGTTTTGGCCACCATGCCTTGTTTGACTTATTTAATTTGTGCTCATATGTAACAATTGTTATCTGAGCATAGAAATAAAGAGATTGTTTGTGTTTGTGCCATATTGTCTTGTCTGTCCCTTGCAGCCTTGTGGTCACCTGTTGGGAAAGGGTTGACCTCTTGGCTCTCTTATCTGTGATGTTTTCTTGTGTTTTTGTCACTTTCCCATATGGTGTCCTGGTTAGGGTGTTGTATTTGATTGTATCAATTCCAGATCTTTGCCTCTTTTCTTACTTTTTTCTAATATTTTTTTTTCATATTCTGGTCCTTTTGGTTCTGGCGGAAAGCAGATATCGCTTAAGCCGGTTCATAGGATGCATAAGAATTGTTGCACTTTCCATTAGTTCTCATGAACAGACCCACTACAACTGAGTCTGCTGATTTTTAATATTGTAGGTTCTCTCTATTTCTGAAGGGTCCGTTTTTTCAGATTATGGAGGACGCTATTTTGAAAATTTAAATAAATTCGATTCCTATTCCTGTAAAATTTAAAAAAAAAAAAGATATTAAATTTCCCAATTCCATCACAAATTGTACAGCACGATTTGTTTCAAAATAAACTAATCAATAAAACTGCAAACATTTTAGTTAAAGCGAGTAGCAGGAAACTGGTTATTCTGTTTATGCATAATCAACAAGGGCTATGTGATGTCACTCAGCCTAAAATGGCTGCCTTTCATAGCTTGTAATTATCTGTCATGCAAACATCTGTAAACTTTTCTAAATTTTCATTCGATTTTGATTGGATGCTTACATTTCAGATTCATGTCCTTTCAACGCGTCTGTCACCTTTAACTAGCAAGTTAGCAAAGAAATAGTTAATGAACTTAAATTTGGAGATATAGCTGTCATGCAAATATAATCAATTTGCAGTAGAGTTACGGGAATTTTAAAACTGATTGTTTAAAAGAGGTAAAGACAATGGACATGATACTTGGGAAATGTAAATTTCCAAATAGTTTTCTTCCTTATTTTCAGTAACATATGTTGTAGGTACACATTGAAATTGCCTCTAATATGCAATTCCAATGTGTACCTACAACATATGTCTTTTTAATAAATGATTTTTTTCACCATAAGCTTTTTTTTAACAAATTCTCAACCGCTTCCATTTATTAAAAACAATAAAAAAATAAGCATGTAGAAATGAACAACTTTCCATGTAGTTTGTCATGCACCTGGATGCCAATAATAGACTGTCTATTTTATGCTTCTGGCAGCTTATCTTGAGATGTTTCATGGGAATAAATTGCTAAATTTGTAGCTGCGTGGTTGTAAGATAACTTCTGGGCCTCTAGATAAGATTTCGTAACATATATTTTTCTTATTTATCAATTTAAACATATGTTGTGGGTACTCAAAAAACCGTCTCAATGAGACGGTTCTTTTGAGCCCCAAAAACAAATGTTAAAACTGACGGATAAGTAAATATCTTCTAGTATTTTTATCTGTAAGTCCCAATGGCTATAGATTGATCCAGGTATTCTGTCACAAAATAGCTTTGTCTTCTTTTATGTTATTGTGATTCGGCTTGAAGCATGGCTAATTGATTAACCGTAAATCTTCTAAAAAGTATAAAATAAAAAGAAAATTTACTTTTTTTAGAGGTAAATACCAAATATATTTCATCTCGTAAGTTGAAAACATCGAAATTTTCATGTTTTCAACTCACTCGATGAAATACATTTGGTATTCACCACAAAAAAGTAAATATCCTCTATTTATACGCTATGGAAAAAGCCCCTTTGTTTATAGAATGATTCTTCTGAGTTGCTTCTTATTACACATCTCATATATCTCACAATACCAATACGTTTTAATGGAAAAATAAGTGTTTGCGTTCTCGTATTCTGTCGCAGAAAGTTGATCACGTTTAAAGATGGAACTGATCAGATAAAAAAAAGCATGGGAGTCTGATCACAGCACGTCTATAGTTAAGGCTCCCTTTACAGTAAAACCTGCCTTAAGCGGCCACTTAAAATGAAGACCAAAATCTGGTTTTCAAGACCGATTATCGCTTAATGTAGGTCAAAAGTATTGCAGAATTCGCTCTCTTGGAGCATTATGCAATACTTGCGACCTTCATTAAGCTACCAATTGTCTTTAAGACCTTTATTTTGTCTATATTTGAGTGGCCGCTTGAGACAGGTTTTATTGTAGTTTCAAATCAATAAAACCACAAAAGTGATGCAAAATTTAGCTCCATTGCTAACCTGTTACAGACAATTAGGCAAAAGCGTGCAATTTGAAATTAGTTTTCTCTCAAACAAAAGCATATTTTGCGGGTACTCAAATGTTAAAACTGGTATATTCGTATATCAGAAAGTATTCGCAATTTTAAGCTCATTTTTTGTTTGCGACTATGTGTAACAGGAAAGTTCTGAGAAATGCAATACCTATGGAAAAAAGATATACAAGTTATTAGAAGGTCTAAAATTGGAGACGTTTGTTTTAGGCCGCCTAAAATTTGCAGCAGATTTTTGAATATTGTTACTTCTATTCTCCTGGAAACCAAATATTTTTTTTATATCACTCTCATGCAATACTAAGCTTCTTTTCCTCATAATTTAAGAAAGAATTAAAATGCTACCTACTCAGTTAAAATAGTTGTTATATGCACCTTAATTGTTAAAACATTTGGTAAATCAGCCCAAATTTAAATACACTGAAAATGCATGATTGAACATTGTCTGTTCTTAGTCGTGTCTGCGAAAGTAATGTCCCATTACTGCAGATTGCTATCCCAGATTTGTGACGGTCTGTCTTGAATCCTTTCTAGTTCTGCAATCATCTCGCAGGGGGCAAAGAGAGCGGATTGGTTGGCTTCACTTAATGCAAATTGTTAATAAATGTAATACTGTACATTCGGAAATTTTCGCGAGTTTGTTTTTCGCGAATATCGTTAAAATACATATTTGTCAAGTTAAAAAATCGCAAATGTGGCACAACTTACCTAATCAGTAAACGATAAAGTGATTTTGCCATTTCGCGAGGGTTTTATTTTCACGCGGCGAAGTTTCGCGAAAATAAAACCCTCACGAAAATGTCCAAAGTTAAAATCATTCTTATATTTTATAGGTGCCAAAGGCAATTGTCGCTATTACTGATCAAATTCATTCGGAGGTGATAAGAGCTCTTTTGAACTGACAAATCTCAAATTCTTTAATTGAAATAGCATCCATTTATTTATTGGAAGTGTTTGAAAAGTGTTAATTTATTATGAACGAACATGTGAGCTACAATATACGAAAAATGACACTTAAAGCATGTTCAAAAAAGACAAGCACTGCGATGAATATGTCAGCGTGAAAGGAAAAACCCTATTAAGTAGAAAACAATGTAACAATAAGAAACATGCACTAAATTACACAATGTTTGTAGTTCAAATTGTCTAGAAGCCTGCAAACTTTCATAGATATGCTGCCAACTCATTCTTGACTATTGTGTATTGCTAGCTTTCCCGTTTGTACAATGATAGAAAGCGAAATGACATAAGGCGACAAAGCCATAACTATAGCCATTGTTTTATTTGTAGAAAAGCATAACCTTGCACGGGAAACACAGACAGCTCTCGATCTTTAAAACTATTTAGAAAGACCAGTCTCAATATTGATTAGTATAAAATATTCATAATATCATTTGCATCTATGCATTTACTCTTTACCTCTTAGAGACGCCTTTTAACACTTTTGCAAACAGAGCAGACCCAGATCTTACAAGAAGAGCTAACTGATCTGGTCTACGCTGCTTGCTTATGGAAAGACCAATCCTTCTAGGTAAGATGAAGAGTTATACTGAAAAAAATAACTCACGGACCTCGTTCCCAAACAACTGATTTTTTTTCACACTGAAAAATACCATGTTTAAATTTTCTAATCTCTGAAATCCCTTTTAAGGACAATTCCTTTGCAACTCTATTTCAATTACACAAAGAAAACTCAGATGCACTTAAGCAATACTTACAATAGTGAGCTGACATTCTATAATATAATCTACCAAAGTTAGGTTTTGTGGTCCTATTTTGTTGCTAGTGTGGCAGGGAATGTACAAAATATATAACCTGTGCAATATTGCACAGGTTTCAAGGTTTCATATTTTGTAAATTTCCTGCGGTTGTATCTCTTTAAGTCTTAAAAGGTACATTTTCTCGCGTTGAGGCCCATGTGCATCTACGATGTCTTTAATCGGCCCTTTAATCACAGATTATTTACCACAAAATCAGTTCTGGCTTTAATTAAAGCTAGTCATTTTTACGGACTTGGTAGTTAAATTAGTCATTAACTGAAACAGATAAATTATAGGAACAAAACTTCCTGTTAAAAATCATGAATGGAAAACACTTCTTGTTCTGGCTTATCATCTGTTCGTGGAGTCTACATAAAGGTAAGTAAGCTGCCAAATAAGTTTATTGCAGGCTTAGCCCAATGGATATTACTGTAGTTTGCACAATGAAAGTGTGGTTATTGTCCCCTCCCCCATCCCTACCCCCACTTAATTATACAAGTCAAGGCTCTAAATGGAATAGACTGGTGTATATGGCTAAATCAATCTATGAGGATGCAAAACATGTAATGAATTTATACATAAAGATACGTTGATTATCACTTAGGGGATAATTGTTTTCAAATTTCTCATTTGGGGAGGTGAATTGCTGGATATACACTCGGAAATCACGTTTTATGGATCCTCTTAAGCGTCGCCATAAAACTAAGTTTCCGACCATATATCGGATGATATACCTCTCCAAGTTATTTTTTAGAATACTTTTATCCCCTAAATGACAGGTTTGAAAGACATTGAAAAGTGAGGGGTTGCTTGAATGTAACTGAAAATAATACATTCATTGGAAAGAGTTTGCGAACAACTCAAAGGCATAGGAAGATATGATTTTTTTCTGTAAGACTTAGCCAAGCAACTACGTACCAAAGTCAGTATAAAGATATGCTCACTAACTTTAAAACTGATATAATAAATATGACATCCTAAAGTGATTCATCGTTGAAAAATAAAGCTGTTTTGAAATAATTTCTTCTGAGCTGTGTCTGTTTTGTGTATTTTCCTCGCTGTGCCGTGGATTGGTCTGCTGTCTGTGATTGTGGCATTTCCTGGTCATACTCACTTGTTTTTAACGATCACTGATTAAAGGCATAAAATCAATATTTAACTATTTTGATACCGCTATTCAGACCTACATAAAGGCTTTGATCAGATAGTGTTGTTGTTTGTAGTTTGTCAAGAATTTTCAAGACAAACAATAAATTAGAAAACATCACAGTTAACTATATCTGATAATAGCGACAGCAATAATGCAGAAAATATAAATCAAAAGCACATGAAGACACAATACACCAACAGATATATTTTACCAAATAAAGACAAAACCGTTTAGCCAAGCAATATTAACGAGGGTGTCAAACCTAGAAACGGACTTGTAAAGTGTAGATCAGTATTTTTATTGAACAACTGTAGGAAAATACTGTCACAGTCTTTTATTATATGCACACTCTGGTTTCAGTTCTTTAGTGCAGTCTTTGCTTCCAAAGGATACCCTTTTAAGAACATTTTTAACTGAGACAGTAACCTTGTCCACATGATCACTGTTTATGACTTATCTCTATTACAGCTCAAAGTCAAGGTTATAATTGTGGACAGTTGCTTAGAGATCTCGAAGGCTTGATTGAGTCACCAGATAATGATGGAGATGGCCAGTACGACTCAAACCAGTATTGTCGCTGGACTATTTTGGCAGATGAAAATAAAATGGTCCAACTTGAGATTGTTGAAATGGACATTGAAGAAGAAGATGATTGCTTTAATGACTATCTTGCTGTAAGTTTTTTGTGCTTTTTATTTCAACATCTTCATCATAATAAGCGTTTAAGCAACTAGAAATTTAGCAATATACTCCCATGAAACATCTCAAGATAAGCTGTCAGGTGCATGACAAACTACATGAAAAGTTGTTCATTTCTACATGCTCATTTCTTTGAATAAATAAAAATGGTTGAGAATTTGTTTTAAAAAGCTTATGGTGAAAACCTCATTTATTAAAAAGACATATGGTGTCGGTACACATTGGAATTGCCTCATAGAGGCAATTCCAATATGTGCCTACAACATATCTTACTGAAAATAAGAAAGAAAACTATTTGGAAATTTACATTTTCCAAGTATCATGCCGATTGTCTTTACCTCTTTTAAACATCCCAAACTGCCAATCAGTATTAAAATTCCTGTCACTCTACTGCAATTCGTTTATATTTGCATGACAGTTATATCTCCAAATTCGAGTTCATGAACTACCTCTTTGCTAACCTGCTAGTTGCGTGGTTGTAATTCAACATTTTCACCAGAAAAGCGCTTAATCATATAAAGGGATTAAATTGCCCAAACAGTGGCAACAACATAGTCTTGCCTGATAAATAGATGTCTAAGTCGGAGTTTTAATACTAAACTTTATTACTATTGTTTCACAAGGGGTTCTGGCCCACACAAAGGCCAACAGATATGCAACCTCTAGGTCCTTCTCAAGGAGTTTTGGAAACTTTTGACTTGAAAGGCCGAATCCAGGTTCAAAGTGTTTAAGTTTGTCTCATTTAAGACGTAGTACATAAATCTAGTTCGTTTCAAATTTTATTAACGAACGTGCTCTATCAATTTTTAACTTAATCACCATTATTACGTACTGCATCAGTACTTAAACGCATCATGGATGCATTTGCACTTAAATAATAATTTGTTCAATACGAGTCCTGCTGTTCAGACATTACCAGGTGTATTATGTGAAAATGAATGCATGATGTACACGTAGAGCTACCAATTTGCTTTGAATCAGTATTTCTTGCTGGATATATTTCTTCATTCTCACTGACCTGACTGTCTATATTACACATGCAGGAATGAAAATTACATTCATCATAAATATATTTAAAATGGATCCTTCATACTTTAGGGAAAATTCTGTTTTGTCAAAAAGGGTTAATGAAGGCAATGTCAATTCTTTTTCTCATTGTAAACGATACTTATAGAGTTGATTATACGTGTATATACAAGCGAAATAAAATGACAATCATACATTTTCAGGTTATGTCAGATATATCCCACTGATCTTCAGTTGAATAAGGCGAATTTTTCTGATACTAAAGCCCCGTCTTTGGACCTGAACTTGTCCATATCGAATGGCATAGTTTCATCTAAGATTTATGATAAGCGGGATAATTTTTATTTTGAAATAGTAAATTTCCCATTTCTTGATGGAGATGTTCCTCACCCCCCTTCCTATGGAGTATATAGTTTGCAGCTTATTCGTTTTGCAAGAGTGTGCTCTAATGTTGACGACTTCAACAGCAGAAACATATTTTTACTGGTAAGTTATTAAAACAATGTTATAGATATCATAAAATTCGAAAAGCATTTTCTAAATTCTACCACAGACACCCAGAGTTAATTGTTAAATACAACATTGGGTTAAAAACTCTTCTGCAATAGGGCATATCAGAACCTATATTCCATGGAGATTTAGCTTATAAATTCAAAAGAATTGATGGAAAAATCTAATTTTAGTGATCAATTCAAAAAGGTTATCAAGCGTTATAAAAAGGTTGGATAAAACTTGGATGTCATGTGACAGTCTGCATGTCTGGTTTTATACCCAATCACGGTTTATAGCTAATGTTTCCTCTAAATTGCATAAAGGTGAGTCAGGCCTCAGACTCAATGACAGCTCTGACGAAGAACTTTTATTGGTGGGTTGGTGCCTGATGCTGCCCCCCCCCCCCCCCCCCCCCCCCCGTGGCTCAACTTGAGGTTTTCTTTAGCTCTGACTATCTGTTAGTCATGAGCCCTTTTCTTTGTTTCATCATAGTATGATAATTTGATTAGATCGTTTCTCAATGATGATACATTGCAATAATTAGGAAGCCTTCATGCGAGCTTTACATTTTTGTGCCTTAACAACAGCATAATTTAGGGCTAAGATTTGATACCAGTAAAATGCATCTAAGCCCCACTTAGGCTGCTGTCCGTTCTTAGGTGGTGGTTCTGTTGTTGTTGATTCATTGTTACTCGCATTGTGGGATTCTGTAATTGTTCTATGTTTTGTTGTGCGTTACTTCATGTCCATTCTAGTTTTGCAATCAGAGAGAGCTGGGTGCTTTGCTTAGTTTGTGTTCCTGGTGTCTCGTGACTGTTAGGTGGCTCTTCCTTGGGGTTCCATGGGTTTGTCTGCAGTTTGTAATATCATACTCACTAAGTCTTACTATTTTTGTATTGATAGCGTTGTATTAAAAACATTGTTTCTATGTGCTTTAGTAATGTACATAATTGCGTATCTGTAGAGTATAATATTTGGTTTGACTGTGTATTGTTCCATTCTTTTTGTCCTCTTTATTTTTAACATATCTGTTTTGTAGATCTACATAGCAATGGTTCAGTAGACAGATTACTGTGATACATTCTCTATTTCTATTGTCAGCGCTTCTTGTAGAGTTGTCTACCTCATCTTTACTTCTAACAGCAACTATGTTTGACGTTTCTCTTTCTGGTGTATTCATGGTACATGTATTTGTTTCTAACAACAACATCCTATCTGTTATTTTAGATATATGATGGCAATGTTCTCGTGGATCATTACTGCGGTACATCTTCTATACCCACTGTAAGTGCTACTTCAAGAGTTGTCTACCTTATATTTGTCTCCAATGATCGCATCAGTGGCAAAGGATTTGTCGCAACCTACAAACAAGTGAATGGTAGGTATACAAACCAAATGCAACTAATGAACTTGGCATAGTGAAATCAGGGTCTTTCTACACAGAAGAAGGACCCTGGTAATAGGTACAAGTTTGCAACATCCACGCAGTTTAAAGTTATGAAGATTCATTGGGGCATATACCAAGTTGTGCCTTTTGTTGTGCCAGGCTCATTTAGATCTTTATTGAGCTTTTCATCACCGGATATATATTTATTTGGAAATTTGTTTAAAAAAATAAATTAATTTACAAGAATTTGCCAAAAAGAATACGCAGCTTCATGTGAGGTACTGGAGGGGGATATGAATTTGCACATGTTCTAGAAGTTTAAAAGGTCATGAACAATAATCAAAAATTAATGAAAGCTGGCAGAAGATGATAAGTATTTTGACTTGATAAATGTTAGTAGTACCAGTCCTATTCAGAAAATGAAAAATCAAACTGTGTGATATATTCTTATATAGTCCAAATATGGATCGTTCATGGATTAAACAAAAAGTGTACAGCGAATTGAACAGATTTCGGCATGGTTGTTATTTAGCATAATTCCTTATTGTCACTGCTAAAAGCTAGAGAATATTACCAGGAAATGCTACAAACCAGACTGTAGCACCAAGTAATTTTAACTCTAAAAATTCATAACTCAAAAACCAAGAGTATATGGCTAGGAAAATGACACAACAATAGACTATTGCAGCAGGGAAAAGAGGCACAACAATACAAACAAAGTAACTAGTCCAATGCACATGCAAGAACAACCAAGAGACTGAAACATTGTTTTAATGTAAAACTTGTTAATAAAATTGTTGTGGTTCACGTTTGGTCAAAGCTATAACTTGATTGTCAATTTATCAAATTCTTTTCCAGTCTCATTGGTGATATTTGGTAATTTGGCGTTGTGGGTTCCTATTCTTCAATTGGTGAACAAATTCTGACCAGATTTTTTAAATAACATTGGCCACATGAGATTTAAGTACTGTCACAAATGCCTAAAAACCTCCAATAAATGCACAGGCTGGCATATCTAGGGTGGCAAAAGGTCTAAATATTAAATCCTTATCTGCATTAATACTTTGTATATTGAGCGCCCAAGGCTCTGGTTAGTCTGCACATTTGTGGAGGCTTGTCTGAGCCTTGGTTGCATGACAGTGCTATAAGTAGCAAAATCCCATATGCTGGCTTATAGGTTGTATGATGTTTATCTGTTTGATATGTTGTTTACTAAGTTTCTGTTGACCTAGACATTGGAGATATTGATAGTAAACTAGTTGTTGTAAACAAGATATTTGTTTGATCATTACACTTTTCTAGAAAAAAGTCTTATCATCTAGAAATTGAAAATGTATTATCATGGAAGTTTCTGGAAAAATCCGAAATTCCCTGGACCTTTCTTTTTCGTGACAAAAAGGAGTTCTGAGCGGGTTCTGGAATTGTCAAGAAGAAATTGAGAAACTTGTGGAACATTCTAGAATAGATGTTTTTGTTTTATATTTGACATATGATATCATAGTTGTTTCTTGATTATTCTGGATCTTTCCTAAAGAGTATATATAAGAGTAAATTTTCATAAGGGCATTTTTGGAGTAATTTCACCGTTTAAAAGTCAAAACATTCTGTGCTTGAATTCTAATAAATTATATCTGGATTAATTTGTGTTTGACTTATTCTTTCTGTATTACTTTGTGACATTCAGTGTTGGATTTGGACTAAGTGTTCATTTGGAATTAACTTTAAAATCTGGGGATCAGAAACTGCTGAAGGATTTGTGTTGATAAATATTCTGAGGGACAGTTTGGATTTATAAGGTACTGTAAATTAGACTTTTTTTGATTGTATAGATATTTTCCATTGCTTTTTGTAATTGATAATTTTTGTTTTTTAATAAATTTGTTAATTTAAAAAAGTGCTTTTTGCTGACTTTCCGAATACCAAATTTTGGTTTCTTGAATTCTTTTCTAGTTACGCCTGGCAGGTCATACTTATGGCAAAAGTTAAATTCTCTCTTTATCATATGTACGTCATAAAAATGAATACTGGAAATACAAGAAATAAAAAAACATTACTCTGACAGTTAAATGCTATTTACATAAATGTAAAGCAGGGATGGAGTACTCATACTCGTACTTGTACTCGTACTTACTCGAGTACTTTTTTTCAGTACTTAGCTGTACTCTGTACTTAGCGAAATTCATGAGTACATGTACTCGTACTTACTTAAGTACTGTTACAAAAATACTGTACTCATGAGTACATTACGAGTACCACTGAGTACTTTTTTTTTAATTTAATCAGATAGGAAAAAAAAGTTAATTGTTTCCCAGGCCCTCCCTCATCTGTTTGAAATGCCTTTCATCTGTCTTTTTTCAGACTTGAAAAAAGTGGCCTCATATGTGTTATGAAAAATAAAAAATATAAATAAAAAACCTGCCAGTGCCTGCCTCATCTGTTTTTCATAAAAGTGGCTTGTTTATTTTTTTAGCCATATCCCTATATTTAGAAAGAGTGTGTTTTACCTATCAAGCTTTTTAGGTAAGTGTGGCCACATTGACTTCTTTCTCAACAATGGACTTGATGAAATGCCTAATGATGCATATAATTGGCCAGGAGCAACACTATTTTGGATTAATACAGTGTACTTTAATTAGTATATTGTTGTATTTGTCACACTTGCTGCAAAATAAGACACTGTGTTTACCTCAAATATTGGGACAGATATACCTGAGCAAACAGTGCACACCCAGATCAGGAGCTGCAGTCTGATAATGGTCTACTGAGTGACTGTTTGACATTTGATCTGCATTCTGACATGTACATGTATGCATTGGTGAAACATGCTGATCACTTTTTCAAACAATTATGTTAATAATTTTTGGTGTCCAAATATTTATGAATAAAAATATCAAGAATAATATAATCCTTTAATCAGAACAGAACAGTTCTCAACCTCATCACATAAAGCGTCAAAATCAAAATCTAGAAGAAAAGCACTGTAGATTCAGATGAGGCGGCTCGGATCTGCAGAGTTTGCAGAATCAGCTATTGTTTTATTTAGGGCTTAAATGCTTAATAACTTATATCAGGTTTTATCTATTGAATCTTAGATGTCACAACTACGTACAAGTGCGGATCCAGAGGGGGGGGGGGGCAGGGGGTCCGGACCCACCCTGGAAAATCACAAGTTATATGGGTTTCTATAGGGAATAAGCAATTGGACCCCTTCCTGGAAAAAGTTGGACCCCCTCTGGAACCTTGAAAAATCATAGATTTCTTTGAAATTGACCATTTGACTTCTGTAAAATAAGCTGAGGACTAAAAAAACAAAAAAAAAAAATGTTGTCATAGTATTTTTTGTCAGACTGACCTGGACCCCCCCTGACGAAAATTCCTGGATCCGCGCATGACGTATTTGCTTGTAAATATTATAAATATTATAAATATCTGCAGCCTGCTTAGTTATTTAATTTGTCTTTTGTCTTAAATTTTCATTGTATACTTTATAGTACTCATAGTACTCAAATGTACTCATGAGTACTTTTCTAAAGTACTCAGTACTTACTTGAGTACATTTACAAAATGTGTACTCAGTACTTACTTGAGTACTTTCAAAACAGTCAGTACTCAGTACTTACTTGAGTACTTTTTCTTAGTACTCGCTTCATCCCTGATGTAAAGTATCACTAGTGAAAATATATATGTTATAATTTATATTTCATTGTTAACAGTTAAACATATAAATAATAAAATAGTAAACTAATATTTCCATTATTATCCCCAGTTGTGTGTAACAAAATATCTTAACAGATTTTACATGTGGTCACGTTATGACTCTGATGGCTGGAAACTTCAGGTCAGCAGACACAGATGGGGATGGTTACTATGAAAACGACGCAAGATGCATATGGATCATTGAGAAATCAGCACAAGCTAATGCAGTTCAGATTCTTGTTACCAACATAGATATAGAACTGAATGATGACTGTGCAGATGACTTCATGCAGGTGAGGCTTTTAAACCTTTTTAGCTATTAATGACGATTATCACCTGCAATTTTTCTGCATGTACACTTTGCAAGGCTCTATTGCAAACAATATGGACCAGACTAGACTGCTCCCCGGGGTTCGTAGTGTTTGCTTCTGTGATAAAATTAGTCTGGAGTGCATTTGAATATATGCAGCTGACGAAATGAGCAGATGGAATTTTCTGGACAAAAATATTAGCAGAATAAGGGTTAATATGTAAACAACAGAATAGATAAATGTTGTTCAAGTTGTTTTCATGAATATGACATTTACTTTATGGAGTAAAGTGGAAAATGTATATCTAATGAATGTGATAGCCACTTATGAAATAAACGTAATTTATTCATTGTGGTGAAATCAAAGTCCAGAATGAAATAAAAGTTCGTTCATGGCTAAATATGTTCTTTAAAGGGTTTGAATTTTCTTTTCAAATATCCAAATAAATGAAATACTATAGCAATATTATAATTGCAAAAGCCCATCAATCTAGTAAAATGTCTATGTGTATGCCTAACATATTAGCTGCTTGATTACTGGTAACAGATTATGAAATGGCCAAAGCGAAACATGATCAAAAACAAGTGAGTATGACATAATCAAAATCGAAAATGATCTAATTAGACAGCCACCTTTAATATTAAATCAATATGGATATCTTTCCACAGATCAGCGATAACTTGGTGTCTTCGAGTAAATACTGTGGCTCTGATCCACCTCAGATGTATATAGCAGCTAACAGATACGTCTTCATATTCTTTGAGTCTGATGGGAATCATACTGGAAAAGGATTTACAGCAATTTATGCAAATAAAGGTAATATTCTATAATTTTTGCTTCAAGTCTATTGAACATTGGTACAAAACAAAACACTTGAATATGACCATGTATTGCCAAAATCACAGCAAGGATAAAAAGTAAGTCGAATGCAGATAAAAAACAAATTGATATATCCACAAGCTGGTAAACAGAAACTGCTGTTGGCTAACACCCACATTACTTCATCCATAAGTGCAGACTATTTCACATGGCTGTTTTAGTTATTAATCAAAATTGCGTACATCATTTGTGGTTGCTTCATTTAAAGAACATATGACTACAATAAAACGTGATTTAACTGTAATGTATCTTAACTGTTATAAGTTCTTGTTAATGGTCTATATATTTTTGAATTCAGGACTAGTCATGAACTTTCACCCATGTGTTAAGGTCTAAATTACATTTCAGATGAAGAGGGGCAGTGTGGTGGTATCTTAACTGCAAGTTCTGGTTTCATCATGTCAGTTGACAGAGACGGTGATGGCCTGTATGACAACAATCTTGAATGTGTATGGGTTATTGTAGCTCCTAACACAACGCTCATGGAACTGGTATTTTCATCCATGGAAATAGAATGGCACAAGAATTGTGAATCAGATTATGTCCGGGTAAAACCAATTATTGTCTTCAGCATGTTTACACAAAAAACAAAATTACATTTGGAATATTTATTGATCAAATTAGTGTTTAGTGTGTTCAGTCTGGGTGAAAGTAAGAAAGACGGCAAAGATCAGGAAACGATACAATCAAGTACCACACCTGACCAATGATACCACAGGGAAAGTAACAAAAATACAATAAACATCATCAACAAGCAAGAGGTCTGCTCTTTCCCAGAAGGTGACCACAAGGCAGCAATGGACACGAAAGCAAGAGAAGCACAAGACACAAAAAACACAAATGATCCACTAAAGAAGTACCACCTTGGAACGGTCAGTAAAAATATTTTCCTGGAGGGCTTAACCCGGTTTCACAGCACTAGCCTCACCCTTAGTTCAGATGTGGATCAAGACACATAGATGTTTGGTTTGCATGAAAGTCTCATGTTCCTATTTGGTATGTTTATAGATGATAAATCAGCTTGAGATGACCATTGTCAAAATGACATAGTCCGGAAAACTCATCTGATGGTGGGTAAAATTTCAGTCTTATGAATGTGATATACTCGTATCAACAAAAATGACTTCTGACAATTTTTAGAAAGTGATTTACAAATAAAATGTGAATATATAGCACTGCTTACTGAACAGGAATACATTTTATGTGGTGAACAAAGTAAAGATTAAAGCTAACACAAATACCTTTCGATACCTACACAGCTGGAAAAAAGTATTAAAGAGTTACAGAGTGTAATACTTTCATACAAATAAAATACAAGGCAAGAAATAGACTAATTGACAGTACCTATTATAAGCTCTACCATGAGTTTCTAAATAGTGGAGTCGAAAATCAGATGTACTTACATGCTCAATAATTCTAAAAAATAAATTGCCACTAAAGTAAGTGAGCATGGCCAGGAAAGGCGCCAATCACATACTGCAGACCAACCATAGGCATCGTGAGGAAGAGACAAAGAGCACTAAAGTCACACGACAGTAAGAACATAATCAAAGCAAAGCATCCAGCTCATTCTTCTGCAGCGAAATGAAAAACTAGAAGGACACTAAGAACTGCATTACAAAGCAAGAACCAAACACAAAAAAAATCTACCAACAATGGGAGCCACAATAAACAATGAATCAACAACAGTACTTGTAGCTGTTTTATCTAATGTTTCATTTCCAGGAAATGAATGAATCGTGAAGTCAATCCTGTGTTAAAGTTACATGATTTAAATTTGATGATAAAATGGACATTTTCCAGGTGTTTGATGGTTACAATTCTTACCCTTTTGATGGACTAATAGCCTGGCTGTGTGAACGGCTGTTTTCTCCTATAATCATCATATCATCATCTAATGTGTTGTTTGTGGAGTTTGTCTCAGACCCAGATTTCACCTACTTTGGATTCAAAGCAACCTACAGACATGTCAGTTTGGAGAATGTGACTTGTGAGTTTTAACCCTTTTGAGACCAATAAAATTTTTCATAAGATACATATAATAAAGACAGGATGGTCAATTGTATATATTTAGGAGTCACAGGTTATACATTTAAAAATATCTTGTTTTTCTTTCACTGAAGATTTTTATTGTCAAACTCTAATAAAATGCAGCAATATTCTGCATTTCATCTGGGTCTCCATTGTTTGCCAAAGTACCCGTTTATGGGGTTTCCTATATACAAAGGGTTAATAGTGTGCTTTCAATAAATGTAAGAAAGTTGGCAAAGATCAGGAATTGATACAATCAAGTAAGACACCTGACCAAGGATATCACATGGGAAAGTGACAAAAACAGATTTAAACATCACAAACGAGAGCCACGAGGTCAGCCCTTTCCCAGCAGGTGACCACACGGTAGCAATTAACGGACGCAAAAACATAACAAACACAAGACATAAATAACAAAAAGTTTCATAAAGTTACGCATATTATGATGATAATGATCTAATAGTGAAATGAATAGTATATAACACAAAAGAAGTCTATTAACTTTAAGATTGTCTATTTCTAATTTGAATATATATAATTGATAGATTTGATGCAAAAATAGTGAGTATGATCAGGAAATACCACAGTCACAAACCGCAGACAACCCTATAGCACAGCGAGGAAGAGCCGCTCAACCATCACGAGACACCATGAAGACAAATTAAGCAAAGCAACCAGCTCTCTCTTCCCCATCAAGATGATTGCAATACTACAATGGACATAAAGTAAGGTACAACAAAACATAGAACAATTACAGACTTTCACAATGGGAGTAACAATAAACAAAAAGTCAACAACAGAACCACCGCCTTAGAACGGACAGTAGCCTAAGCCACCGGGAGGCTTAAATGCATTTATTGGTACCAAATCTTGGCCCTAGATTCTGCTGTTGTTGAAGTACAAGAAATGTTCAGCTAGCATTGAGACCATCTAACTAATGCAATGTATCATCATGGAGAAACAGTTGATTTGTTTAGGTGAATTATTGTCGGCATTCCAACACTTCATAGCTCTATGTTAGCCAAAATATGTTGTGTATTTGGGTATTCACTTACTGCTGAACAAACTTATACGAAATGATTGGTGCAGTCTGACTTTGCTTCATATCATTTGTGATATACGTAGGTTTCAAAATAGCTTACACTGGTGAGAGAGCATGCAATTGCTCTGAGAGGCAGGAACTGGATTAATATATGGTAAAAACTGTTTTCTGTTTTCAGTCATAGACCATGCAAAGAACTCCACAGAACCTGTACCAACTAACAGCACAGATCTGCCACTAGTGTCAACGATTACGAGTCAGGCCAGTTACTACCATTATATGAGGAGTTCACTTCTGATATATACAGCTACTATTGATTTGATGCTTCTCTTTAGATTTTGAAAAAAAAAAAATGTCATCCCATTTCAACCAAATAACAGTTTTAAGACAATAATCTTTGCTTAAGACACGCTCCCTGCACAGTTCTAGTTACAAAAGAGACGAACTGTGAAGAATACAAGCGGATATTGCTTGAAACATTGTTGGTGATTGTAATCATTTGAAAATAAAAGACAGTAAAGCAGCAAATCAAAACGAGATGAAAGAAACAAATTATGTACAATACATTTTACCTCTTGCTATGGCCTTGATCTTGGATAGGGGCCACTGAAAGTAAGAAAGGGGGCAAAGATCAGGAATCGATACAATCAAGCACCACACCTGACCCTCACTCTGTGTGTCATCTCATTGAAGTGGACGTATGTGAAATGTTTCAATTTGGTGTGATGGACACACATTCTGTACATTTGAACTTTGACCTCCCAGATATTTAGATTACAAAAACGTGCATGTAAGGTTATCCTTGATTACAATGTGGATGACTCCATTGAAGCAATGAACTCGTTGAAGATTATGTCTATATATGATCGGCTTTATCTAAGAAAAGCCAAATTTATGTTTAAAGTCTATAATAATATTGCACCTGCATACATTTCTGAAAATTTCACTCTAAGAAATAATGAAAATACCAATATTCAGCTAAGATCATCTTCTGCTGGTTGTTTTATCCCGCCTAAGCCTAGGACAGAATGCTTCAAACAAAGTCTGAGGTACTCTGGATGTCTGATATGGAACAGTCTGCCAGAGGAAGTAAAGAATGCCCAAACAATTAGCACCTTTCATAATAGATGTTTAAGATGGCTAGTAAATTAAAACATGAATCAATAATTACTGCACATGTACATTTTATTTCTCAACTTCTCTGTTTTATTCATAAAGTTCTTATAAAATGTGCACCCCAATTCTTATTTTGTTTCTTGACACATTTGTAGAATATAGCTATTGCCTGATAAATGCACACTCTACAGTATCTTTTTGTATCTGCTGATGTGAGAAATCAGAATTCGTTATATGTATAATTCTTTGCCTACTGGAAATCCGTAAGGGTTTTTTTTTTGTATGTTGTGATAGAAGGATGCTTTCGGGGGTGCTTGTCATCAGGTTGTCAAACAGTTTGGATCCAGATTAGGCCCCGTGTTGTGTGGGGTCTGATCTGGGTCCAAATTGTTTACAAAGATTATCAGCAGACATCACTAGTATGTAAAGGATTTAAGTGTTTGCTTGAAGTCTGCTTATTTGAACCTTACTACAGTAGTACAATATTTCTTCAGATCTCATATTCCATTTAACAATGAAAACTTTTGTATTGCAGGATTTTGATGCTCAGACTTCAAATGGGCACATATATGATTTTCAGATATCAAAATACCATACTAAATCTTATAAGCACACACTGAATGCTTGAAGGTTTGTTTGCACTATATAAATATCTGATTTCCAGTTGGTCAGGTGTTGCAATGCCATTTGAAGCATGGATGAAAACCTGCTGATCTTGATAGGCTTGCTTCTTCAGAAGCCAACTGGTCTGGATATTCCATGTTTTTAGGAGGATATGGATTTTAAAACTGATAAGTGAAGAGAGTACTTATAAGGTTAAATATGGTAACTGTAATTTATTGTCTGTTTATTTATATACATGTATATTTATGTAAAAATGTAAATAGTGAGGGCCTCATGGAAGATTAGCAACATGTACTTATGTAAATATATATATGTGCTAAATGTTGTAACCCTCGATAAATAAAGTCTTTACTTACTTACTTACTTACTTACTTACCCACTATGAACTGTTTTGTGGAGGGGGTTGGGGGAGCGCCTGTAATATTGACTCTGGTGTTTGCCTCATTGAGATGTTTTTGTGTGAAGTATTTTCAGAATCAGGCTAGATGTTCAGGAGATATGGAGTGGTACTTGTGACCTTGACAGAATTTGTTTCCACTCCATATCTCCTGAACTCCTAGCCTGATTATGAAAATACTTCTCGTACATCTGTAAGACAGTACTAGCAAACCAACCAGCATTCTCTTCCTCTTCAAGATGATTGCAACATGTTAGTTGCACAAAGCTTCACAATCAAGGTCATTGTGAAGCTTTGTGCAACTAACATGTTTATTCATTCTACATGATGAATTAGACCAGGGGATCATTACCATGGAAAACAGTAGATATGGAGAAGGCATAAACTATGTACATGTTACCTTTGACCTCCCCCTATGACGGAGTGCAGTGGCTCAGTTGGAGAAATCTATGGATTGCTAGTTTGAGACATACTTGAGTCACTGTGCTGTTTCCTTCAGCAATACACATTTATCCGCTGCTTAGTAATTAATGGTTCAACCCACGAAGACAAGATATCATCCAACAGGACTGAAAAATGTTGACAGGGATGTTAAGCCTCAACACAATGACGTTCACATTAGAATTTAGTGAGAAATGTCTGCAAAATATTTTCAGAGTTGCCTCCCGCTATGCCACTGACCTTGAATTAGGGCAACTGAATCCATCACTCTGCACATTTACTCATTAAAAGTTGTGACAGTCCTCATGAACCCCTGCTCTGCGGCATTAGATTTCCAACAATGTGGTTTGTGCTTGATAGTACTTATCTTTATTAACCAGTACTGTGTATGGGGTATCCCCATCTTCACAAGCCATGGGTACTAACCCGGGGGTACTAAGTCCACTTCTTTCCTTATGTAAGGAATGAAGTGGACTAAGTACCCTTGGCTTGCGCAGATGAGGGTATCCAATAAGCAGTGTGTATTGGCCTTTTTCATTAAATTAAGACAGGGTTCAGCCTATATTCTGCATGACCTTTATTAACATTTTCTATTAAATTTGAAAGATATATTCAGGGTATATAGGAGACAGGTATTTGATCTCCTGATATAACATTTCCTTGAACAATTGAAACCTTTGCTTTGTGTGTTGTCTCATTAATTTGGGCATGTCACAGTGAGAATTATTTTTAGACTTGGTACCAGTAAAATGCATTCAAGCCCCCCAGTGGCTTTGGCTGCTGTCCATTCTAAGTGCGCGGTTCTGTTATTGTAGATTCGTTGTTAATTGTTACTCCAATTGTGGGATTCTGAAATTGTTCTATTTTTTGTTGTACATTACTTTGTGTCCATTCTAGTTTTGCAATCATCTCGATGGGGAAGAGAGAGCTGGTTGCTTTGCTTTGTTTGTCTTTCTGGTGTCTCGTGATTGTTGCGTGGCTCTTCCTCACAATGCCAAGGGTTTGTCTGCAGTTTGTGATTGTGGTATTTCCTGATCATACTCACTGGGGATTCAGGCGATATGGAACAGACAGGTATTTGCTTGTGCTGTAAATAGGTCAACCTAGGTTGGTCATTATACCAACTATACAACCCAAGTGCTATAGTTCATTGACCTTTTGATTCCAGATATATTTACATTGTATGGGTGTGGGGGCCCAAGGATGTAAGCTGTGGTGAGCTAATAATTCAAAACACAAACATATCTTTTCAATGTTTATTTCAGATGAATCATGAATTCACATTGCCTATAAATAACTGTAGAGATTTATTGTTTCTTAACTCTGCATGCCGGGGTATTTTTCATGCTTTTGTTGAGGTCTGCTGTCTCTTTTCAAAATTAACTTTTTCAATAAAAAATCTTTCAAGAACACTAACAGAGTGTCAAACGTTCCTCTTTTTGCAAAGGTTATCAGCAGACAACAAAGCCGCCCCTAACAAGGAAAGCGTTACTGTTTCTACTACACAAGCTCAACCAAAAGTATTTTAAGTTTTTTGCCAGTTCAAATGAGGTTTTGATGAGCTTTTGATAGAGCAAGAAACAAGTGAATATGAAAAGGAAATGCTACAATCAAATCAGCTTGGTTCAACTCTTTTCTTGCTAGTGGCAACTTTTGTCATCTGACGATAACACAGGTTTAGATAAACAAAAAGGGGTACGTGCATTAAGAGGCTATTTTGGCCCCCCTATGAGGTCAAAAAATAAAAGTTGCTCTTCACAAGTTTCTTCTTATTAGTTTATTAGAACAATAGCCAAAGTGTAAATGTCTGGTATTGATTCGACTTTTACCGTTGCTATGGTAACAAAAATGGCCGCAAAAATAGGCTGAAAATAGGAAAATGACCATTTTGGAGCAAATTTCAGACATGTAACAGTGGAATTAATATAGAGCACAAGCAAATACCAAAAAAATATTTTAACAGATGATGAGAATTATCATGGCACACAATATATTAAAAGGTTTTATTGGTATTTGCTTGTGCTGATATCTAATTCGTAAAAAAATCTGTCTACAAAAGCCTCAAATTTGGCCTAAAATGGCAATTTCTCTATTTTGAGCCTATTTTGTTGGCCATTTTGGTTACCATAGCAACTGGTAAAAGTAAAATAAATGCCAGAATTTTACACTTGGGCTATTCTTCTAACAAACCAATAAGATGAAATAGGCGAAAGGCAACTTTCAGTTTTTGACTCTAGAGGGGGCCAAAATAGCCCCTTAATGCACGTACCCCTTTCAGCGTAAAATTGTAAATATTTTCTTACTCATCAATTTTAACTAATGTTTTGGGTCATTGAGACGGTTCTTTTGAGTACCCACAATATATGTTTTGGTTGAGAAATATGAAAATTAAATTTTCGTTACGCACTCTTAACTAAAGTCCTGGATAAACCTGGAAAACAGTTTGTCAGTCCTGATCTGGATCCAAACCATTTGGCACTCTGATAGTGTTCCTGAAATAATCTTTTGAAAAAGTTAATTTTGGAAAAAGTCAACAGATGGCAACATAAGCATGAAAAATTTCCCAGCATGCAAAGAGTTAAAAAGAATAGCATTACCCTTGGATACTCTATCCAACAGGAATCCTTATTATCCAGATTTTCATCTTTCTTTTTTGCATTTTTTTGGTTTTTATTACACTAATGGCCACTTTAATGTTGTAATCGTTTGGAAAATCCAGAAATGCAATGATATAGATAAGGATGTCAGAAAGAAGCAATTACTTTGGATAATACATAAAATATAATTATTAAGACGAGAGACCATCACATCAACTACTCTTCTCAAGATAACACAATATCCATTCTATCATATGACGTCGCGTCTGGGAGTGAAATAACGCCATGCAATAAAATCGATAAACCACTAGTGATTTACAGAATTTCGGGAAACATTATGACGTCCATAACAACGTTGGGTACAAAATGACAAAATCATAACGGCAGAAATGAGCTTTCAAAGCAATCTTAATATCATATGATATAAATAGAATCTTACGTTCGTGCTCTTGTATTAGTGAACTTATTAAACTTGTTGCAAAAAAGAGAAAATGCTCGGCAGGCCTCGCATTTTATCTCGTTTCCCCATCTTGTTTAATAAATTCAATAAAACATGAGCACTCATGTAAGATCCTCTATTACTTGCTTACAGAATGTTCAATTAAAATTTGAATAAAAATGAAAAATACCTCCCAACAACCCTTAAAACAGAAATGGACTGGTCCAATTGATAATAGTAGGAAATTCCATTTGGCTTAAATCAGTTATAGATAATTCACTGTAATCTTGAGAGGTTACAGTTTCATACTGGATAAAGTCTTATAGTTTTAAAGAAGAAAATATCTAAAGATTATAGTAATGATATAAAAGCACAGAAAAAAAACGCAAATCAAAACAAAGAGAAGATAATTCAGTCAACAAATGAAAAAACAAAACAACTAAATAATAACAAACAAAATATTTGTAGAGCATTGTGAAAAACCAAAATCTTCTGAAACTATTAAATACAGTTCATTTTCTAAAATTTCAAACACTAACTGCCTGACAAAAGGGCACAGACAAACAGAGTATACCCAGATCAAAATCTGATCAAGGTCTTCCCTATTTATTATGATGACAAGGATTTTGTGAATTCCAGTCCTTATGACAAACATTTATTTGTGAACAGAAAGAAGAAAGTGTTTGAAATTTTAGAAAACTTAACCACATTGACTTTTCTTTTTTGCAATCTGGTTTAACTCACTCACCAAAGGTTTCACAAAACAGTTTGGTTTCAAACTAGCTCTCTTGATAGTATTACAGTCTTAAGTGGTCACTCAAAAAATAGACAATACAAAGGTCTTAAAGGCAAATGGTAGCTTAATGAAGGTCAAAAGTATAATGATACCACAGGGAAAGTAACAAAAATACAATAAACATCATCAACAAGCAAGAGGTCTGCTCTTTCCCAGAAGGTGACCACAAGGCAGCAATGGACACGAAAGCAAGAGAAGCACAAGACACAAAAAACACAAATGATCCACTAAAGAAGTACCACCTTGGAACGGTCAGTAAAAATATTTTCCTGGAGGGCTTAACCCGGTTTCACAGCACTAGCCTCACCCTTAGTTCAGATGTGGATCAAGACACATAGATGTTTGGTTTGCATGAAAGTCTCATGTTCCTATTTGGTATGTTTATAGATGATAAATCAGCTTGAGATGACCATTGTCAAAATGACATAGTCCGGAAAACTCATCTGATGGTGGGTAAATTTCAGTCTTATGAATGTGATATACTCGTATCAACAAAAATGACTTCTGACAATTTTTAGAAAGTGATTTGCAAATACAATGTGAATATATAGCACTGCTTACTGATTAGGAATACATTTTATGTGGTGAACAAAGTAAAGATTAAAGCAAACACAAATACCTTTCGATACCTACACAGCTGGAAAAAAGTATTAAAGAGTTACAGAGTGTAATACTTTCATACAAATAAAATACAAGGCAAGAAATAGACTAATTGACAGTACCTATTATAAGCTCTACCATGAGTTTCTAAATAGTGGAGTCGAAAATCAGATGTACTTACATGCTCAATAATTCTAAAAAATAAATTGCCACTAAAGTAAGTGAGCATGGCCAGGAAAGGCGCCAATCACATACTGCAGACCAACCATAGGCATCGTGAGGAAGAGACAAAGAGCACTAAAGTCACACGACAGTAAGAACATAATCAAAGCAAAGCATCCAGCTCATTCTTCTGCAGCGAAATGAAAAACTAGAAGGACACTAAGTACTGCATTACAAAGCAAGAACCAAACACAAAAAAATCTACCAACAATGGGAGCCACAATAAACAATGAATCAACAACAGCACTTGTAGCTGTTTTATCTAATGTTTCATTTCCAGGAAATGAATGAATCGTGAAGGCAATCCTGTGTTAAAGTTACATGATTTAAATTTGATGATAAAATGGACATTTTCCAGGTGTTTGATGGTTACAATTCTTACCCTTTTGATGGACTAATAGCCTGGCTGTGTGAACGGCTGTTTTCTCCTAAAATCATCATATCATCATCTAATGTGTTGTTTGTGGAGTTTGTCTCAGACCCAGATTTCACCTACTTTGGATTCAAAGCAACCTACAGACATGTCAGTTTTGAGAATGTGACTTGTGAGTTTTAACCCTTTTGAGACCAATATAATTTTTCATAAGATACATATAATAAAGACAGGATGGTCAATTGTATATATTAAGGAGTCACAGGTTATATATTTAAAAATATCTTGTTTTTCTTTCACTGAAGATTTTTATTGTCAAAGCAAACAGTGCAAACTCTAATAAAATGCAGCAATATTCTGCATTTCATCTGGGTCTCCATTGTTTGCCAAAGTACCCGTTTAGGGGTTTCCTATATACAAAGGGTTAATAGTGTGCTTTCGATAAATGTAAGAAAGTTGGCAAAGATCAGGAATCGATACGATTCGATACGATAAGACACCTGACCAAGGATACCACATGGGAAAGTGACAAAAACACATTTAAACATCACAAACGAGAGCCACGAGGTCAGCCCTTTCCCAGCAGGTGACCACACGGTAGCAATTAACAGACGCAAAAACATAACAAACACAAGACATAAATAACAAAAAGTTTCATAAAGTTACGCATATTATGATGATAATGATCTAATAGTGAAATGAATGGTATATAACACAAAAGAAGTCTATTAACTTTAAGATTGTCTATTGCTAATTTGAATATATATAATTAATAGATTTGATGCAAAAATAGTAAGTGAGTATGATCAGGAAATACCAAAGTCACAAACCGCAGACAACCCTATTGCACAGCGAGGAAGAGCCGCTCAACCATCACGAGACACCATGAAGGCAAATAAGCAAAGCAACCACCTCTCTCTTCCCCATCAAGATGATTGCAATACTACAATGGACATAAAGTAAGGTACAACAAAACATAGAACAATTAGAGACTTTCATAATGGGAGTAACAATAAACAAAAAGTCAACAACAGAACCACCGCCTTAGAACGGACAGTAGCCTAAGCCAACGGGGGGCTTAAATGCATTTATTGGTACCAAATCAGGGCCCTAGATTCTGCTTTTGTTGAAGTACATGAAATGTTCAGCTAGCATTGAGGCCATCTAACTAATGCAATGTATCATCATGGAGAAACAGTTGATTTGTTTAAGTGTATTATGGTCGGCATTTCAACACTTCATAGCTCTATGTTAGCCAAAATATGTTGTGTATTTGGGTATTCACTTACTGCTGAACAAACTTATACGAAATGATTGGTGCAGTCTGACTTTGCTTCATATCATTTGTGATATACGTAGGTTTCAAAATAGCATACACTGGTGAGAGAGCATGCAATTGCTCTGAGAGGCAGGAACTGGATTAATATATGGTTAAAACTGTTTTCTGTTTTCAGACATAGACGAATCAAAGAACTCTACAGAACCTGTACCAACTAACAGCACAGATCTGCCACTAGTGACAACGATTACGAGTCAGGCCAGTTACTACCATTATATGAGGAGTTCACTTCTGATATATACAGCTACTATTGTTTTGATGCTTCTCTTTAGATTTTGAAAAAAATATGTCATCCCATTACAACCAAATAACAGTTTTAAGACAATAAGCTTTGCTTACGACACGCTCCTTGCACAGTTCTAGTTACAAAAGAGACGAACTGTGAAGAATACAAGCGGATATTGCTTGAAACATTGTTGGTGATTGTAATCATTTGAAAATAAAAGACAGTAAAGCAGCAAATCAAAATGAGATGAAAGAAACAAATTATGTACAATACATTTTACCTCTTGCTATGGTCTTGATCTTGGAAAGGGGCCACTGGAAGTAAGAAAGGGGGCAAAGATCAGGAATCGATACAATCAAGCACCACACCTGACCCTCACTCTGTGTGTCATCTCATTGAAGTGGACGTATGTGAAATGTTTCAATTTGGTGTGATGGACACACATTCTGTACATTTGAACTTTGACCTCCCACTATGAACTGTTTTGTGGAGGGGGTTGGGGGAGCGACTGTAATATTCACTCTGGTGTTTGTCTCATTAATGTTGACTTGTGGGAAGTATTTTTAGAATTGGGCTAGGAATTCAGGATATATGGAGTGGAAACAAATTCTGTACTTGTGATCTTGACAGAATTTATTTCCATTCCATATCCCGGGTTCTGAAAATACTTCCCATACATCTGTAAGACAATAAAAGCAAAGTAACCAGCTGAATTCCTCTTCAAGATGATTGCATCATGTTAGTTGCACAAAGCTTTACAATCAAGGTCATTGACCTTGATTGTGAAGCTGTGTGCAACTAACATGTTCATTCACTCGACATGATGAATTAGACCAGGGGTCGTTACCATGGAAATCTGGAGATATAGAGAAGACATAAACTATGTTCATGTTACCTTTGACATCCCCCTATGACGGAGTGCGGTGGCTCAGTTGGGAGAGATCTATGGATTGCTAGTTTGAGACATACCCCAGTCACTGTGCTGTGTCCTTGAGCAATACACAATTATCCGCTGATTAGAAATGGTTAAACCCACGAAGACAAGATATCATCCAACATGACTGAAAAATGTTGACTGGGATATTAAGCCTCAGCACAATTACGTTCACATTGCTCCTCCATGTTTAGTGAGAAATGTCTGAACCATATTTTCAGAGTTGCCTCCCGCTATGCATTTGACCTTGAATTAGGGCAACTGAAACCTGCCTCATTTAAAGTTGTGACACAGTCCTCATGAACCCTGCTTCGAAGCTGAAATATTTCACACAAATGTCCACCTCAATGAGACCACATGCAGAGCAAGTTTTCAGTCACCCTGCTACAAGGTCACATTTATAGGGAGGTCAAAGGTCATGGGTAGACAGTATTGGTGTACACCTGATAGTACTTCTCTGTATTGACCCGTATTGTGTGTGGGATACCCGATCTTCGCAAGCCAAGGGTACTAAGTCCACTTCGTTCCTTACGTAAGGAACGAAGCGGAATTAGTACCCTTGGCTTGCGAAGATGGGGGTATCCCAGTTAAGCAGTGCGTATTGACATTTTTCATTAAATTAAGACAGGAGGTTAAGGCTATATTCTGTATGACATTTATTAACCTTTTCCATTAAAGGATCATTGACACTTGCTATGGATAAATGCCTATGGTTTTCAGTAAAAATAAAAGTTTGTCAATCGTCCCTTTCTTCACCTTGAAGCTAACCTGACCTGAGTACTTTATGGCTGTGAAATCCGTTTTTGATATTACATGCTTCAAAGATGTAAAATTTGGGGTAGAACAATCAATTTTACATTAAGATATATAGAAATCCGAAAACATTTTTTAAAATATCATTCCCCCCCCACGTGTGCCAGCAAAAGCTTTTGCATGTATATGTGTTACCATATTTTACACATTGTATGGAAGTGGCTTGCTGGCACAAGGGGGGGAAAGATGTTCAGCAGCCCAAAACCCAGGGCCTAAGCCCATAAAATGCATTTTCTACCAAGTAAGAAATTAATGACAGTAATAAAGTTCTCTAGAACCAACCTCCTAAATTGCTTTGTATTCTGTGCTAGTTTAATGTAAAGTATTTAAAGATTAAAAGTAGAATTAGCAAGGTTTTATGCATTTTTTCATAAGAAAAAATCTCTCTGTTATTAAATGACACATTATTTTGCAAACGTCCTGTACTTATCTATTTGCATGCTAGGGAAGTGTTCATGTTTTTATTTTCGTCCGCTGACTTTCTTCAAAATTAAGTTTTCAAAAATAAACCACCCAGGACCACCATCAGAGTGTCAAACAGTTTGGATCCAGATCAAGACCGACATTCTGTTGGTCTTCATCTGGGTTCAAACTGTTTGCAAAAGGCTATTGGCAGACGACAAAATTATCCACTGGCATGCAAAGAGTTATATCAAGTAAATACTTTAGTGTTCAATATATTGTCTCATATAGGGGTATACATGCATATGTATACCATAAATATTCGGACACTTTAAATACATTCAACATACTATGCCCTTCAAACAAAGCAAAAGTAATATTCAAAGGATTTAGTTAGAATCAGTTTTACTTTCCAATTCTAAATGGGACACTTTCATTCCTTCAAAAATATTTATTTCTTTTGTTGAGCTTTCAGTTTTGCATTATTTACGATACATGTAGTCAAAAATGTACAGGTAACTTCTAAATTATCTCCCCAAAAACATTTTATTACAAAACATATTTTGTTTTTAAAACAATTTCATCAATTATCGTGATTTGTTAATACTCTGCATATGGTATGTTTAGTAGATATCATCATACCTACCAAATAAATCAAGAAAACGTGCAGAAATCACTTTTTAAAGCACTTTTTATTTTCGTGAAATTTCAGACCCCCTCCCCTTTCTACCCGCCATAACTCTCGAATGCGTAGAAATTTTGAAAATATTTTGCTAGCTGGTACTTGCCATTAGATGCACCTATTGCACTGATACTACATGCACCACACTAGAAGCTCAAAAGCAGCGTTCTGGGTATCAGAAAAATAGGCGTATAAGGCCCAAACCGTCAATGATCCTTTGGATTATATGTTCAGGGTATATAGGAGACAGGTATTTTGTATGAGGCCTTTGATCTCCTGATATAACATAACCTTGACGAACTGAAACCTTTGCTTTGCGTGTTGTCTCATTTATGTGGGCATGTCACAGTGAGAATTATTTTTAGACTTAGATCAGGGTTCAGGCGATATGAAACAGACAGGTATTTGCTTGTGCTGTAAAGTAGGTCAATCTAGGTTGATCATTATACCAATTATACACACCAAGGCCCAAGTTTATTGACCTTTTGATTCCAGATATAATTTTAAGAGGGATTTTACATTGTATGGGTGTGGAGCCCGTGGTGAGCTAACAATTTAAAACAAAAACATATCTTTTCAATGTTTATTTCAGATGAATCATGAATTCACAATGCCTATAAATAACTTTAGAGATGTATTGTTTCTTAACTCTGCATGCTGGGTAATTGTTCATGCTTTTGTTGACGTCTGTTGTTAAAATTAACTTTTCATAAACCTCTTTTAAGAACACTAACAGAGTGTCAAACGGTCCTCTGTTTCCAAAGGTTATCAGCAGACAACAAAAGTCGCCGCTAACAAGGAAAGTGTTACCGTTTCTACAATAAAAGCCCTGCCAGAATTCAAAAGTATTTTAAGTTTCTTGCCAGTTCAAATGATGGTTTTCATGAGATTTTGATAAGAGCAAGAAACAAGTGGATACGAACAGGAAATGCCACAATCAAAGCAGTCTGGTTCAACTCTTTTCTTGCTAGTGGCAACTTTTGTCATCTGATGATATACATGGAAAACAGTTTGGACCCAGATCAGGACTCACATTCTGTCTCGCATTCTGTCAGTCCTAATCTGGATCTAAATCATTTGACGCTCTGACAGTGTTCTTGAAAGAACCTTTTGAAAAGGTTTAATTTTGAAAAAGTCAACAGATGACAATGTAAGCATGAAAAATTTCACAGCATGCAAAGAGTTAAAATAGAACAGCTTTTCACTTGGATACTCTATCCAACAGGAATCCTCTTTATCCAGATTTTTATCTTCCTTTTTTTTTTTGCAAATTTTTGTTTTTATTAAACTAATGACCACTTCAATGTTGTAATCGTTTGGAAAATCCAAAAATGCAATGATATAGATAAGGATGTCAGAAAGAAGCAATTACTTTGGATAATACATAAAATATAATTATTAAGACGAGAGACCATCACATCAACTACTCTTCTCAAGATAACACAATATCCATTCTATCATATGACGTTGTGTCTGGGAGTGAAATAACGCAAACCTAGTGGTTTACAGATTTTCCGGAAACCTTATGACATCCATAACAACGTTACATACATAATTACAAAATTATAAGGTTTTAACTGCAGTAATGAGATTTCAAAGTAATTTTAATGTCATATGATAAAAAGAATCTAACGTTCGTGCTCTTGTATTATTGAATTTATTTAACTTGTTGCGAAAAAGAGATAAATGCTCAGCAAGCCTTGCATTTTATTTTTTTCCCCCAACTCTTTTAATAAACCAATAAACCATGAGCATTCTTGTAAGATCCTCTATTTACTCTTCTTTGTTCAAAGAATATCCCAAATGACCTCTGAGGCACATTAACCCCTGTATTCTGGAAACCTACAAAAAGTTATTTGGAAAACAGTGAAGTTTACTCATGAAATTCATAGGGGTAGCTGCATAAGCGGATCCAGAGGGGGGACAGGGGTCCAAACACCCCCCCCCACCCTCAAAAATCACAATAAAAATATAGGGTTTCTTAGCAACACTGGTCCAGATCCCTTGAAAAATTATAAAGCTACCTAGCCAGATTCAATATAGGGCCATCATCGTCAGGCCAGCGAAACTCAATTTAAATGGCGTTTTGCTGGCAGGCCAATAATGGCCCGCTTATAGTGGTATTTGAATCCTCTCTCCCCTCTTCGACTAAAAAAACACACACACAAAAAAAAACGTTTCTGAGTTGGATCCTCTGACAAAATTTTCTGGATCCGGGCATGAGCTACCATATACGCAAAAACCATTTGGGTACACATTTGAACTGAAAATATGGCATTATTCTATGCCAGTTCTGAAGGTTTCTTGATGATATACGCATACAAAAAGTATATGGAAAGGCAATTCAAATATCTAGTTCCAATTTTGGTATGGGTTATATATGATGGCATTATCTGCTCTAAGACCCCTTTACGGGTTTTAGCACCCATTAACGAAGTGAAAGAGGTCCTGATTCATATGAGATTTAATATTTTCCACTGTTACCAATAATGTGCTTAACATGGCAAATAGCGCAGACCCTGATGAGACGCCATGTTTTGCAACGTCTCATCTGGGTGTACGCTATTTGTAAATGCTCCCTTTTTGTAGTTTTTTTTTTGCATAAATGCATTAACCACCTCCCCACAATTGCATACATTAATTTTTAGGCAAGCTACGTCCCTGAAATTCCACAGAAAGCAGCATTTTATTTGGGTCAACACTGTTTGCTAAAAAAAAAAATCTTCATGGACAGAAATATGTAATAATTTGGACAGTCTTACCATTTAATGAACCAAGGTAACAAAACCACTGGTTCAGATAAACAAAACTTTTGAGAGTAAAACTGTGGATATTTTCTTATACATAAGTTTTAACATGTGTTTTGGGTGCTCAAAAGAACCATCTCAAATGAGAAGGTCTAGAGGCCTGAAATCCTTTTAAGCAATTATTTTGCTTAAAGCTATTTAACTGAAAACTGTTTTATCTTGAGAGGTTACAGTTTCATACTGGATCAAGTCTTATAGTTTGAAAGAAGAAAATATCTAAAGATTATAGTAATGATATAAAAGCACAGAAAAAACGCAAATCAAAACAAAGAGAAGATAATTCATTCAACAAATGAAAAAAACAAAACAACTTAATAATAACAAACAAAATATTTGTAGAGCATTGTGAAAAACCAAAATCTTCCGAAAAAATCAAATACAGTTAATTTTCTAAAATTTCAAACACTAACTGCCTGACAAAACAGCACAGACAAACAGTGTATACCCAGATCAAACTATCTGATCAGGGTCTTCCCTATTTATTATGTTGACAAGCATTTTGTGATTTCCAGTCCTCATTTTGTTTAATTTGATTTTTTACATCCCTGTCAACAATTTTTCAGTTATGTTGGAACGGGTTGAACCAGTACTTAGCTAGGACTAATTTGACTTGCTCAAGGACACAACGCAGTGACGCTGGTGAGGCTCAAACCTGCAACCCCTCTGTCTTGAGTCAAGCACTCTACCACTGAACCACTGCGCTCCGAATTCCAGTCCTTAAAACTAACATTTATTCATGAACAGCAAGAGGAAAGTGTTTGAAATTTTAGAAAATTTAACCACATTGGCCAATGCGCAATGTGGTTTAACTCACACACCCAAGGTTTCACAAAACAGTTTGGTTTCAAACTAGCTCTCTAGATAGTATTATTTTTAAGTCTCCAGATAAGTAATTGTAGAGTTTTATTGCACATGTAAATAAGCTATAACATGAGATTGGTACATATCACATTAGTGATCAATGATGGCTCGGACACGTATGGGGCAATTATCCTTAGAATTCCAATCCTGCAACAATGAGGCTAATAAATTTTGCCTTGTTTGTTTGACTTGATTCTTTACGTCCCATCAACAATCTTTCAGTTACAAAGGGACGGGCTTTCCTGGGTTGAACCAGTACTAAGCTAGGATTAATGTGTCTTGCTCAAGGACACAACAAAGTGATGCCAGTACTTGAACCTGCAGCCCCTCGGTCTCGAGTCAAGCACTCTACCATTTAGCCACTGCGCTCCCTATAAATCTTGCCTGAATTCAGAAAAGTTTCACTCCTGTTTAGCTCTTGTTTGATAAACTTTTGAAAAAACTTAATCTGGAGACTCAAGAAAGAACTACCAGCATTTCTATGTTAAATGGATTTTGTACTATTGGTAATCTTGAGCACATTTTAAACATTAAGAGGAGATCTGGTCCCTTGGTTATTTAACTTTTTTTCACACTCAACTGAGAATGATTTTTAGGTTGCTCACAAATCATGTTAAAATGCAAACAATTTTTGGCATTTAATCACTAAATAGCAGAATAAATAAATATTTGAATGTTTTAAGCAGGAAAAAGTCAATACTTAGCAGTGAAATCAATGCATATCAAAAACAAATAAAAGTGATATCAATCACTAGTGAAATGATATGATATCAATCACTATATTTTCACTATAGCGTTTTTTGGATTACCTCTGACTTTTCCATTCACTTAACGCATTTCACTTCAAACGCCCATAACTTTCTTATTTGTGAACGAAAACATCAAGTGTGGGTATGCATTTTCTTAGTTAGAATGTGACAAATATTTTGGTACCAAAATTGTTTGGGTTTGCTAAAAATGTTTGTTTCTGCATTTTCAGCACCTCCTTTTTCAGTGGGTGAGACATCGCATGTAGCCTATAAAAAAAATGAAATTAATTTTTTTTTTTTTACTTTTTTGAGGTAAATACCGAATATATTTCATCTCGTGAGTTGAAAACGTCAGAATTTTCACTCGTGCTATGCACTCGTGAAAATTCTGATGCTTTCAACACACTCGATGAAATATATTTGGTATTCACTTCAAAAAAGTAAATTTCCTCTATAAAATTGTTCAGTATTTTTATGAGCAGTCTAAATTTCATGATCAGTAGAGTTGAAAATAAAAAAGTTTTATAACCTCTAGACCTGGACACAACTGCAGCCACCTCTTTTTTTTTTTATTTGATTCTTTACGTCCCTGTCAACAATTTTTCAGTTATGTCAGGATGGCACAGCCACGTCTCAATAATCTGTAACCAAGTAAGACTCAAACTAGCCTGCTCAGCTACAGATGAAATTACAAAACTTGAAAATTTGGTCAAAGCAATAAGAGGTAATATATGAGCCGGTGGGTGACAAAACCAATAAAATGAACTATGCCCTCAGAGATGACTCGGACTAGCCTGAACACCAGCCCAGTTAGATTGGATTTTTCGCTATTTGTTCAATGGAAAGCCAAGGACTCATGGTTTCTTTATGCTTCAAGAGTATAAGAATCTATCATGAGTGTGAGGGTAGGCTAGAAAAATCCGTCCCAAGGATCGCCGTTTGGCATCACGAGGCTTGGTGAGTAATGACAAACAGTGATCCCGAGGGACGGATTTTTCTATCCAACCCTCACACGAATAATGGATTATTTTTCTTGCTCACCACTGTTTTTATTCATTGATTTATTTATTTTAAAATATACTTCCAGAAGTCCCTGAATACGCTAAGATGCAATTTCACATGATGACGTTACTTGACGTCCTGGGTAAGATAGCATGGGTAAGATAAGATTTTCTATCCCAGGGTAAAATCTCAGCTATCCTTATCCGATGTGCAAGAAAAGGCTGATCAGACCCAATGGTAATCCAAGTCAAAGCTTCGCACAACTATAATCTATTGGTCATGGCATTTTAATATCAGCAAATAACAAATGCAGTTATCAGACTGCCTGGATACTAAGGCTGATCTTAGTAGTTATTGTTTGCATATGGCATGAGCAGGCCTTTTCAGGGCACACCCCATGCCAGACTCACATCAGATACCGCAAACATGCCTTCTGATTAGAGCATGGACTGCTCTAGAGCATGGACTACTCTATTAATTAACTAGAATTAAAACTTGTCACTGTCACAGATTCTGTTTGTTTTGCTTAATACTTAACATCACAGTCAACATTTTTTCAGTAATGTTGCAACGATTTCCTGTCTTCCTGGGTTGAACCAGTACTAAGCAGAGGATAAAGTGTCTTGCTCAAGGACACAACACAGCGCCTCCAGCAGCTGTGAGACTCAAACTAACAACCCATTGATTTCCAGTCTAACGCTCTACCAACTGAGCCACTGCACTCCAGCAGTTACAAATACAATCACTGTAACACACAGGTTTAGATAAACAAAAAATTTCAGCGTAAAATTGTAAATATTTTCTTACCCATCAGTTTAAACATATGTTTTGGGTGCTCAAAAGAACCGTCTCATTGAGACGGTTCTTTTGAGTACCCACAACATATGTTTTGGTTGAGAAATAAGAAAATTGTTTTTTTTGGTACGCACTCTTAACTAAAGGCCTGAATCATTGTAACATAAAGGCAAACTCATCATAATCTTGGTTGCAATTGAAGTACATTAACCAATAGAGCACCACCTATAATTTGCAGCGAACGACAATTTCAAATTTTGCCACTTTTTCAAAAAATAAGAAATAAGGCATGATATTTTATGAGAATCGTTGGCAGACCATTCTCATGAAATATCATACCTTATTTTTTTCGAATATTCAGAAAGATGTTGAAAAATTTGTCATCTACTGCAGTCGTGATTGGCACTTTAAGGGTAAACTCTAAGTCTTTGCAACAAGCACGGAAAGAGCTTTGGACCAACCAATTGTGCACAATTCAAATCTTGATAAAACAATCAAGTCAAAGATCTTTTCAATAGATTAAATGCAAAATAAATCTTGCTTGATGTTTATAATGGAGTAAAAACTCAAAATGTGATGAAAAGGCCTTGGAAGTACCATTTTACAACTCATAATGTATAGGCTTAAGCAGGCAATCCTTTCAATACATTTACTTGATTAATAAAAAGGTGTATCTTTTACCAAGTAAAGACTGGTGGAAGTTTCAATCCAATTTCAATCCAATTTCTGATCAAGTATGGCTCAAACTAGCCTGCTCAGCTACGGAGACTAGCTAGAAAATTGAAATTTCTCTTGTAGCAAATTCAGATATGATACTTTCAAATAAGCCAACGACAAAGTCGCTGATCAGACTGGGCAGATGCGCAGGCTGGTCTGCGCCTTTGTTTTTCGCAAGGCCCTAACACATGTGATAGTTCTATTTTGGTGTTACAATCGTAGGAAACATTTTGTACATTTCACTCAATTGTACACCTTTATGGTAAATGGTAAACAACACCTTTAAAACCCTTACCATGCTGGACATTTTTCGGTACTACACTCCTCTTCAATTAATATTTTGAACATTTCACACATTTGTACACTTTTATGGTATGGTAGATGTACCAGTATTCGTGGTAGCTCCAGAAATCGTGGTATGATAGAAAATAAGCCACAAATTATCTACTAGAAATTGAGCACTGAAATTTCATCAGTTACCGAATCAATTAAATCCGCTCCTCTAATATCTATCCAGTGACATGACGTCACCAATGACGGCATTATGACATACGTATCTTTGAACGTGACAGCCACCATTTTACGAATGTCAGAAAGGTAACGATGACAAGAGGCAGCTTTAATTGATCCTCACATGAATGAATTAAAAGGTTGTTTCAGTAAAAATTGACTGACAACCTGTTAGATTAAAATAAAACTATAATTCAATAGCATTTTATTGACAAAAAATTCTGCAAATGTTTATATAAACATGGATTTGTGACGGTTACCATGAAAACTGGGGCTTGTTTGGAAAGTGACCCAGCCCGGAATAAATCTGGATTTAGCCTGTCAGCACATTAATGGTGAGTAATGATTATCAAATTTAATGGAGATATGCATATCCAGATAGTTTTATTCAAAATTAATATGTCATAACTAGATTTACTTTGAAATGTTAATACCACAAAACTGGTACAACCAGCATAAACAGGAATCAACACCTTTAAAACCCTTACCATGCTGGAAAGTTCTATGTACTACACTCCTCCCCCATTTATATCTAATTAACTTAAAGGTTTGTGGTTATTTGAAATATTTACGAGCAGGGGGAGAAACAGTGAAGATCCTGATGAGCTGGCTTCTCAGAAGCCAGCTGAACCTGATCTACTCTGATTTCAAAACAGGATATATCCAGATCCAGCCTGGAAAGGGTTAATGAAAATGGTAATCAATAGTACAGTAAAAACCTGTGTAAAACGGCCACTCTCAAAAAGACCCAAAAATGGTTTTCACGACCAATTATCACTTAATGCAGGTCAAAAGTATTGCAGAATGCTCCAAGGGGAGCATTCTGCAATGCTTTCAACCTTCATTAAGCTACCATTTGTCATTTAGATCTCAGTTTTGTCTATTTTTGAGTGGCTGTTATACACAGGTTTTACTGTACACAGTATCTAACAGGCATTTACATATATGTACATACAATGGACACTTGCTAATATATACAAATAACAATATATTATTTCTGTACACTATACAACTATTCTTAATATGACATGACAATGAATCTGTGAACGAACAACTGATGTCAAAATATACCTCAGCAGAATGGTGTGTTGTACTGTGCCCGCAAAGGTTAAAGGTCAAGGCTACTAAAGTCGCCATCGGTAACCTCTCCAGCACCAGAGCACACGATCTAAAATATCTATATTGTATTACTCTAAACAGTTGTACAGATAGGTAGGAGTAAACAGGTCAAGGTTAACTAGGTCAAGGTCACTGACACGTCTCCAGCACCAGAGCACATGATCTAAAGAATCTGTATTGTATTACTCTAAACAGTTGTACAGATAGGTAGGAGTAAACAGGTCAAGGTTAACTAGGTCAAGGTCACTGACACGTCTCCAGCACCAGAGCACATGATCTATAGAAACTGTATTTAATTACTCTAAATATTTGTACAGATAGGTAGGAGTAAACAGGTCAAGGTTAACTAGGTCAAGGTCACTGACACGCTCCAGCACCAGAACACATGATCTAAAGAATCTGTAATGTATTACTCTATTTGTATAGATAGGTAGGAGTAAACAGGTCGATGTTAACTAGGTCAAGGTTCCTTGGCACGTCTCCAGCTACATAGCACATGTAACAATCTAAGGTCAAATAAAAATATGTGTGGTTCAGGTTACACTCTGAAAACAATTAGGGTAGGTAGATAGGTAGGATACTATTTTTTTTTAACTTTTTTTCTTGGAATATTCAGACCTGCTGGAAATGTACTAAATAAGACAAAAAACTGAAATAAAAGGGTCTATTTTTGAAGATTTAACCTTGTTTTAATCCTTTTACTGCCTATACCAAAGACTGAATGCATAGAAATTTAGATTTCCGCAGATGGTCATTTTGATATGTATTTTGTCTACAAATTCTGAAGTTGGAAGAGAATAGCAGAACAAAATAATTTTTTTCTGCTATTCTCTTCCAACTTCAGAATTTGGAGAAAAAAGCTAAGGTTAGGGGGTAAATATTTAGGGTAGGTCGGGTGACCTGAATCACACGTTTTTTTTTCTTGGCCTAAATAATCTGTATTGTTTTACTCTACATATTTGTACAGATACTGTCCTGCCAGCCGAGAGTGACAGTGACGTCATGTTTTGTTTACAAAGTTATCAGGGACTTAGAATCGATTAGTCACTTGTGTATTAATCCTATCCACAGGATAGAATTAATACACAAGTGATCTATAGATTAACATTTATCTCAAACAGAGTGTATAAGTTAATATTTTACTTAACAATTGTAAACAAAACACGACATCACTGTCACGCTTGGCTGGCAGGACAGTAGGTCAGAGTAAACAAGGTAAGCCCTTATTCCACCAATAAATTTTGTCCTAAAAATGTCTGCTTTTTACATCAGCTGCATATTTTCAAATGCACTTCAGACTAGATTTTATTGTGAAAGCAGACATTATGAACCCTGAACACCCAATCTTTGATACCGAGGGCATAAAATTATAACCAAGATGGCTGATTTTTAAGTTTGTTGCACACATGCATAAGCACTCCGACCAAAAACAATATGCACCGGCTCTTCGATACCTGGACTGAGGTTATAAAATTTGAGACTTTACTCAAAATAAAGCGCAATGGACATCTGTCCGCATGCAGCCAATCATTGCTCTTTATTTTGAGTTTGAGAATGAACTCAAGTTTCATAACCTCGTGGCCTGGAAGCATAAAATTATAACCAAGAAGCACATTTAAAGCTGCTAACATGGAGAAGATCACAATGAACTTAAGTGGGCCTTGACGCGAGAAAATCTGTTTTTTGGGATTTCTGACCATGTAAGGCTCAAACCAGCCTGCTCAGCTACAGAGACTAGCTAGATTATTGAAATTTCGCATAGAGCAAGATTGACTTCAATACTTTCTAGAGAGCTAATGACAAAGGAGCTGATCAGACTGCACGGATGTGCAGGCTGGCCTGTGTCTTTGCTGTATGCTTGCAATAAGTTCAAGTTTTCTCATCCCATGGCCCAAGTATGTACGATGCTACTTCTCTGAGCATTCTTCTAGGAATATTAAATATATAAATTATTATTCTTTCTGGACATTTAATTATTATATATATACCATTAACTCTACCCCCTGGGAAATTTTTCCTACTTTTTTTGTCGTCTGCTGATTTTTTTTCAAAATCAACTTTTTCGAAAAATTCTTTCAGGAATACTATAAGAGTGTCACACAGTTTGGAGCCAGATCAGTTATCATCAGACGACTCTAGGAGATAAGGAGTTAATGTAGCATATTTATTCCACAATAAGGATTGACCAAGCTTCATTTCGAAAACTTTCCCATAAATCTAGATACTTACAGAACATTCCTCAGGCTCCAACATAAAAGTGTGTACCTGTATTTCAAAATTATTTTTTTACTTCTCCACCAAATACTCAAAAGAACCGTCTGAATGAGATGCTTCTTTTGAGCACCAAAATGATGGGTAAGAAAACATTCACAATTTTACACTCAAAAATGGTGTTTAACTATACTGAAGGACTTTAAAAACGCACCACCTGCTTAAATGCTAATTTATGTCGAAAATTGGATATTTTCATTATGTGAAAAATAAAATTGACAAGTTCCGTCATTTAGCTTGCATTCAATAAGAAAATCCAAACGCTGTGGCTTATGATTGCCGTGACGTCGCGATAGTTCTGACACAACTCAAATTCAAAAAGTCACAGAGTACCCATACCTTCCATAATGAACGAAAAAAAGTTTTCAAACCGATGTTTGTTCTTGAAAGCAAAAGAAATGACAAAATCAAATCATGAAGTTTTGGGCCTCTGGCAACGTTCATTACGTCTACATGACGTCATTGATTTTTCACGTAATTGGCCGTTTATATCCTAAGGATCAGGTATGATCAACATCTTTTTAATGCCAACTGATACTCCTCAATCAGTTGCATAAAAGACAAAAGTATCGCGACATGTGCGGACGTCAATCGTCTGTTATTGATGAAATTTAAGACTGACGTTAGCAACAAAATGCTGCAAGTGGGAGTGTAATAAAATGATTATTTCTGAAAACTTTTGTGTTTTTTCCATTTGTTAAGACATCTGGCTACCACCTAAAAGAGTTTGTTTTCAAATTGAATCAAATTCACATTTGTCAGACGACAATTGTTGAAAAACACTAACGTCAATATTACATCAGAATGAACAGCATTAGAAAATCGTAATCATGGCAAATCATGGTCCATTTTGCAAGAGGATAAAAAATGATAAAGAAAACATCCTCAAATCAATCATGTGGAAGAGACAGTGAATGTAAAATGGTGCGTTTTTAAAGTCTCTCAGTATGGTAGACATATTATTATTACAAATATTTTGTTTGTTTGTTTGATTTGATTCTTTACGTCCAAGTCTACAATTTTTCAGTTATGTCGGGACGGGCCTTCCTGGGTTGAACCAGTACTAAGCAAGGATAAATGTGTCTTGCTCAAGGACACAACACAGTGGTAAGGCTTGAACCCACAGCTTGAGTCAAGCACTCTACCACTGAGCCACTGTGCTCCCTATCTTTATCTGAAGGCCTAAATAACAAAAGAATGACATTAATAAATATTTTGGGAATTTTTTGAAAGAGAAGCCACCAACCAGGCTTATGGTGGAGTAAATATGGTATTTAGTTTGTTTTTTTATTACATAAGTTCTAGTTAAGTTTTATAGAGATCTATATTTATATGGCAAATACAAAGACACTTGTGTAATTTATCAAACCCTTCACATGTCCAGAGTTACTCTTTTCAACTCTTTGCATGATGGATAATTTGTCATGCTTTTTGTTATCGTCTGCTGACTTTTTCAAAATTATATTTTTCAAAAAATTCTTTCTGGAACAGTATCAGAGTGTCAAATGGTTCAAATCCAGATCAAGACCGACAATATGTAGGTCTTGATCTGGGTCCAAACTGTTCACAAATGTTATCAGCAGACGACAAAAGTCCAACTAACAATGAAAGAGTTAAATGCAAGAGCCAAATTATTCAAACAGGAAAGGTATGTGCAGACAAAATAGTCCTAGATCAGATTTCTATTCCTGCTCATAGAGGAGCAGTCTGACCAGAGATTGTTTTTTTTACTTCTTCAGCAAATTATTTATCTTCTGCTATTTATAGCACTCCCTTAGGCTGCTTTGGAAAACTGATCAGATATGATCAACCTATTTACCCTGTTCGTAGGAGTGAACTAGGGTGTTTTTTGGCCATATCATCAACTGGAAGATTCCATTTTAGAAATTCAACACTCAATACATATAGATTATTCTACTAATGTTAAATATGTTTGCTAATTATAAATCTGCATTTATAATGTAGCTTAAAAATTCAGCTCTATCATATTTCCATCAGCAAACAAGAGTAGACTCTGATCAGGCAGCTCTCGTTCGAGCTAACACTAGTGAAGCCAGCTGATCTGGATCTACACTGTTTTCAAAAGGGGATATAGAATTTTTAAATATGAACGTTTTGTTTCCCTTTTGAGTCAAAATATTTGCTTTTTGAACCTACCTGTAAAACGGGTACTATGATAAACGGTGAATATTCATATGAAAGGAAAATAAGTACAATCTTAACTCAAACATTTTACTTATCTATATGAATGCATTGGAAGATATTTTTCAGCTGTTGAGGCTTTGTGAATAAGACTATGGATGATGTTTGATAGAGAGATTGGTGTTTTAATGACATGAGATGGAATGAGTATAGTAGGAAAGGGAGTCTTCAGCATTTTAGTTTGTTTGTTTGTTTGATTTGATTCTTAAGGTCCCATCAACAATCTTTCAGTTATAAAGGGACGGGTCTTCCTGGGTTGAACCAGTACTAAGCTCGGATTAATGTTCTTACTCAAGGACTCAAAACAGTGACGCCAGTGACAGGGTTCATACGGGCAGGTTTAAGTAAAATTCAAGGACTTGTCAAGGATTTCTAAAAGACTTTCCTACAGTTTTTCAAGGACTAAAGTTTTTGAAAAATACAGATTTAAGTGTTAAAATTCTACTTCAGAAATGCTAGACTGAGATAATGGAGAAATTACTACTGGAAAATTAGTATAAAACTGTTGTGCCTATATTTGTTGCAGCTAAGCTGCACCAAATGAAAAAAGTCAATAAGCAATGCTTATTAGATACCCCCCGCACAGTAAGAGTCAGTGAAAAAACTTGGCAAGTTATAGTTCGAACAAGAAGACCTTAGTTTTGATAAGAAGATTTCAGTAGAATCTGTGCAAACAAAATTATAAACTCCTTCATGCATATGTTCAATGTGTCTACATTGTATCCGCAAAGTATCAAATTGCTCCATCAAAAGCTGTAGTAGGAGTTGATCGGCCCATGAAGGCACTATCCATGCATATACAAAAGCCATATAAGGGAATAATTGTCTAAGTTCTCACAGTTGTCATTTCGTCAAAAAATATTTTTTCTGAACAAAACTCCTTCATGCATATGTTCAATGTGTTTAAATTGTATAGGCAAAGTCTCAAATTGTTCCATCAAAAGCTGTGGTAGGAGTTGATCGGCCCATGAAGGCACCATCAATGCATATACAAAAGCCTTATTTGGGAGAATTGTCTAAGTTCTCACAGCTGTCATTTTGTCAAAAAATAATTTTTCTAAGCCAAACTTCTTCATGCATATGTTAAATGTGTCTACATTGTATAGGCAAAGTATCAAATTGCTCCATAAAAAGCTGTGGTAGGAGTTGATCGGCCCATAAAGGCACTGTCTATGCATATACAAACACCTTATTAGGGAAAAATTGTCTAAGTTCTCACAGCTGTCATTTTGTCAAAAATTATCTTTTCTGAACTAAACTCCTTCATGCATATGTTCAATGTGTCTACATTGTATAGGAAAAGTATCAAATTGTTCCATCGAAAGCTGTGGTAGGAGTTGATTGGCCCGTATATGGCCTATAATAGCATAAGCACAAAGCACTATATTAAAAGCCATTTAGAACTACAAAGGGAAATAACTCTAATAGAATTGGCCCCTAGCCCTTACTTTTTTGTCTCAAGTATTTGTCTTGCATATATGAACATGTTTGCAAGGTTTGATGAAAATCCAGCAATGACTCTTCGAGTTATTAAGGAAAAAGCACTATATTAAAAGCCATTTAGAACTACAAAGGGAAATAACTCTAATAGAATTGGCCCCTAGCCCTTACTTTTTTGTCTAAAGTATTTGTCTTGCATATATGAACATGTTTGCAAGGTTTGATGAAAATCCAGCAATGACTCTTTGAGTTATTAAGGAAACAAAGCGTTACGGACGGACGGACGGACGCACGGACGGACAACGTGAAAACAGTATACCCCCTACAAACAAAGTTTGCGGGGGGTATAATAAAGGCACAACAGTCTTATACTGATTTAGGTATCTATCAACAGTGCTAAGTCCTGCAGAAAATAGTACAATCAGGCCCCCTAGCAGACTCTCATGAAATTAAAGGTTTTTTATAAAGGCTATTTTAGGCAAAATAAAGGTTGTTTCATTGAAATTCTAACAAAAATAAAGAGTAAATTAACATTAAATTTTCTAGTATTTTCATCGGATCCATGTTATGATAGATGATGGTATGAAAGGGGTGCAGCAAATCCTTAGCCAATAAATGTATAGCCCATGAATCACAAATCAATAGATATTATTCTTGTTGTTAACTCCCTAGTTGAAAGGCTGACTTTTAACTAAAAGGCTTGTGCTGAGCAGTGGCGGATTGAAAAATAAATCAAATGTTTTTAATCTGGAAGGGGGGTCCTCCCCCGAAAAATTTTAGAAAACCAAGTAAGCAGGAGAAGCCATCTCTGGTCATTTTGTAAGGACAATGTAACCTTCAGTAAATGAACAATTTCAGAGGATATTGCTCCCATTTATTGTGTGCTCTTTTTTAAATATGCATATTGTCTGTATTAGTCTTGGGGTTTAGATAACAAAGTTTAGATTTGTACATGCAACCTTAGACAATGATATTAGAAAATCAGGACATTATTCAAAAGTTAATAAACCCAATAGATGCTATCCATTAATATTTGTTGGCGCAGTTATTGTAGTTGGTAGCATGTCCAACCTAATGTCTGGAATTCCGAAGATTCTATTCCCAGGTCGGCACATTCTTTCACTAGTTGTCAGTTACTAGTGAATAATGCACCAGTCATTTGCATCACTTTTGAGAAAGTCACTATCCCCGCCCATCCCCGTAGGTGGGGGAGCTGTGGATACATGACTAGTGCATAATGAGCACTGGGTTAAGCCAGCCTAGGAAAAGGGTGGTTAGAATTAACTAGTCATTCTGACATTACCTCAGCTGTTTAGCATGGATGTAAAGCAAGAAATCAACGCAAAAGCATTTATATTTACCTTACTCTTTTTTATTGCTGCCTTATCTGACGCCTCAGAAAAATTGACTATAAGAGTCACCCTGGTGCAAGAGGTAGGTATAGACACAATGGTCTGAGGATGAATACAGCTCAATATGTCAGAGACATTACTTGTTTATTTAGGTCTATTTCTTTTGTTCAAACTAAACTTGCAAAATTTAAAGGTTTATGAATCAAAATAAAGGTTATTAAAGGTTTTTCAGCCAAATTAAAGGTTTTTTAAGGATTGCAACCAAATTAAAGGTTTCTAAAGGTTTTAAAGGTTCCACTAGGGGGCCTGTTAACAATTCAAGCACTTTTCAAGGCTTCGAGTGATTTTCCAGTACTTTTCAAGGCAGATTTAATTTTGAAGGACTTTTCAAGAAAGCCCTCTAAATTCAAGTACTTTTCAAGCCTGTGCGCACCCTCGGTCTCGAGTCAAGCACTCTACCACTGAGCCACTGCGCTCCCTCTTCAGCATTTTAGTTCTATGAGTAGCTGAAATTTCATACTCAATTGAGCTGAGCATGTAATTTTTTTTATGACCTCAGAGCCAGGAAAACGTGTTGCTGCAAACTGGAGACTCCCTTTTTTATCTGCTAAAAATGAGATGATGAAAATCCATGTTTAAAAATAACAACAAATTGTAACAAAAGATTTGAATAAACCCACAGGTGTCTACTTTTCTTTCCCTCGATATATCTTCCCCTCCCAACCTTTCCCCATATCAGCCACACTGCGGGACGAGAAGTCCTTTGCGCCAATGATACAGTTACTGACCTTGATAAGATCCCATTATCTCATTATCATTGCACTAAGAGGCCCAGTTAAGGTTTAATTGGTCCTTGGCATACTTCATACGCTGGACAGACCTGTGTCCAGCTCTGTGGCTTATAGTCCCTGCGATTCAACAGGGAAAATTCATAACAATAAGTATAAATAAAGTCTAGCACATTGAAATTGTAACATTAATCCCTAAGTTTCCATGGTCAGCGAACAACTGGGCTATGTTTGTATCAAACACGAGGCAATCACTAGCTCCGATAGCTGACTGAACACCATCATGGATGCTTCGTGGAGTTGCCTCCCATGTCAATCGGCGTCGGTGACCATTGAGCTCTAACCTGAAACAATCAATTCAGAATTATTAACCCTTTGTATACCTATGGATTCTTCCTTCTGGTTTGATACAATAAACTTGGGATAGTCCATTGTATATATCAAGGAGTGTCACCATGTCAGGTTATAATTTTCAGAAATGTTTGTATTTTTTGTCTGAATATCTTTTTTACCTTAACATACATTGTAGACCCTGATGAAATACTGCATTATACAGCATTTCATCTGGGTCTTCACTGTTTGTTTTTGTTTGCTTTGATTCTTTATGTCACAGTCAACAATTTTTCAGCTGTGTCGGCCGTCGAGACAGGTCTTCCTGGGTTGAACCAGTACTAAGAAGGATTAATGTGTCTTGCTCAAGGACACAACACATCACTGTTTGTAAAAGTACCCATTTAGGGGTTTCCCGTTTACAAAGGGTTTAAATCCTACTTAACACTTAAAGCGCCACTAATGTTTTGCAGCAGACGACAATGTCAAATTTTGCTGCTTTTTCAAAAATAACAAATGAGGCATGTATTTTATGAGAATCGTCTGCTGGCAGACGATTCTCATGTAATTTCATGCCTTATTTTTTTCAAAAATTAGAAAAGATATCGCAAAATTTGTCTTCTGCTGCAGTCGTGATTGGCGCTTTAAGGGTTAATTAGAACAGTCAAACCAAGTTACAGTTTACAGATACTTATTGCATCAGGAAGCAGCATGCTCTTAAATTCCAAAATTTATATTGTCAGGCCAAATAAAAAAATATGTGTGGTTCAGGTTACACCCTGTAACAAGACAAATTCGACGAATTTATATCCCCCGACGAAGGGTTATTTGAGAGAAACATGTAAAACACAAAACATAAATCCCATTTATCTAACCCTTAGTTCACCTTCACTATTATTCAGATCATAACAAACATCTGTCAAGTATATTTTAGTGCTTAGTTTAATAAAAAATATACTTACATCTACACAATTTCAATATCTGACCTTTAAACCCAACCCTAAAGGTCAAGGGTGTGTGTAAGTTCAACGTGTTACCTTGCATGTAGGTCTACACTTCTTCCACTTTAACTTAATATGCAAAATGACCACTTTTAGAAAAGAAAAATAAAAAGACCTTTTGACCCCACCCCAGGGGTCGTTGGTGAGTGTAATGACAGCATGTTTGCTTTCATGGTGCTCTGTGCTCAATTCCCTTTAATTTGATATGCAACATGACCACTTTCAGGAAAAGATATAGTTTGACCTTTTGACCCTACCCCCTGGGTCGAGGTTGTGTCTGTTTGCAAAATATTTGCTACCATGTTGCTGCCAGCGTCGTCAGTTTTAATTTGATATGCAACATGACCATATTCTGAAAAAGTTTAATTTTGACCTCGGCCCCACCCCCTAAGTCCACCCAACAGGCTCGGACCCAGGACTTCAAACTGAAATCCCGTTTGATATGTTTCATATCTATTGCTGCTCTGCCTGTATGCAAAATTTCAACAAAAAATATTAATAATTGCCTTAGTTATTGTGAAATTTAAATATTTGACCTTTGACCCCTTAGGTGGGGTCAAAGGGGGTGGGGTAAAACTTTGACACTGCCATGCTTATCTACAGGCACTTGGCAACAGACCTGGGGTAATCGTAATCAGTAATTGTAATTATCTGTAATTAAATACAATTTTCAAAGTAATCAAATGTAATTGTAATCATGTTTTTTTTTCAAATACATGTAATGTAATTGTAATGATTACTGAAAATATTTTCGCTGTAATTATAATTACTTTCAAATACTTTTCAAATACATTTGGCTATTTACTTAGAAAATTTGCCCAACACAAGAAACAAAATGGTGACTAATGGTACTATTTTAATTCAGATCTATGAATGAGAAAAAGTACATAGGATAAATAAACATATTGACTTTTGTGATAAATAAAAGTAGCACACTTTAAAATATTTAGTCAGTTTCAGACTTAACTTGGTGTTTAAGATTAATTGCATTTTGTATAAAAATTAAAAACCAGACTTTTTTTATTCAAAATTAAAATTTAAAAAATATGGCAATAGACAACTTAACATGGAATAAGGTACATTTTCTCCCAAAATTTACTCTTGACAGCATTTCTGTTTCTACTATTTGCTGGAGGCCTTTAAAGACATTTTGAGAAACAAAACTAGTTCTGTTCATTTTGACATGCTTAGCTGATTTCCTATGTAAATTCATAAACCAGACCATAAAAAGAAGCTACTCAAAGGTGTTAAATCTTTTGTTATTGAATATAGCTAACTCATGTGAAAAGGTACTTATGACCTTCTTAAAAGCTACCTGTGTATGTGTGCAAACTGGACAAAGGTTATGACACAAAAGTACATTTTCTTGTGGAATGGCTAAATAACTGTTTTTCATCCATCATTAAATCAATGCACAATGGCAGCACTAGTTTTTGTTTGATTTGATTCTTTACGTCCCATCAACAATCTTTCAGTTAAACACTTACAGGGATGGGTCTTCGTGGGTTGAACCAGTACTAAGCTAGGATAAATGTGTCTTGCTCAAGGACCACAACACAGTGACGCCGGTGGGGCTCAAACCCGCGGCCCCTCGTTCTCGAGTCAAGCACTCTACCACTGAGCCACTGCGCTCACACAGCACTAGTTTTGAGCCATTTTGTATTCCCACCAGAATCTTCAGGAAATACATGTATCAAGGCTAAATGTAGAATGCTTATTCAGCATAGCATGCAAAGTTTTTAGGCCTGAAAGATGTTCCCTCAAAGTTGACACATTTGAAAAACTTATGATGATTAAATGTAATCATCAAAGTAACAATTTAAAAATAGCTGACTGAGCAAAAGGTTGCAGTTGTGTAACAGACAATTTCCATTTTACATACTTTATAAATCTATCTTGCTATGTGGTACTGTATAGTGAAATAGATCTATAAAGTATGTAGGCAGATATAATGTATGATGTATCAAACTTTAAAACCTGTGCATAGTGTATATATATTTGTTTAGCTTTAATAAGAACTTGATTAAAATTTCATAGCTAATTATTTCTCATTTATTTCAGAAATAACAGTATAGGACATGGCTTTATATATAACTTCAAAGACCCTATCCGTCTTAATATTTTTAATGTGAGTACTATATAGCATTGCAATTTTACATAAAAACTTCAAAAGTAATTAGTAATGTATTTGATTACATTTCTAAAGTAATTGTAATTGTAATCATTACATTTCTACAGGTCCTGTAATTGTAATGTAATTGTAATCATTGATAAGTCAAAGTAATTGTAATGTATTTGAATACTTTTCAAAGTATTTGGCCCCAGGTCTGCTTGGCAATCATGATCTAATAGTGAGAATTTGTTAAATATAATAGCTTTGATGAAATGTGAAGATCATCACACAAAAAAAAGCTAACATAGATTTTGCCTTATAATTGCCTATACTAAAACAAGGGCAATAACTCAAGTGTTAAGTGGTCGATTTTGACAAAACTTATAGGATATCGAGAGTTCATGGCACTTATCATTTGTACCAAGATAAATGAAATCTGACCAATAGGTACTGAGATATGGTTCCGGACAGACAAAAAGTGTGACGGACGCCGCCAAAACTATATCCCTTCATCTTCGTCGGGGGATAAAAAATAGGGTAGGTAGGTAGGATACTATTTTTTTTTTTAACTTTTTTCTTGGAATATTCAGACCTGCTTGGAAATGTATCAAATAAGACAAAACTGATATAAAAGGGTCTATTTTTGAAGATATAACCTAGTTTTACATGTTTTAATCCTTTTACTTCCAATGCCGAAGACTGAATGCATAGAAATTTAGATGATTTCTGTTTCAGATTGTCATTTCGATTGGGATTTTTTCTCCAAATTTTGAAGTTGGAAGAAAATAGCAGTACAAAATTATTTTATTTTGTTCTGCTATTCTCTTCCAACTTCAAAATTTGGAGAAAAAAGTTTAGGGTAGGGGGTTAAAATTTAGGGTAGGTCGGGTAACCTGAACCACACATATTTTTTTCTTGGCCTCATCTGCAGTTTTGATTGGCACTTTAAGGATAATTATTGTCGTTAAATTTGGGGCTAAAGATTTTTACAATTTTCTGTCAAAGAACAACAGCCAGTATCTTACCACCCGTTTCACAAGATAAAGTTTTGTCAGAGTATTCCTTTTGACTTGCCCTTCGCTTCATGACCTCAAAATCTATTTTTAGTGTAGATCATAATCAACCAATCAAAACACCAGAAATTTTTTTTTTCCAAAATCCATACTCACCAATCTGACTAATTGTAACATCTAGTGCATTAACTGTTCAGTCTTATGAGACTTTATGATTAATCAAGCAACCAGTTGTGAATGTGAAATATTTTTAACCAGCTCATGAGAAAGTTCAGATTTCAAAAGCTGCTGGATGACCAGAAAAATATCTGTTAAAAGTATTATCAACAAATCTCAGGGATGTATTTGTTTTCTGAATAAAAGCACCGCAAGCACTGCATAATACCCCGCCACTGCTGGGGGCACCAAAAGTTATTTTGTGAGATATATAATGCCTAAATAGCAACAGAACTGAGATAGACAGTGATATGACGTCCTTAGTCACAATATGTAACCTTTGATGGTCAACATATCTGTGAAGTTTCATTCAAATATTTCATATAGTAAAGGAACTACAGGTCAAAAACATTTTCCAGATTAATCAAGGGCGGATAACTCATGAACTGGAAAGGTAAGAGTGACGGTCCTTCATTGTAATATGTAACCTTTGCTGTTCAACATATCTGTGAAGTTTCATTCAGATATCATAAACAGTAAAAGAATAACAGGCCAGAAACCATTTTTTAAAGGGAGAAAGGGCAGTAACTCCATCGAAAATGGTCAGATTTTGCCCATTAACAATCCCATACCACTCATCTCCAATAACAATATGTATGCAAAATTTGAAAAAATTCTGTGCATAAATACTCAAGTTATCGATCGGAAACAGTGAGCATGGACGGATGAAATGAACTACAGGTCAAAAACCAATTCTCAGATCAATCAAGGGTAGATAACTCACAATCTGGAAAGGTAAGAGTGAAGATCCTTACCCACAATATGTAACCTTTGATGGTCAACATATCTGTGAAGTTTCATTCAGATACTTTTTATAGTAAATGAACTACAGGTCAAAAACCATTTTTCAGATCAATCAAGGGCAGATAACTCATGAACTGGAAAGGTAAGGGTGACGGTCTTTACTAAAAATATGTAACCTTTGATGTTCAACATATCTGTGAAGTTTCATTCAGATATTCCATATAGTAAAAGAAACTACAGGCCAAAAACCAATTCTCAGATCAATCAAGGGGTGGATAACTCACAATCTGGAAAGGTAAGAGTGACGATCCTTAGTCACAATATGTAACCTTTGATGATCAACATATCTGTGAAGTTTCATTCAGGTATTCCTTATAGTAAATGAACTACAGGTCAAAAACCATTTTTCAGATCAATCAAGGGCAGATAACTCATGAACTGGAAAGGTAAGAGTGATGGTTCTTTGTCACAGTATGTAACCTTTGATGTGAAACATATCTGTAAAGTTTCATTTAAATATTCCACATAGTAAAGGAACTACGGGTAAAAAACATTTTTTAATTCAATCAAGTGCGGATAACTCACAAACGGGAAAGGTAAGAGTGACGGTTCTTAGTCAAAATATGTTACCTTTGATGTGAATATATCTGTGAAGTTATATTCAGATATTCCATATAGTAAAGGAACAATAGGTCAAAAACCTTTTTTCAGACCTATCAAGGGCGGATAACTCACAAACTGGGAAGGTCAGAGTGAGGGTCCTTAGTCACAATATGTAACCTTTGATGTGCAACATATCTGTGAAGTTTCATTCAGATATCATGAACAGTAAAGGAATAACAGGCCAGAAACCATTTTTCCAGTATGAAAAAGGGCAGTAATTCCGTTAAAAATGGACGGATTTTGCCAATTAACAATCCCATACCCCTCATCGCCGATAACAATATGTATGCAAAATTTGAAAAAATTCCGTGAATAAATACTCAAGTTATCGATCGGAAATGGTGAGCACGGTCGGACTGTCGGACGGACGGACAGACACCAAAAGGTATAACATAATACCCCGACACTAAAGTGTGGCGGGGTATAAAAACTTTAAGCCTCAATTTCGCTTTGGTTTGTTATGCATATTGTAATTGGTCAAACAGCTTGTTACTTTTTTTTTTGTCTCATGACATACTCATTGGGAAAAATCATAACTGTGTGGCCAAGGGTCAAACCCTTAGTAGGACACTCGAACAAGATAAGTGAATTGCCCCCCCATCCCCACCTCTCTGCCCCTTAAAGCTGATTATCAGTTACCTCGCATATTAACTGCTTTGTTGCACGTTGCCTGATTTATGTTGTCTATCTCACAGCATGTGCCTTTATCAGGCACTTTTTGAATGACGTCGCTAATGACGCTGAATCAACACAAAAATGAAAATTACATCATTATCGCTAGTTTGAAGAGTGAAACAATGTGTAAACTGATAAATAGAATACCAGGTTCGCGTCTTTTGACATCAAGTTTACCAGGCTCGGCTTTGAGAACGCATGTTGAATCGCTCGGCAAGCCTCGCGATGTCAACAAGGGTTCTCAAAGTCTTGCCTGGTAAACTTGATATCAAAAGACTTTCACCTAGTATTCTCTATTGTGATGTCCAACAATGTGGCATTTTGACAAGGGTAGACTCAGACAAGCCTGTCCAGCCTCCTGTTAAGCTTAGAAACTCCAAATTTTGTTCGGTCAGTAGCTTAACAGTCAAAAAATATTCAAGCGACTAGAAAAGGCTCTGATCAGTCTGCGCATATGCGCAGGCTGGTCTGAGCCTTTGCTGGTCACGCATACCACATTGTTGGAAATCTCATGTCGCGGCTCATATCATAATTACATACCTATAAGCAAAACTTTCCGCCTGTTTCCTGGTACCTATGAGTTGAACGATAGCATAGAACATATGTTGGCCCTCCATCTTCTCCTGCTTCTCTAGCACTAACATAAAATGATGGCCAAAACACGACTGCATCATCACCCAGTCTACGGCCCCGGGAAGGTTGATGTCTGTCGCTAGAAACACTATGTCTTCTCCTGTAAGTAGTAATTAGACCATAATAGTGAGAAAAGAAAATTGTTTACCTCTATCCCGCCAATGTTTTTAGTCTGCCAATATTTTTGGTCCAGAAAATGTTGTCCAGGGCTTTTTCCAGCAATTTTAGGAAAAGGCCCCTGGCCAAAATTAGGAAAAAATGATCAACTTAACATCAAAAATGGGAGAAATTAACAACATAAAACATAACAAGGGTAGCAAAATATATCCTCGAAATCAAGTTATTTTAAATTGCATTGTGCCAAACATACTACTAAAAAAAAAATTCTTTTTTACTTTTCTTAATTGGGAAAAACAGACATGGTATTGGGAAAAATGTGGCTATTTTGATTGGGAATGGGGCTGAAATTCGGTCCCTAGAGATGGGCAGAAAATCCCCTGTCTATCCCGCCAATGATTTTAGTCTGCCCATATTTTGGTCCTGAAAATGTCGTCTGCTTTTTTTCTCTCAAATTATACAATGGAGCATCCCAGAGGTGCCCAAAGTGTTTTTCCTTGTAGCAAAATTAAAACCTCTTGTAGTAAAACACAAATATTATTAAACTTTAAAGAGCATCCAACTTTGTGCTCAGAGCCGTCATATTTTATTCTATTCCTAGGAGCACAGAGCCACAATACCAACATGCTATACTCCTATCCAATCTTTAGATTAATTTTTAAATTTAGAGTGTTGAATATTGAGGGTGTTATGAAGTTGGTATTAGCAGTACCAACGTCTTACTAACCTCAATATTCAATTATAATTTCCAGTGTACACATTTAGTTAAAAGCTAAATCTAGACACCATGTCCACTCACTGCTGTGTTCAGGCCAAGCTCAGGATACTGTCACATGAGAGAAAATATAACATGTCATTGCAGGGGACCAGGTTGATTTTATTAATCAAAAGTCATGTAATGTCTTGACAGCATGGGTGAAAGTTCAAAAGTTCCAAAATCCTGAACTTTAGAAATTCAAACTTTTAAACTTGCAGGATGCCTACAAAAATTAATAATTTCATGTTTAAATGGTTAAATGCAGGGCTTATTTTCACTATTTTGGGACAATGACCCATACCCATGGAATTGGGAATTTTAGCCCGTAATCGCCCCAAATTGGGAATTTTTTAGTGTCCTTTGCTATGTTGTCAAATCATAAAATACATCATATTTTTCTGAATTTGGCTGTACTGTTAAGTTATAATGAGAATTGCATGATGTATTATATGAGACTGTGCAATGCTGAATATTCCCAGAATCCCAGGGTTCCCACTCATATTTTTTTAGGGTGCCCTCTAGGGTAAAATATTGGTGGTTCATTTTTAGAGGGTACATGAAGCCACAAAAACTCTGACAGCCACTCATTTTTAAAGCACAGTGTATGCCTAGATTTATTAATAACTGCTTAAAAATCACTATGCAAACCCACCCTAAAATTTGAGCAGGGCTCCCCTAAACAAAATTCGCTGGAAAATGACTAAGTTAACACACTAAAAAAATTGGGCAGGGGTTCCCCTATAGATACATAATGCTTTTTCGTCCACCCCCAGCCCTTTTCCCCAGCCATCATAAAGAAGGGATAAGATAGAAAACTGAAGAAGTGGGGTGGGGTACTTTGAACTACAGAAACTTACACCAAAGTACCAGCTTCTTTAGGTTTGATAGACAAGAGACAGATACAAGATAGTCAAAATAAAATCTTACCTCTCTAATTTTCCGTCTCACTTGAGTCCCATCCTTACAAACAGATGTACCAAATTAAACTAGCTATTTTTTCAGCTGTTTGGTATTTATCTTTTATGCATCGGGAGAACAAGTTTTAATGTTGCACTTACAGTGGCAATTATCTATTAAAACAAAGAAGTAATCCACGGCTGATATGCCGATTGTTAGAGGACATAACACCCCTGGGCCCTGACAATTAAACGGCAGGTTAAATTTATACACGACCAATAACAACCGTCGGTAGAAAAATGTCAACATCCGGTTCACACAGCGCTAATTTTCGTGATTGGGAACCCTGAATACACATGCTGTACACACATTTTAAAGCCAACTTTTACTAGACAAATTGATGATTTGTTTTCAAAAATTTTTAAGACTTGAAATTGGGAATTTTCCTCCGAAAATTGGGAAAAAAAAAAACTTTTTGGCATTGGGAATATAACCGAATAACGGCTATAAAATCGGCCAAAAATAAGCCCTGAAATGTGTTTAGATAATCTCAAAATTAATCAGGTAAGCTATTATAATCTCCCTAATTCAGCATTTTGAGGCTGACTTTCTATGGAAGTCAGCCTAAAAATCCTGAATTCAGGTTTAATCCTGAAAACTTTCACCCATGTATTAAAAGGATGATTGGATGCTCATCAACTTACCCTGCAATGTGGTTATACTTTTGTGCTGTGACATCAGGTGTGGCATGACTTGTTCAAGGGCCCCCTGCCATTTACACGAGGCTCCCGGGCATGGACAACAATAAGGCCTGAAAAATACATACAGAGAGAAAACCTGAGTCGTGCCCAGGGCCCCCTGCCATTTACATGAGGCTCCCGGGCATGGACAACAGTAAGGCCTGAAAAATACATACAGAGAGAAAACCTGAGTCATGCATTACTCCATAGGCTATTTTAGGGTCATGACATCATTTTCTATTTTTAGTCAACAAGAAAAAATTAAAGTTTTAAATACTTTTGAAAATATTTTGAAAAATGGAGCATTTGCTCCAATGGAGCAAATGCTTGATTTTCCATGATATTTTCAAATACATACATGTAGTAATTCAAAGGTGCGATCATGGGGTAAAGGGTTAAGGGCCTCTGGCCCCAAATTTGAATTGGAAGGACGATCCTAAAACAAACAGTAAAAGCTAACAATAACACAAACATATATAGTATCAACTATCTATAGACTACATGTTCCCTGGTATAGCATGCACCTGGCCCCAAGGTTATAAAACTTTTTTCATGCACAACTCGAATAAGCATTAAATTTCAACCGGTCATAAAAACTAAAATGCTGAAAAATTATTACTTTTCTTGCTTTCAAACTCTCAGATGTTGTATTTATGATGCTAATAAATGTTAAAATGCCACCAATTGTTAGCATTTTAACATTTATGAGCATGCTAATTTGCGTGCTCAGTTCAGCTGAGCAAGGAGAAATATTTATAACCTCAGGACCATGTGCTGTGACATCAGGTGTGGCATGACTTGCTCCAGGGCCCCCTGCCATTTACATGAGGCTCCCGGGCATGGACAACAATAAGGCCAGAAAAATACATACAGAGAGAAAACCTGAATTGTGCTACCAATTTAACCCTTTACTCAATAGGCTATTTTTAGGTCATGATATCATTTTCTATTTTTGGACAACATTGAAAAGATTCAAGAAAAATTTAAGTTAACTTTTGAATACTTTGAAAATATTATTATTATTTGGGCTGGCTAATCAACGCCAAAATGCTAATCGATAATCATCCTTTCTTTTTTTATTTATAACCGATAAGGAATCGCTCAAACTTGAAAGAAATAGCACCAACGTATGCCGACGCAAAGGAAATTCAGCAAGTACATTGGTGTACGCTGAATAAGTTAGAGATAAGTTTAAACACGCTACAGTACATTGGTATACTTGTCATACAGAGAAGAGGTCTAAAATTTTGTGCATGCATAAAAAATTTCAGTTTATGCGGTGGTATTGCCTATAAACGTTAGACATAAGTTAGATGGACCCAATATGTAAGTTATGCATATGTTCAGGTACGTATAGCACCAACGTATGTGGACGTATGAGAAATTCGATGGTGTAGGCTGAATAAGTTAGAGATAAGTTTTAAACATGTTACAAACACCCTACAGTATGTTGGTATTCATTGTCGTATGGTGAAGAGCCCAAAGCAATGTTCTTGTATAAAAAATCTCAGCACATGACATATGCTGACGTATTGCTAATACGTTAAGCATAAGTTAAATGTACTCATCAGTAAGTGATGCATATGTTAAGGTACGTTAGCAGCAACGTATGCGGATGTATGAGAATTTCAGCAAGTACGCTGGTGTTCTGTGAATAAGATAGAGATAAGTTTTAAATACGTTACGAACACTCTACTGTATGGTGGCATATGGCGAAAGGATCCCAAACTATTGTACATGCTTATACATTAAACATAAGTTAGATTTTAGCTACATGTAAGTTATGCACATGTTAACGTGCGTTACATGTACAATTAAGCATACGCTATACGATCGTTGTTCATAGGTTTCTCATAAGTCAAGATCGCTAGTGATACGCTGTTATACACTAGTACAAGTATAAGTTATGTTACGCCTGAAATAAGTTTACCCGTACATTAGACACACATTTTATATTCATTTAGCATATGCTTTTTTACATTCAGAGAGAGGCTTTCTCTGATTTTTTAATTCGATTTCAGCATTTACTAGTGTACTGGATATATTTTTCATACGTCGAAATCATAAGTTGGCTTAACCCTTAAAGCGCCATGGAAAAAATGCATCTGAAAATGTTGTCTGCTGAAGTCGTCTGCTGCAAATAACTGCCTAACACTACTGACGAATTTAGCACAGACGCAAACAGTGTGGACCCAGAGCAGACTGCTCCTATAGGAGCAGTCTGATCTGGGTCCACACTGTTTGCCATAGAGGCTTCTTGAACATTTCAGCAGAGGAATAAAGCAGACGACTATTGTTGCGATTGGTGCATTAAGGGTTAAACATTTAAGTGTGACAGGCCCTTTACCTGTGTTCACACGTTTCTTCGTGTTCTTGATAGTAAAATACGATGTTGGCTTTACAACTCATACAACAAGGCATATCAGAGTTAGTATTTTATGGTTGTTGGTTGGTTGGTTTTGTTGCTTTACGTCCCAAGTCAACAGCTATGGTCATTGCGGGATGGTCAGTTCACCTAAACACACTTTTTCCTGGGCAGGCTTGAACAAGCGGTTAACCAGTAATTCATGCACATACTTTCGCTTGTAACTGACAACAACTCTTCTTGAATGAATCAGCAGAAGGGAGGAGAATGACCGTAGAAATCATTTCATGATCAATCTCCACGAAAGTATGGGACCGGACCGGGATCGAACTCGCGACCCCTGGATCTGCAGTCAGACACCCATCTGTAGCCAGATACGTTACCGACTGCGCTACGCGGCCCAGCAGTATTTTATGGTGATTTACCTGTGTTCACACGTTTCTTCGTGTTCTTGTTTCTCCGTGTGTAGATGTGTCGTCTGGCAGCCATTGTTGGCGTATTTACACGGGAAACTCACAGTACTCGCTACCTTCTCCATAGCCAAGTTCCGGATATTTCCTGAAAATTCGTAACATGAAATTATTTAAGAAATGAATTCGATTTTTGGAATGTTCATGGAATCATGAATAGTTTGGGTCTCTTGCAAAGTAAGGGCTTCACGTTAACTTTGCAAGAGACCTGAAGTATTCATGATTCCATGAACATTCCAACAATTGAATTTATTGCTTATATTTACATTGTATTATTAATATCTAAAATAAAAAAAAAATAATAATTTAGGAATTCAAACAGTTTTGTATTTAAAATATAATCGTATAAACGGTTTAGTCGGAGTGTAAAATGGAAAAGCGGAACAGCCAGCTTGAACACAGACAGCCAATGGAGCAAACAAGATCCTTGTTTTGCATGTGCGACTCGGGTATGGCTTGATGTAAATCACATCACCAGTGTCACTTCTGGAGAATAAGTTTGATGTGTGAAGCGTGTTGCACCGGCAAGTGAGCTTGGCAGCTGTCAATCAAATTCATGTAATTCATGAGGCTATGAACGGTTGCAAAAATCTAAAGATTCATTAAAGGATTTCTTCGAAAATGTAAATATAACCATATAACTCATCTCCACAGAATGCATAAATGCATTACAACCAGACAACCACCAAGTTAGCATTTCATTCCAATGAAACATCTAAAGATAAGCTGTCAATAATATATAAAATTGGCTATCTATCATTGTCATTCAGGTGCATGCAAAACTGCACAAAAACTTGTTCATTTCTACATGCTCATTACACTGAAACATAAAAAGTAGTTGAGAAGTTTGTAAAAAACCTGTTTTACGGTGAAAAACACTCATTTTTTGAATGGACATATGTTGTAGGTGCACATTGGAATTGCCTCATAACATCATGTTACTGAAATTTAAGAAACTTTTTTTGAAACATACACTAAACAAGTATCATGCCCATTGGCTTTCCTCTTTTATTTTAAACATCTCAATCTGCCAATCAGTTTTAAAATACCTGTCAATATATGGCAAATTGTTAATATTTACATGACAGCTATATCACCAAATTTGATTTCATGAACTATGCTTTTGCTAAGCTGGTAGTTGCATGGTAGTAGTCTTCTGTGAAACTCAGCTTCTCAAACCCTCATAATATCTAATCTACAAGTACACTTAAGCAAACTTATAAACAAACACTTTACAAACTCATTTATTCTGACTAAGGCACCAATTATCTTCAGACTTGGGGTCAATTACTTTGAAAAAGTAATTAATTACATACAATTACATTTGAAATTGTTCAATTAAATTACAACTACAATTACATGGCTTTTGAGCAAAGTAATTAATTACATACAATTACTTTGCCAAATGTAATTAATTACATTACAATTACATTTCAGTGCCACTTAGATAGCTTCATCAGATTTTAATATCAGAGATATTTGGTATGAGTTAAAATCTCCTTAAAAGTCTGAGTAACCTTGATATTCTAAATTCAATATATATGTCTATAAGTTTGATTTTATTTTTTCCCCTTTTATCAAATTATTGTCATGTGGATGCAACTTAAAAGAAATGAAATGTACAAAATCCCTTGTTAATTTTGTGATTGATGCCATGATCACACAAGAGAAAATAAAGTAACTATTTTTTTTTTTTTTTGGGGGGGGGGGGGGGGGGGGGGGGGAGAAATTGCCAAAGTTCACAAACTAGCTGTACGCAGAACAAAGTTCAGGAATACACATTGGCTTGAGAAAAGTCTTACAACTATGGACGATAAACCATGGAAAGTATTTTGTAAAACTAGCTTAAATGCCAGAGAATAATGGATTTCAAAAAGTGTTGATAAAAAACCTGTTTGGCCCTATGAGTTCTGAAAGTTGGCAAAAAAGTACAAAAAGGAATATCAGATAGTGACAAACTAAAATATTACTAACCTATTGAAATACTGGCTTTGCAAGCAAGAGGTCGCTAGTTCGGTCACCACTGGAACATCTATTTTATTTTTATTTTTTGTTTATTAATATTATATAAACAATGATGGACCTCAGGTTCACTGATTGAGTGAAATTCAATTTAATTTTCTGAATCACATTTTATGACTATTAATTTTATCATTATTATTATTATTATTATTATCATTATTATTATTATTATTATTATTATTATTATTATTATTATTATTTAAAATGGCAAATGAGCAGTTTAAGGGCTTTAAATAGTGTAGTGGATAGATTGGGTCATGCACCTGAGCATATGAGTGTGTTAATCCTAGGTGTAAAAAATTAACAAAATGCCTTCAAGGAGTCAATTCACTAACCAACACTATTGCCTGAGTGAATACTATTGTTGAGATTTCACACCTTTGTTTTGTATTGTTTTTGTAACTTAACTATTAAAGGTTGATTGTCACAAAGTCATATCTTTTATAAGCAGATGAACAAAGATTAAACTAGAACACATTCGATGGCGCGCCATCGCAAATCCCCACGCTCACGAAGTAAACTAATGGTAATTGACCCTTTGACCCCATCCCAAGGTCACCAGTTTGATCGTAGGTTAAAAATTTTCAGTGTATCCTGGTCTACTGCAAATTCCCTTTAATTTGATATGCCACATGACCATGTTCAGAAAATTAAATTTTTGACCCCTCCCCAAGGCCCCAGGGGCTGGGGACCCAAAAAATTATGCCGCTGCATGTGCAATTCATGTAAGTAACTAACACACCAAATCTGGCTGAATTTCGGAAAAAAATTTTTTTTGGCCCCCCAACCCCCACGGTACCCCCAAGTCTCACCCCTGGGCATGACCCAGGCGCCCGAATGAAAATCCTGTCTGATATGTTATATATCTTTCATATGTGAGAAGATACACAAAGTTTGGTTTAAAAATCTTTGAAATTGACTTTGTAATTCAGATTTAATGATATTTGACCTTTTGGCCCCTCCCCAGGGCCCCAGGCGGCGGGGACCCAAAAAATGGTGCTGTTGCATATGACATTCATGTAAGTAACTCACACACCAAATCTGGTTGAATTTCGGAAAAGAATTTTTTTTGACCCCACAACCCCCCACGGTACCCCCGAGTCCCACCCCTGGGGCATGACCCAGGCGGCCAAATGAAAATCCCGTCTGATATGTTTTATATCTTTCATTTGTGAGAAGACACACAAAGTTTGGTTTAAAAATCTTTGAAATTGACTTAGTAATTGAAATTTAATGATATTTAATGATATTTGACCTTTTGGCCCCACCCCAGGGCCCCAGGGGGCGGGGCCAAAAAAAAATGTGTCGTTGCACACCCCATTCATGTGAGCAACACACACACCAAATTTGGTTGGATTTCGTCCAATGGTTTAGGAGGAGATAGCGTGACGGACGGACGGACGGACGGACGGACGGACGGAGGCGATTGCAATATCCCCGACGCTTTTTTAAAAAAGCGTGGGGATAATAATTTGCTTAAAAAGGAATAGTAGAAGGTACATACAGTCTGTGTCTGTGGTAAAATTGTTAGTGTATATTCTATTTTTATGTCTATAGATACTAGCATGATTAGTCCTAATTCTCATTTGTTTCATGTTGCAATCAACTTGTACAGCAAATGATATATGCATTTAGAAAGGTCAAGAACAATTCATATTTAGCAGTATTTTAAGTATCTATGATAATCTTTAGTAACTGAAGTTCATAACTGATCTGTAAAGTAATTAAAAAGTAATTGAAAGTAATTGTTAATTACTCCCATTTTAGGCCATGTAATTAATTACATTCAATTACTGTAATTAAAGAAATGTCTTAATTACAATTACATGCAATTACTTTAGAAAATGTAATTAAATTACAATTAATTACAATTACAATTTTAATTACCCCAACTCTGATTATCTTGAATGAATTTTAACTGAATCATGAACATTTCAATGAAGCAAAGGTTATATGTTTCGGGATAGTTTTCATTCAGTTTTACTTTTTTTGCTTTTGGATTATCTTAACCTGTGTAATCCTGATAATGTATAATCCAGATAATTACTTTGGCAAACAGTGTAGCCCCGGATGAAATGCAGCATAATGCTGCATTTCATCATGGTCTGCACTGTTCGTCAGGATTAAAACATTCTTTAGGCACTGAAGTACATCTTACTCTGGAAATTCTACCCTGTAACCCCTTGACACTTACCAAGAGGCCCCCGGCAGGTCGGACACATGGTCAACTTCTGTCGACAACTTTGGCAGACAATATGGCCACTCTGACATTGCATAATTGGAGGTAGAGCATAATCAAAACAAACTGGACACTCAAAATAGCTCGCTAAATCCTGGCTACTGTTCATTGAGTTACCTGCAAAGATAAATACATGTAGAAACCTTATAAGATGCATTAACATGTCAGTATAAGATAAACAATGTTTATTTGTTTGATTTGATTCTTTACGTTCCATCAACAATCTTTCAGTTATAAAGGGACGGTCTTCCTGGGTACTAGCTAGGATCAATGTGTCTTGCTCAAGGACCACAACGCAGTGATGTTGGTGAGGCTCGAACCCGCGGCCCTTCCGTCTCGAGTCAAGCACTCTACCACTGAGCCAGATAAACAATGTGTTATTGTCAAACTGAAAATTATTTTTCAGATTTCTCAACGAAAACACATATTTATGGATACTTAAAAGAACGGTCTCGATGACACTACACTCAAAATGAGACTATTAAGTATGAATCATGGGACAAAAATATTTCAACATTGCACTTGCCCTTTGGACGAGTGACTTACAATTTTCACTCATCCTGCAAACATATGCACTTGTCCTTTATGCAATAAAGACACATAAGGGAGAAACATGCAATATGACTTCCCGGAGTAATTCTTCCAAAAGCACTCCTCCTACAAGATGAGTGCTTTGGGAAGAATTACTCGTCTTTTCTAGATTTCAGTCGTAATTATAAGCAGGCGAGTGGAATTTTTGTCCCCTGTGAATAAATAAAGGGAAAACTGTATTCAAAATGTTTATTTGGGAGGTTTATCGTAGGAAAATTAGTTTTATGGCGACACATGACTGGAGCCGTAAAATCAGAATTCAGACAGTATATTACAGGGTTCAAGCTGGGCCCTGACAGTTAGGAGAAGTGACTTTTCCCTCCAGGAAATTTAGGGAGAAGTGACAGTCAGATAGCCTGAGATAGGGAGAAGCTATATCGCAAAATTACAGGAGCGCAGAGGCTCGGTGGTAGAGTGCTTGACTCGAGACCGTGGGGCCGCGGGTTCGAGCCTTACCAGCGCCACTGTGTTGTGTCCTTGAGCAAGAACATTAATCCTAGCTTAGTACTAGTTCAACCCAGGAAGCCCAGTCCCTTTATAACTGAAAGATTGTTGATGGGACGAAAAGAGTCAAATCAAACAAAATCAAAATATCACAAAATTACGGCATTTTCTGTCAGTTTAGAAGCAATTATTGTTTCCACATTTTATTGGCATTAAATGATAGGAGAAATATGATGCAGTGGTAGTAGATTGTCAGCACAGCTTGCATTTGTGTAGATTCAGTCTCCCTTAATTTTTTTTTTAAAAGGGAGAATCCCACTACTCCCTGGGTCCCGTTTAGAGCGAAATTTGGCCACAATTTGGCCCTAGTTGCCCCCTAGCTTATTCCCTGATATTATATACCTCCCCAAATGAACATTTTGAATATGGTTATCCCTATTCTAATGCACTGCTGTCCTTGATTACCATAAAATCATTTTTTTGTCTCAAAGGAGTCTGTATGTCATCCAATGAAATGTGACATAATTGACATCAGACTCAGGGGACAAAAATATTGAAATATTGCACTTGTCCTGCAGGACGAGTGACTTACAATTTTCACTCGTACTGCAAACACATGATGCACTTGTCCTTTAAAAGTGTATGCAATAAAGAACATAAGGGAGTAATATGTAATATGACTTCCTCCAGTAGTTCTTTCCAAAGCACTTGTCCTGTAGGACAAGTGCTTTAGAAAGAATTACTCGTCCTTTCTAGATTGCACTCGTAATTACTAGCGGACGAGTGGATTTTTTGTCCCCTGAGACTATTTCAGTAAACCACAGGACTTACTGTCACAACTTTTGAAATTATACAAGCAACGTATTTATCAAGTCATCTATGATTCCTCACATTTTCAATGCAGTATTTAAGTTGAGTTACGAGACAATATTATTTGATTGCTCTGGTGCCTTTTCGCCCATGTTTCGCCATTGTAATCACAAAGTGAGACGAATGTCGTAATTTATGTAAATATTGAGTATAGCTAAACAGCGATAAGAATGTTCCTGGACTGGTTTACAATTTAATATACTCGATTTGGCACCACGCCGTGTATAAATTTATACCAAACAATTGCCTGTGTTGTATGCAAAACGGCAATCGCAAACCGAATGCTATAGCTTCATATGCTATGAAAATTTTCGGAATTGAGTATCAATGATTTTTATTGCGTTTTCTGGTCTTAGCAATTGTGTAAATATGCAATATGCAGCCTTATCTGGGGCTATGGCTTATTTCCCAGAATGATATGTTGTCCATATTTTATGGCATGTAATCGCTATTATCCTACTTTAATAATTGCATTCTAATGCACTTGCTTATATAAGAGGAAGTGGCTACAGGAACGGGCCCGTATCCCTAGACTATGATTCTAGAGGTACGGGACTGTACCTCTAGACTACGAGTCTAGGGATACGGGCCCGTACCTGTAGCCAGTCCACTGAGGATTGGCTAGAGGTACGGCTCTAAAATTTCAGCTATATCTGGTAACAGTTATTTTACCGCTTGAGATAATCTAATCCAACAAAATATTGTGTTGCAAATTCACATCTGTTTGGTCGCCATCTTTGACATTGGAAAGGGAGCCAGCGATCAATTGTAAGGGTAAATACAACTAGAGCGCGCAGTCGATGGGGCGCCATCGCAAATCCCCACGCTAAAGTTTTTGACTCCCCCCAGCACCCACAAGTCCCACCCCGGGGCATGGCTCTGGCAACAGAATGAAAATTCTGTTCAATATGTTTTCTATCTTTTATTTGTGAGAACACACACAAAACGTTTGGTATAAAAATCTTTAAAATTGACATGTTAATGATATTTGACCTTTTGACCTCCCCCCAAGGTCACCAGTTTGACCCTAGGATGAAAATGTTACTTGCATTCTGTTCTGCTTGTCATCCCTGTCGATTTGATATGCCACATGACCATGTTTGAAAAAAAATTGACCCCCTGGGCACTCCTAGTGCCCCAAAGTCCCACCCCTGGGGCATGACCCAGGCGACAGAATAAAAATCCTGTCTGATATGTTTAGTATCTTTCATTTGTGAGAACACACACAAAGTTTGGAATAAAAATCTTTGAAATTGACTTTGTAATTGAAATTAAATGATATTTGACCTTTTGACCCCTCCCCAGGGGGCGAGGCCAAAAAAAGATTTGATGTTGCGCGCCCCATTTGTGTGAGTAACTCACACACCAAATTTGGTTGAATTTCGTCCAATGGTTTAGGAGGAGATAGCATAACGGACAGACAGCAAGACGGAATTTGATTTTGGCCCCTAAGTACCCCAAAGTCCCACCCCTAGGGCATGACCCAGGCGACAGAATAAAAAACCCGTCTGATATGTTTTGTATCTTTTATTTATGAGAACACACACAAAGTTTGGAATAAAATCTTTGAAATTGACTTTGTAATTGAAAATAAATGATATTTGACCTTTTGACCCCTCCCCAGGGCCCCAGGGTGCTGGGCCAAAATTTTTTTTTTACGTTGCACGCTCCATTCATGTGAGTAACTCACACACCAAATTTGATTGAATTTCGTCCTATCGCTTAGGAGGAGATAACATAACGGACAGACAGCAGGAAGGAATTTGATTTTGGCCCCTAAGTACCCCCAAGTCCCACCCCTAGCCCATGACCCAGGCAACAGAATAAAAAACACGTCTGATATGTTTTGTATCTTTCATTTGTGAGAACACACACAAAGTTTGGAATAAAATCTTTGAAATTGACTTTGTAATTGAAAATAAATGATATTTGACCTTTTGACCCCTCTCCAGAGCCCCAGGGGGCGGGGCCAAAATTTTTTTTTACGTTGCACACCCCATTCATGTGAGTAACTCACACACCAAATTTGGTTGAATTTCGTCCAATCGTTTAGGAGGAGATAGCATAACGGACATACAGCAGGACGGAATTTGATTTTGGCCCCTAAGTACCCCCAAGTCCCACCCCTAGCGCATGACCCAGGCAACAGAATAAAAAACCCGTCTGATATGTTTTGTATCTTCCATTTGTGAGAACACACAAAAAGTTTGGAATAAAAATCTTTGAAATTGACTTTGTAATTGAAATTAAATGATATTCGACCTTTTGACCCCTCTCCAGGGCCCCAGGGGGCGGGGCCAAAAAAAATTTTTACGTTGCGCGCCCCATTCATGTAAGTAACTCACACACCAAATTTAGTTGAATTTCGTCCAATGATTTAGGAGGATATAGCATAACGGACGGACGGACAGACGGACGGAGGCGATAACAATATCCCCTTCGCTTTTTTAAAAAAGCTTGGGGATAATCATTGTCGGATGACACTTGTGAACAAATGTGGAAACTGCGAAAACAAATTAAATATTTTCTTTTAGCGCCCCTAATTGCTCGTCTGCAGTGAATACACAACTATTGTCTTCTTTTCAGTATAATCCAAAGAAACGTGGATAACAACGAATAATATTCTTTACATGCTTTAGGAAATAATTCTGTGTTTATAGTCCATCCATGTATGATGTCGTTGATGCCAGCAAACAAGACGATTACCTGCACAAATACAGGATTTTTTTATTATTTAACTGCACTCTATTTTTCTGAGTCCTATGTGCGCTTCATGTCTTGTCAGAACCATTTTATATTGTATTCAAACAAAATACTGTAAAGGCTCTGGGGAGAGTGTGCATATGTGCAAGCTCGTCTGAGCCTATACTGTGAAATGACTTAAGCTAATGATGTACATGTATGACCATTGAAAGAACTGAGTTTTATTTGAACTCCGGTAGGCTATATAGCTGGCGAGGATACAATCTACATCTTTCGGAGGTGAGCTTAATTTTCTAACTTGTATATCCACCACCTTCAGTAAACAAGCAGTAAAGGCTCTGGCAAGACTGTGCGTATGCGCATGGGCGGATCCAGAGGGGATGGGGGTGCAGACCCCCCCCCACCACCGAAAAATCACAACACTATAGGGTTTCCTAGCAATACTGGTCCGGATCCCCAGAAATATCACAAGGTTACCAAGCCAGCAATCAAATGTACGACAGGCATTTCGTTGGTGGGCCGATGTTGGCCCGCTTATGGCGGTATTTGGATCGTCTCTCCCCTTATCAACTGAGAAAAACCCGTTGTCAAAGTCGGACCCCCTCTGGCAAAACTTTCTGGATCTGCGCATGATGCGCAAACTCGTCTGAGCCTTCACCCTGAACAAATTTATGATGTACAAATGTTATCTATCTTGTAATATAGCAATAGCCTAGCTAGATTCATTAGATGAGTATAAGTCTATTAGATGAGCGACATGGTTAATATTTTATCATCTTGTATAGATAAACCAGCAGTAGAGGCTATGACAAGACTATGCATATATGTTTTATATGATTCTGAGTAACACAAATTAATGTCGCGCTTATTGAAGTTCACAAACTTCTTTCTAGAAAATGATTAAAGGTGTTAGAATCTGTTAATCGCACTAATTGATAAGATTAAAGGCATGCACATACATCTGTAATGAGCTTGTTTGGTTCATAGTTCCCACTCAAACAATAGTTACTTCCCTTTGGAAAAATGGTCAGCCATGTTGTAGGTCAAAAATCAATAGACCACATAGTGAAAAAATAGAAATTCTAATTTTTACTTAGCAAGAATATTTTTTCATGTTAAACCAAACATGTTTATTTTTGAATTCCATTTTTGCATAAATCATTGCAACTGTCACGACACAAGTATGCGGAGGTTTTTTGAAAAATAGGTATTTCCATTTTTTGTCTATCTGTCTAATTGATTTTTGACCATCAAGATGGCTGAC